>CM053027.1:344079121-344679121 GCA_028564925.1 Lithobates sylvaticus | reverse complement strand
AACAGTCCTTGGTGTGGTGGCTGCATTAGTGTTATTTTCTTCAGGCTCCTCTTGCTTTATTTTCACCTGGTAATCCTGCAAATAAAACTTCCTGTCCCTGGGTGGCTATGTTGCTTTTCTACTGTATCTATGGAGAGAGCCATGGTTGTCACCTTAGGCTGCTCTCCTGATATGGATTACAAACCTGTCCTTATCTCTTCATCTCCATTACTTGAGGGGCAGAACAATTGGTAGTTTACAGAAGATAGCTACGACGGAAGATATTTTCTGGTGCAGCTCACAGGAAGTGACAAAGACATTGTATGGGTGTATGGATGGATATGTCCATGTGAATGAGCCTACCAATAAATCAGAAGATAAACACTCTATTGAAAGTTTTAATTAAATTTCTTTGAATAAATAAAATATTAATGAATTGTAAACCGATAACATGTTTATATTTGCAGAAAACTGTAGTGACATTGTATCCTGTAGAGGTCACAGCAGACTCTCTCTGATTAGATTCATCCAAAGCTACAAATTTGCTAAGTGCTTTGTAAGATTTTGCAGCTGTACATATTTATAAAGCTAGCCATGAGTTTAGTCTCTCTAGATCAAATTAAAGTAAGTGCTGACATAGTTGGGAAAAGCAACAAAATTATGTTGAGATTGCATGGAGAAAATAGCATCAAGGGTATTTCTTGGAAAATGATATGAACTATGAATTGAACAAAAGGGAATCCAGTGGGGGTTTAAAATGAACATCAGCATTATTGTTAATTATTATAATGTGCATGTAATTTACAGTGGGTAAAGTGAATTATCTGGTTTTAGTTAAGGTTTCCCAGAATGTTGAAGCATTTTTACCAAAGCTATACGTATTGAGAACATTTCATTTTTATTATGTATTGTCTTTACTACAAATATACAGTCTTATTTACTTATCTTATTGACTGGATATACTGTAAAAGGAAATAGCAATTTGTAGTGCTGTAACTCACTGAAACCAATCAGATTTGAAGCCCAGTTAAAGTCACAGAAATAAACATGCAGTCAGACATTGTGCTAGCAACCTCCAATTTCATAGTCAATATTTCCATGGCCGAATGGTAAAGGGAATGTCTTAATGCTTAAATGTGGCCCAAAGAGATTTCTTGCAAATGGTTTATTGATGACATATTCATTGTCTGGAAAGGACCTCTTATTAATACTGTTTATGGCATTCGTTTTTCTGGTACTTGAAGCAATACAAATTCGTTTTTTGAATTTGGTTATACTGTATATAAAGATAGTAGTAAGATATGTACGAGGACCTTTTTTAGAGGACACTGATAAAAACAGTTACATTCCCGTAAATAATTGTCACCCTCCAAGGTGGATCAATGTCCCCAAAGGACAGATGGTAAGGATCAGGAGGAATTGCTATAGTCTTGTATATTTTTTTGATCAAATATTTTCATGCATGGATTCATACAAAAGGGTTACAAAAAAGATTTTTAGACTCGGTTATGCAAAAAGTGGCTGCTCGTAATAGGGAAAATGTATTGCATGGATAGTGAAATATTGGATGTAGGGAATAGAGAGTATCCATTATAAACAGTTTGAAAGGATTTAAAAAAAAAAAACACAGGCCATTCTATTAAAGGACAAACTTCTTGGTTATACTTTACCTAAAAAGGCTAATATAATTTATAAAAGAACCACTAAGTGCCGATTCACACTACAGCGACTTGGTATCCAACTTGTAAGTCCTCAAGTCGCCCCAAGTTGCTGGACATAAGAAATGCCATAGAAGTAAATGAGAGCCGTCTTAATGTACACTACTGAAGTTGCTCCGTCTTCAGAAAAGGTTCCTGTACTACTTCAAAGTTACTTCTAGGCAACTTGTACCCATAGATTTCAATGGAAGTTACCTCCAAGTCAGATCTCCATCTATATTGAAGCAACTTTACCAGAAAAAGAAAATAATTTACCCAGGTACTTCCCACGTTTACCCAGGCAACCCCCTCCATCCCACAGAGCTGATTATTTTGTGATTGGCCACAGCCAAAGTCACCTGTCCTGGAGGCCACTTTAAGTCGCGTTTTAAGCTGCGAAAAATGTCACGCTGAAGTCGTCTTCAAATCGCCTTGCAAAGTTACGCTGTAAGTCGGGTTGCCCCTGTGTGAACCGGCACTTAGATTTAATCACTTGCCTACTGGGCACTTTCACCCCCTTCCAGTCCAGGCCAGTTTTTTTGAGCTTTCAGCACTGTTGTACTTTGACACTTGCGTGGTAGTGTAACACTGTACTATTATGACATTTTTACCATATTTTTAAACAAATAGAGCTTTCTTTTGGTGGTATTTAATCACCACCTGGGATTAGATTGTTTGCGAAACTAAAAAAAGATCAATAATTTTGAAAAAAAATATGTTTTTCTTTGTTTCTGTAATAAAATTTTGCTAACAGGTAATTTTCTCCTTCATTGATGTTGCCTCATGAGACTGCACTGACGGGCACTGATAGACTGCACTGACGGGCACTGTTGGGGCTGCACTGATTATCAGTGTAGATGTCCCTTTTCACACTTGCCAGTTGCTGGCTCTCCTATCCTCCCACTGTGACAGCGTGAGGAAAGGAATGCCAATAACCGGCAAGTGTGTGCCACAGTAGGATACGGTGATCCCAGGGCGGGGGGGCGAAAAAGTGGCAACCCTAATGCCTCCACTCTGGATGGAGAAACAACGAGAACACCTTTGGACAGCAGCATTGTCAATCTGGAGAGAGGGTAGTGTTATGCCGCGTACACACGTGCAGACTTTTGCCGGCGGACCTAGTCCAGCGGACAATCCCGTGGGACTTTCCAGCTAGGTCCGCTGGACTTTCCGAGGGTGTGGACTTGCCCACACACGCACGGACTTCTCCAGCGGATAATCCGCCGGCCAAAAGTCCGCGGGACTTTTGAAAATGAACGGACTTGCCCACACACGGAGCAGTCCGTTCATTTCGAACGTAACTTCAGGTTACGTAGCTAGCGTAGGCAGTAAATGCCGCCGCGCTAGCTCCGCAAGCTGGCATGGATTTAAAGGGAATCCCCACGCCGAAAAAACGGCGTGGGGGTTCCCCCCAAATCCAAGTCAGACCCTCATCCGAGCACGCAGCCTGGCAGGCCAGGAAAGGGGTGGGGACGAACGAGCGCCCCCCCCTCCTGAGCTGTACCAGGCCGCGTGCCCTCAACATGGGGGGTGCCCTGGGGAAAGGGGGGCCGTGCGGCCCCCCCACCCCAAAGCACCTTGTCCCCATGTTGATGAGGACAAGGACCTCTTCCCGACAACCCTGGCCGTTGGTTGTCGGGGTCTGCGGGCGGGGGCTTATCGGAATCTGGGAGCCCCCTTTAATAAGGGGGCCCCCAGATCCCGGCCCCCCACCCTATGTGAATGAATATGGGGTACGATGTACCCCTACCCATTCACCTAAGGTGTAAAATGTAAAGTACAAAAACACACACACTTTTGAAAAAATATTTTATTGCACTGCTCCGGGGGTCTTCTTCCGTCTTGGGGGTCTTCTCGCCGGACTCCTCCGCTCTCTTCTGCTCTTTTACCTAGCTCTTTCACGAGCGGGGAGTCCGGCTACCTTCTTCGTCGTCGCCGCCGTCGTCTGGGGGTCTCGATCCGCCTTCGGGGGTCTTTCGGGGGTCTCTTCTGTTCTTGCGGCGGTCGTCGTCTTCCGCGCCGCCGGCGCCTTCTCCTTCTTCTTGTCCTTCTTCTTGTTCTTCTTCTTCCGATGTTGACCCGTCGCTGTCTCTGCCGGAATGCCTGTGCCGCTCTGCGCTGAGACTTATATAGGGACATGGGGGACAGGGTCACATGTTCATGTCACATGGTGACCCCGCCCCCTTGCGATGTCACAGTCCCAGCATCCTCCGGGACTGTGACAACACAAGGGGGCGGGGTAGCCGGACTTCCCCCGCTCGGTAAAAGAGCTTGGTAAATGGCGGGGGAGTCCGGCGAGAAGACCCCCAAGACGGAAGAAGACCCCTGAAGGCGGATCGAGACCCCCAGACGGCGGCGACGACGAAGAAGGTAGCCGGACTTCCCCCGCTCGGTAAAAGAGCTTGGTAAATGGCGGGGGAGTCCGGCGAGAAGACCCCCAAGACGGAAGAAGACCCCCGGAGCAGTGCAATAAACTATTTTTTCAAAAGTGTGGGTGTTTTTTTTTACTTTACATTTTACACCTTAGGTGAATGGGTAGGGGTACATCGTACCCCATACTCATTCACATAGGGTGGGGGGCCGGTATCTGGGGGGCCCCTTATTAAAGGGGGCTCCCAGATTCCGATAAGCCCCCGCCCGCAGACCCCGACAACCAACGGCCAGGGTTGTCGGGAAGAGGTCCTTGTCCTCATCAACATGGGGACAAGGTGCTTTGGGGTGGGGGGGGGCCGCACGGCCCCCCTTTCCCCAGGGCACCCCCCATGTTGAGGGCACGCGGCCTGGTACGGCTCAGGAGGGGGGGGGCGCTCGTTCGTCCCCACCCCTTTCCTGGCCTGCCAGGCTGCGTGCTCGGATGAGGGTCTGACTTGGATTTGGGGGGAACCCCCACGCCGTTTGCGGCAAGTCCGTTCATTTCAAAAGTCCCGCGGACTTGCCCACTAACGGCGGGATTGTCCGCTGGACTGCCAAGTCCAGCGGATAATTTTAAAACAAAACTTAAAACTTTGGTCCGCCGGACTTTGGCGCCAAAAAGTCCGCCGGCGCCCACACACGAGGGGATTATCCGCTGGACTTCAGTCCAGAGGATAATCCCGCGGGATTGTCCCTTCGTGTGTACGCGGCATTAGATGCACTAGTAGATTTTAATGGACTTGACTAACAAAACCAAACTGGTTAAAGTTTCGCATAAATAAAAAATGACTATTGTAATCACCCTTGTCAGAGATAGATGGTTTGTCTCAACCCTCTAGCTACAGCTTTTGCTGCCCAGCTTGGTCTGTTAAAGGAAGTTGAATAATAAGACTTACTGGCTAAATCCCCAGGTTAAAATGAAGGACAAAAGTTTAAAAAAAGAAAACAAATGCAGCCACCACATCTAATAATTGGTCACCTGCAATAAAAAAACATTTTTGTTTTGGTGTTTAATACTGCTTTAGCCATCCCCCAGTACAGAATACACCAGAAGCTGAAGGTATATGCGCAGATCAGATAGACAATAATGTGTTGGGTATCTAGCAATGCCCATAACATAATATATTCAGACGTATGTTGTCACTGCAGTATGTATCCACAGGAGTTAAAGAACAGAAAGTCTGAGATGAAAAATAATGTTGTACTGGCTGAGTAAACATTCTCGTTTAGATAAATGATAGTTTCTTTGTTGTGATTAAATGCTTCAACTGGCAGAATAATGGCCAGAGAGCGTTGCCACAGTGATAAAGCAATAGGGTGCTAATAAAGTCATAACCTAACTCAGGGAGTATTATGTCTAATGTGTTAAGATAGATTTTTCCTTTATATACACTGGGAACTAGTTTGGGGTGGCTCCAAGCGCCATGGAAACGTTTAAATTGCTTAAATTTATTTTAAACCTTATAGCTGTATTAAACCCCAAAGCAAACATTTTACTATGTTGCAGCTTACCAATTCTTAGATGTGATGACTGTATTAGTTTCCTTTTTTAGGCTTTCCTCCTTTTGTTTTCATCTGGTGATCCAGCCAGTAAGTGTGTTGTTTTTCACATGCCTAAGCTCTTCAGCAGAATGTATCAGTTTACATGGATGAGACAAACCACATGACTGGCAGGGTTATTACAATGATCAGCTTTAATTTATGCATGCAAAACCTTTATCCCAAAAGGATAGTACATTTAACACTACCCCCCCCCCCCCCCCCCCCCCCAAGACTGACACTGCTGGTTGTCTGCCATGCCTCCTGTGCTTATTCCGCTAGAGCTGTATCTCACTAATACAGGAGGTGTGTTACTGGCCAAATCACCAATTAGAAACAGAGAGGAAAAAAAAAGAAAACAAAGGCGGCCACTGCAACTAATGATTGGTAAGCTGCAATATAATACAGTTTTGCTTGTAATATCCCTTTAAAGGGACTATGTGCTGTATCTATTACCAATGTGGTTTGTGTCTTTGCAAAGGTTGACATGCATAGTTGGCATTCCTTTGCTTATTAGTCTTATGGTAGAACAATTGTACTGGTTAACCACTTAAGGACCGAGCCTCTTTTTTAGATGTGTTGTTTACAAGTTATAAACATATTTTTTTGCTAGAAAATTACTTAGAACCCCAAACATCATAATTTTTTTTCTAACACCGTAGAGAATAAAATGGTGGTCGTTGCAATACTTTCAGTCACACCGTATTTGCGCAGCGGTCTTACAAGCACACTTTTTTTTTTTAAATAAGACAACGGTCAAGTTAGCCAAATTTTTTTTTATATTGTGAAAGATAATGTTACACCGAGTAAATTGATACCCAACATGTCACGCTTCAAAATTGCGACCGCTCGTGGAATGGTGACAAACTTTTACCCTTAAAAATCTCCATAGGCGACGTTTAAAAAATTCTACAGGTTGCATGTTTTGAGTTACAGAGGAGTTCTAGGGCTAGAATTATTGCTCTGGCACTACCGATCGCGGTGATATCTCACATGTGTGGTTTGAACATCGTTTTCATATGCGGGCGCTACTCACGTATGCGGTCGCTTCTGCACGTGAGCTCGGCAAGACGGGCCAGGTTTAAAAAACATTTTTTTTTTCTTATTTATTTTAGCTTTTATTTTTTATTTTTACACTGTTTTAAAACAAAAAAAATTTTGTCACTTTTATTCATATTACAAGGAATGTAAACATCCCTTGTAATAGAAAAAAGCATGACAGGATCTCTTAAATATGAGATCTGGGGTCAAAAAGACATCAGATGTCATATTTACACTAAAATGCAATAAAAAATAAATTGTCATTTAAATATTTTTTTTTTAAATGGCCCTTTAAGAGCTATAGGCGGAAGTGACATTTTGACGTTGCTTCTGCCCTTCAATGTCATGGAGACACTTGCAATGATTTGCTGTAGGGATGGAGACTCCCTCCTTCTGTTACAAGGCTGACAGGAGTAGAGACAACAGCATCACTACTTCTTCAACCCAGCGCTAGGTGTGGCGAGGAAAGAGCTGAGAAGTGATGCAGGCTCTCTTCTCTCTCCCCCACCTCCTTCCTGCAAGTGCAGTGCTCCTGTGTTCAGAAGCTGATTGGCATCTTTACCCTGAGCACTGGATGACCTTGTCCTGGCACTGCTTCCAATGTATTGGTTTTAGCAGGTGTTCCTCAAGACTTGAACATGATTTCAAGAGTTCCTTTGGGGTAAAAAGGTTGAGAGGTGTTGGCATAGACAGTCCAAAAAATGCTAGCTAATGAGCATAGTCCACACCGTTGTATTATGTTACAGCACACTGAAAAGACTACAGAAAACCACAATTTCTGCAATGCAAACACACATAAAAGAGCATAAATGTGGCTCTGGGGATAAAAAAAAACAAGCATGTCTCCTTTGATGACTTGTCCTTCTCAATGCCAAAAATGCTTAGAAAAAAACGTACTATAAACAAACGCATGAAAAACATGTAGTTTCTAGTGTCCAGGGCCCTTAAGCAAGCCACTCTTGACCTCTCTAGCTGATTGTGAAGTTTGTTCCTTCAAACATCATAATAAAGGCTCTAGAGTGTTTAAAGAACAACAGAAAGTAATGTAAAGTACTGTGAACTATATACTGTATGCATTATACCCTATCTATGCAGCAGGTGGCGCTGTAGTATTGACAGGATGTACAGTCTATCTAAGTTCAGTGCACTTGTTTGTGGTTAGTTCCTGTTTCATGTTTCTCATGCTGTAAGACGTGCATTGCTAATCCTCCATAAAAGCAAAACTATTGCAGCAAACAACAAGCTACAGCGCATGATATCTATACCCTGCACACGATAGTTCCGTTTCAGTAAGTTCCTAAGGGCTGCATTCACATGCATATGAGTGTTTTTGCACTGTTGCAATACATGTTTTGCATATGGCAGCCTATTCATTTCAATGGGCTTCCCTATGTGCGCCAAAAGTGGAAAAGTAGCTCATGCATCTTTTTGAGCTTCGACTGCCAAGATTTGGTTCTAAACGAGCAGGTAGAAGGGGCCTATCTCAATCAGGGTTTCTTCAGAGACTGCTGGGGATTTCTTAAGCAGTGTCAGACTGATCTCTAACCTGATGGTGCCTGCATATTTCTAGGGCCAATGCCATTTCGCAGAGCTGTAGGAGTGGATCCAGTTGAGTTTCTCTTCCCATCTTTTAAATAGTAGACACTGACACCAGTGATCATTTTTAGATGTCTAAGTGGAGCATTGTTCCCTCTAATCACCAAAGGGAATTCCTCTTGGTGATTGCCAATGCAAGGAGGAGGGCATGCCTCCTTTCAGTGTCAGAACGCTTCTCTACTGACTTATAATGAAAGGGGCACACTTTTTTCTGTTATTATTTTTTTCAAATTTGACTATTAAATATTTCAGGTATGTGACATTCTTATATCTACAACTTATGGATCATTCTAGTGTATTTTTTGCCAGGGGTTCCTGAGGCCTGAAAGTCATTTTAAGGGTTCCTCCACTGTAAAAAGGTTGAAAATTAAAGGCTTAGAGATACAGAGATGGATGAGGGCTTGCTTTAAAGTGCATTTACTGAGTGTTCAGAATATGTCAATTTAGCATGCATATTCTGTGCACGGGTTCACTTTAAGCCAAATAATTCCTTTTTCCTAAGTTCCTAAAAGACCTCGGTAGCACATCCACTATACGGAAAATGGCACAGCAATTTTTTTTCAGGTTGGTCACCCCAGTGCACATATTTCTAACATGTACACTATATTACCAAAAGTATTGGGATGCACATGAACTTTAATGACATCCCAGTCTTCGTAGGATTCAATATTGAGCCCACCCTTTGCAGCTATAACAGCTTCATATCTTCTGGGAAGGCTGTCCACGAAGTTTAGGAGTGTGTCTATGGGAATGTTTGACCATTCTTCCAGAAGCGCATTTGTGAGGTCAGGCACTAATGTGGATGAGAAGGCCTGGCTCGCAGTCTGCACTCTAATTCATTCCAAAGGTGTTCTATCAGGTTGAGGCCAGGACTCTGTGCAGGCCATTCAAGTTCCTCCGCCCCAAACTCGTTTATCCATGTCTTCATGTACCTTGCTTTATGAACTGGTCCAAATCATTTGGTGGAGGAGGGATTATGGTGTGGGGTTGTTTTTTCAGGGTTTGGGCTTGGCCCCTTAGTTCCAGTAAACTGAACTCTAAAGGCATCAGCATACCAAGACATTTTGGACAATTTCATGCTCCCAACTTTGTGGGAACAGTTTGGGGATGGCCCCTTATTATTCCAACATGACCAGTGCACAAAGCAAGGTGTCCAGCAAGAGCCCTGACCTCAACCCAATTCAGTTTTTATTTGTAGCGCTATATTCATTCATTCAACCCGATAGAACTTTTGGGATGAATTAGAGCGGAGACTGCAAGGCAGACTTTCTCGTCCACATTAGTGTCTGACCTCACAGATGCACTTCTGGAAGAATGAGCAAACATTCCCATAGACTCACACCTAAACCTTGTGGACTTGAAGCTGTAATAGCTGCAAAGGGTGGCCCAACTCAATATTGAACCCCACGGACTAAAGGCCCATACACACTATTAGATTTTCTGTAGATTTTTGTCTTCAGATTTACCAAAACCATGGCCTGCCTAAATGCATACAAATTAAAACTCTAATGCCCCGTACACACGATCGGACTTTCCAACAACAAAAACGTGGATTTTTGTTCAAAGGTTGTTAGCCCAAACTTGTAATGCATACACACAGTCACAAAATGTAGTGACATACATGATGTACGTGATATCTCCATTACGAACACTAGTTTTACATGACCGAGCACTTCCGGCTCGTACTTGATTCCGAGCATGCGTGAACTTTTGTGCGACGGACTTGTGTACACACGATCGGAAAAAGTCTGACAATAACGTTTTGTTGGCGGAAAATTTGAGAACCTGCTAGCCAACATTTGTTGGTGGAAAGTCCAACAAATGTTCAATGAAGCATACACACGGTCGGACTTTCAGCCAACAAGCTCGCGTCCAACATTACCTGTCGGAATATCCGACCGTGTGTATGCGACATTAAGGTTTGGCCTCATTTTATATGGTTTTGGTAAATCTGAAGACAAAAATCTGCAGAAAATCTAATAGTGTGTGGGGTCTAAGACTGGGAGGCCATTAAAGTTCATGTGCTTGTAAAGGCAGGCATCCCAATACTTTTGCTAATATAGTGTATGTATAGGAGGTTACACACATGGGTTATGCATAGGTGTACAATAACTTAAACAGGCTATCAGTGGTGTTTGGTCAGGAAAACCCTGAAAATAACACCAACTGGCCTTTGCCAAAATAATAAAACAAACAAACTTATCTTTATAAAGCAGTTGCTGGAAATAGCCACCCTAACTATAGCATACATTTTTCCTGCTCCACGGACAGTACACAGTATTCAGTACAGACAGAAAAGATGTAGTCTTAAATAAAAGGGGAGGGAGCTGGTCTCCTGTAGTGTGCAGGAGTGGAAATGTGCAGCCCACATGAGACTGAGATGCTGCTAGCACATGACAAGTGTTGACATTTCAGATATTTGAAGGCAAACTGGGAAATGACATTACGGAGACTGCTGTGGGCACCAAGGGAAGCTTGAGCAGAGCTCCAAAGGAAAGATTACTGAAGGGGAAAAAAGTTATCATCTTGAAAAAGCTGAAGTACTGTATATTAAGTACTTAATATGTAATAAGTTAACTCAAATTTGTGTACGGCAATAGACAGTAATTATTTAAAGCCTATGTATTACTCCATCAAGCTAACACATAATCTTAATACCCTTAAATCTTAAATGTAGGTTTTATCTTTTAGGTGAGCTATTTGTATAAGCTACATATATTTATGCAAATACAGTATCTCAAATCTGAAGGGTTTTTGTTTTTATGCAAACCCAAATCATGAACTAATACGTCAAGCTTTATTTGATTCAACCTCTGTGCTGCTGCAACTAATGTATCACAGTTGTATCAAGCATCTCTCCACCCACCCGGTACCTCTGCATACCATTGCATCTCTGCTTGGCTCCAGAGGGCTCCATTGAAAGCTGTCAGAATGTCAATACCAGTACATGCCTCGGCCACACCTCCCCTGCTTTCAAGTGGAGTTCTGTGGATCTAAGCAGAGGTGCAATGGTTTTCAGTTTATATTGTAGAAGTTTTTTTTTTTTTACTGTGTGGTAGGTTTATTATTAGTAGTATATTATTATATATACTCTATTTTGGTTTGGCAGTGCACTGCCTGATTGTTTTATTTGGTATATGCATAAGAAGTTTTTTCTTAACTAGAAAATAATGATGGTAATGGTCTCTGTGTCCCAACATCACATCCCACTTGTTAATAAACAAATGGTTATATACAATACTTTTTAGGTGCCAAAATCATTTTTCCAGAACTACAGATATAAAGTCATAAAAATTGTCTATTTTTTTGTACATGTATAAAAGAAACCCGTATATAAAGATGCAGGCTCCTTGAACAATGTGATCACTGTGATGGGCCAATAGAAAATCTTAAGATGGGTACAGTTATCTTTGCTCTGATGAAGATGTAACAGCTAGATGACTGCACCTGTAGGTGTCTTCTCTGTATAGTACATGGTGGTTCCCATGACTAAGCTTCGGGGGGCGGAGTAAAATGTGTTGGGGGCCTGGTTGGAGTCCAGGCTGAGGTTGCCGCTCTATTCACCACTCCAGGACACCTAGATGTGCGACTCTTAGGGGCCACCCCATTGTTCTCTAATACATGGTGGTTTGTTCACTTTTTTTTTTTTTGTATAATTTGTTCTTACCTTGCAGATGTGGTTTTCCCCAAATAAGGTTAAGGTTGGCATAACAATCATATTATGAATACATTTTATTGAAATGGTTTTACATTGAAATGATACGGTTTTCCTAGCTTCAGTTTTTAAATGTTGGGTGGCATGCCTGTCTGTTTGCTTTGTGATCAGAGAAGTCTTTAATATTGTCATTGCTTGCATGTCTATTGGTTGGTATTATTCATTTGTAAGCCTGGGTTCACACGACTTCTGTGTCTTTCCCCAGCATGACCTCAGCACAACTTGCATGTGACTTCTTTAACAGAAGCCAATGCAAGTAGTACCAAAGTAGCGCTGTAGCCTTTTACTAAGTCGGAGCAACTCAAGTTGCACCGATTTAGAACGGTTCCATTGCATAGAATGGGGTCTGACTTCTGATGCAACAAGTGCTCCAAAGTCGGAGTGTGAACCAGGCCTTACTCATAGAACAGGGGTGTCCAACCAGCAGGAGTGCATTAAGCTTAGAGAACTCCATGGTTTGCCACAGACTCCACACCGCATCCGCCATTTTATGAATGGGCTGTTAAAAGCTAGCACCGTCAGATGGCATTATCTGCTCTCTGAAATAAATTGCCCCTCAAGTCTTTATGTTTCTGTGTTTTGTTTCAACCCAGAGAATGTGCCATTATTGCCTTATTTACTCCTAAAAGTATTTGTTTGCATGACTGTGCACATTCGACAGTGATATCACTGGGACTGGGTGAAAATGTGGGACTATGTACATAACTAAAGAAAAAAAAAAAAAATGAATTCTCCTTTTTGGACATTTTATTTTACTGCCTTTAGTTCAAGAAGCAAAGAGGAAAGGAGCAGCACCTAAACCAGAAATGGTACAACATATAAAGCAAGGACCCTTGGGAGCCTGCAGAAGGTTTGCCAAATTATTTTTCTGAGCTCCGTATATTGAAACTGCAGTAATTGACATCATTAGTGGAATAGTGCCAAGAATATTTCAATTCTCTCCCTTGTTATGGCTCAGCTAAAGCTTAGTCCCTACAGTCCTTATCCTTTGACTGCAGGAATGATCACACATTGCTTGTATCACTATGCAGCTTCTTAAAAACATTTATCATGGTGCTGACTAGAGCAGGAGTTCTTAAACAGAGTATTCATGATCCCTTTGGGGTAAGGGATTCAAATGATTGGGGTAAAGGACTGGATCCCTGAATATTGATTAAAAACAAAAAAACAAGCTCACACATTATTAAACCAGAAATGAAATTGGAGAAATGGATGTAAGTAACATTGTCAGCAACTGTACCTCAACCAGCTGTGATCATTGCAGTTAGATCTTTCATGTTTTATGATTGCATAATGATTGCAGCAGTAATGCTTCTTTTCATAGATGGTCTATGGCAGTCAGGAGCTCATGACCATCAAAAAGTATTTTATTATTTATTACAGAACAGTCACAATGACATGGTTTTTGTAACTAACTTCATTTTGCTTTGCAAATGCTGGTAGTAGGATGTTGAAGACTCCTTAGTGGAATGTGTGTCTGCAGGTATTTTTTATAGAATAGTAAGAGATCCTGTGAGTGGAGGATTTGGGTCATTGACCATTGGAGTTGTTGGTTCACATCTTCAAGCAGATTCCTTGAGCAAGTTGCTTGCAAACCTCAGGCATGCTACATGGCTCATTTTGTTTTCAATAAACTTTGCTTAGTTGCATACTTATTGTGCACTTTTATTCCATTATTTATTTCTGCATTACCCGACTGTGATTTGTTTAGCAAGATAATACACTTTATCAAGGAAAAAAAAAATGTATAGCTAAAAATACTATATTTCACACGTCTGCTTTTTTCATGTCATGTACAAGCCCTCATAGACATTAATCTTTGCCCTCTCTACCACCAATAAACTGCTAATGTTTTAAATATGAAATGATGTTAGAGACATGGCTACATGTCAGACAGTCAGTGTAGCCCCACTGGAAATGTGTAGTACATTCACAATCAATCCATATAACGTTTATGTGCGCACGCTACCTAAATATAGCAACACACTGCAGGCAAGATAAACGCTGCTGTGGGTCTGGGAGGCTCAAACTGTTTAGAAATTCATTTTCAGAATACTAGTCCATGTAATGACATTAACCCTTTCTGGGTCTTCACTTATAACCACTTTAAATAGAAAGTAATGAAGGCATTGCTTTGCATACTGACATATTGAGGATTTAGAACAATATGTAATTGTTTTAATATGTTACTTGCACAGTAAAATATTTATAACGGTAACCACCCTGGTGCACATTTAAATATAAATTTATACAAATTTATGTATGCCAGGCATGTGCACATAGGGGCTGATTTAATACAACTGGAGCACTCCGAATATGGTCAAATGTATATGGTAGCCAATCAGCTTCTAACTTCAGCTTGCTCAGTTAAGCTTTGCTAATAATACCTGGAAGCTGATTGGTTTCTGTGCTGAGCTGCACCAGATCTTGCACGCTCTAGTTTTAGTAAATCCCCCCCCCCCCCCCTATAGTGTTGTCCCTCCATCCAGTTTGCTCAAGTATGTTACTGGGAATATTTTACTTTCGTTTGAATGAACTCTACTATAGTATGTAGAACTATGGCTTCCTATTAAAAAAAAAAAAATGTCCTGTGGTACTTAATTGTAATGCATTTACACGTACAGTATTTTCTTAGTAACCCTGAAAAGTCTGAAAAATACCTTTTGATTCCACCTTTTGTACTTTCTCTGGTGAGATGACCACCACCCTCCCTAATTCAGAGCAGCTTTATTACCTTCATATAGCCTGTGTCTGCTCACACTACAATTATGATGAGCAGACTTTGCAGGGGGGTGTGGCTATAGCAGCATTTTTGCTGTAGCTTGTCAATCAGCACCAGGCCACACCCAGACCTGCCCACTGTTTTGTTTGTTTTTTATTCACAGTTCTGTCTCTACTGCTGAAACCCTCCCAGTGTGAGCTGCAGTGTCTGGGGGGAGTGAGCATATGAGATGCAGATTTATGATTTGGGTTATTTTGGGGAGGTAAAGGAAGTATTATTTTACTTTAATGAGGCTTTTGCACAACATAGTAACTTACAGGAGCCTTTTAGACTGAGTAATGTGGAATTTTTGAGTAAAGTAAAAATTTAGAGTAGAGTTGAACAAGAATGGGTCAGTACCTTTTGGCAATTTTTACTAATCTCCTGGGTGAGCTCACCATTTCCTTCAGACACTTTTAGGCTTCATGTACATGGGACGTTTTTACAACCTCTCCTGAACGATTTAACTTGACAGATAGTAATCCGCGTTTAAAACATCCATTTTTCTGCGTTTACATGCCGCGTTTAGCGCCGTTTTGCGTATTTGCGTTTAGAAACGTTTCTTTTTAAAAATGGCCAAAAACGAAAAACGCCTATAAACGAAACGCGGCTAAACGCCGGTACTGCGTTTAGCCACGTTTAGTCGCGTTTGGCGTCTGAAACATGGAAATCTTCGGCGTCTGAACCCATTTTTTTGCTTTAGAAGAAACGCTGTTAAACGCAACTGCCTAAAAACAGCAATAAATGAGACTGTGTACATGGTCAGATAGGATAACATTGAATGAGTTCAAAAGCGTCCAACTGCCTCTGAACATACTGTATGTTTAGCAGCATCCCGTGTACATGGGGCCTTACTTAAATTGTACAAAGTTTGGAGTTACATGTAGTACTTAGTTACTACATGTGGTAAAAACATAAATAAGGAAAACAAAACTCATGCTGCTAACAAAATATAACATTTTTGCAGCTGTTTGTGAACAAAATAGTGTGTTACCACTATTTGTGGAGGGTTCAGGACCGATGAGGATTAATACTGAAAGAAGAAGAATCAACACCAGGGAAAAACAAACTGTAAATTGTGTCCCGTGTGCTGATTTTTCTTTTTTTTTTTTAACTATGTATAGGCTTTAAGTGTATTTCCTACATTCACTTTTTTTTTTTAAGAAAGCAATATCATGAAAACCAGAATGAGATCCAATGACAAAGTAAATCAGTAAACCTTATTGAAAATTTCCAGTCAGAAGTTTTCTAACATTCTTCATCTCTTAACGATCCGGAGGCTATTACTTCTTGTAGTATGGCGCAAGAAATATGACAGCATTCTTGGATTAAGCCAGATCACAAGCAAAAAGCAAGGCTGTTTTTTATTAGGCTTTTACACCACTGCATTGTTGAGTATTTCTTACTTTGGCCACTCTTTATATAAAATAAAAATATATTTGGGTAAATTGTAGCTTAAAAGTAAAGCGGAATGTTTGACTTAGGAAATTAAAAATTTAGAAAAGTTTAATTCACCAGAATATATATACTTTTTAGCTTTTTTATTTTGTAGAAATGTAGGCTATGCATTTTTTATTCACCTCCACATTTTGTTGAGCTGTGCCTGTAACTGACTACCTTTTTTGAATCCAAATACAATTATGGTAGAAGTGTTTTGGATCATATTTATCATATATATTGGCACACGTGGATCATACTTCATATGACAGCATACCTCTTTTCATCAGTACCAACCCCTGCCTCCCTAAAACAGCACAGATTAAAAGATAAAAAGAAACGATTTGTCCTTACATGCAAATCCTTAAAGGCTACTACAGAATAATCCTTTTCATGCAGGTTGCTCAGCTAAGGAAGATTAATTTTTGCTTCTCACTCTTGCAAAACAAACTGAAACAAAAGAGGTATTGTATGTTCAGTGACCTTTTCAGATAAGAGAGAGTGTGCAGGCCTTGCAAGTTTTATATGCTGCCTCCAGGATGGTGAAGGAACTGGCACTGTGTTTCCCCTAGCCTGCACAAGATATGGTATTGTTTAGAGTGAATAATCATATAATGTGTACATTATATAGGCAAAGATCTTTAGAGTCAATCATATATATATATTGAGCGCTGCTTAAGCTGGAAAGAACCTATCTCTTTGGAACTTTTTAGCTTTCTCCTTAATGTTATATTTGACTATAGCAGCTGCTTAGTTTAATTTACTTCTTATCTTGAGCGCTGGATGAGTGACCCTGTTTGCTTTTACTTATTTTATATATATATATATATATATAGGGCTGTTACTGATTAAAATTTTCGCGTTCGATTAATAGATTTTTTTAATCAAATAATTGACTAATTTCGATTAATTATAACGCACATACAGTCTTTACAAGTTTACCATACTGTAATATCGACATCTGCCCCCAAACTGTAATATCCACATCTCCCCACATACTGTAATGTCCACATCTGCCCCCATACTGTAATATCCACATCTGCCCCCATACTGTATTATCCACATCTGCCTCCATACTGTAATGTCCACATCTGCCCCATAAAGTAATGTCCACATTTGCCCCATACTGTAATGTCCACATCTGCCTCCATACTGTAATGTCCACATCTGCCCCCATGCTGTAATGTCCACATCTCCCCCCATACCGTAATATCCACATCCCACGATTGTCCGCTCTGTCCGGAATTGACAGCAGGCAGACCCGTCCGCAGAGTAGACGGCACAAGCAGGCGGGTGATGATGACGTCAGCACGCCCCTACTAGGCCACCGCTGGGTGGACCAAGATGGCCGCCGCTCCGGAGCTAGGCCGAAGCCGTGGCCTTTCCTATAGGCGAGACCGTGGAGCTCAATCCGCGGATCGCCCTTGATCAAAATAATTTTGATCGATCAAAGAAATTAACGATTAATCTCGCAATTAATCGTTAATTTCCGTAGCCCTAATATATATATACTCCGGGCTGTGACATCATATGGGGGCGGGGTCACCATGTGACATGAGCATGTGACCCGCCCCTTGTCCCTATATAAGTCACATCACAGCATGTCTCTGCCATTACGGCCACAGAGAGCGTCGTGTCAACATCAGATGTAGAAAGAAGAACAAGAAGCAGAAAGCGGCGGCGACGGCAACAGAATCCCTGGCCACAGAAGAACAGACGAGACCCCCGAAGTCGGAACAAGACCCCCAGACGGCGGCGGCAATGAAGAAGAAAGCCGGGCTCCTCCGCCAGTGAAAGAGCTAGTAAAAGAGCAGAAGATAGCGGAGGAGTCCAGCGAGAAGACCCCCCAAGACCAAGAAGAAGACCCCCGGAGTTGTGCAATAAAGTATTTTAAAAAATTTAAAGGGGGCTCCCGGATTCCGATAACCCCGCAGACCCCGACAACCAACAGCCAGGGTTGTCGGGCAGACAACCTCATCAACATGGGGACAAAATGCTTTGGGGTGGGGGGGCCGCAGGGCCCCCCTTTCCCCAGGGCACCCCCCATGTTGAGGGCACACGGCCTGGTACGGCTCAGGAGGGGGGGGGGGGGGGCGCTCGCTCGTCCCTACCCCCTTTCCTGACCGGCCGGGCTGCGTGCTCAGATAAGGGTCTGAGATGGATTTGGGGGGACCCCCAGGTCGTTTTTTCGGCGTAGGGATTCCCCTTTAAATCCATACCAGGTGACGGGGCTAGCGCGGCGGAATTCACTGCCTTTGCTAGTCCCTTCTACCTGGAGTCACGTTCTAAATGAACGGACTTTCCTCCGTGTGTGAGGCAAGCCCGTTCATTTCAAAAGTCCCGCGGACTAGCACACAGACGGCGGGATTGCCTGCCGGACTGCCGAGTCCAGCGGACAATTTTAAGTCTAAACTTAAAACTTAGTCTGCCAGACTTTTGGGAGGAAAAAGTCCGCCGGAGCCCCACACACGGTCGGAATGTCCGGCAGACTCTAGTCCGGCGGACAATCCCGCGGGAAAGTCCGCTCGTGTACGCGGCCAAAGTCAAACTCCTGCACTTCCGGGATTGGTAGAACTCATTGATGTCAGCATGCAGCTCCTCCCTACGCATTTCATCATAGATGGACATAGGTTGTCTTTGGGAAATAGACATATGAGTGCTGCCAGCATTGCTGCAGAGGTTGAAGGGGTGGGGGGATAGCCTAACAGTGCTCGGACCATACGCTGCACACTGCATCAAATTGGTCTGCATGGCTGTCATCCCAGAAGGAAGCCTCTTCTAAAGTAAATGCACAAGAAAACCTGCAAACAATTTGCCGAAGACAAGCAGACTAAGGATATTGATTGCTGGAACCATGTCCTGTGGTCTGATGAGACCAAGATAAACTTATTTGGTTCAGATGGTGTCAAGCGTGTGTGGTGGAAACAGGTGAGGAGTACAAATACAAGTGTGTCTTGCCTACAGTCAAGCATGGTGGTGGGAGTGTCGTGGTCTGGGGCTGCATGAGTGATGCCGACACTAGGGAGCTACAGTTCATTGAGGGAACCATGAATGCCAACATGTACTGTGACATACTGAACCAGAGCATGAGAGACACATTAGGGAGATGGCAACTGTTGTAGCATCTTTAGCCCTCTCCTCTCGGTACACCTTTGTGTTATAAATTCCTTTGCACTCCCTCCTCTCTGCTTAACTCTACATGCCTCCTCTGCTCATCACCTCTGCTTACATTTGTACTCCAATCTTTTTTTTTTTTTTTAAATCAAATAGATTTAATTAAGTTTTAAGAACATACAACAAAACAGAAAACACAGACACTCCTGTGCACATAGTTACAACAACTGTTGACCAATTTACATTTCTAATGTTTCCAAGATGTGTTTCAGTCTAAGGCACTTGTGGTTGACTATACATTCGAAGTCAAATAATGTGGACATTTAGCTTAGTCATTTGCATTACTATAGATGCTACCAGTCTATCCAGGATATAGCATTGTCTATCAGGTATCATGTCTTTAATGTCCTAGAGCATATCCTATTTGGTCCTTGTATTTATGCACACGTGTGTAATGTTAATTATACACCTTCCCCGCCCCCCCCGGCCCACCTGTGGCTGGGAAGTGGTGAGGTCGGACTTCCCCTCCTGACCTAATAGGAGAGGAGCATTACCTATGTGCGACACGAGGAAAAAAAAAAAAAAGAGAGAGGAGAAAACTATATACAACCTATTTTGTAAAAGGCCTCCGCAGGCCTAAAGTGCTTTTATGTTTTAATATTTTAATGTCTCTCAAAAGTGATTGGGAAGTGGATCGTAAGTTTTGTTGTGAGTTCTTACTTCTGTTTCGTCTCCTTTTCATTTTGTGCATAATGACATGTTCGAGGGTGTGACACAGAAATTACCTTTATGTATTATTTGAGGTGTTTCTCCCGCCCAGGATTCTGTTGTGAACCAAGCTAAGTGGTGCTAGTCCCGGTGTGTCCAACCATGGGTCCCATATGCGTTCGAATTTATGGGGGCTTCCTCTATGCTTATATGTGAGCTGTTCTCTGATAAGAGAATCATTTACAGATTGTAACCATTCCTTGTGTGTAGGGGGGGTTGTGGATATCCATTTCCTGGCAATGAGTTTTCTGGCTAAGAATAGTACTCTAAGAATTGCTGTGTGTGTAAAGGGAGTGTAATCTTCTTCGTCTAACAGGCCTAGTAAACAAAGTTTAGGTTCCGTACTAAGTTTGAGATTCCATATGCTATTAATGGTGTTCATCACTGCTGCCCAATATCTTTGTAATTTTGGGCATCTCCATAGCATATGTATTAACGTTCCATTATTAACTGAGCATCGGGGACAGAGGGGGTCATCTCACCTATGCCATTTATGCAGTTTTTCGGGTGTGCGATCTGTGCGGTGGATAACAAATAGTTGGGTAAGCTTTTGTGGGGCAGACAGAGACACTTTCAACACGTTGTCAAGTATGGTATTCCATTCTTCACCTGTAATTTGACCCACATCCATTTCCCACCCGCTCCTGCAGGGTAATGACATTGCTTTTTTTTAACAGTAAAGTTAATGACATTGCTTTAGATACATGTCCAATCAGTGCATTGTAAATGGAGGAGATCTGTCCCTTGCGTGAAGAGGACGTGATAAGTTGCGTAAGTATCGTGGGTCTCGTCAGTACCCAGTGTGATAATGTGGCTTGTGCTGCTATAGCGTGTCTGAGTTGAAGGTATTGAAAAAAAAATGACGCGTTTGATATATTAAATTCCTCATGTATTGATTGGAAGTCTCGAAGTATACCTCCACAGTACAGTTGGGGAATATAATTCAGTCCATACCTTGACCAATTGGAGAAATTTGTTAATTTTTGTAGCTCTACATAGTTATATTTATTCCATATACGTGACCAGTTAGTGTATCCCGTGTGCTGCATATGTTGTTTGGCCTTACTCCATGTCTTATCTATGAGGATAAGAGTTGGGTATTGAGTTAGTTGTCCGAGTTCACCTGTCCTACCGCCTCATACATAGATTGGGGGAGGGAGCCTTCGCCTACTGCTTCTATAAGTGTATGGAGCAACTCCGGTAGGAGTGTCACCAAAGTTTTTATATAGTTCTATTGGTAGACCATCATTACCTGGGGCTTTTGAGTTTGGGAATGTTGCTAGTGCGTTTTGAAGTTCCATTAACGTGAGGGGGGCATTGAGAAGGCTTTTGTCTGTTTCCTGAAGCCGAGGTAAATCAATCGAGTCCAGGAAGCATGTTAGCTCTTCCATAGGATAGGATACCTTGGATGAGTATACATCCTGATAAAAGGAGCGGAACTCCTGCAAAATAGAAGGTGTATCAGTGACTATGGAAGACGTTGGGGTTTTAATGCTGTGTATGGTATGGGGTGGTTGTTGCGATCTGGCTATCATGGCCAGCATGTGTCCAGTTTTTTCCCCTTCTTCAAAGTATGTTTGTGCTGTGAAGAACCTTTTATTCTCTGCCTGTTGTGTATGTACTGCCCGAAGCATTTTCTGAGCGTCGGACCAGCTTCTTTCCAGTTCAGGCGTGGGAGTCTGCAGGTACAGCGCCTCTGCCTTCTCCACCGCCTGAGCCACGTCTATAGCCCACTGCCTACTATTCTTTTTGATTTTATTAATTTCTTTTATGCATAAACCCCTAATAGAGGCCTTCAGGGCGTCCCACACAATGCCTGGCGCAGCTGTATTCCTGTTGTCTTCCAGAAAGTGTTTAATTTGTGTCAGCATATCATCCTTGTCTGTGAACAGTTGAATCCAAAACGGATTCAGCTTCCAGTGCAATGGCAACCATGGTTTATGTAAATTCAGGCTGAGCTGCACAGGAGAGTGATCGGACAAACCCCTAGCCAAATATTGTACTTTCGGGTCATAGTTTTGTACCAGGTCATTACCCAATGCAAAGTCTATGCGTGACAGAGTGGAGTGGGTTACTGAATGGCAGGAGAATTGGGGCTTAGTGGGAAATTTACATCTCCATAGATCTACCAGTCCCATCTCCCCAATAATTCTTGCCAACGGTGTAAAGGCCCTAGGTCCCTGGGGGGAGAATCTCCTACGTATGTCTAGTGAGTTGTCCAAGGCGCTATTATAGTCGCCAAGGGCATATACCGGTATTTGCGGGTGTTTAGCTAGAAACCTTGCCATGTTTTGCAGGACCGTCATTGAGAAGGGAGGTGGAACATATACATTTGCTATAACACACATTTGGAATTCCCATAGCCCCATCAAAAAAATGTATCTCCCCTCAGGATCTATTTGTACATCTTTTTCAATAAATGCAGTGTTCCTAGAAAACATTATACTAACACCTCTAGAATATCTAGTGTGTACCGAATGATATTGCAGAGGGTACTTAGACATATGCACAATATTAGTGGTATCTTTAGTAAGATGGGATTCGTGTATGCAAATAATAGTGGGATCCTGTTGTGAGAAAAAAGTAAATAAGGCAGTCCTCTTTCCAGGGTCATGAAGTCCCCGGACATTCCAGGAGAGAATTATGTCCCTCTTAGTGCTTGACATATTGGTAGGGTTGAAAAGAGGCCAGCATATCCCCTAGAACACAACTTCTTATGGGTATAATCCATTCTATCCAAATTCCTATGTTACCTGAGTACTTGGAGGTTACAAAGTAACGCCAGTCAGTGTGCATTTTCAGTGCGTTGTAGATCACCTGATCAAACTTGAGAGTCGTGCTTTGCGGAGGCCTGCGGAGAAACGACCCGTAAAACTGGGCCTGAGAAGTAACAAAAGTACACATAAACGTAAAAGTAAAAATAAAAATAATGTCAAAAACCAGCCTGCCTAGAGAAGTTCCAGGCAAGGCCCATATAAACACTTGTGCTCCCATTGGAGGCTTCCGAAGGTGCCCCGCAGGGCTAGTTCGGGGGTAGTAGTGAGGGCTGGGGCCCAATAACCTCGATTTCCTCAAAAAACGAGAAGAAAAATAGAGTGCAAAATATGCCAAGATGAGGTGTGTGGTTGTAAAGTACAATAGGTGAGCCTCTTCACGTGCTCCTATACTGTAACGGTGAGCAGACGGATGTAGTACAATCGCTATGCAGATGCCTTTCGTTTAGTTTGGAGAGTGGTCTCTTGCAGCTCTTCTTAGTTGACCCTCCTGTCGATCCAGCCAGTTAGTAGCCATGTTGGGGCTTTCAAAAAAATGAACCATGCCATCTGCCACTACTCTTAACTTAGCTGGGTAGAGCATGGAATAGACCAGTGGGATTGCACGCATTCTCTTTTTGACTTCTATAAATTTAGCCCTTTGTTTTTGGACTGCAGCTGAGAAATCTGGATACAGTGATATCTTGGATCCTTGGATCTCCATATCTGCTTTTTGTCTTGCTAAACGTAATATAATATCTCTGTCCTTGTAGTGTAACAATTTCAGAAGGAATGGTCTGTCGTGGCCCCCTGGTGGCGGTGGTCTAGATGGCACCCTATGTGCTCTCTCCACAGAAAAGAATGGAGTTAGGTTATTTTTGCCAAAGGTGTCAGCTAGCCAGTTTTCAATAAATTCAGTGGGATGTTTCCCTTCTGACTTTTCAGGCATTCCTACTATGCGAATGTTTGACCTTCTCAGTCTATTCTCCATATCTTCGACTCTAGCTGCTGTTTATACAGTTCTAGCCGCTGTGATATGTACTTCCTGAGCAAGGGGGGGTAAATCTTCTTCAATGGAGCTGACTCGGCCCTCTATTGCAGTGGCCCTCTCCCTGATTTTCTGCATGTCTTGTCTAATATGCATTAGGCCCTCTTTCATGCTTTTAACTTCTGTGGATAGTTCAGTAATAGAGGAGCCATAGGAGTGTACTGCAGCCAGTATATCCTGTAAAGTGGGCTCAGTGCGCTCTGTGTCTGATGGGCCAGCAATATCAGGAGCAGGGAGAGGGGATGAAGGTGTACTCACTGCGTTCCTCATGGCTGCGGGCGCCATCTTGTCAGGACCATGCTGCACAGACTGAGGGGAATGTCTCTGGAATCCATCGCCATCCTTTCCATCCGTGCCCGGTAAGTGGCTCTTTTGAGCGGTTTTAGGGCTGCTTGGTGAGTGTGCATATTGGCCGAGCTTTGCAGCTGCCGATGCATAGGAGGTTTTGGTCTGTCTTTGCTGTAGTGGAGGACCGCCATGATGGGCCGGTCCGTCGGCCTGGGCGGCCTCCGGTTTAGATTTGGACATGGCTGGGGTCTCGGGTTCGGCGAGCGGGTGTCACAGCAGGGGTACCCCCACTCTGGGAGCGAAGATTCCGGTCTATTTCTGCGGATGATTGAGCTCACAGCAGGATTCTTTGTGTCAGGTTGTAGGAGCTGATGTGAGGCACGTCTGCTCACATGAACGTCCAAGCCACGCCCCGTACTCCAATCTTTAATCTCTTCTCTGTTTACCTCTTCACCCCCCATCCCTTTTCTCACCTTTGCAAGAGAGGCTGGTGTGACCGGCAGGGCTTCCAAGCCTGCTCCTGACATCCCCCATGTCAGCAGCATTCAGCAGCAGTGATGGTGGAGCGGGGCTCAGGGGGTGTCATATAATTATGAATATGCAATTTACATATGATTGCCACCATGATTTACAAATAAATTCTGTTGGTCTGCATATGAATCATGGGCTGGGTAGCATTACTGACAGACACAGCACTTGTGATCTCTGGACACAAGGTGGGACACAGATTTCAAGAGACAAGTGAATGCAAACTGGGACTGTTCCAGCAAATCCGGGACAGTTGGGAGTTGAATTCCATCAAGTCCTTGTTCAAGCCTATTCCCTAAAGGATTAGGATTGTTAAGGCCCACTCCACTGTCTGTGGAATTTTCTTGGGCCTTTTAGCATCAAGCATCTGTTTGACAGATTTTGTAAGGCTTCCAACATAGTCCTTTTTTCACACATTTCCTAAGTTTTACCAAGTGGATAGCCAAGCCTCTGCTGATGCTGAATTTGGCTGTGAGGTTCTACAAGCAGCTGTCTAATTTGGTTCTTGTTTGTTTTGTTTGTAGGCTTGTTGGCAGTTTGTTTGCTGTGTTGCCTACCCCTCTTTTCTGTATTGATTTTGGACATCCCAGTAATCTAAGAATATGCTTTTGTCCTGTACTGTACGACCAAGAAAAAAAGGATTTTTGACTTACCTGTAAGGTCCGCTTTCTTGTATTACAGTACAGGTCAAAATACCCCTGTTTTGTATGTATAGCTTGTTAAAAAAAATGAGGATAACTTTCAGTGGGAGGGGTTATATTTGGGTCTGTACTGTTCTTTTTGCCAGTGTCCATTCACCTGAATGTAGCAACATATAACCTACCATAGTTATCTAAGAATATGGCTGCGTCCTATACTGTTCTCCAGGAAATGGATTTTACAAGTAAATAAAAAATATTTTTGTTTGTCTTTATACTTTCAATGTCTGCCCCTTGTTCCAAAACTTGATGACCAGTAGCTTCAAGGCATGCTAAAATTGGACTGGCGTGATTTTGTGGGTGTGACTAAAAATAAAAGTGTTTGGTTTTGTGGGCACGGTCAGTAGGGTGTCTCTGGATTTTATTATGAAAATCTATTAACCTTACCTTAATAGTAAAGTGCCACTACAAGCACTGTGCGCTCATGACATATGCCTACATTAAGTAATTGAACTAGCATTCCGACCAGTGGAAGTTAGGAATACAAATTATTACATTATAAGTAGTATTTACTTACATGTATCTCACTGACTACAGAAAATAGTTTTGGAAGGAGCTGCAAAAAAAAATTGTTAGCTGTGTAATTTGTGTTAATATCCTAAAAATCTGATTATTCTTGTTTTTAGAACCTGTGAATGGATGAACATTGTTCATGTTATATACCCTCGCTGTAAGAGCCTGTTTTCTCAAGACAGTAAAACAATGCTTTAACTCTGCTGCTTTATCACTGCTAAGACCTTCTCCTGTCAGGCTAATATAACACATGAATCTTTGCAAAGAATTGGAGCAAGGGCTTATCTCTTACTCTGACTTCACCTTCTGATATTGCTTGCTTCCCTTGGGATGCTGAGACAAGATGAATGCCACACAGTGTTCAGGATATATTGTGTAGCTATTATAGGTATAATGCTGTTTTGGTGTGCATTTTTCTTTCATATTCAAGATTGTTGGAAAATACAGAAGTGTTCCAGTCACTAGGAAAACAGTCATAGGTATAATATGTTGCTTTTAAGGAAATTCTGCATGATATAAACATGGATAGAGGATTCTAGGAGATGTGGGATTTGAAAATGTTTTTTTACTCCTCTATGTAGGTGCAGCATCGATCGGAATGCTCCATCTGTCCCCCGCTGCCTCTACACCGAGAACTGAGCAATGAAAGCCTGCACCTTGCTTAGTTCTTGGGTCAGCTCTGAGTCACTGGAGCACTGGGATGTGGAGGGGGCAGCATGCTGAGAGGTTGGACCAGCTGCCGGTCAGGCATCTAGGCAGATCCTGACATTATTGTTGAGATGCCTGCAGAGCCTGGACAGGCTTTAATATGCTGTCAGCTGATTCTAGGTCACAGGAGTGCAGAACTAAGTGCACATCTGTGACTTACAGGAGAAGTATAGCTAAAAGACCTTTGACCATGCTTCTCCTTTAAGGGATGGTTCGATTTGGGATGAGGGGTTATGCTGTGAACATTAAGGCTCAGTTCATATATATGCATATCCGATGCTTTTTGAACCTTATCTAACTTGCATAACCTGTAAACCAGACCGGCTTTCAATGGAGCCAGTTCACACATAAGCAGGCCGGTTGTGGTGCGAATTTTAAAAGGGTCCTGTGCATTTTTCAGTCTGGTTCAGGTGTGATTTCAGTGTCAAATTCGCACCTGAACCGCTTAATGGAAACTGCCTCTGCACCGAAACTGGACCCGCATATATGTGAACCTAGCATAAGGGTTAGATTTAAAAATGTTGGCTGAAAAGAAAGTTTGAAGTGGTGGCTTGAGGAAGCCTCCTGTACATTTGTCTCCGAACTTTGCAGTCCCACCTCCCATGCCTCATGGTACCAAGTCAGTCTGTGAAGATGAACCCATGCACTCAGGCTTCACGCGTCTTTCTGCAGACGAGACAACCCTTAGGAGGAGGGAGAGTTTGTGCCTTTATTGTGGCCAGGCAGGTCAGTTTTTGAGGTCTTGTCCAACCCGTCCAGGGAACATCCGAACCTTGAGGTCCTGTCACGGACAGACCTTAAGTGGCGGGGTTTTGTCCCCAGTTATCCAGAAGGATAAGCCCCTGGTTTTGGTTACCCTTTCTTGGGCTGAATCGTCCGTCGAGATACAGGCTGTAATCGACTCTAATCATTGATGCTGCCTTTGTATCAAAGCACTCGATTCTGCTGCAGCTGCGTGACACTCCACTTGCCATTGAGGCTCTTGACGGGAGACTTCTAAAGCCTGCCCATGTGACTCATGAGACTGTTCCATTGTCCATGGCCGTAGGGGCTCTTCACCATGAGATAATCCAATTCCAAGTTATTTCCTCACCTAAGTTTCCGCTGGTTATCTTTGGTTACAGAGGCACAACCCCTCTTTTGATTGGCTCCATGCTGAGGTTCTCTCCTGGTCGCCACAATGCAGTAAGTCATGCTTCCAGAAGGTAGCCAAGGTCTTGTGCATCTCTTCACTCTCCTCCCACCGAAGGAGTAACGCAATTTTAGCGATGTCTTTGACAAAGGTTAAGCCGGTAGTTTGCCTGCACACCGGACATATGATTGCGCAATTACTTGCGTGCCATACCCCCTCGTGGCTGGGTTTACCCTTTGTCGGTCTTGGAGGATAGGGCCATGGAGGAGTATGTTGCAGACGCACTTTCTCGAGGTTTCATCCGCAAATCCTCGTCTCTTGCTGGTGCTGGTTTCTTCTTTGTGAAGAAGAGTGGTGAACTGAGACCTTGTATTGATTATAGGGGTCTCAATCGTTTCACGATTAAAAATGCCTAACCGATTCTGTTGATTACGAAGTTATTTGGCCGCCTGAAGGGAGCAAAATCAAAGCTTGATTTGAGAGGGGCATACAATCTCGTGATGATTAAGGAGGCCGACGAGTGTAAAACTGCGTTTAATACCAAAACAGGCCATTATGAGTACCTCGTAATGCCTTTTGGCCTTTGTAACACCCCGGCAGTTTTCCAGGAATTTATTAACGATGTCCTCTGAGATTTGATGCAGTTATGTGTGGTGGTTTATCTCCACAATATCCTCATATTTTCCAAGTCCCTGGAGAACCACCACACAGATGTCTGTCGTGTGCTTCAGAAACTAAGAGAGAACAATCTCTATTGTAAATTGGAGAAGTGCAAATTCCATCGTGAACAGGTTAAACTCCTGGGCTATGTCATTTCCGCTGCTGTTTTTTCGATGGACCCAGAGAAACTCTCAGCAGTCCTACAGTGGCCAACCCGTGGGTTTATGTCCTCTGTAGCATTTTCTTGGCTTTTCCAACTATTATCGGAAGTTTATTTGTAATGTCTCGTCTCTGGTCAAGCCCCTGACTGATATGACCAGAAAGGACAGTAACCCACGAGTTGGTCTCCGGAGTCCATTAAGGCCTTTGAGAGTCTCAAGGCTGCCTTTGTTTTTGCTCCTGTGTTGGCACATCCTGATCCTACGTTACCTTTTATCCTTGAGGTTAATGCTTCTGAGACTGGAGTTGGCGCCCTTCCGTATAAACGTCCTACCTCTGAGAGCGCTATGCATCCTTGTGGCTACTTTTCCAAGACATTGCAATTACGAGATTGGTGACAGAGAGCTGTTAGTGATCATTTTAGCCCTGAAAGAATTGAAGGTACCACTGTGCCGGTTCTCTTTCTTACTGACCATAAAAATCTCACATTTTTGTCTTAGGCTCTCCCAGAAGGGCGCGATGGGCTTTTTTCTTGTCTAGTTTCAATTAAGCCTGCCTTTAGTTGGCCCACCCTTTGCAGCTATAAAAGCTTCAACTCTTCTGGGAAAGCTGTCCACAAGGTTTAGGAGTGTGTCTATGGGAATGTTTGACCATTCTTCCAGAAGCGCATTTGTGAGGTTAGGCACTGATGTTGGAGGAGAAAGCCTAGCTCGCAGTTTCTGCTCTAATTCATCCCAACGGTGTTCAGGTTCAGGTCAGAACTCTGTGCAGGCCAGTCAAGTTCTTTATGGACCTTGCTTTGTGCAGGGGTGTGCAGTCACGTTGAAACAGGAAGGGGCCATCCCCAAACTGTTCCCACAAAGTTGGGAGCATGAAATTGTCCAAAATGTTTTGTTATGCTGATGCCTTAAGAGTTCCCTTCACTGGAACTAAGATGCCAAGCCCAACCCCTGAAAAAAACAACCCCACACCATAATCCACCCTCTGCCAGATGATTTGTACCTGATCACTTGCTGGTGCAGTGGACAGAATGATGTCACTTCTTGTAGCTCCAGCCAACTTGCGTTTCGTCGTGATGACGTCTTCAGAAGGTGTAAAAAGATTAAGTTGTTGATCCCAGGTGCATGGTGGAATGCACGTTACAATGTAAGTGCATATGTTGTTGGCTTGTATTGGTTTGATTTAAATAAAGGTTTTTATGATCTTTATGGGCGCATATGCTGACAGGAATCCCCCCGTACCATGCCCTCCAGATCACCCCTGTAGTGTGCCCTCCTGACCCCCCAGGACTGTGCCTTCTCAACCCTGAGTACCGTGCCCTCCTGACTATTCAGTACCATGCTCTCCTGACCCCCCAATACTGAACACTCCTGACCCTGCAGCCCTCCAGACCCCCCTGTACTGTGCCCTCTTAACTCTCCAGTACTGTGCTCTCCAGACCCCCAGCCCTCCTGACCCCCCAGTTCTATATCCTTCAGACTCGCCTGCACTGTGCCCTCCCTGTAGCAGGCCTTCTTGACCCTCCTGTACTGTGCCTTCCTGCCCCCCTTTACATTGCCTTGCTGACCCCTTTTCCTTTGCCCTGTTTTCTGCCCTGCTAACCTCTGTCCTGCTTACCCCTCTCATCTGCCCCATTGAGCTCTGTGCACTGCTATACATACTTGACTAAGGCTCATTTGGGGATGAAATACGTCAACAGTTTGTCTGCAAGCTTTTACCCTGTGGATGATTTATAATAAGAAGCTTTTACTGCACTCTGCTGGTGGCGGCGACCAATGTGTTTTCAAATAACCTTTACAGTGTGCGGCTCTTGGTCTGGCACCCTCTTGTCTGCTGGATTCCGGTTGTAAGGTTGCAGCACTGATTTGTATATTTACTGCCCTTCATACTACTGACCACTGTACACTGCTCTTCATACTACTGACCCATTTACACTGCCATACATCCTACTGACATCTATACACTGCCATACATTCTACTGACCTCTGTACACTGCTTTACCTACAACTGATTTCTGTATACTGCCCTACCCACTACTGACCTCTGGGGGCTAGCTAGTTAACTAGTAAAAAAAAAAGGCTGCACTACCCCGGTAATCTTTGCTGTCTTTAATGTTATCATGGTAGATCTCCACCTCTCAAAGTCTGCTTACCCCTGCTATACACAATGAATTAAGATAAATGTTAAGATCAATGTATTATCGCTGAGATAGCTAGTAGTGGTTGGATGGGGATAAGTAGCAGTACCAGGGCTTATAAACCACAAAAATAATGTTGCTGTGAAAAATATTTTAAATAGAGAGTTCAAGTTATATTAAAGCATAGCTCCACCCAAAAGGGGATCTTCCGCTTGTTTGCACTCTCCCCCTCTACCCCCCCCCTTCCTATGCCACATTTGGCACTTTTTGGGGGGAGCAGGTGCCTGGTTTTGACCGGTACCTGCTCCCACTTCCGACTCAGGATGCGCCCCCCCCCCCTCCCCTGCAGTCTTCTGGGACACATCACAGGTCCCAGAAGACTACGGGACCATTCACAAAGTGCAGCGCAGCAAGAAACGGCAGCAGGCTTCACTTGTTTCCCTTAATTGAGATGCCATAGCTTGCACCTGAAGCCAATTGAAGAATTGGCTCAGGTGACAACATCACTAAATCTTTGGACAGGTAAGTGTCCTTATTTTAAAAGTCAACAGCTACACAGTATTTGTAGATCTTGACTTGATTTTTTTGAAATCTCCTCTTTAACCACTTCAGCCCCGGACCATTTGGCAGCCAAAGGACCAGAGGTCTTTTTTCAATTTCGCACTGCACTACTTTAACTGGTAATTGCGCGGTCATGCAATTTTGTAACCAAACGAAATTTGCGTCCTTTTCTTCCCACAAATAGAGCTTTCTTTTGATGGTATTTGATTGCCTCTGTGATTTTTATTTTTTGCGATATAAACGGAAAAAAGAGCGAAAATTTTGAAAAAAAAAAAAAAGAGATTTTCTACTTTTTGTTATAAAAAAAAATCTAATAAACTCAATTTTAGTCAAACATTTGGGCCAAAATGTATTCAGCCACATGTCTTTAGTAAAAAAAATGCCAATAAGCGTATATTTATTGGTTTGCGCAAAAGTTATAGCGTCTACAAACTAGAGTACATTTTCTGGAATTTACACCGCTTTTAATTTATGACTGCCTATTTCATTTCTTGAGGTGCTAAAATGGCAGAGAAGTACAAACCCCCCCCAAATGACCCCATTTTGGAAAGTAGACACCCCAAGCTATTTGCTGAGAGGCATGTTGAGCCCATTGAATATTTTTTTTTTTTAGTCCCAAGTGATTGAATAAAGACAAAAATAAAAAAGATTTTTTTTTTTTTCAAAAAGTTGTCACTAAATGATATATTGCTCACACATGCCATAGTTATATGTGGAATTGCACCCCAAAATACATTTTGCTGCTTCTCCTGAGTATGGGATACCACATGTGTGGGACTTTTTGGGAGCCTAGCCGCGTACGGGGCCCCGAAACCCAAGCACCGCCTTCAGGATTTCTAAGGGTGCAAATTTTTGATTTCACTCCTCACTACCTATCACAGTTTCGAAGGCCATAAAATGCCAAAATAGCACAAAACCCCCCCAAATGACCCCATTTTGGAAAGTAGACACCCCAAGCTATTTGTTGAGAGGCATGGTGAGTATTTTACAGCTCTCATTTGTTTTTGAAAATGAAGAAAGTAAATAAAAAAAAAATTTTTTTTTCTTTTTTTCAATTTTCAAAACTTTGTGACAAAAAGCGACATCTGCAAAATACTCACAATACCTCTCAGCAAATAGCTTGGGGTGTCTACTTTCCAAAATGGGGTCATTTTGGGGGGTTTTATGCCATCTGGGCATTCCATGGCCTCCGAAACTGTGATTGGCAGTGAGAAGTGAAATAAAAAAATTACACCCTTAGAAAGCCTGAAGGCGGTGATTGGTTTTTGGGGTTCCGTACGCAGCTAGGCTCCCAAAAAGTCCCACACATGTGGTATCCCCGTACTCAGGAGAAGCAACAGAATGTATTTTGGGGTGTATTTCTACATATGCCCATGACATGTTTGAGCAATATATCATTTAGTGACAACTTTTTGTAAAAAAAATATATATATATTTTTTTTTTTTTCATTATTCAATCTCTTGGGACAAAAAAAAAAAATATTTAATGGGCTCAACATTGCTCTCATCAAATAGCTTGGGGTGTCTACTTTCCAAAATGGGGTCATTTGGGGGGGGTTTGAACTGTCCTGGCATTTTATGCACAACATTTAGAAGCCTATGTCACACGTCACCCACTCTTCTAACCACTTGTAGACAAAGCCCTTTCTGACACTTTTTGTTTACATGAAAACATATTTTTTTTTTGCAAGAAAATTACGTTGAACCCCCAAACACTATACATAATGTTAAAGCAAAGGCCCTACAGATTAAAATGGTGGGTGTTGCATTTTTTTTTTCCACACAGTATTTGCGCAGCGATTTTTCAAACGCATTTTTTGTGGAAAAAATACACTTTTTTTTATTTTAATGCACTAAAACACACTATATTGCTCAAATTTTTGATGAAATAAAAAATATGATCTTAGGCCGAGTACATGGATACCAAACACGACATGCTTTAAAATTGCGCACAAACACGCAGTGGCGACAAACTACATACATTTTTAAAAGCCTTTAAAAGCCTTTACATGATACCACATTAGATTCACGGAGGAGGTCTACTGCTAAAATTACTGCCCTCGATCTGACCTTCGCGGTGATACCTCAAATGCATGGTGCAATTGCTGTTTACATATGACACCAGACCAACGCTTGTGTACGCCTTTGCGCAAGAGAAGGGGGGGCAGGGGTGCTTTTTTTTTTTTTTTTTGTTTTTTTTTTATTTATTTAGCTTTTTTATTTTATTTTTAAACTGTTCCTTCCATTTTTTTTCTTTGTTATGATTTTTATTGTTATCTCAGGGAATGTAAATATCCCCTATGATAGCAATAGGCAGTGACAGGTACTCTTTTTTTGAAAAAATTGGGGTCTATTAGACCCTAGATCTTTCCTCTGCCCTCAAAGCATCTGACCACACCAAGATTGGTGTGATAAAATGCTTTCCCAATTTCCCAATGGTGCGGTTTATATCCGGGAGGGGGGACATTCCCTCCCACTGCTTGTAAAAGCAGTCTAGAGGCTAATTACCCGCTAGAATTGCTTTTACATGAAAGCCGATCACTGGCTGAAAAGAATGATACCAAGATGATACCTAAACCTGCAGGCATCATTCTGGTATAACCATTCAAAGTCCAGCAACATACTGGACATATATTGTAATCTTTTTTTTTTCATGCAGCCTCTTGGCTGAACGAAAAAAAAGAGATTGATTGGTGGGTATGCCCACCATTAGAATACCTCCCTTCATCCACCCACTTCTAATGATGGGCATACATGCACCATTTATATATGCCGATGCATGGGGGCATCCTCCCGCAAAAGTTATGCCGTGTACACACGGTCGGAATTTCGACCGTATGTACGTGGCATTAGGAGCCAATCGCTCCTCCCCCCCCCTGCTGCCCCCATGCTTCGGCATATATGCTCTTTTTTTTAACTGTGGTGGTGAAATCACCTCCTACAGTGTTGGAGTCGCGGCTTTATGTATCGTGGGAGCAAACGCTGTTGCTGTCAAGATAAATAAATCCGCGTTGCAACTGAATGGCGCACCTGAAAACAAAAAAAATGCTTAACACTAAAACACAGTAAACAAAATTACATACCTGAAAAGCAAGCATGATAAAACATGATAAAACATAATAAAACATTGCAGAATAGAATGGAGTAAAAAAAGAGCAACAATAGAGAGAGAATAGAGTGAGAGAGAGAACAATAAAACGACAACTATTTTATTTTTTTTTATTTTTTTGAGATTCACAGGTAAAAAAGCTCCTGACTGAAGCGACTGAATCAAAACGCTACCACAAAAAAACTGTTAGCGATCGCAGGGATCAGGCCTGACTCTGCGAACGCTGCAGTTATGTGTGCTTAGTGTTTTGTAAGTGACAGTGATCGATCGATACTGCACTTGGGTGGGCTGGGCTGGGCGGAGGGGGAAAACGCAGGTGCTAGCAGGTATCTGGGCTGATCCCGCTAACAATGCGTTTTTTTTTGGAACCCTAAACTGCTGGGACGCTAGTATAGATCTGATCAGATCAGATATTGATCTGTTCAGATACTGTGCCACTAAGGGAGGTGTATGCTTTGTGCGTGGGTGTTTGCGGTACTGGCACTAACCTGGGGCGACGCAGACCTTATTTGACCCTAAAACCTAATTGATATCACCCGCCGGGCGATCAGGGGGTTAAAACCGTTATTGGGTAATAAATGGCGGGTGCCCTGACAGTATAAAAAACAAGCTAACTAACCAGCGTCACCCGTAACAGTAATACAAAAAAAAAACTGGTTACCTAGCGACACTAATGCAGCGATCAGAAAAACGATCGCTTAGTGACACTGGCAAAAGGGGGTGAAAGGGTTAACTAGGGGCAATCAGGGGGTTAAACCTTTATTAGGTAATATATGGGGGTACCTGACGCTATATAAAAACCTGACGGGGAACCTAAATAACGAAATAACTAACTGGCTAACCAGCGTCACCAGTGACAGTTATACAGTGATCACTGGTGAAAGGGTTAACTCTAGGGGCAATCAAGGGGTTAAAACCTTTATTTAGGTTGTAATATGGGGGTACCTGACCTATAAAACTATTTATGAACCTATATAAACATGGCGGTTACCTAAAAAAAAAAAATGGTTACCTAGCGACAGCAGTGACACTAATACAGCGATCAGAAAAACGATCGCTTAGTGACACTGGCAAAAGGGGGTGAAAGGGTTACCTGGGGGGCAATCAAGGGGTTAAACCTTTATTAGGGGGGGGGTAGGGGGCTACCTTGGACCTAAAACTAACTGCCCTGACAGTTATTACAGTCACACTGACACTAAATGCAGTGATCAGTAAAAAAATGATCACTGCAATTAGTGACACTGTGACTGGGGGGGGAGGGGGTGATCTGGGGGGTGATCAGGGGGTGACAGGGGGGTGGAATATGTGCCTAACTGTACTGGTGTCAGTGTACTGTTGTGCACTAACCTTTACATGTTCGCCGCTCGGCGTCTCCGGTCACATAGACCGGCGCACCGAGCGTGACATCACTTCCGCCTTCCTGTCTATACAATAGACAGGAAGGGGAAGCTTTTCATTGGCCAGGAGCGATCGCGAGGGGGTGGCCAGAAACCACTGGCCGTCCCCTCGTCCCGGATCGCTCCTGACACGATCCCGACCGTCCCCGCCGGCGGAGGGGGGTTCGATCGGACCCCCCAACCGCCTGAAGAATGGCACGTACAGGTACGTGATTCTGCCTGTACGTGCCATTCTGCCGACGTATATCTACATGGGGCGGTCGGGAAGTGGTTAATAGGATATATTTTTTACTTATGTGTTGTGATGTAGGTACCTTTAACCACTTCACATCCGGCCGTAGCCGAATGACGGCCACAGCGCGGATGTGAAATCCCGGGAGGCCGTCATATGACGGCCTCCCCTTTCCTCGTTCCCTGTGCGCGCTCACGAGCGCGCAGCAGGAAAATTCTGTGTTGGCCGTGTCCCTCTGACACGGCCAATCCCAGATCGCTGTAAACGGCCAATCACAGCGGCATGTCATTAGTGCCACATAGTGCCATCTGTCATCAGTGCCACATATTAGTGCCATCTATCATCAGTGTCACGTATTAGTGCCATCTGTCATCAGTGCCACCTGTCAGTGTCACGTGCCATCTGTTATCAGTGTCACCTGTCATCAATGCCACGTATCAGTGCCATCTGTCATCAGTGTCAGTGTCATGTGTCATCAGTGCCACGTATTAGTGCCGTCTGTCATCAGTGCCACGTATTAGTGCCACGTATTAGTGCCATCTCTCATCAGTGCCACATATTAGTGCCACGTGATATCAGTGCCATGTATAAGTGCCATCTCTCATCAGTGCCACATATTAGTGCCATCTGTCATCAGTGTCACGTGTCATCAGTGCCCCGTATTAGTACCATCTGTCATCAGTGCCACGTCAGTGTCACGTGTCATCAGTGCCACGTCAGTGTCACGTGTCATTGTCCTGGTGCTCCAGGGCCTTCAAAAGTGTAATAGGTAGTCAACAATTTAGATGTGTAATTTATGCTCCTGGCGCTCCCTGCATGTTGGGCCTCTCTAAGTGGCCAGGCTGTGTAAAAGTCCCACACATGTGGTATCGTAGTAATCAGGAGGAGTAGCAGAATTTATTTTAGGGTGTCATTTGTGGTATACACATGCCATGTGAGAGAAATAACCTATTACAATGACAATTTTGTAGAAAAAAAATAAAAAATAAAAAAATAATTTATTTTGCAAAGAATTGTGGGAAAAAAAATGACAACATCAAAAAGCTCACCATGCCTCTTACTAAATACCTTGGAATGTCTACTTTCAAAAAAGGGGTCATTTGGGGGGTATTTGCACTTTCCTGGCTTGTTCGAGTCGCAAGAAATGAGATCGGTCACCAGTGCATCAGGTGTGATCAATTTTGTATGATTCGCACCACAGTTTGTAGAGTCTGTAACTTTCACAAAGACCAAATAATTTCCACTAATTTGGGTTATTTTTACCAAAGATATGTAGCAGTATAAATTGTGGGCAAAATTTATGAAGAAAAATTTATAATTTCCTCAATTGTATCACAGAAACAAAGAAAATGCGTTTTTTTTCAAAATTTTCGGTCTTTTTTCATTAATAGCGCAAAAAATAAAAAACCCAGAGGTGATCAAATACCACCAAAAGAAAGCTCTATTTGAGGGAATAAAAGGACAAAAAATTCATTTGGGTACAGTGTTGCATGACTGAGTAATTGTCAGTCAAAGCGTGAGAGCACCGAAAGCTGAAAATTGGTCTGGATGGGAGGGGGGTTTAAGTGCCTGGTAAGCAAGTGGTTAAAAGTCTGCTTGATAGTATTTCCCTTTCCTCCTTGCAACTCCCCCATTCTCAGCAACATGAAATAGCTGTATTTTTTTTTTTTACTTCCACCCGCCTAGTCGTGTACCTGTTCCTGTACGTGCATGTACCCCACCGCTGCCTAAGATATGCATGTCACATACCCAGGGAGGCTGCATAAGCAGGGACTCAGAATGGCCAGGCCTTGGGGCTCTTAGGGGGCAAACTGACAGAACCTGGAAGAGGCAGCTATGTTGCCAATGACGTCAGAGGGAAAGATAAATACATGGGACCTGGGCTGTGGCACCTGTGCAGTGGATTGCAGTAGGACAACACTGGATTCACTGGGCAGGTGACTAAATTGAGGACATTCCTAGATAATGGATAAGCAAAAAACAGGGTTCAGTAAACCCAAAATATATTTGTCATTGTGTATATAAAACTATATTCTCTGCCTGTGCTTAACCTTTATTACAATTTACATTGCTAGTAAATACCTGGTTGATCAAGCTATTTCCCTGGTTTTATTTTTTCTGAGTGTCAGTGCTATTACAATCATGTCTCTGAATTAGGGGTCGACTTATATAGTTTTTGCCGATTTTTCGGCCACCTTTCAGGCCGATGGTCGATAGCGATATCAGGTGCCAATATTCTGTACTTTAAAGTTTTGAAAAATCAACACAATTTCTACACAAATCTGGTAGAAATTGAACATGTTTATTAAAATTTTAAACATTAAAAGTAAACAACTGGGAAGAATTAAGTGCTTGAAAAATAATAACTTATTAAATGGCTTTCCAAAACATGGCATAAATGCCTATAAACTGCACACTGACCAATATCAGTAATATCGTTAAGTTTCCAGCCGTTACCGATTATTTGAAATTTGTGAATAGTGGCACTAACAATTGGCCGCTCCGATAATCGGTCGCTCCCTTCTCTGAATTGCCCCTCTGTGTGCATGTTCTGGTTATCTATCTCCTGTAAAGAAGCCATTCACTTTGCTTCACCTCCATTCACCGCCATTTACTTTGCTTCACTGTCCATAATCGACTCGAGCAAGGATGGTGGACAGTGGTTCCTTCTCCCCAGCTAGAAAAAGACACCTTTTTAATTCCAAAAATACTTTTAAATAAAGCACATTGAGGGCATTCTTTTTTGAAAATGATAACACTTAATAAAACAAATGAAATATTTATGGTTAGACTAGTGAAGGTAGAGTTTTTACAGATTGTCAGCTCCAGTCAGTCACGTGGGGGGGCTAGCAGTGAAAAAGCAGCATCTGTCAATCTCCCTTGCTGGCGCTGCCCCATGTGACAGATCCATAAAAAAGGAAATAATATATTTTTTTAAATTTCGTTTACACTTTTTTTTCAGGGGGGGTCAGTGACCAGACCTTCTAGGTAGTTGTGCATCAGCGGACTACTGCTGTATGGAGAGATTAGAAACAGCTTTGCCCAAGACTCTGTACTGACAGAAAGTGCGGCAATGTACAATTGTCTTAACAATATGCTTCAATAGACACTGTCACTTTTCCATTCAGGGCAAAGTGGCATTTTGTCTTGAAATGGCATCCCGTGACCATATATATTTATCTGTGACATTACCTGGTAATTATGGGTATAGAGGAGACTGATCTGCTCTCCTGTGATAATACCCAGGCCTACAGCTAATAACTAGGGTGCAGCACTGCCATATAACCAAGGGAATAACATCCCTCAGGTCCCCAACACAGCCAATCACAGAACTGACTGAAGAGGAGCAAGGAGCAATGACAGAACGCAGCTAATGTAAGTATATGGGAGTTGGGGGATGCCCTTACTAGAACCCATGTTGCCTTGGCCTGCATGAGCAAGGTGACAATATCTCTTTAAGCATTATTTGCTCTCTGTTGCTGCTTCAAAATGATTGAAACCTAAAAGTAGAACTGGGGGACCTCAGCAATCTGGTACTGCTAACTTTGATAGAAGTTTATCAGAATGCATACAGACAGCAGCTCAAATGTGCAGTAATCTTTAATCATGAACATTTATGTGCATACCACAGCTTTATCTGTATAATTTGATGATGCTATTCATTGTGGAATTCACAAAACGAAGTGAGCAAAACAAACCTGAGATTAAAATAAATATAAATCCCTGATGCTGTAAATTTTTCAAGGCCACAGAGCGGCTATATTTAGAGCAGAATCTGCGTTGGCATCTACGTAAGATGCTCAAGCAAAGCCTCCAGAAAGTATTGCTTCTCTTTTGACTGCAATATATTTCGTATGTAGATGGAAAGGGGCCTTTTGTCAGACTAAAGTCATTTTTAAAACTGATTTGAACAGGTAGTAACCATAGTGATGATAGTTTTTGTGTATGCATTCATAGATTTAGACGTACTTTTCCATGATTGTTTGATGTGTTCAGTGATTTAATATACAGTATTGTTGGTTAGAACAAGCCCTGCTTATGTTTCAGCTATGACTAAAGCTGGCCATACATGGTTCAGTTTGAAAAAAAAAACTGAATCACAGGGGGGAGACACCCAACTTTCCCCAAAAAATAAACAGTGAGGGAAACTCACCCCCTGTCGAAATACTCAGATCAATCTACCAAAGCATACTGTTGCTTCCTGCTTAAGTCCACTCGCCTTGCTCTTCAGAACATAGCTTCCTCCTTAGGGAGGCATTTTTCTGTTATGACAGATTTTATGGCTAATTATTTCCATATTAGCTGACTAGCAGGGGACATAGGCGCACTTTTAACTGCAGCTGTCTCTCTATCCCCAGCTGAGGACATTGGGGGAATGCAATCTCTCCTTGGAGGTATTAGGCCTGTAGAGATTCAGGCTACTGGTCTACTGTATACTGGTCCATTCGTCCATTACTTGGGAAGCTTTATTGCTTTTTTCTATTCATGCAGTGTATACATCTCAGCACTAAAGTATACTGCATTCAAACTCGAGATTCCCAGTTTGGACTTGTTTATACAAGTCCCCAAATCACCACAGCTTTTCCAGTACACTTATTACTGCAGCCAGGTTGGTATGGTGGCTGACATGACCCTGTATGCTCACTATTGCAACGTCTTTTGTATAGTTATTGGCCTAATCCAAATGAGTCTTTATGGCTCCCAAACATTTTGCCGGGCAAAATCTTATTGAGGAGGAATTCTGTTGTGGATCCAGCCATTTCCTGTCTTAACATGACTCTAAAGCCCCATACACACAGTCGGATTTTCCGATGGATTCTGTCCTATCGGACAATGTTGTCGGAAATTCCGACCGTGTGTAGGCACCATCGGACATTTTCCATCGGATTGTCCGACGGACAAAGTTGTATCTCCTGCTCTAAAAATTTTCCGACAACAAAGTCCGATCACACCAATTCCGATCGTGTGTAGCGAATTCCGACAGACAAAGTGCCACGCATGCTCAGATCACATTACAAGACCAAAGCTATTGGCTACTAGCCTCTACGTAGTCCCATCGTAGGCAACAAACGTCACCACGTTCAGAATGATCGGATTTTCCGACAACTTTGTCCGACCGTGTGTATGCAACACCAGTGTCGGACTAAATCCGTCGGACAAAATCTGATGGATTTTGTGGTCGGATTTTCCGACCGTGTGTATGGGGCATTACTGTCCTTGTTAAGGACTTCCCAGTGTTTAACCACTTAAGCCTCGGACCATTTTGCTGGCTAACTGACAATTGCACGGTCGTGCAACGTGACTCCCAAACAAAATTGACGTCCTTTTTTTCTCACAAATAGAGCTTTCTTTTGGTGGTATTTGATCAGCCCTGCGGTTTTTATTTTTTGCGCTATAAACAAAAAAAGAGCGACAATTTTGAAAAAAAATCATTATTTTTTACATTTAGCTGTAATAAATATCCCCCAAAAATGTATAAAAATTTTTTTTTTTTTTTTTTTTTTCCTCAGTTTAGGCCGATACGTATTCTTATACATATTTTTGGTAAAAAAAATTGCAATGAGCCTTTGCGCTCGTTTGGTCCAATTCAGGTCCAAATTCAGCCCAAAATTCGGGCTGAAATCAGGCCTGAAGCGGTTGGCCAGCACGCACTGGATCCCTGCTGTGAGCCGCATGCAGCTCATATGTGAACTGAGCCTGATCCACCCTGATCTCTCATTCGTCCACCCGCCTGCTTTTCTCTCTCATGCCACCCGCAGCCCCGCTGCAAAGAGCTCACGGCCCAGTGGATGGGAACCCCTGCTCTACAAGACATGTTTTCGTGTTGGCAGCCTTAACTTGTATAGAACCTTTCTCTTGTACTACAGAGAAAAGGTTTTCTTAAGGCCCAAGACCTTTTTTTTTTTTTTTTACTTCCCAGGGAGGGTTCTTTTTTCACTTTACCAAAATATTGGTCGTCATGCTCCATTGCCTGGATGTGGTATACACTGTTTGCGTTAAACCCCCAGCTACAGTGCTTTTTACACTGTTTTACACTGTTTTGCCATTCCTGAAGGTCTCTATTGGGAAAAGCTTGCTTCTCACTCTACTATCCCTAGGTGGATTCAGCAACTTATCAATCAAGCCTTTAGACTTAAGGACAAAGTTTGACCTTCCATGTCAAAACGTGCTCTATTAGATCAGTTAGTGCTTTGTTTCCTGGTATTTGGTTCCTACATGCACATTTTCCCAGGTGGGCGTTCAGGTGGTATTTGGTGGGTCTGTTGGTGCTTTGTTTGCTGTGTTCCCCATCCCTCAGACTGCTTTTAGACATCTCAGTGTACCAGAATAAATTCATACCTGTGTCCCTTAAAGTACGATTAGCAAATTGTGATTTTTTGCTTACTGTAAAATGATTTTCTTGCAGTACGTTAAGGGACATAGGTCCGTACACTCTGTTCTCTGCTACAAAACTAAGACACGATGGCAATGGAAAGGGTTATAATATACTAGGCTGTCCTTTAATTCTTTGTTTGCCAGTGTCCAATCTCCTGAAGGCAGCAGCAAAACACAATGTACCTAAATTACATCATCCATGATCCCTTAATATATATTTACTGCAAGAAAAATATTTAACAGTAAAAAAAAATATTATACTGCAGCTCAACAGTCCTAAGATGTGGTGGACGGAGCCACGGTGACGCCACTCCTGCGCATGCACGCGGGAACCATCGATTACGGCACAGGACTCTGAAGGAATGGCTTGTTGCATGTACAGTAAATATCTCCTAAACAGTGCATGTTTAGGAGATATTTACAGTACCTATAAGCCTTATTTTAGGCTTCCCTATCCCTTCCATTTTCAGTCTTTTTTTTTTTTTAGCAAAAAATAGAAAACGCAACAGTGATTAAATACCACCAAAAGAAAGCTCTCTTTGTGTGAAAAAAAATGACAAAAATGTTATTTGGGTACAGCGTTGTATGATCGCGCAACTGTGTGAGAGCGCTGAAAGCTGAAAATTGGTCTAGGCAGGAAGGGGGTTAAGTGCCTAGTAAGCAAGTGGTTAGCATTTGCAAACAAAATTAAGGTTTCTTATTTAGAATAGAAAGCTGTCAGGTTAGTAAAACAGCAATATTATAACTGATTCAATCATATAGATTTGCAAAACAATGGTATAAGGGATATTCCTGAACTTTGTTTTATCTCACGGTAACTGTGAAATTTGTGTGAATGCATCAATGCAGTGCATGTTATCTCAGCTTGCAGAGCTTGGATTCATTGAATGAGTTTACCAAAAATGTAAACATTGCAGAATATACAGCTTCAGAATATACAGCTTCATGCTACATAACTAAGCTCCATTTGATGCTGACAAAAATAAGTCATTATGTATCTTAAATAGAAAACTATGTTTGATAAGATTTTTACTCCAAAAGCATTTTACTAAAATAAATTAGATTTAAATTAAAAAGAAATTGATTTTTATCCACCCTGTGCCGTAATCTATCTACAAACGACTTCACAATGTGCTGCAGCAGTAGCTCCTGTACAGTCAGCACAGAGTGTCTAGCGTAAGCGTAGCATGCAGAAAAAAAGACTTGAAAAAATTGATATACACTTTGATGGCTCCATTGACCTATTTTCACAGAGTGGCAAAACCAAGATCATATACTGCACAGATTAGTTACAATTAATCAAGCTAGAAAACTGTATTGGAAAAGTACAGTATTTAGCGTTCATCTCTGAAAACAGGATAGTTAAATGGTTTGGGGGGATGAATGTGAATTATCTGCTCTAAGATCACTATAGCTTTACTATTCCAAACATTTGTTTGTAACATTTGATTTTCATGAGATCAGCCGGGTGTGTTGACTGTCTTCTACATTTATAGGATATACACAGATCAGCCATAACTTAATGACCACTGACAGGGTAAGTGAATAACCTTATCTCATTACCATGGCATCTAAAAGTCGGTGGGATGTATTCAGCAGCAAGTAAGCATGTCCGTGAAGTTGATTTGTTGAAAGCATAAGATGGACATTGCAGTTTGTTGTGTATGGGGCTGCGTAGCCGCAAACCAGTCAGGGCGCCCATGCTGACTTGTGTCAACAGCCAAAAGCACCTACAATGAGTTCATATGGATAGCCAGGTGTATGTGTGTCGCTTGCCTGGAGAAGAGATGGCACCAGGATGAGTATAGGAAGAAGGCAAGATGTGGAGCCAGTGTGATGCTTTGGGCAATATTCTGCTGGAAAACCTTGGGTCCTGCCATTCGTGTTAATGCTACTTTGACACAAACAACCTACCTAAACCTTGTTGCTGACCAAGTACACCCCTTCATGGAAATGGTATTTCCTGATGGTAGTTGCCTCTTTCAGCAGGATAATGCTCCCTGCCAGATAATGTGCCCTGCCAAAATGAATCAAGAATGGTTTGAAGAACATGAGTTTGAGGTGTGGACTTGGCCTCCAAATTCTCCAAATCTCAATCCAATCAAGCATCTGTGGAAAGTGCTGGAAAAACAAGTCCAATCCTTGGATGCCCCACCTCACAACTTACAGGACACAAAGAATCTTCTGCTGACAGCTTGGTTCTAGATACCACAGTATACCTTCAGAGGTCTAGTGGCATCTATGCCTTAACGGATCATGGATGTTTTGGAGATAAGAGGGGACCTACTCAATATTAGATGGGTAGTTATGATGTTATGGCTGTTTCTGGATTTATATTACTGGATACTAAACTAGTCACTAGTGTGGGGGGGGGGAACTATAGTCCAAACAAAAATCAGCAAAGGCTATGATTATAAAGCTCCATAAATTACATTAGGGTAGGGGTCATGGTCAGATAACAGTAGCTCGATTTCTCCAATCTTGTCCGCCAGACTCCTGTCATTGGTGAACATGCCACGTACTTTAGACCGGAAGCATACTATCTCTTATTGGTGTGTTCTGAGGTTGCAAATAGGACTTGTTACTGTACTTACCTCGGGTTTAGGTGCTTTAGTCAACCTACCACTAATGCCCCCAATACTACCCTCTGGAATTTGTTCTGCGCTGACTATCTCTACCTCTGGACCCTCCCCCGTCGCCTAGTTTAAAAAATCCCCTCTAACTTTTCGGCCATCTTCACTCACAGCCGATCTGAACCTTCCCCATTTAGGTGCAGTCTGTCCCTTCTATAGAGCTGGTAACTATTTATTTTTTCTTTATGCACTTTCCATCCTAAAATCTGTTTCCTCTGTATCTTCCATCCTAAAAAGTGTATAACTTATTTTGATAGAAAATCAATCCTCCCAGGGTTATTGGTGCTCTTGTGTTGCACACTTGCTTGACTACATAAGTCTTCATTAAATTTTTAATGGCTGATAGTGCCCGTCCTGATGTCTTTTTCTTTATATATCACTCCCCAACTCTTGAAAAGGGCAGCTGTAAGTGTACTGAGTCCTACCCACACAGTATGTGTAATGAAAAGTAATTAATTTGCAAACAATTTACTTGCTCTAATGAGGTCTTTAGTGGCATTATAAAGGTTGGTGAAAGAGAATGCTAAGGAGAATTGAAGAAATGTGATGTATCTGCATATTGGTTAGCAGTGCCTACCTTTCAGCATCTGTGCAGCTACTTCATCCGTTCTGTTTTAGTACAGTGCCTTGCAAAAGTATTCACCCCCCCCCCGGCATTAACACGGATTGTTTGAGGGTTTGCATAATTTAATTTAAAGAACATGCCCACAACTTTAAAGATGTTTTTTTTTTTATTGTGAAGCAAACAACAAATAGGACAAAATTACAGAAAAAGTCAATGTGCATAACTACTCACCCCCCTAAAGTCAAGTACTTTGTAGAGCCACCTATCACAGCTCCAAGTCACTTTGGAAGTCTCTATGAGCTTGCCACGTTTTTGTCTATTCCTCCTTGCAAAACTGCTCCAGCTGCTTCAAGTTGGATGGTTTGTGCTTGTGAACAGCAATCTTTAAGTCTGACCACAGATTTTCTATTGGATTGAGGTCTGGGCTTTGATTAGGCCATTCCAACATGTTTACATGTTTCCCCTTAAACCACTCAAGTGTTGCTCTAGCAGTGTGTTTGGGGTCATTGTCCTGCTGGAAGGTGAACCTCCGTCCTACCTCGAATCACAGAGTGGTACATGTTTTGCTCAAGAATATCCCTGTATTTAGCACCATCCATCTTTCCCTCAACTCTGACCAGTTTCCCAGTCCTGACTGCTGAAAAACATCCACACAGCATGATGCCACCATCATGTTTCACTATGGGGATGGTGTTCTTTGGGTGATGTGATGTGTTGGGTTTGCTCCAGACATAGCATTTTCTTTGATGGACAAAAAGTTCAATGTCTCATCAAACCAGAGCACCTTCCTCCATACATTTTGTGAGTCTCCCACATGACTTTTCGCAAACTCAAAACGTGCCATTTTGTTTTTTTTTTTTGAAAGTTTTTGAAAGTAATGGCTTTCTTCTGACCACTCTGCCATAAAGCCCAACTCTATGGAGCGTACGGCTTATTGTCGTCCTATGTACAGATACTCCAGTCTCTGCTGTGGAACTCTACAGCTCCTCCAGGGTTACCTTAGGTCTCTGTGCTGCCTCTCTGATTAATGCCCTCCTTGCCCGGTCCATGAGTTTTGGTGTGCGGCCGTCTCTTGGCAGGTTTGCTGTTGTGCCATGTTCTTTCCATTTGGTTATGATAGATTTGATGGTGCTCCTAGGGATCATCAAAGATTTGGATATTTTTTATAACCTAACCCTGACTTGTACTTCTCAACAACGTTGTCCCTTACTTGTTTGGAGAGTTCCCTGGTCTTCATGGCAGTGTTTGGTTAGTGGTGCCTCTTGCTTAGTAGTGGTGCCTCTTGCTTAGGTGTTGCAGCCTCTGGGGCCTTTCAAAAAGGTGTGTATATGTAATGACCGATCATGTGACACTTAGATTGCACACAGGTGGACATCATTTCACTAATTATGTGACTTCTGAAGGTAATTGGTTGCACCAGAGATTTTTATGGGCTTCATAACAAAGGGGGTGAATACATACGCACATGCCAATTATCAGTTTTTTTTATTTCTGAAAAATAGTTTTATGTATATATTTTTCTAATTTTACTTCACCAACTTAGACTATTGTGTTCTGATCCATCACATATAATTCAGATAAAAAAACTAAAGGCTGTAATGTAATGAAATGTGAATGTGTGAAGCAGTTTTCTTTTTTATGTTGGTTTTAGTTTTGCATCTTTTTTAAAAATGGTTATTTTTCTGTCTGCAGTAAGTTAAACCTGAGCTCAAGGCAAGCGGATAAATATTCAGATAAAATACATTCATGGACACTGGTCTACCTGCCAAAGAATGTGTATTGCTGTTCATCCAGTCCTAAGCTTTACACAGCTCTGCACACAGTACATCCCTGTCTGTTAGGAAGCGAATCCTGATATTTTTTTCCTCTGCAGTTTTAATAACACTTACAGGTATGCCTTTGAGCAGTTGAAGCAGAAGCAGCACATTAATGAGCTCATCCCTCTGTCACTCTGCTCTCTCTCCTCCTCTCATCATTTCCCTTGTTGCCACATGAGCACTGCAGCAAGATGAATTGTCTATAAATTAATCACATATACTGAGCATATTCTTCATTTTCATTCATAACAACTAGCTGCCAGTGCAACATCGTTATTTTGGTTAAGCAACCAAAGCAGAAAAATTGTGACACATTTATCTTTCCGTAAAGAACTCATTCACATATCTGTAACAGTCGAAAAATGTTACTGTTCATTGGGCAAGGAACACAAGTTACAGTGTAAATGATCAGTAAATAGATTTGTTTTTTTAAAGTATAAAAATTGTTCTGTTTTTTTTTTTTCATTTCAATTTGTATTGAGATTGGAGACAGGAATAGGCATAAACAGACATTATGACCAACCAATGAGTGAGAAAGATATCCATCATAATAAGGCAATGTTTCACATCCATAAGCTGTCAGCGGTAGTGAATAATGAACAGAAGTCTAAACATGGGTCCTGAGACATAGGGGATCAACGTCCCTCATATATTCAATAATGAAACAGATCCAGATAGGGGAGATGAAAAAGGAGATAAGGAAAGAAGAGGATAAGAAGTCGGAGAACATAAGGTTTTTTTTTCTTATTTTAGCGTCTGGTATACTTATTATTGGATTTTTTTTTCTTTTTGTATAAAAATGATTTGAGATGTTGTTTGGATAATTACATTTGTGGAAGGTTTATAATTATATTGACATTAAGGCAGTGATGCGGGAACCCTGCAAATCCACTGCGGGTTCCCACATCACAAGTCTCCTGGCGGCAGTTCACACTGCCCTATGCGAACTGCTGGGAGTGTCAATTAAAAGTTAATGACACCCCCAAATCAGTGTGCATATCGCAGTTTATATGCAAATTCGGACAGGAATCGGATCACACGGGTGTGAACACCCATGCAATCCGATTCTGGTATGGACCAAAAAAAGGGTCCTGTGCAAGTTTGGTCCGAATGCGATTCGAAATAGGTGATTGTAGGTTTCTAATCGAAGGGTTACAGATTTTCTCAAATTTGGAGTGTTTGTCATATAGAATGCTTGCCAACTTTTCATTAATCATTATCCAAGAAAGATCATGTTTAGTTATAGCCATGTTCACCACTGAAGTTTTCCAGGATTTTGCGATAGACATCTACGCAGCCAATAAAATGTAAAATATAAGGGATTGGGTACTGTTCTTTTTTTCAATGATATACTTATTTTGTCGTCCTCAGATGCCGATTTTTGGATTTTTTGGTTACGGTTCTGAATACAGTGCATATTCCGCACCTGTGCGAATATCTCCATTGAAAACAATGCAGCTGTGTTCAGATCCATAGATTTAAAAAAAATGGTTGTAAATGTGTTTACAGCTATGTGAATAATCCATTAAGGGCATTGACTATGTACAAAATACTGTATTCCATAGCTACCATATTTCAGGCTACTACAGTTAGCTTGAGTATTGTACAGATCAGTTTAAATGGGTTATTGCATTTTTTGCTTTTCTCTTTTTTTAACATGCAATCAAATGCTGGCTTTATTATATACCCTGCGCACCAGAAATAGATGACTGAAATCTTATTGGTAACCATTGAGCAGCAGCTCACCTATGTTTTCTATCATATACATCCCTTGCCAGACATAGTTACATTTTTGCAGTGTAGCTCCCCCTTTTATGACCAGCCATCATGGAAATTTATATTTAGCATGCCCTAGTTTATATTAGATACTATACAGTATATAATAAAGGCTGCTTTTTAAAAAAAATATCCTATAACTTTTAAGTTTGAAATGTAGGAGCAATGCAATCTATCTTTTTATATATACAGTGCCTTGCAAAAGTATTCACCCCCCTTGGCATTTTTTATTATTGTGAAGCAAACAACAAATGGACAAAATAACAGAAAAATTCAATGTGCATAACTATTCACCCCCCCTAAAGTCAATACTTTTTTTATATATTGTAAACAATAAATAGGACAAAATACATAAAAAGTCAATGTGCATAACTATACCCCCCTAAAGTCAATACTATATATATATATATATATATATATATATATATATATATATATATATATATAATGATTGAGATAATATTCTTATGTCTCTGGAAGACACATTTCTATATTTGAAATATATTGCTGCTTGTGTTATTTTAAAGATGGTCCTTTCACTCTGTTTGTGTCTCTGTCTTTTAAATGTATGCATGCCTGGGGCACACAAGTCACACAGCTCGGCCGCTGATATGGAAAATGACTTGTGCTAATGTTACAGCCCTGCTGTATTCTGTGGATGAAATTACAAAGGCCAGCTAGATACTTTATCTTTTTGCTAAAAGCAAATGTTCAAGCAGTTCTTGAACTGCATACTATTTATGGATCCCAAGGGAAATAAAATAAAAAGAAATAAGGAAGAATGAAATCTCAACGGGTCTTTTATTTGGAGTATGTTTGCTGCTAAAAATGGCTACAGGAAAGGTGACAAGGAACTAGTAATGGCACAGCACCAACTATGATCATTTATATCAATGCACTTGGGTATGGTAACCTTTCGTGTTCATTTTTTTTGTTAGGTACAAGTGCACCTGAGCCCATGCAGAATAAATTTCACTAGATCCCCCCCCCCCCCCCCCCCTCTGCTGGATAGCCCAGGTGCTGCACACAGTTGTGCATGGGAATTGGGAATATGCCATTGCTACGTAAACATGAGTATAGCATACAATAATATGCACAAAATAGGAATAAAATTTTTTTTTGCATGAACCCATACTCTATACCTGTGTTTATGTAAACACCAGCATATACCCAAGTACAGATGCGCAGTCATCCATGTCTATGGGTAGCTGTATGCATCATTTGGGCTTTCTAGGCAGAGTCTAAGTTGCTCGGGCACCCATGTGCAAGAGGCCTAAACATTTTAAGGATGTAAGCTACTGATTACAAAGTGATTATAAAGAGATACTTTTAATGTTTTGATAAAATCAGTAAAAGTAATCTCTGCACACATCTCTGCAATCCCTGACACACCCACTCATGATCCCCGCACTAACACAGGGTAGAGTACATGGGTCAGAAGTGCACAATGCACAGAGTGCAGGTGTCATGAGTAGGTATGGCAGGGAGTGCAGGCTCAGGAGTGTGTTATGTACAGAGTGCAGGGCACATGAGTGTGTAATGCACAAAGACAAGAGTAAGAAGTGGATATTGCATTGCATTCTATGATCAGGAGTGGGTATTTCACAGAATACATAGGTCAGGAGAACAAAAATGCAGAAAGTGAAGGGGCCAGGGGTACAAAATGAAGAGTACAAGGGTCAGGCGGGTATACTGCACAGACTGGTGAACAACAACAACAAAAAAGACCCCCTCCTGACACAAATCCTTAACACAGTAACTCCCTTATCAACCATCCTCTAGTCTAATGAAATATACATTATGCTGTGCAACTCAGGAGTTCACAATGAAAAGTGCAGGGGTCAGAAGTATGTACCACACAGGCCGGTGTATAGTACAACAAAACAAAATGACCCCCTTCTGCCAGTACTAATCACACATATCCTTAACCTGTAGAGATCCGCGCTATAGCCGATCCCGACCCCTTACCAGATCAGCTGTCAGCCAATAACAGGTGATCATGTGATGACAACACAGCCGGTAATTGGCTATTTTTCCTCTTCGCGCTGACAGAGCGAGGAGAAAAAAAAAGCCGCTCACTGGCAGCAGTGAGAGGGACATTAGTCCTGATCACTGCGATGTGCCCCGGCTCCTCGGTGCCCACCTGTTCCCCCTACAAGTGCCGCCTACCAGTGCCCACCAGCACCACCTGTCAGTGCCCACCAGTGCCACCTGTCAGTGCCCACAGTGCCATCTGTCAGTGCCCACAGTGCCACCTGTCAGAGCCCACAATCAGTGCCTGAACAGTGCTGCACATCAGTGTCACCTATCAGTGACCATTAGTGCCACCTATCAGTGCCATCTATCAGTGCCCATCAGTGCCATCTATCAGTGGTACCTATCAGTGCCCATCCGTGCCACCCATCCGTGCCACCCATCAGGGCCCATCTGTGCCATCTTATCTGTGCCCATCAGTACCGACTTATCTGTCCCCATCAGTGCCACTTTAACTGTGCCCAGCAGTGCAGCCTATCAGTGCCCACCATTGCCGCCTCATCAGCGCATATCAATGAAGCAGAAAAATTACCTGTTTGCAAAATTTTATAACAAACTATTAAACATGATTATTTTTTTTCAAAATTTTCAATTTTTATTGTTTGTTTACCAAAAAATAAAAACCCCAGCTGTGATTTAATACCACCAAAAGAAAGCTCTATTTGTGTGGAAAAAAAATGATAAAAATGTATGCAGTGTTGTATGACTGCGCAATTGTCATTCAAAGTGCGTCAGAGCCGAAAGCTGAAAATTGGTCTGGGCAGGAGGGGGGTTTAAGGTGCCCAGTAAGCAAGGGGTTAACACCATAACCCCCCTTTTCAACCACCCTCCAATGTAATGTAATCAAATGTACAGTTGTGCTCATAAGTTTACATACCCTTGCAGAATTTATGATTTCTTGGTCATTTTTCAGAGAATATGAATGATAACACAAAAACTTTTCTTTCACTCATGGTTAGTGTTTGGCTGAAGTCGTTTATTATCAATCAACTGTGTTTACACTTTTTAAATCATAATAGAAACAGAAACTGCCCAAATGACCCTGATCAAAAGTTTACATACCCTGGTGATTTTGGCCTTATAACATGCACACAAGTTTGAATGGCTATTAAAGGTAACCATCCTCATCTGTGATTTGTTTGCTGATCGAGCTGGTGCCAGTCTGGGCACTCTTATGTGCAAGCGTATAGATTGTGGGATGAGTTTTTAAAGGGAATCTTTTTAATAAAACTGTGTTGCATGATTGCCTTGTCATTTCCTTTTTGGGTGATTGGTTTACATCCATTGAGGGGAGAATACATCTATTGGATGAAGAAACACTGATTTGGAGTTTTCATCTGGTTGTCTTGGCTATATAAGAACACGTGATTGGCCCAAAGGGCCTTAGGGCTCTGGTGAGTGAAATAATAGCATCACTGGCAGTGGAGCACTTTTTTGTATCTACGTTTAAGAATCACTTTTACAAAAGCATGGTGGATAGGATGAAGCTTAACAAGTGCAATAACACAGAATTGTGTGTTTGATCATTCTTAAGTTTTTTTTTTTTTTTCACATGTTTTTTCACAAATGTGGATATTGATTTTATGATTTATTGTATGGTGTTGAATCTTATGTAATTTACAGTGATATTTTTGGAGGCACTAACCAGACATTGGTTGTAACACAGGTTATTAGTTAGAATTGAGGAGGAATAGCGCCTACTTTATTTATAAAGGTTTTGATAGATTGCAAGTAGCTTTCCTTCAGGAGATGCACGTCAGAGGTGCCTTAATGCCCAACCTTACAAACCACTGGTATCAGAAGGTATATCACACATCTTCAGGGCCCTCCAAATCAAATGGGTGACCATCATTTTTCCAAAGACCTTCATTTAAAGTGACTGACCAGCTAGCAGGCCCTGAGGTTCGTCATCTTTTTCTAAAATAACGGACAATAAAACGGTAATTTGTGTGAATATTTATATCCCTAATATAAAGCAAAGTACCTTTTCGGTCGAAAAATTTGCAAAAGACTCATTAAGGCAACATCCGACCGTGTGTACGCTCCATCGGTTTTCATCGGTCTTTTGTTGGCTGTGCGAACGGACAAACTTTCTGGCAACAAAAGTCCGATGGAGCAAAGTCCGATCGTACAAAGTACAAACACGCATGCTCAGAACCAATGCAAAAGATCCGACAACAATACAGAAGTCGACCAAAGGTGGCGCTGGAGTAATACAACATCCTCTTTTAAAGGGTCGTCAGTGCATTGAAACGTCACTACGTTCGTGTTTGTTGCCTAAAAAGTCAGATCGTGTGTATGCAATACAAATTTACGCCAACGCCCTTTGTACAAAAATCCACGGGAAAGTTTGTACAAAGTCTGATCGTGTGTATGGGGCTTTAGAGAGTATTTCTGACAGAATGCAACACCTGACTCCTCAGTTCTATCATGATGGAAAGCACATAAATGTGTTCTACACAGTGAGATTATCGCAATGTTGACTAAATTGTATATATTGATAATTGCACATTACTACTATTACTATTGCACATTACTACTATTACACTAACTTCCTTGAGTAACTGGGGAAACAGACTAGAATAAGGTTTGTTCTGTGCCAAAAACTGTTGTATGAGCTGGCTAATAAGAGTGTTAGATTATTAAGCCCCATACACACAATCAGACTTTGTACACGAGGTCCTTGCAGGATAAAAAAGCAGTGATGACAGCACATGCTATCCATGACTTCCTTGCCAACAACCCAAACCTCTCTCCACAAATATTAGAGGACCATCTAGGAGTGATGCATAAAAAGGGGAAATACCCAACGCAAGTAACAAATTGCAGGTTAATCTAGCGCCTTAACATTTATGCAAAAATCTTAGCTAATCATTTCCTCCCCATTTTCTCATTCCTTAATTTGCTAGACCAGGTTTGTCCCCAGCAGAGAAGCCAGAGACGATACACTAAAAGCTTTACATTTACATTACTGGTTAACTTAACATAATAAATAGGAATTTTAAAGTTCCATTGAGGCTGAGAAGGCGTTCAACAGGGTGGCCTGGGATCATATGGCCGGTATATTAACTTCTATAGGTCTTGGGGACACAATGCGTGCTAGAGTGCAAATTTTATATTCCAACCCACAGGCCAGGGTTTAACCACTTCAGCCCCGGAAGATTTGACTGTTCAATGACCAGGCCATTTTTTGCGATACTGTACTGCGTTGCTTTAACTGACAATTGCCCGGTCATGCAACGCTGTACCAAAATAAAATTGATGTCCTTTTTTTCTCACAAATAGAGTTTTCTTTTGGTGGTATTTGATGACTTTTTTCTTGCACTATAAACAAAAGAAGAGCAACAATTTTGAAAAAAACACAATATCTTTTACTATTTGCCTGTATTCTTCTACATATTTGTGGTAAAAAAAATTGCAATATTTTGGTAAAAAATTGCGATATTGCGGTGGACAGATCGTAATTTTTTTACACATTTTTGGGACCATTGACAATTATACAGCGATCAGTGCTATAAAAATTCACTGATTACGGTATAAATGTCACTGGCAGGGAAGTGGTTAACACTAGGGGGCAATCAAGGGTTAACTGTGTTCCCTCACTGTGTTCTAACTGTGGGGGGATGGGACTGTCTAGGAGGAGAAAGAGATCTGTGTTCATACTTAGTCTCTACTCCCCTGAGAGAAACGTGATATGTGTGTTTACACACACAGATCTGGTTATCACTCTGTCGCGAGCGATCGCGGAGCCCGGCATCCCTAGTGGCCAAAAGGCGAAGCGACGTAAGGTAACGTTGTTTCGCCCAGCCGTGCCATTCTGCTACAGTAAAACTGCGGCAGCTGGTTCACAAGTGGTTAAAGTGAGCAGTCACGCCTCCAAACTTGGCATGTGGCACACTTAACCCTACCCAAAGGTAGAGGGGGTATTGGTCTTACAGATATGAGACAAGATATGAAGCATGTCAACTGACCAGATGCATCAGCCAGTAAAAATCTCAAAACACACCCCCCCATTGGTGCATCCTTGCATTGCTTTCTTCTGGTATACAAGGCTGGACATGAACATTTTTAGGTGGAAAGGATGTATTTACTAGCCCCTCACTCTGATTACTTGATGAAAAAAGGTCCATTAGACCCCTAACCCTTTCAGAAACCACAAAGTATATATTTTTTTTATTTTACATGGAATTAATTGCAACTTTCCACTCTCCCCAACATACCGTACTTATTTTGAAGGAAAAAAAATGTCTCACTGGTCCATATGATCTTCTTCTTCTTTGCTCTAGACTAGCCTATACAGTATAAGGAAAAAAAATAGAGTTGCAACGGAGGACAGAGTGTATGTTCACATGTGATTTTCACTGCATGTTTGTTCTGATAATTAGAGCTTGGAACTTCACCATATCCCCTTGCTTCAGATAACTACACGTTCAGCTCATTGTAGTGCTATATAGTTCTCCATATAAACCTGTAGCATATTAGAAGATTGGTCATTCCATAATCCTTATTACGCTGTAGTGAATAGTCTGCACTAATAACTGAAGAATGATTTCTATCTTCAGTTAAGTCCAAATAGTTCTTTAATGAAACACTCAGATGGGATCAAAAGGAACAAATATCATGAAGCATTAGGTAGGTATCTGTTTCTCAGTAGTTCTTCTGTTAATAATTTTCAAGTTTGTGGAATAAGTGGTAATAGTTGTAGTCTACTAACAGCATTTACAAAACAATCTGTTGGTGATAATTTAGCAGGGCCGTTTCAATACTGCGCATGTAAAACTTTTTCAATAACAGATCTGAGCTATGATCTAGCTTATGACTTTAAAATGTTATATTTCAAGGGTCATTCAAATAATTAAAATTGCATAACTTATAACTTTCAACGAATAGACAGGTCGGCAGTACAGCTTGAGCTAATACAATTTTTTTTGACAAATAGGTTTGCATACAGACAAGGACCATCTAAGTTATACTGATGGCTCTTGATCCTTTTGAGGTGAGATCAGATTTGGGCATGTACAAGGAAAGGGAAGAGGACAGTCTGAAATAGAAACCATAACTCAATCTTCTGCGAGGAGTCAAGCAGGCTGCTAACCTGTAATATAATTTATTATGGTGTATAACTGTGGAATTGTATTCTTGACAGTTTTCCTTTGCCCTCTAGTTCCAGTAACTGAGAAAAAAATCCTTGTTAGCTTTGTATGACTAATGTCTTTTTCTGTCTTCTCTCTGCAGTAATTGCCCATCTTTCCTGGCTGCTGCTCTGGCGAGGGCAACGGCGGATGAGATCTTGCAAACTGACCTATCAGTATACTATCTGCCAAAACATGTAGATGGCACAGAAGGAATTATACGTAAGTAAATTATTATCTTTTTTTGGTTGTATAATTAACATTAGGTTGCAAAATAAGGTTGTAGTCATAAAGTAGCAGTATCAGTCATCTCTCAAACCAGTACACCACCTGAAGTCTTTAATCTGTGCTCCCATTTGTACAGTGTGATTCAGCATACTGTATGAATCATTTTCAATGAGATCATTTGTTAGGCACCAAAATAATGGAAAGTTACATTTCAACATCTTTTGTAAGAGTGTGCTAAAACTCCAGAAAAAAATAATTTGAAATATGCTTTTTCAGGGGTTTATTTTTACATGGTATATACATATGCCTTTGAACACAAGCTCAGTCTTCATGGTCATGAGGCTCTCTTAAAACTTCAGTGCTTAGGAAAAGCAGTGATTTAGGGGGTTTATGTACAAAATATCAACCTTTTGAGTGGTCTGGTAAACAAGTCAACAGATCTCTCCTGCTGAGCTGTTGTATTCTGACTGGGAGGACTCCCCCATTCCTGTCAGAATATACTGGTCAGCGCTGCAGCCAATGGTTGCTGGTTGTCCAAGTATACCCCACTTTGAAATGTTTCCTTGGAGTCATGAATAAATTGGGCAATAAATATGTGGGACTTGGAGGGATATTCTCAAAAACTCTAAAACCAATTCCTACTGTGTCTAGAAGGTGCTATGTTTATATGTTTTACCCTAGAAGGAATTTTGTATTCACCTACCTTTTTATTATATTGGGTAAAGCATAGTTCCATCCAGGAAAGTTAGAACTTTTGACTTTTTTTAATGCTTTTTGTCCTAATGACAACTGCATCCCCTTTTCTTTTACATGCCTGACAAGGACAGGAAATGAGGGGAAATCTCCCCAGGGAGGGTCACAGACAAAATGTAAAAATTTACATGAATATGTAATTCTTTACCATTCTAAAAATATGGCTGGATCTAGGTTTAAAAAAATATATACAGTGGTGTGAAAAAGTGTTTGCCCCCTTCCTCATTTCCTGTTCCTTTGCATGTTTGTCACACTTAAGTGTTTCGGAACATCAAACCAATTTAAACAATAGTCAAGGACAACACAAGTAAACACAAAATGCAATTTGTAAATGAAGGTGTTTATTATTAAAGGTGAAAAAAAATCCAAACCATCATGGCCCTGTGTGAAAAAGTGATTGCCCCCCTTGTTAAAACATACTATAACTGTGGTTGTCCACACCTGAGTTCAATTTCTCTAGCCACACCCAGGCCTGATTATTGCCACACCTGTTCACAATCAAGGCATCACTTAAATAGGAGCTGCTTGACACAGTAAGGTCCACCAGAAGATCCTTAAAAGCTACACATCATGCCGAGACCCAAAGAAATTCAGGAACAATTGAGAAAGAAAGTAATTGAGATCTATCAGTCTGGAAAGGGTTATAAAGCCATTTCCAAAGCTTTGGGAATCCAGCGAACCACAGTGAGAGTCATTATCCACAAATGGCGAAGACATGGAACAGTGGTGAACCTTCCCAGGAGTGGCCGGCCGCCCAAAATTACCCCAAGAGCGCAGCGACGACTCATCCAAGAGGTCACAAAAGACCCCACAACAACGTCCAAGGAACTGCAGGCCTCACTTGCCTCAGTTAAGGTCAGCGTTCATGCCTCCACCATCAGGAAAAGACTGGGCAAAAATGGCCTGCATGGCAGAGTTCCAAGGAGAAAACTACTGCTGAGCAAAAAGAACATCAAAGCTCGTCTCAATTTCTCCACAACACATCTTGATGATCCCCAAGACTTTTGGGACAACATTCTGTGGACCGATGAGACAAAAGTGGAACTCTTTGGAAGGTGTGTGTCCAAGTATATCTGGCGTAGAAGGAACATTGCATTTCAGAAAAAGAACATTATACCAACAGTAAAATATGGTGGTGGTAGTGTGATGGTCTGGGGCTGTTTTGCTGCTTCAGGAACTGGAAAACTTGCCGTGATAAAAGGAACTATGAATTCTGCTGTCTACCAAGAGATCCTGAAGGAGAATGTCCGACCATCTGTTCGTGTACTCAAGCTGAAACGAACTTGGGTTCTGCAGCAGGACAATGATCCTAAACACACCAGCAAGTCCACCACCGAATGGCTGAAGAAAAACAAAATGAAGACTTTGGAGTGGCCTAGCCAAAGTCCTGACCTGAATCCTATTGAGATGTTGTGGTATGACCTTAAAAAGGCCGTTCATGCTCGAAAACCCTCTAATGTAACTGAATTAGGACAATTCTGCAAAGATGAGTGGTCCAAAATTCCTCCAGGACGCTGTAAAAGCCTCATTGCACGTTATCGCAAACGCTTGGTTGCAGTTGTTGCTGCTAAGGGTGGCCCAACCAGTTATTAGCTTTTTCACACAGGGCCATGATGGTTTGGATTTTTTTTCACCTTTAATAATAAACACCTTCATTTACAAATTGCATTTTGTGTTTACTTGTGTTGTCCTTGACTATTGTTTAAATTGGTTTGATGTTCCGAAACACTTAAGTGTGACAAACATGCAAAGGAACAGAAAATGAGGAAGGGGGCAAACACTTTTTCACACCACTGTATTTCTTTCTCGATTAATGGACACTGGATTCAGAGGCATTTTGAATTATACTGCTGCCTACAGGAAAATTTGGACACTGGAAAACAAAAAAAGTAAGCGGCCTGGTAAAAACCCCTCCCACTCTGAGCATTGCTAAATTTTTTGCTAGTGTCCTAGGAGACCCCTTGCTTTGGGGTCTATACCTCGACCCCACTGGAACAGACAGTTGTGGGGCCTGTCTGCAATGTGACCTTCAGGCACTCAGATCTGCATTGTTCTGCTTCCCAGGGCTTTGTATAATATGTTATAATATGTTGGTATGCTGTGGAATGCTTACCAGGTCTAGAGTTGTGGCACTGCCTCTGGTGTGAGCCAGTCTCTGAAGGCTCATTTATGAGTATGACATGTGGGCTGAGCATCGGAAAAAACTAATTTTATTAGGACCATTGGGTGCTATTATTATCCCCAATTTTCCACTGTTTTCCAAAAGGTTCCACCTTGGTTGTTCTTTAGTGGCCTGTGGCAGTTTAAACCTCTTATGCCACGTACACACGGGCGGATTTTCTGTTGGATAAATCTTGGATGGTTTTTCCAACGGAATTCCACTCAAGCTTGGCTTGCATCACACAAAAGTTTACTGAACTTTCGACCATCAAGAACACGGTGGCGCACAACCATACGAAGAGCCGAGAAAAGGAAGTTCAATGCTTCCGAGCATGCGTCAAATTGTTTCCGAGCATGCGTAGGAATTTTGCGCATCGGAATTGGTACAGATGATCGGAATTTCCGATCAAAACTTTTTCCAACCGAAAAATTGAGAACCTGCTCTCAATCTTTTGCTGGCGGAAAATTCGGCCAGCAAAAGTCTGAGCATACACACGGTCACATTTTCCAACCAAAAGCTCTCATCTGTCTTTTGCTGGCCGAATTTCCGATCGTGTCTACACAGCATTACTTGTCTAGGATCTTTTAGAGACCCTGTATCCAAATGGAGAGTCCTTTTATGAAGAAGCCAGCTGTTCCCACTAATTAACACGCTGACCTTTCCTGCAAAGGACGCGCCAGTGTTTAAGGATCCCATAGATAAAGGTTTGGAGATTCTTTCATAAACATTGTCCTCCATGACTTTTATATTAGTCTATCAAACGTTAGGGAAATAGATTAAATGCATAAAAAGGGTTCCCATTTTCACTGACACCAATCCACTATTTGTAGAGTGTTTAGAGCTCATGCTGGCTACCCTTCTCTACTGTGTAGACAGGTAGTCAGGGCCATCTTAATGAGAGGGCACACCTAGGAACTGCCCAGGGGCCCCAGCTGCATGGGGGCCCCTACACTTTCCCCAAAGAAGCTGTTACTTGAGCCCACGCTGCCCAGAAATTGGGGGCCCCATGATGGCACTGAGAGTGATGGATACACAGAGGAGACAGGCTGGCAGCAGTACGCCGTGCTGTGCAGAACGATACCTATTTCACAGCCAGCAGGGAGGGGCAGGGCCGGAGCGCCAGTGATGCTCTGACCCCGCCCAATGCAGCTTGAATGCTCGGGACTCGGAGGCCGGAGTGGGAGCTGCTGAGTCAACAGCACTGAGAGCTCACTTGCGGAAGTGGCATTGTGGATGGTATCATGGTGAGCCCAGCTGTCCAGCACTGTTTGCACCGAAGGGCTTGGAATGCCCAGAGGGAGGCTCCCTCCTCCACCCCTCCTTCTGCCAGTCCTTGTCCCAGTGCTGGAGGTGGGCACATAGCCAAAAGTTCACATGCACTGTATCTCCACTGGAAAAGGAGGTACTACATGGATGGAATAATGGTGCTGGGGGATATCAAGGGTATATGGGGGGAAAACAATGCTGAGGGGGGATCTGGGGTGTATAGGGGTAGCAATGCTTAGGGTATCTTGGGTGGCTATAGTGCTAGAGGTATCAGGGATGTAGAGAGGCCACAGTGTAGGGGGTATCAGGGACGTAGTGGGGTCACAATACAAGGGGTATGTTATGGTATATGGTAACAGTGCTGGGGGGATATGTGGGGTGCAGAGAGGGATCAAAGTGCTGGGGAATATCTGGGGTGCAGAGAGGGATCAGAGTGCTGGGGGGATATCTGGGGTGTAAAGGGGTCTGAGTGCTGAGGGGATATCTGGGGTGTAGAGGGGTAACAGTGCTGGGGGGATATGTGGGGTGCAGAGAGGGATCAGAGTGCTGGGGGGGATATCTGGGGTGTAGATGGGTCAGAGTGCTAGGGGGATATCTGGGGGGGTGGTTGGGTGGTGGAGTTAGGAGTGCTGGATGTATATAAGATGTAGAGGGGGTTACAATGTTGCTGGGGGAATATCTAGGGTGCAGATAGGGATCAGAGTGCTGGGGGGGGGTATCTGGGGTGTAGAGGGGGATCAGAGTGCTAGGCGAATATCTAGGGTGCACAGACGGATCAGAGTGCTGGGAGGATACCTGGGGTGTAAAGGGGTCTGAGTGCTGGGGGAATATCTGGGATGAAGAGGGGTCACAGTGCTGGGGGGATATGTGGGGTGCAGAGAGGGATCAGAGTGCTGGGGGGATATCTGGGGTGTAGATGGGTCAGAGTGCTAGGGGGATATCTAGGGTGTAGAGGGATCAGAGTGCTGGGGGATATCTGGGGTGTAGAGGGGTCAGAATGCTGGGGGGATATCTGGGGTGTAGAGGAGTCACAGTGCTGGGGGGATATCTGGGGTGTAAATGGGTCACAGTGCTGGGGGGATATCTAGGGTGTAGAGGGATCAGAATGCTGGGGGGGGGTATCTAGGGTGTAGAGGAGTCAGAGTGCTGGGGGGATATCTGGGGTGTAGAGGGGTCACAGTGCTGGGGGGATAGCTGGGTTGTAGAGGGGTCACAGTTCTGGGGGGATATCTAGGTTGTAGAGGGGTCAGAGTGCTGGGGGATATCTAGGGTGTAGAGGGGTCAGAGTTCTGGGAAGTTATTTATTTGGGGTTGAGAATCCAGGGGTGTGAAGGTGGTAAAAGGATAACAATGGTAGGGGGGAACCTGGTGTGTGTGTGTGTGTGTGGGGGGGGGGGGGGGGTTGGGTGGTGGAGTTAGGAGTGCTGGATGTATATAAGATGTAGAGGGGGTTACAATGTTGGAGGTATCTGAGGCCCTGTCGGGCTACATGTTACAACTGTCCTGAGCATCATTCTAGCAGATATATTATATACACAGGACAGCTTTGTTACTTTATGCTTCCCACTGTTTCTTTGCTTTACAGAATGATTGTTCATGTAGTTAATGCGGAGCTCCACCCAAAAGGGGAAGCTCCGCTTGTCTGCCTCCTACCTACTTGATGTCTGTTTACCTGCGCTGTCTCCATTGTAGGGGCCCCAGAGCATTACTTTGCCCAGGGGCCCATGAGTCTATTAAGACAGCCCTGCAGGTAGTGGATGTCTTCTCACTTATTTTCTGAATGGTTCACCTATAAGTGAACATGTGGAGAACTCTTTGTTTGAAATGTTGATCTGTGGAGCAGGCATGTAAAAAGTATCTTCTGCATATGTTCTTCTAGGGTTTGGAGCTGCTTTGAACAACCTCATCAAGGATGTCATTAGGGATAAGAATACTCCTCTACCCCAGCAGAAGAAGCCTAGGCCTCAAGCTTAGGGAAGACTCACAAAGCCTTTTCCCCCAACTAGGATAATGTACTTCCATCCCTTTGTCCGACTCTAGTACACCAGCAGGTGTTTTTTCTTTATTGCTTGGATGTAGTTCATGCTATACAAAGGAAAATCCCACATTTTAAGCTGTCACCAGAACAAAATCGGAGGGGAAGTCTTTCAGTGGGACATCCATCCCCCAATTTTCCTCTGCACTGAATAAGACGGCAACTAACAAGGATTTTGTCACCTCCAGTTTCTGACCTGTCATTCCCTAGCTGATACAGCCAGGGAAGCATTAACTGAGCAGGTCTGTGCTCAGTTAGTTGATTTGGAGGGCAAGGGAGACATTGGGGTCTAATAGCCCCCAATGTTTCCATAAAGAGTACCTGTCACCTGCCAAATGCTGGAACATGATTGTTTGTTAACCCCTTGTCATGGCAATAAAGTTAAATCAAAAAGTAATAAAGTAAACCGTAGGTAAACTGTGATTGCACCACACATGTGAAAAATCGCTGCGGACATCGGAGTGATAGCAACATTGCTTGTGTTTAACTCTAAACTGACTAGCAGTAGAGAGAGAGTTTGATAAACAGCTGTGGAAATATGCAACATTCTACAAAGCTTCTTGTTTCAGAAAATATTAAATGTTCTGAAGGCTTTCAGTAATTTTATGGGCAAAAAGGCATATTTTTACATGCTTGCAAAAAATGAAAAATGTATCTAGAGCAGAAGTAGTTAGAGATCTGAGCATCTAAGTAACCAGTTTATATGTTGGTGTGCTGTAGGGGCATTCATTGTTAATGCCACCCCAATGTGCTTTGCTAATGCACTTTTGTTGCCACACACTCTAACACATGGTACATGCGCCTTTTTGTTGAGATTGATCTGCAATAGGCAGCTCAAAAAAACATGCATTAATGCACAGGCGTTAACGCAGCTCATAGATGTGAACCTAGACTTCAACACTCCCCCCAGACACATATATACACACAAATTTCACATACAGTACATAAAGTACTTGTGTGCACTACATATATTATGGTAGTGCACATTTTGTGTCGATGCACTGCGTTGTGGAAATTCTGAATTCCCTAATATTGGGGTTAGAGTGCCAGTTTAAGTTGAAATGTTATGCTTCCAGATTATAGAATCCCATCGGTCAAGGAGTGATGAGGAGTGATGAGATTGGGAAGGAAAAGGTGGCTGAGAAGAGAGAGATGTACTGCCACGTACACAAGGTCGGAATTTCCGACAGAAAAAGTCCGATGGGAGCTTTTCATCGTATATTCCGACCGTGTGTATGCCCCATCTGACTTTTTACGTCGAAAATTCAGACAGACTTAGATAGAGAACATGTTCTATATTTTTCATACCGAACAAATTCCTATTGGAAAAAACGCTCGTCTGTATGCTGTACTGACATACCAAAAATTACGCATTCTCTGAAGCAAGTACGAGACGGAAGCGATCGATCTGGTAAAACTAGCATTCGTAATGGAGATAGCACATTCCTCACGCTGCAAATTCTGTGATCTTTTAATGCAGCGCATTCTTTTGTGCTTTATAATGATAGAATAATGAAGTTGTTTTGCTGCTGATATTCACACAGAGCTCTGACAAACTTATTTCTTTATTATTTCTCGTGATCTCATGAATAATCTTTTATTTTTTTAAAGCCAGATCTCCATAATAATGTTTAGAATTATTTTTTATAGTCACGAGTCTGAAAAGCGCGAATCGTCTCTCACCAAACTTCTACTAACACGAGATTAGCAGAAGGAGCCCAAAGGGTGGCGCAGTGGCTATTGAACTTCCTTTTTATAGTGCCGTCGTACGTGTTGTACGTCAGCGCATTCTTGGCGGTCGGAATTTGGTGTGACCGTGTGTATGCAAGACAGCTTGAGTGGAATTCCGTCGGAATTCCGTCGGAAAGACCTCCAGAGTTTATTGTTATTTTTGGTAAATCTAAAGGAGATTGTACAGTCAGATTGGACTGTGGGTAGCCTAAAACAGTGTCTACAGTGCCGACCACTTTACACAGTACAACCAAAATTACTACCTCTTCCCAGTACAATCATCCTTCCTCCCAAAGCCCATATTTCCAATAGTACAGATCCCCGCTAACATTCCTATATCCTACCTCCTAGCCCACTCCCCCAGTACAGACCCCTCAATACAGATAGTTCCCCCCAACACAGTCTGACCCCCCCCCCCCCCAGCCAGCAAAGACCCCACAGTACCGATGGTTCCCCCCTCCCCCCAGCGCAGACCCCCTCTCCCCCAGCCTCCCCCTTTCCAAATACATAATCTAGATTAATTATGCCCCCCCCCCAATCCCGATTCCTCTCCCTTCCCAAATACAGAATCATCATTTTAGATACCCCTCATCCCCCCTTTCCAAATACAGAATCTTCATCATTAACACCCTCCCCCCCAATAAAGATTTCTGATTGACATCCCTCCTATTCCCTTCCCAAATACTGAATCCTCATTCAAGACACCCCCTTGGAATCCTTGGTATACTTATACTCTCAGAATGAGAGAAAGTCTTCTTGAGTGGAGAGGGGAAAAGAGTTCCTCCCATTCTGAGCTCTGGCTGTCACTCACAGAAGCACCAGTTGCTGACTCCCTGTGGCTACATGACATTTGTGTATTGCACAGCTCTGCGCTGCTGCACCGTGCAACACACAGGGAAATATATCTGCTGCAGCACCTCAAGTCAGTCCGTACATTCAGTCTTCTAACATTAAGAGACCCAAATTGAATCTAAGTCATGATGATCAAAGGGATGGGGGAAGAAGCCAATCATGCTTGCCAGTTTCCTATCGGGACCCTCCCAGTAAGTAAGAAAAGATTAGTAAGGGGAAAATAGGAATGCATAAAAGAACAGGATTATTAATTGGAGAGAAAGCCATTGAATGAATGAAAGACTTGTATAGCGCTGCAACTGCGAACTGAATTGCCTCAAGGCGCTTGATCCGTCCTATGCTCCTGCTTGTTAGAAGTGGGTCTTGAGTTTTTTTTCTGAAGGCCCAATGGTTTTCTTCCATGCGGATGTTAGTGGGTAGAGCGTTCCATAGCCAAGGTCCTTGGACTGCGAATCTTCGTTCTCCCTTGGAGTCAAGAACCCCAAAGGGGGCAAATAAACCTATGTATGGTTTAGAAATGGGGGGAAGGAAAACAAATGGGATGGCCATACCCCTGACCCCTCTTACCAAACACAAAATCTTCATCAATGAACCAGGACCTACAGCAGTCCATTAGACCAGTACATTTTGTGTAATTGTTGCAGGATGTACAAAATCAGCAGCTCCATTTTTTCTATGGGTCCTGTTCTTTCACAAAATGTATGGTTTGGGGGTTATTTTACAAATACAAATCTGGAAGTAAAAAAATTGTGAAACATAATAAAAAATAAAATAATAATTAAAATTAGCAATAATGGCTTTAAGATAATGCAGGACCTGGCAGGGAAAAGGGTTTAAGGAGCCTGACCTGCAAGAATAATGGAAGTTGATCTCTCCTTTTGAGAACACCTTCTCCCTGACTGTCATGCTAAAGCCAGACATACATGGATCAAAATTCAGCCGATTCAGCAGGAACCAGCTGAGTTTCGATCCATGTATGGGCAGACTGGTTGTACAGAAGTTGATCTGACGATCGACTTCTGTACAGCCAGCCTGTTGAAGAATGTCTGCATGATGAGTGTTGCTGGATGTAGCCACAATACATCAGCAGGAGTAATTCCCATAACCAAATTGAATGTGTTTCATTCAAACTTCAAATTTGGGCACCGCCTAATATTGTTAGGTGTCACTACTCCACTGTCTAATAATTTTGGCCAAAATCTATTATTTTATTTGCTCTTATTTTTCCCCCTATGCATTTTACAGTTTTCTAAATATTCATCAGTGCCGTTGGTATATAAATAAATATATAAATATCAGACTGCTGAACCCCCCCCCCCCCCACACACACACACACACACAGGCTAATTCAGTTTATTGCTATGGCTACTGGCATTCATATTGCTGGTTCTTGGAGATCTCTACCCTGTTATTTGACATTGTTAAAAATAGAGTTAGTTGCATTATGTTATATGAAAAATTGGTGCAGATAGAACTCTAGCAGTGCAAGGCTTGCTAAATCTACCAAGCTTGCATTTGTTAAAATGGTTTGCCTAGCCTCAAATACATTCTTACATTTTATTTTAGCATTTGTACCAGATTCATGATCAATATTTGTCACATGGTTTCTCAGACTTTTTTATTGTGCTAGTTTCCCACACTGTTATTCATGTTGGTTTATTTTAATGTTATTTCTCCCTGCATGGGGCATTTTGGACAATTAGGCTACATTTCGATGGCCAAATAGCAGAATCAGTAGATCAGTTATAAGCGCTGCCTGCACACTGTGCGTGAACAGCTGGAGTTGTCAGTGGCAGCTGTTTGATTTGTACTCTGTAATAATGTATGACCGGGGCCAGTTGCTCTTCGCATGTAACCACTCATCTGAGTGATTACATGCAAAGGGAGCCTCTGACCAACCCTGGACACAGCCAGTGTGCATCTAGAATAGGTATTTTTGTGGACTTTTGGCTAACTCGTCTGCATTGAAGTTTCTTACCTGCCTGTCCGCATGCATTGTACATTTTCGGTAGATGAATGAACCCTTGCACATGCGCAGGAGGGATGTCGTGTCAGCCCGGCCAATCAAAATGGTGTTACTTCTCTACACATTAGACAGCACCAGATATTCTCTAACCTTTGAGGGGAGAAAAATGGAACTGCCTTTGCTGACTTCATTCCAATTCCACCTATCACTAAAGCTCCACAAATCTATTTAAATGCTTAAGGCTTTCAGTTGGGAAATCAACTTTCAAAAAATCTGTTCTCCAACCTTCCCTGCTCCTGAAATACTTGGGCCTCATACTAGACACAGCCCAAGCAAAGCTCTTTCTTTCAGAAAACAAACAGTCTCTCTCAAATCACACGCTCTGGCCTTAAGGTTAAAGAGAAATCACTCTAAGTTTCTCCATGAGAGCTGTGGGCTTCCTGGTGGCCCCCTTCCAAGCTGTTTCATTGACTGGACTCCATGCAAAACTTCCAAAGTCCTTTCTTCCCATATCAATGAAACATGATAACAACAGATCCCAGCTTCTCAGGCTGGGGAGAAGTGTTCCAATCAGTTCAGGGAAAATGGTTAGCCAAGGAAGCCAAGCTTCCTCTCAACAAAAATGGGTCTGACACCTACCAGACGTTCGCTATTGTGAGGTCGCTTTTCGTTGCTTGTAAATTAATAACCTCTCGATGGGTTACCCAAACCCCCCCCCCCCCCCCCCCCCCCCAAGTGAAGAAATGGATATCTGAAATTAACAAATATGTTATGTCTGAAAAGCACACCTATACTCTATGGCAGGGGTAGGCAACCTCGGCACTCCAGCTGTGGTGAAACTACACATCCCATCATGCCTCTGCCTCTAGGAGTCATGCCTGTGATTGTCAGGGTCTTGCAATGTCTCATGGGACTTTAAAACAGCTGGAGGGCCGAGGTTGCATACCCCTGCTCTGTGGAATGTCTCCCACAAATTTAAAAAGATCTGAGCACATTGAATAGCAGTAATGTGTCCTTTCCTTGCTTACTGGGGTGGTTCTGCCCACACTAATGTCCATGGCTGTTGATTTGTGAAAGGTTCAACTATACAGTGGGGAAAATATTTACTTGATCCCCTGCAGATTTTGTAAGTTTGCCCACTTACAAAGAAATGAAGGGTCTATATATATATATTATACAAATGTGTATCACACCACTCCCTTGGGAGCTGCAAAGTTGTTCATTTTCCCACTGGCCATCCCAGACATTCGGGGCTACCCTTACCTCTAACACTTCGGGTTCCATGCTTGCAATAACACAAACTCACTGCTTTGTAAGTAAATATTAGAATAAGTTTACTTAAAGCGGTTCTGCACTCTGAAAAAAAAATTTTTTTTTTAGGATGTAATATAAAGTGTGCTTACCTTTATTAGGGGACTCACCTGTTCCATCTTCCATCTCGATCGCCGCCGGTTTTCGTCCGATGAAGTTCCTCGTCTTCTTCTTTAGTGCTGGGGGCCATCTTGCCTGTGGGCATGTGAAACACCCACAGGGACTTTAGATGGCCCAGCATGCACTGCCGTTACTCGCGCGTGCGCAGTAACGGCTCATCTGCCGAGATCTCACGAGATTTCGGCAGATGCGGCCGAAATCTCGGGAGATTTCGGAAGATGTGGCCGAAATCTCGCGAGATTTCGGAAGATGCCCGCACTGGCTCCTGGGATCAATGACACCAGATCCCAGGAGACAGTGCGGCGTGACGACGATCGACGCAAGACCCCGCCCGCCGCCGCAGAGGGAGAAGACCGGAAGTCTTCAATTACAAGGTAAGTAAAAAAAAAAAAAAAAAAAAACATTTCATTTAGTACTCTTTGCCTGATTTGGAAGGCAAAGAGATTTACTAAATGAAATGAGTGCAGAACCGCTTTAAGAATATTAAGAATAAACACAAGAATTTTACTAGAACAGGTATAAACAGTGGTTATAATAACTGCACTGCTACACAAACGTAGTGCAGCAATGCAATGAATATTCACAACTTCCTCAGTATAAAAGGTTTGTTTGGCTAACCCCTGTAAGCGCGTCTCCAAGTGGGACCAATGCTCAGAGTAGCAATGCCTTGACTCTGGGCACCTTCCCACTTCCAGCACACTGTAATAAACACAGAAATGCAAAATTAACAACACTACACAACACAATGGCTAAGGAGCTCCCCCTGCTTTATAATGCAGTCCTTTCTTATTGTGATTGAACGTAAGGCCTTACTATAAATTATGTAGTCTTTGGTCTTCTGTCTTCTGCTAGCTATTGTATTGAAGTAATTGTAATCCAAAGGGTTTAACAAACAGAGAATAGTGTAGAATGAGTATTGAAACTGTTCTTGTGATGTAGCATGCTTATAACTGCCTCCGGTGTAGTTGTCTCCAAATCACACAGTGTCAGTTCTCAGTGGAGTATAGGCTTGAGGCCTGCTTGAACTCAGTCTAATAGTGTGAAACCTCCTCTGCGGGACTACAGGTCCCAGCAACACTGTGGTCTGAGTCTAAGTGTGTAAAAGTGCGTTAAGTATTATGGACGGCAGCCCTCTCACCAAACCAGGCCTGGAAGAATAAAAAACCTCTGCTCCGGTTGTCTCAGTCTCACTTTAAGCCAGCACCGTCATGCTGCTTCTGTTCCGCAAGATGACTGGGACCCTCCGAATGGCTCCATCAGGTGTCTCTGGATCCTTCCCGATCTGGTCACACTGTCTCTTCAGCACACAGGTATGAGGCAGACTCGCTGGTTGTTCCGCTCCGCAGTTGTTGCAGGCCGCGCTTTCTGGAACACCTCCTCACAGATCCTTGTAGGCAGGCCACGCGTCCAGAAAGAGATAAAATGGCCGTGAGGGGCTCTTTATAGCCTACCCAGCATGCAATTCAGTACAGAGTGATCATGGGTAGGTTAGTTAGCATTGTGGGTAGGTCAGTCCCTGCATGATGTAAACAATTGAATCACTTCCTGTAATGTTTTTCTTATGTTCTTCAACAGAAATAGACAAAGTCCCTTCTACATTTAGTCCACTAGATGGTGCCAAATGCCAATGTATAGCATTGTCCATAGTTTAACATTGTATGGCAGAAATGTCAGTGCTACAAATGTTTTAAATTTGAGTTGCAGTTCAGTGAGCAAAATCACCAAGCAAAACATGACTTAGTACTTAGTGGAGAAACTCTTTTTGGCAAGCACAGAGACAAGGCGTTTCTCCCAGTTAGTGACCAGGTTTGCACACATCTCAGATTTTGGTCCACTCTTCTTTACAGATATTCTCTAAATCCTTAAGGTTTCTTGGCTGTTGTTGGCAACTCGAAGTTTCAGCTCCTTCCATAAGGCCACTTTCACACTGAAGCGCTTCTAAACTGCCAGTAAAAACACTGAGCGCTTTTGAAGAGATTTTCAGGCGCTTTTGAAGCACTTTCCATTGATTTCAATGGGGAGGGGAGTTTTCCACAGCCCTGCCAGCACACTACCCCAGTGTGAAAGCGTTCATTGATTTTAATGGAAATACGTTTTCGTGAGCTTTTTAGGCGCTGTTTTTAGCATGAAAGCACCTGAAAAGCGCCTCAGTGTGAAAGTGGTCTAAATGTTCTATAGCAGAGGTATTCACCAAGGTCTGGTCAGCAAAATTTTCTTCCAGCAGAGGTCCGAATATCATATCGGTACCCGTGCCGCCTTTTTGCATGTGCCAAACCGCATGTTGCTGCAGCACCATGCAACTTGGTGCGGCGCTATTTTGGAAAAAAAAGGTCAAGGACTTCTTTCTCCGTGTTTCTTGTGTGTAGTGCAGCTCAATAAAATCGGCTGACCTACCCACGACGTGTGCACCTAATTGACATGCACAGATGCAAACCCATTCTTACATCAGCATCCTCAGTCCCTAATGCACATCAGAGTACCCTCCCTCTTGATGAGTGTCTTCAGGTCCCCCTTTACATCACCCCCCTCCACCCCTTTCACAATAATGTTCTCACACCTCCACATCAACCTCCGACAGTACTGTGCTTTGCCCCTATTTACAGTATCCCCCCACAATACTGTCCTCAATACCCCCATTTCCACCCCTCCCCCACATTACACTCCTCAGCCACCCCACATTACTATCTTCAGCCTCCCCCAACTTAATTTCCTCAGAACACACATACATTACATTCCTGAGCTCCCTCCACATTACAATCATCAGTCCCCCCACATTGCGGTCCTTCGATGCCCCCCCCTGTCCACAGCTCCCCCCACACATCACAGTTTTTAGCCCCCCTTTAATGTCCACAGCTCCCCCCATCAATCAGTTTGTAGCCCCCCATTAATGTCCACAGCTCCCCCCACACATCAGTCCTTAGCCCCCCTTTAATGTCCACAGCTCTCCCCACACATCACAGTCCTCAGCCCCCCACTTTGATGTCCTCAGCCCACCACATCACAGTCCTCAGCCCCCCACTTTGATGTCCTCAGCCCACCACATTACAGACCTCAGCAACTCCACTTCAATGTCATCAGAACACACATTCCTCAGCTCCTATTCAACTTTTCATACTAGTGTCCTTACTCCCTGTAACTTTGCCCCCTCCCTCACTGCCTTACCTTACACAGACCGAAGATCGGAGGGAGGCTCAGCATGTCTGGATGGAGGGCTGGTGTTGCAAGATGGTGATTGGTTGCTAGGACCACCCTTCATCCTAGCAGCCAATCACCTGCTTATTAACCTCAGACAGCTCCGCCCTCCATCCAGAACTGTCCCGCTTCTTGTTGTGGGCTCTGTGAGGATGGCGGTACCGAATGGGGTAATGTCATACGGTCCACATATGGCCTACGGTCTGCCATTTAGTGATGCCCATTCTATATGATTAAGGTCTGGAGACTGGTTAGGCCACTTCATGACCTTAATGTGCTTCTTCTTGAGCAACCAACTCTCTCTCTCAGAGCTCACTCACACCAGCAGTGTTGGACAGTGTTGCTCGAAGCCGGTCTCAATGCAAGGACAAGGCAAGAAGCCTTATATACAATTGTTTCAGTTTACACCAATACAATCAGGGCTGGTGCTACCTCTAGGCAAACTAGGCAGTCGCCTAGGGCGCACTGCTTCCTAGGGCATCCGGCCACTGGTGTTCCTACTCTCTTATGTCTGCAGCAAGCAACAAAGTCTCAGCATCAGCAAGCAGCCTCCGCTCTGACACACATAGTGTCTGTGTCCCGACTCCCGAATGAATGGAAGCAAGCAAACATTGATTAATGGGCACTGGTAGGCTGAATTGATGGGTGCTGGTGATGCTGCATTTGATGGGTGCTGGTGAGGCTGCATTTTATGGGCGCTGGTGAGGCTGCATTGATGGGTCCTGGCAGGCTGCATTTGTATAATCAATTTTTATTGGAGAAATAACATATAAACAAAACATAGACACCGTTTGTAAAGATAATATAACCGTCGACTACACAGAGTCGTGGTGTCAACAATAAAAAGTGCTTGGGTGAACAGACATACATAAAGATAGGGGAAAATCGGGGGTTAAAGAAGTTGTTGTGGGTCCTGAATATCAGGGCGATCAAATATTAAACAAGACTGCGTGGGTGAGAAGGGCGGTGGGGCGTGCGGTCCCATCTGTGGGCGCCCCATCTCCGGGTATGAACCCGGGAGTGAGACGCCCTCCTAGAAATGCATAAAGCGCGCGGCCCCGAGACCCGCAGCTGGGGTCGGGGAGGGGGGCTCGATGGCCTCCAACATACCTCCCCAGGCCCCCCGCCAGCCCCGGGGACCACGGCATCAATAAGTGTCTAGCCACGACCGCCGCCCCCCCAGACAACCCCGAAGTCCATTTCCATGGCCACGGGGCCATAAGGCCTCCATCAGCCCACAGTCCAACGTGAGTTCAGATATCATCCACAAAATACAGCGGAGAAAAATAATAAGTGGAAAGGAGGGGAACAGAGTTAAGATAGGTAAGTCGTAGTTGCTTCGCAACTGAAAGGAGGGTGGGTAGCAGGGAGGGAGAAAGAGGGGGGGTAGGGGGGGGTTTGGTCAGATTACCTGCTTCTTTAGGATGGGACGTCGTCTTCGCCTGCTCCGAGCGCGCCACGCCAAAACGTGAAGTCTAAAGATATGAACTAATCACTGCGGTCTCTTGAGGGTGGTGTGGCTGTCCCCCGGGTCTTAGCTTCCCTAAGCACCTTAAGTGTTGGGTCTGCCAACTCCAGTAAGGCAATATCTAGGCTAGAGGGAATTTGGTTGGGGTCTGAGGTGTATTCAGCCCAGAGTGCCCAGGTGCTGTGAAATTTATCTTCTAGGCCTTTACAGGTGGCGACCCAGTTTTCAGCCTCTCGGATCTCACCCACTTTACTGTGCCACTCTTCTCGAGTGGGGATTCTGGAAGTCTTCCAATATATTGGGACTAGGCGTCTAGCTGCATTCAGCAGGTGTGGCAGCACATTCTTTTTGTAGCGACTAAGCGGGATCGGGGGTATGTTCAAAAGAAAATGTAGCGGGGAGAACGGGACCTCTATTCCCGTTACGGTTTTTATCTGCTCTTGCAGGTCTTCCCAAAAGGGCTTAATCAGGGGGCATTCCCACCATATGTGGGTTAACGTTCCCCGATGTCCGCAACCCCTCCAACACAACTCGGATGTGGAAGGGTAGATGCGAGCTAAATCTGCAGGTACCCTATACCAGCGAGACATTAGTTTAAAATTTGTCTCTTGGGTTTTTGAGTCTATGGAAGATGCGTGGGTGAGGTAGTATAATTGGGATAACTGCATCTCTGTTAAGGTTAGTCCTAGATCATTCTCCCATCGTCTGATATAGGTGGGTGTAGCTTGGGGGCCGGCTGAGCTCATGAGTTGATATAGCTCTGAAACCAGGTGTGGTGTTGGTTCCTCTGCAGTGAAAATACGCTCAAATGGGGTGAGGGTCGACGGGTCTCTAATTGTGTGTTTGTGCATCTGGAAGAAATGATGTAGCTGTCTGTATTTCCAGAAATTCATCCGTGGGCCCTGTCGTCCTGCCGGTAGTGCTTCGTAACACATGAGCCTGCCTTCCTTCATGAGTGTACCACAACTGGCGTTCCCATCCTCTACCCACGGTTCAAAGAAAGTCATCTGTTCGCCCGGGGGGAACCATAGAAAACCCCCCAATGGAGCCAGCGGGGACACAGGGGGAGCCAGTTTCAGCTGCGGGTTTATCCTGTCCCATATTGACAGCACATGAGTCGTCAGCGGGGAAGTCGTCTCTGACAGCCCCCTATGTTCCCGGTGCAACCAGGGTGCATATGACAGGTTTCTGCCCGCCAGACATTTCTCCAGTGGAACCCAGAGCTTCGTGTGAGTGTGGAAACGCCAGTCGAATATCTTCTGCAAGGCTATGGCTCGGTAGTACTGTCTAATGTCTGGGACCCCCAAACCACCCCCACGTTTTGGGCGCCGTAGTACCCGTAAGGCTATCCGAGGTTTACGTGCGTTCCAAATAAATTCAGACAGTAGACTGGTTACTCGGTCGAAGAAGAGTCTAGGCAGGGGGATTGGTAGCATCTGTAGGTAGAAGAGTATGCGCGGTAGGACGTTCATCTTTATTATGTTCACCCTTCCTAGCCACGTAAAGGCCGTCTGTGTCCACTGTGAGAGGTCCCTTTTAACCGCGGCAATCAGAGGGGGGTAGTTGGCGGCATATAAGGTGTCAATACGATCAGTGAGTTGCACACCCAGGTATCTCAGGGACGATGTTGTCCAAACAAAGGGGAAGGCCGCCTGTAAGTTTGTTGCCATGTGAGGTCTTAGGCAAATGGGGAGAATCTCCGATTTTGAAAGATTGATTTTAAAATTGGAAAGGGATCCAAAAAGCTGTAATTCCTTCATCAGATTAGGCAGGGAGATCAGAGGTTCCGAGAGGTGGAAAAGTACGTCATCGGCATAAGCCGAGAGTTTGTGTTCCGTGTTACCTACTTGAAGGCCTTTAATATCGGGGCTAGCTCGCACTGTGCGGAGAAGCGGCTCTAGCACTAGGGCGAACAGAAGGGGGGAAAGCGGACACCCCTGTCTCGTGCCATTTCTGATGGGGAATCGGGCTGAGAGGGTCCCATTCACCTTAACCTGGGCGCAAGGTTGAGAGTATAAAGCTGCAATTATTGCCAACATTCTCGGGCCTAAGTGTATTGAACGGAGCACCGCTGTCAGGTATGACCAATCCACCCGGTCAAAGGCCTTTTCGGCGTCCGTTGACAAAATAATGTATGGTTGCGGGTCTGGGCGGTTGCGGGCCCAATGTATGAGGTGTATTGCCCTGAGGGAGTTGTCCCTTGCCTCTCTGCCTTTTATGAAGCCTGTTTGGTCTGGGTGGACAATTTGGGGGATAAGGTGTTTAAGTCTGTTCGCTAGTATTTTTGCCAAAATCTTTATGTCCAAATTAAGAAGAGAAATGGGGCGATAACTCTGAGGGACGGTGGGGTCCTTGCCCTCTTTCGGGATCACAGTGATATGGCCAGAAGGGCCTCTGGGGGGATAATCCCCCCTTCTGCTATTGCGTTAAAATATTTGCACATGGGGGTAGCCAACTGGGGTAGAAAGGCTTTGTAGTATGCCTTAGTAAGCCCGTCTGGGCCAGGGCTTTTCCCATTGGGCAAGGAGTCCACCGTAGTCTCGAGCTCAGCTAAGGTTATAGGGAGGTCTAGGGTTGAAGACTGGTCATCTGTTAGTGTTGGTAGGCCCGCTGCTGTTAAGTAGTCTTGGGTCACTCTCTGTCTGGTTTCTCGTGGCTCGGGAGGAAGGGTAGAGCCTAGGTTGTATAACTTGGTGTAATAATCTCTGAATCCTGCTGCTATTTTAGAAGAGTGTACCGTCGGTGTCCCTGCGGCAGTGTGTAGCTTATGTATATATGTCTGTGCGTGCCGTTTCCGGAGAGCACGAGCCAGCATCCGTCCACATTTGTTCCCGTGCTCATAATATTTATGTGCCAGAAAGCGGAATTGTTTGCGGGCTTGCCGGTCCAGCAAACGTAGAAACAACTCCCTCAGTTCTGTCAGTTCTGTCAAGGCCTCCTTGCTCCCGTTAGCTTTATGTCGGAGTTCGGCCCTCTGGAGAGCTGAGTGTACCCTTAAGAAATCTGCCCGCCGTGCTTTTTTAAGTCTGGAGCCCTGGGAGATCAGTGCTCCCCTGACCACAGCCTTATGGGCTTCCCATATCACCCCTTCGCCTAGTTCATCAGCTGGGTTTTCCCTAAAGTAATTTGTCAGGGTGTCTGTGATCTCCTTCACTGCGACCATGTCATCTAATAGATTATCATTGAGCCTCCATGTCCACTCCTGTCGCATGCCTAAGGGCAGGGCGAGAGCAATCGTTACTGGGGCGTGGTCAGAGATGGAGATGGTGTCAATGGACGCAGATTGAAGGAGCTCCAGCCCGCTATGGTCTACATAGATGTGGTCTATGCGTGTATATACATTGTGTACTTTAGAATAATAGCTAAAGTCCCGGTCTGATGGGTGAAGAACCCGCCAGCTGTCCACCAAGAGTTGGGATTGGATGGTCTTACGGAAGTGTTTAAGGAATGCGTAGGAATGCGTGGGTCTCGCATGTGATGTATCTAGCATAGGGTCGGGGCTTACGTTAAAGTCGCCTCCTAGGATCAGGAGGCCCTCCCTGAAATCCGCTAGGCGGTCGAGAGTGTTGTCTATGAAAGTGAGTTGATCGGTATTAGGAGCGTATATTGTCGCGAGCGTGTACATCTGGCCCGTAATATTACCTTTCAGGAACACGTACCTGCCCAGGGGATCCACCTTGTGGTCGGAGGGTTGAAAGGGGCATGTCTTATGTATGCCTATGGCTGTTCCTTTAGATTTGGGTGTCGGGGAAGTGCTAATAAACCATTGATTAAAAAGGTGGGTAGGCAGTTTGGGTAGGGAGTTGGGGGTAAAGTGAGTCTCCTGCAGGAAGACCACTTGGGTTTTCAGTCGTTTCAGCTCCCCCCACAGCTTACCTCGTTTATGTGGGGAGCAGAGACCCCGAACGTTATATGTACTCACCCGTAGAGTAGCCATGGGGGGGTGTGAGGATGGTCCGTATATGCAGGTTGGCGGCGCGCCCGGTGCAGACGAGGCGACAAAGCTGACCCTGGAGCAGGAGGAGAGGCAAGGGAAGAACAGAGGGGGGGGAGAGGGGAGAGAAGAAAAAAACATAAGAAATATGTACAATCAAAAAACATTAGAGTCGTATGGCCTAGGCCATCTGGTCTCGTAAAACAACTAAGGTCTGTGTCCGGGACCCCATCCCCTAGGAGGGGAGGAGGTCCAAGCCACAACCTGAGATCCCAATAAGGATCTATACCCATAAAAAGGAGGGTAACCTATGGGGGGGTACATGACCCAACCTTGGGAGGAGGCTCCCGTCTCCGTCCACCGCACCTAACATGGTGGGAATGAAAGGGGAGGAGAGTGGAGGAACACAGGGGTCCAGGTATTCCCTTAGCACAAAAGAGGAAAAAAAAAAGGGGGAATAGGTGGGGGGGAATCCTGGGGAAAAACATCTGTTTGTGTCTGCTGGGTTCCCCCACAGTTCTGTTCAAAAGTTCTGTTCAAAAGTGCTCAGATCTAGATCTTCTTCATCACAGGAGGAGAGGACGTCTATCAGGATCCCGAGGGGGCCTGATCCCTTGAAGAATCAGAGTGATGACGCCTACGGGTTCGTCTGTGGTTCTGTCGCCTGGTGGGTTGCCATGGCTGTGATGTAGGCAAATTTGCAGTTATGGGGTCCGGGGGATTCCTCCAGTCGGGAAAATCCACTTGGTCTAGGTCTAGGGAGGTCAGAAAATGTGGGAGATCATCTTTGGTGCGGAGAGTCACGGTTCTTCCTTCCTTGGTGACTTGGAGAGAAAAGGGGAATCCCCACCGATACGACAGGCCTGCATCTTGAATAGCAGTCAGGAGGGGGCGAAGTGCTCTGCGCTGCATAAGGGTGCGCCTAGAGATGTCCTGGTAGAAAGCTAGTTGTGCACCGTCAAAGTCGAAATAGGGTTTGCCCCTCATTTTCTGCATGATGCGATCTTTGAGAGTGTACTTATGTAGTTTGCAGATTACATCTCTGGGGTTGTTCACATCCTGAGAAGGGGGTTTTAGGGCCCTGTGTGCAAGGTCAATTTCGATGGTGGCAGTGTTGGGCAGTCCCAATATTTCTTTGAAAACCCCCTCCAAGGTGGGGATAATGTCCCTGGCACCAGTGGCTTCAGGTAGGCCTCGGATCCTGATATTGGCTCGGCGACTGCGGTTCTCTGTGTCATCTAATTGACAAAGCAAGGTCTCAATCTGGCGGTCTTGCATGGCGCATTTGTCCTGCAGCATGGAGATAACAGGGAGGGCGTCCTCAAGCTTTTGCTCTAAGGATTCCAATCTGCCTCCTAGGTGCGTCGTGTCTGCTTTGAGTTGGGCAATGTCCTCTTTAAAGGCTCTTTCTACTCTGTCGGCAAACCGCTCAAGATCCGCTTTGGTGGGTAAAGACATGATATGGCGCCTTATATCCATGTCAGCCAGGGGGTCCGGGTCGTAAGGAGGTTCCTCTAGGAGTGCGGGGGATCCCGGGGAGGTTGGGGGAGCTGAGTCACTTACCGACCGTGGGGATGGTATGGGTGATTCAGTCTGTTGTGCTGACCTGGTGGCAGAGTGCTGTGCGGCCTTGGGTGCTTTAGGGGCCTTCGCCGCCGGCACCATCTTGGGGGCCCCGCGGCCTCTTCCACTCTGCCCGGGGAAGAAGGAGTCCAACTGGGCTTGCCGGGGTTTTTCGTTCCGCGGGGGTTGGGATGATGCCCTGTTCCTTTGGGACATGTCAGGCAGTCGGTGGGGTCTCACTCCTGTAGCGTCGTATGATGCAGCGGTGGGACGGATCTAGGGAGGCCTACGTCTTCACTCCTCCATAGTTAGGCCACTCCCCCCCCCCCCCAAAAAAAAAAAAAAACGTTTAATCAGAGCGCATCATGTCCAACATTTTGCTCTGTGAGAGTAAGGGCACCAGGACTTGTGTCAGTCGGAGTTCAATTGTGGAAGAAAAAAAAAAAAAAAAAAAAAAAAAAGGGGGGGGGGCGTCTTTTTTGCGTGATTTTGATTTATCTGAGAGTATGCTGCAGGGCTAACATATGTCCAGGCTTTAATTAGTAACTTTGAGGGATGGGTATAAGAACAGTTCAGCAGGCTTGTAAGAGGTGTAGCAGCTGCAGTATTACTGTTGCAGGGTGTAGCAAGATGGCCGACCTGCTGAGGATGTAGGGATTAGGCCTTGGTTACTTCAGTGGCTGATATGGAGGTCTCTTCCAGTGCTCCTTTGGGTCCCCCCTCTACTAAGAAAGCTGGTTTAGGGGTGTTGTTTTGGGTCTAACTGGAGCAGGAGGGTTGTGGAAGTAAGTGGTAGGCCCGGGGTGTAGCAAGATGGCCGTCGCTCACCTGAATTCTTGCTGTGTTCAAGTCCCTTTTCAGCAACCGCCTGGTTGCCGTCCTTCCCGGCAGAGGGAGCTGCCTTTGAAGTGTGTTGGTGGGGTACCCCGGTCCCGCAGAGCGCTGTGGGCGAGCGTGGGGGCAGGGGGAGGCCTAGTCGGCCGCAAGATGGCGGCGGCCAGGCAGCAGATGTGGCGGACAGTCTTTTAAGCCCCCTGAGTTGTAAGGCACTCACCCTGTTTTGCAGGTCGGTGGATGGTGTTGGGGCCGCTAGCCAGGCCGGTGGGATAGGCCGCTCAAGTACTTGGATGGGCGCAGCAGTGGTCCGGGGGGTCCGTAGGCCGCAAGATGGCGCCGGAGGCTTGTGGAGCAGGCCGCGCCGCGGGCCCAAAGAAAGTCTTTGCCGGTCCGGCCTGGGTGTCACGGAGCTCCGCGGTCGTTGATGCTAGGGCCTCCAGCCAGGTTGATGGGAGATGCCGCTCAAGCTCCGGGTCTCTGTAGGTGGGCGTAGCGGTGATCCCAGGCCCGTAGGCCGCAAAATGGCGCCGGGAGGCTTATGGAGCAGGCTGCGCCGTGGGCCCAAAGTACCGGTCGTACTCTCTTGCTGGCCAACCGGAGCAACCACGGGGGATACTAGGTGGTAGGGCAGGCTGGTAAGGGGGTTGAAGAGCGGGTGATGGCCAAGGATGGCTCTGGATTAGCCCGGTCAGTGCGGAGCCCTGTCTCCACACGTCTTCTCTCTATCGCGGCCACGGCAGGCTGCATTTGATGGGCGCTAATAGGCTGCATTGATGGACGCTGGTGAGGCTGCATTTGATGGGCGCTGGTGAGGCTGCATTTGATGGGCGCTTCATTAAAAAGGTGGGGTATACATGGGCAGCGCAAAGGGGGTGGAGTGAAGGGGGGGGGCAAAATGAGGTTTCGCTTAGGGTGTCAAAAATCCTTGCAATCAGCCCTGAATACAATGTATGGAAAAAAGGATGTTGCAATTTTGAGCAGCACAGCACAAAGTGACAAACTAACACATTGTAATGCACTACACAATGCATAATATGCGCATAATAACACATGCACTATGGCATTAAAAAAAACCTCCAGGCTTTTTTCCACTAGCAGGTTGGGGGCATTAAAGCCCTGCAGATGATCTGTGCATTTACCACTCACCAACTGCTACCCCCTTTAGCTGCAGAGGCAGTGACCAAGGGTGTACACATGCCACGGCCACAATGCTTTGTAGGCACAGCAGGAATTGCAAGTTGGACAATCTAATGTGGAGTTCAAGTCGTTAAAACAGACAGTGAGGCGACAGATTAATCTTCAGAAACCAAAGCTATGTGAACAAGCCCATGCTCTATCATGCTGGCCCAGCCTGATGCAGCATGCCTGTGTTAGTGTGCACACAAAAAACAGTTAGTGGCCGTTGACACTACCAGTTTTCAAGTGAGAAGTATGCCAATGGGAATTGGCATTTAACAAGCACACTGCTTTTAACTAGGATCATGGTGACTGAGAGCAGATCTAGTGCATGGATAGGATGTGAAAAGCGCCAATGCCTACTGAACATGGTAACCACTGTGCCCCTGCATTTATATGGGGGTGTATCTGATAACACAACCCTTCTTGAACAGTTATAGGGAAGGCAGGCACAGGAGATAATGGGATGGAGACGACATGCAAGGCAGCAAGGGGGAGGCCACTAAATGTCACCTGGAAGTAAAAATGGTGCAAAGTCTATTGGCATTAGGTGAAAAACGTTTGCAGATTCAGTTCAGATTGAATCTAGATAAATGTGACTTGTGACATGTACAGTATATGGTAGCATGCATTATACAGTATGGTGTATGATTTAAAACACTAATAACATATACTTAAAATAAGTCCTGCTAGATCACTTCAGGCTGGCCCCCTTTTCAGGTATAGCTATGTAAAACAATAAAAACAAGTGCCTATACTGTTTAAAATTCAGTAGGGCACCGAGTCACCCTGCTCTGCACAGCCTCAGTTGTCCTATATTCTTGGCACTGTGCTAATAATCCGTGACTAGAGACAGATTAGCTGACTGTCTAAAGATTTACTTTTGTGGGGGGAGAAAAAAGGAATGGCGCAGACTGTCCAGAGGAAATACAGATCAGGGAGAAAGAAAAGCAGGAGAGGTGACAGGACAAACTCTGCTGCAAGGGAGATACAAAAAAGTTAAATGTACAAGAATAGTGTTGTATCTTATCTCCTTAACCACTTGCCGACCGGCGCACGACGATATACGTCGACAGAATGGCACGTACAGGCAGGAGGGCGTATATATACGTCCCTCCTTTAGCCTGTCCGTGCCATCGGGAGCGCGCGGGGCGGGGCGCGCTCCCGCGCCGGTCGGGACCCCCGTGAGTCCGGCCGCGGTCCCCGCGGACTCGATCGCCGCGGGGACTCCCGCGATCGTCTCACGGAGCGGCTAAACGGGGAGATGCCGAGATAAACAGCATCTCCCCGTTCTGTCTAGCAACTAGTGACGCCGATCTGCTCCCTGTGATTGGAGCAGAGATCAGCATTCACTAGCTGACAGCCACGCCCCCCACAGTAAAAAAAAAACACCCCTAGGCCTACTTAACCCCTACACTGCCACCTTGTGGTTAACTCCTAAACTGCCAGTGTCATTTATACAGAAATCAATGCATTTAAATGCATTAATTGCTGTAAAAATGACAATGGTCCCAAAAATGTGTCAAAAATGTCCGATGTGTCCGCCATAATGTCGCAGTCACAAAAAAAATCGCAGATCTCCGCCATTAATAATAAAAAAAAAAAATATTAATAAAAATGCTATAAAACTATCCCCTATCTTGTAAACGCTATAACTTCTGCGCAAACCGATCAATAATCGCTTATTGCGATTTTTTTTACCAAAAATATGTAGAAGAATACGTATCGGCCTAAACTGAGGAAAAAAAAATGTTTTTTTATATATTTTTGGGGATATTTATTATAGCAAAAAATAAAAAATAATGCATTTTTTTCAAAATTGTCGCTCTATTTTTGTTTATAGCGCAAAAAATAAAAACCGCAGGGGCGATCAAATACCACCAAAAGAAAGCTCTATTTGTGGGAAAAAAAGGACGTCAATTTTGTTTGGGAGCCACGTCGCACGACCGCGCAATTGTCAGTTAAAGCGACGCAGTGCCGAATCGCAAAAAGGGGCCTGGTCCTTTGGCTGCAAATTGGTCCGTCTGAAAGTGGTTAATATTCTCTCCTTTCTCCCTTAGCAGTGGCAGTGCTATGGACTTCAGCACTGTAAAGCTTCTATCAGCCTTCCTCTCTAGCTGAGTTAAAAAAAAAGAATCAAGGCTGGAAATGCATATTTTAATTACAGAAATTGACACATAGTTTTTGAGACCAGGAGGAGGGGAAAAGTTTTCAGTAAGCAAGAGACTGCTCTGGGCTTCAACAAAATGGCGGCCTCCAGCAAGAAGAAACAAGAGCAATGTTGGAGGCAATTTACAGCACACACTAAATTTGGTAGCATAAATATTAATGTGGAATGTATGTTCTTTTGTTAAAGAGTATTAGTTGTTATCAAACTATGGGCAAAGTTCCGCTTTAATGCACCTTATACCTCAGCATGGCAGAAATCTGGCAAACTCTTGCACTCTAGCTCTGTTCAGTGTCTGCCATATTTTTTTCATTTAAGTATTGAAGAGACTGAGAGCAGTATTGCCTAAGGAAGCAGTTCTAGATTCTAAAAGGGGAGGGTGATGCAAGTCCACATGACAGACAAATTGAGAGCTGAATCAGCTCATCAGCACTGAGGTTTTAATACGTATCCTACATCTGTGAGTGGGTGGTAATCATTTGCTTTGGGGGGGCTAATCTATTTATATCCCCTCTCCCCAATCTCTTTCACGTCTCATTTTCCCCTCTCTATTCTTGTTTTATCCAGTCACCACCACTCCTCTTTCTCTTCATTTTAACTGTAAGCCACACATTTCCCACAAAGGGCTTAGTAAATGGTTTATAACAATCGTGAGCCCACCACGCTCAAACACTGATGATTGCCTGCAATGAGAGCTCAATAGCTGAAGTGACAATTAGGGATGTCTTTGTCAGCTGAGCTAAAACTGTGAAGAACAGCTACAGAACATTATGTAAAATGAATTCTTTATTTTTTGCTCATTAGAAGTTACTGTAAATATTCTAAAGTGTCAGCCAGTGGATCGTCTAAGCCAGTAGGTAATATGGCAATAGCCTTTATGGACTGTATCAGCCTCTTGTTCTGTACAGCAGAATGTAGATTGGTATGGGGAGTAGCAGCATTAGGAGCAAATTGGGTGTGCTGCATGCACATGCACTTACTAAGGATATGCTCACAGGAGGAGAGAGCTAGCAAATGACTCATTGTTATTCTGCTATTTTATTATCCAAGCACAGGCTCAGGATGGGAAAATGACTCAAGGTGAATTACAGCAGAGAAAGGTCAGGTCTCCAGCCAATGCTTACATAGCTCCCAACTGTCCCTGATGTCAAAGGACTGTCATTGATTTGGAAGAATGTCACTCTGTCCCTCTTGCCCCTCATTTGTCCCTCATTTTGATCTGATCTATATAGTTGTATATAAAATGCACTTTTTATCTTTCAAAAGTGTTTTACAGTGCTAAACCTTTCATCCCATTTCTAAATTGCTGCATTTGTATATGTCAAAATCCAGTATAAAGGAATAATAGTGGTAAAGAAAAACACTTGATGGTTTAACAATTTTTTTTGTATACTTCTCCTTTAACCACCTCACTACAGTGCATTTTCACCCCCTTCCTGACCAAGCCATTTTTCAGCTTTCAGCACTGACGCACTTTGAATGACAATTGCGCAGTCATACAACACTGTACCCAAATGAAATTGTTATCATTTTTTCCCCACAAATAGAGCTTTCTTTTGGTGGTATTTGATCACCCCTGCGGTTTTTCTTTTTTGCGCAATAAACAAAAGAAGAGCGACAAATTTAAAAAAAAAACAATATTTTTTACTTTTTGCTATACTAAATATCCCCAAAAAATATATAAAAAAACATTTTTTTTCCTCAGTTTCGGCCGATACGTATTCTTCTACATATTTTTGGTAAAAAAAAAAAAACGCAATTAGCGATCATTGATTAGTTTGCGCAAAAGTTATAGCGTTTACAAAATAGGGGATAGTTTTATAGCATTTTTATTAATATTTTTTTTTTTTACTAGTAATGGCGGTGATCAGCGATTTTTATTGTGACTGCGACATTATGGCGGACACATCGGACATTTTTGACACATTTTTGGCACCATTGTCATTTATACAGCAATCAATGCTATTTAAATGCATTGATTCATGTATAAATGACACTGGCAGTGAAGGGGTTAACCACTAGGGGGCGGGGAGGGGTTAATTATGTTCCCTAAGAGTGTTTCTTACTGTGGGGGGAGGGGACTCACAAGGGGAGGAGACCGATCGGTGTTTCTCTGTACAGAGAACACACCATCGGCTCCTCTCCTCTGACAGGACCGTTGATCTGTGTGTTTACACACACAGATCAACGGTCCTGCTGTGTTACCGGGCAATCGCGGGTGCCCAGCGGACATCGCGGCCGCTGGGCACGTGCATCGGGTGCCCAGTGACACGGCGAGAGCGCGCGCGCTCCCGGCGGTGCGCGCGCGCTCCCTGCAGTGCACAGAAGGGGAGGACGTCATATGACGCCCTCCCGGAACGAGAGCTGCGCCGCCTGGCCGTCATTTGACGGCCGGCGGTCGCAAAACGGTTAAGAGAGCGTGGCAGGGGCATGTGTCCTATGCCTACATCGTTTTGCAAATATACCCTGTTCCAAATTATTATGCAAATTCTATTTCAGTGTCACAAAGATTAAATATTTTGTTTTTCAGTTTGGATGGCACTGTTGTCTCAGGGTTCTTTTGATCACTGAAAACAATCTCGGACACCTGTGATAATTAGATTGCCAGGTAAGCCCAATTAAAGGAAAAACTACTAAAGAAGGGTGTTCCACATTATTAAGCAGAGCACCATTTTCAAGCAATATGGGGAAGAAAAAGGATCTCTCTGCTGCTGAAAAGAGTGAAATAGTTCAATGCCTTGGACGAGGTATGAAAACATTAGATATTTCATGAAAACTTAAGCGTGATCATCGCACTATTAAGAGAGTTGTGGCTGATTCAGAGCACAGACGGGTTTTGTGCAGATAAAGGCACATTGAGGAAGATTTCTGGCAGATCCATGCATCGGATCAAGAGAGAAGCTGCTAAAACACCATTACATAGCAGCAAACAGATATTTGAAGCTGCTGGTGCCTCTGGAGTCCCACAGACATCAAGGTGTAGAGTCCTCCAGAGTCTTGCAACTGTGCATAAACCTTCCATTCGGCCACCACTAACCAATGCTCACAAGCAGAAATGGCTGCATTGTGCAGAAAAATATATGAAGACTAATTTTCAAACAGTCCTGTTCACTGATGAGTGCCGTGCACCCTGGATGGTCCAGATGGATGGAATAGTGGATGGTTGGTGGACGACCACCCTGTTCCAACAAGGCTGTGACGTCAGCAAGGCGGTGGTGAAGTCATATTTTGGGCCGGAATCATGGGAAGAGAGCTGGTCGGCCCCTTTAGGTTTCCAGGTGTAAAGATGACCTCTTCAAAGTATGTGGAGTTCCTGACTGACCTCTTCCTTCCCTGGTACAGAAGGAAGAACTATGCTGACAATGCACCATTTCATGCTGCAAAGAATACCTCTGCATCAATGGCTGCTATGGGGATAAAAAGAGGCAAAGTCATGGTGTGGCCTCTATCCTCCCCTGACCTCAATCCTATTGAGAACCTTTGGAGCATCCTCAAGCAAAAGATCTTTGAGGGTGGGAGGCAGTTTACATCCAAACAGCAGCTCTGGGAGACTATTCTGACATCTTGCAAACAAATTCAAGCAGAAACTGTCCAAAAAAAAAGTTCAATGGATGCAAGACTTGTGAAGCTGCTATCAAATAGGGGGTCCTATGTTAAAATGTAACGTGACCTGTTAAAATGTTTAAAAAGTTAAAATGTTGTTCAAAGTTTGATTGAAATAGCTTTTGATTTCAGTAAATATGCTGCAAACACAACAAATTACAATTTTCAGTTCTTTACAACCTATAACGTGTTTTGAAACTTACTGTGCGTAATAATTCGGAGTATTGCATTGTACGTTTTTTATTTAAAAAAAAAAAAACTGTTATCATTAGGAGGTTTGTTCAATAAAATTTGAATTGTACTCTTAATAGTTGATAACATGGGAATTGTGCTGACTGTTGTTTACATCAATTATTTAGGTAAATGAGAAAAATAGCATTATGTAAAAAAAACTGGAATTTAATTTTTTAGATTTGACGATTAGAAAGGATTTAGTTGTATTGAGCATGAAAGTATATTTCAAGTCAACGGACCGCAATAGCTATTTGTCCATCCGGAGTGGACATCACCCGGCGTGGATAATAAATATACCAAAGGGATAAATATTGCGGGTCCGACGAAATTGCTCTGACTTGGAAGATTTCTATGAACAGGCGAATGTTCTCAAAGGCAGATTTGTCCAGAAAGGGTATGAGGTTGGCACAGTAGATAAAATTATTGATGATGTTGCCAGCATGCCAAGAACACACTGTTTAAAGAAAAGAGAGGAGGATAATAATGAGAATGGGATAGTGGCTAATTCTCATCAGATTCGGTTTATTTCAAGTTTCCACTGTCAATATAAAGAGATTGAAGGCATATACAGGAAACATTGGCACATATTGTGCAGAGACCGACATCTGGGAGAAATATTGCCCCCACAGCCAAAATATATTTACAAGAAAGCTCCCAATTTTGGGGACCAAATTGTGAAAAAAGTTTTGGACCCCCCTGGAGCAGGATCTGTCAAAATAGACCTGAAAGGGTTCTACTGTTGTAGAAAATGTATTTGCTGTAGAACAGTAAGGGTAACAAATAGAGGAATCACAAATGTAATGAATAATGATAATGAAAATTTCCCTATCAAAGAGTTCATTACATGTCCCTGTGGGTTTTTTTTATGTGGGGAGAACTAAAAGGACATTGAGAATACGTATATCTGAACATCTTGCAAATATAAGAAAGGGGTTCAGGTTCCATAGTGTGTCCTTACACTTCAGAGAAAAACACCACGAGACGCTAGTTTATTGCAATTTGTCGGGATTGATACTGTAAACCCTCGTGGAGGGGGTCAAACCGAGTAAGAGATTTATCGCAGAGGGAAACTCGTGGATCTTTCTCTTTAAATGTCTCACCCCAAGAGGTTTAAACATTGAACTTGATTTAAATTGCTTTTTAAATAATTTTTGAAGATATAATCCCAGCCATTCAGCCAATTTTTCATGTTAGAAAACATATTTTTATGTATTTTATGAAAAAGTATATATATACCTTTCAAGTAAACTGTAAAGAGTATTTTTAGATTATTTTATAAGAGATGTTATATTTTAATTTACAATATTTTATATTTTTGCTTCAACTATTAAGTCCCTTGTCATAGAGTTTGTAATAGTCACAGTAAAAACGCAGTATATTTAGTTTATAAGCCAGAATATTGAGCCATTAGGAAAGCTAAATGAGATTATCACAGTGTAATGGTACAATAATGTGGAAAGAGAGGATGTCCGGTTCTTTGTACGAACGGGGACACGAGGTGCACGCATGCGCAGTACGTGTTTACTCAACGTGACACCATTGGTACACGCATGCGCAGTTGGCAACGTGGAAGTTATTGGGCACAATAGGCAGAGGCACGGTGAGCACGCTGACGTGCGGTGGCGCGCAGCGTGACGGCACGTCCGATAGGTGCGCATGCGCAGAAGCACGATAACCATGCTGACGTGCGGACGCGCGCAGCATGATGGGACGTTTAATAGGCGCGCATGCGCATAATGGACCGCATCCCCACCAATCAACTCACATTGTGAGTGGTTAAAAGGAGTGATTGTCAGGCCGCTCAGCCAACCCCATGATTATGTCTTTGAGTGACGAAACATGTCGGGGCGTGGCTGAGCGGTAACAGCGCCAAAATCCAAACAGGAGGAATGTCTAGCTTTTTTGAGTTCTGGGCAGCGAGGAGAGGGTGATATAAAGGAGTAATTATTGCACCTCGAGTCCGCCGCGACTACAGACCATATTTGTGATTGTGATATTTGAAGTGGAGCTTGCTGTGGAGATTACCTATTCACTTTTGCTGGTTTTAATTTTAAAGAATGTGAGTGAACTGGTTGAAGCTTTCTTTGTGTTGTGTGGTTTTAATAAAGTGGTTTTATTGGATTACACTATTGGAGCACTTTTTTCGTTTACATGTGGAATATCACTACATCACATATTGGATAGTGTGGAGAAATCACCGGACTGCTGTTTGAGATCTTATAAGCGTGTTTGCTAGTGACGAAAGTGCGAGCATCAGGATCTGGTGAGTTCGATTCTTATGAGAGAGGACACATTGAACACAGTGGTGTGGTGGAAGAAGATTGATTAAGTACTTTTGGAAAATAATTTTGAAAAAAAAAATTCTTCACTTCAAAGGACTTTGTTTAAATTTTGCGCTTTTTTCCTTGATCTGATAAGAATTTTGCGACACTCATTTTTTCAGCTTATATAATAATTTTCTTATATTGGTGCTTTTTCATATAGTTTGTATTATATTTTGTTTCACCATCTATGTTATTTACTTATCACATGGTGATAGTTTGTAATATTTGCATGCATAACTGGAATATGTTTTTCTATATGATTTTTTTATCTCACGGTAATTTGCTAACGCAAGCTACTACTTTAGACTAGTGTAGATTTTCATCAAGCGCTACCATTCAATCTAAGTACACACGCACCTTATTTTGGATACATACAATTTTTGAGAAAAATATCATTGGCATAATAATTTGGAACCGGGTGTAGGTGTCGCTCGTTCCCAACTCAGAAGGTTGGGAGGCATGGGCTTACTACTATATGAGCGTTTACACCGGCGCATGCATAAACTCACACATGTCCACAGGCATCTTGGATGAAGACTGTGCTTCCAAGGTCGGAAGAACGCAGGCATGTGTGAGTTTACAGCGAAAACCCTTGTATAGCAGATTACAGCCATTCATTGCAAAAGGGGGCTGAACCTGTGACTCCCTATGCTAGCTATTTATGCTCCATGCATGCTGAAACGCCCACTTGCTGCCATGTGCATGACACCTAGATCTCAAGAATAAATAAACAGAAATACAAATCATTTGGCAGTTAAAAATTCCCATGAATGCATTTCAGTTGTGTATGTAGCTGTTTGCATTAGGTTCAATTTGAAATGTACTTGTGCTGAATAAATGTAAGAGCAATTATAATCCCTTTGTGTTTGTTACCCTAACAAAAAAAAAAAGATGGATCCTGTTCCCTTAAAGCATTTTATACAGCACAGTGCTTATGCTGTGTAATTTGGACCCCTGTATTACCTAAAATACCTGGCTGATCCTGCCTGGTTCTTCCCTCCCCTCTGTAAAGTGACCACGGTTTATCATGGCTGCTGAGCCCTGACATCATGGGCAGTTTACGTGCCTGTGTCATCCGCAGCTCTCCTCTGTCCTCCTCTGTGCTCCTCTCCCCCTCCCTTTCTGCCTGTTTACTTGTACCAGCGCCACTCTTCTCCCCTCCTGCTGCTATAATACTATGCTTGTTTATTCCTTCCCCATTTTTTCGATAACATATGTCCTAGTGTCTGTGCTTTAGGTAGAAATCAGCATTTTTTAATAATTTCACAGCGCCTCCCGGCTCTTATGTGACTCCTCGGCTCTCTCCTCTTCTATTCCCCGGCTGACGTCAGCGGGAGTTCTCGGCCCCGCCCGCTGGAGCTGTCAGACAGGGAGAGGAGAGAGCCGAGGAGTCACATGAGTGCCGGGAGGCACCGTGAAATCCTGTAAAGATCTGCATTTCTTTTTTTATAAAGCACAGACACTAGGACACATGTTATCTAACAGAGGGATGGTATAAACATTACATAGTGGATTAACAACCACTTTGAAATGGTTGCAAACTTCAGACATTAAGTGTGAACAAATCCCTCTATAGTGTGTACTCAATCCAGTGCAGTAAGTGTCATTTTTGCCTGCTGCTTCGTTCCTCTATCAGCATGAATCACTTCTGACAAGTGTTCTTGACGCGATAGATAAAAGGTGACAAGGAAGGCAGCTCTAGCACATAGCCTGTGATTGACAGTCTCAGCTCTGTTCCTGTGTGAAGGGGGTCCCTTCCCTCCAATCAGCTCTCATCTCTCCCCAATGAGCTCTGCAGAGTGTAAATTCAGCTCCCCACCCCTGCTTTCTGGCTTAAATTCTGGATTTTGAACGGATGTAGAAAAGAGAAGACTGCAGATAAGCAGGTACAACTGATACAGGAGGATTTGTTTCACCTCTGTGTATCACCTAACGCTAGTCACTTCACTGGGTATATGTAAGGGTTTACTACCACTTTAAAAGGAATTCTTACTGATGGAATATGTAGGCTGTAAATACTGATGTCCTTCTGAAAATGCTAGTTTTAGAAAGTTATGAACCCAGATCCAGAAAAAGTATGCAAATAGAAATATTGATTTCACTCTGACTTTACTTGCTGTACTTTTATTGCGGGATAGTAATTTAAAGAGTATTACAGAAGCATTAGCTGCCAGACATGGTGGTCAGCAGTGACAGATTCGAGGTGTCTTGTAAGTATAGGGTCTCCAAAACGACTATTATGATGATGTATCCGACGAGATGGCTGGGGAAAGTATTGTGCTTTACCTATTCATAGATGAGGCGCTTGTTTATATCATGTGCAGACACCAATAGTTCCAGCCTTATCTAGGGGGAAGGGGCCACAACAGTGATCAGCTAGGAGTCTCTGAAACTTGGATACAATTGTCACCTGATGTAGCTAAATTTGGCAGTATCCAATGATGACCATGTGATGTTTATGGGTATCTTTAGTTCTTTAGTACAGCTTAGCATCTAAAAGCAATTTGAGGGGAATTTAGAGCTTTGAGAGCAGCAACAGGAGGCATAAGGAGGAGGAGGAATGGAAGGGAAACAATTAGAACACTGTGCGCTCTACTTTCTGGTGCCAACTGAAGAGGAAGATCATTTATACAAATTGGGTTATTCAATCTGCACTTTGAAAAAGCACAACTAAAAAGAAAATATGTGAGTTACAAAAGAAATTAGTTTGTTTTTAAAGATGCACTCTATTTAAAACTAAAATATAAGCCTACAGCTTAACCACTTCAGCCCCGGACCAATTGGCAGCCAAAGGATCAGGCCCCTTTTTGCGATTCGGCACTGCGTCGCTTTAACTGACAATTGCGCGGTCGTGCAACGTGGCTCCAAAACAAAATTGGCGTCCTTTTTTCCCACAAATAGAGCTTTCTTTTGGTGGTATTTGATCGCCCCTGCGGTTTTAATTTTTTGCGCTATAAACAAAAATAGAGCGACAATTTTGAAAACAATGCAATATTTTTTGCTTTTTGCTATAATAAATATCCCCAAAAAATATATAAAAAAACATTTTTTTTCCCTCAGTTTAGGCCGATACATATTCTTCTACATATTTTTGGTAAAAAAAATCGCAATTAGCGATTATTGATTGGTTTGCGCAAAAGTTATAGCGTTTACAAAATAGGGGATAGTTTTATAGCATTTTTATTAATATTTTTTTTTTTACTAGTAATGGCGGCGATCAGCGATTTTTATTGTGACTGCGACATTATGGCGGACACATCGGACATTTTTGACACATTTTTGGGACCATTGTCATTTATACAGCAATCAATGCTATTTAAATGCATTGATTCCTGTATAAATGACAGTTGTAGTGAAAGAGTTAACCACTAGGGGGAGGGAAGGGGTTATGGGCTCTGACGTGTGTGTGTTTTTTTACATTAAGGGGCGGGGCTGACGCCTGACGTCATTGATCGGCTTTCCCGATGACCGGGAACAGCCAATCAATGACAGGCAGAGTAGGAAGCGCGGGGAGAGGTTTGTTTACACATACCTCTCCCCGTTCTTCAGCTCCGTGACCCGATCGCGGGACACCAGCAGCGATCGGGTCCGCTGGTCCCGCGGCCGGGGTCACGGAGCTCCCGACCGGATCTCGAGCGCGCCGCTGGCGCACGACCCACGGGCAGGCATTTAAAGGGCCACGTACAGGTACGTGGTCTTGCCTGCCCATGCCATTCTGCCGACGTATATATGCAGTGGGCGGTCGGGAAGCGGTTAAATTGTAAGCATTGCCTACCTGCTTAGTTCTTAAACCTGAACTCCAGAAAGATATAAAAGACACACATTTATGCAGTGTAATTATGAATACGTCATTAAATGTATTTTTTTTAATAGCAATGTGTTGAATTTTTACTTTGCCAGTCTCATGAAGTCTGTGTAGTCCCCGTACTGTAGAACTCAGCCTATGGGAGGAAGAAGCAGCTTAAAGTGATATTAAAGGCAGAATTCGTTTTTTTAAATAATAAACATGTTATACTCACCTGCTCTGTGCAGTATTTGCACAGAGTAGCCCTAATTCTCCTCTTCTCGGGCCCCTCACTGATGCTCCTGGCCCCTCCCTTCTGCCATGTACCCCCATAGGAAGCAGCTTGCTATGGGGGCAACCAAGCAAGCTTGCTCCCGAGCCACTGCTCTGTGTGTCCTTTCACACACAAAGTGTGGCTCAGAACCTACCCTGCTTTCTCCTCATTGGCTCACTGGCTGTTATTGACAGTAGTGGGAGCCAATGGCTCGGCCATTGAGGAGGAAAAGACTTGATCGAGCCGCTTCTCTCATGTACATACCTGGATCAAGATGGGACTCAGGTAAGTATTAGTGGGTGGAAGGGGGGGGTAAAGGCACAAAGGTAAAAAACCTTGAGCCTTTACAACCACTTTAAGGAGCCAGTCTGTTGGGCTGCAGTGCTCACGTGTTACCAGTGGGAAACAGACAGGTGGAGAGAGCTGAGTGACAGAGATGAGCTTATCAGCATGCTGCTTTTCTTTCCAATTTGCATTCTTAGACTAGGGGACCAAAGAAAAATCTGCTGTGATGTGTGGTAAGGCTGTGTAAGGCTGCATAACTCTTGGAAGTACAGACATATAAATCATTTGGTAGGTAAAACGGACTCTATATATTTATTGTAACCATGTGTTTAGCTATTTCTGGAGATAAAGTTGTTCTAAAGTTCAAAGGCTTTTTACCTAATGCAATATCTGAATTTTCTATTCCTGTGCCCGTCTGCAGCCCTGCTCTCCTCTCTTCCTCTTCTCAAAGGACACACAGGCAGTGGCAGGTTTTTTCTGATGTCAGTGAGTGAGTAGGGAGCTGGGGGAGTGGGCGAGCTGCGCTGTGTATGTCTATAGACGCACACAGTCTGGTTTGGGAGGGCACCCACACGTGTGCCCCCATAGCACACGGCTTGTAATGGGAGCACATGAAGGAGAGGAGTGGACAGCTATCCTTCCCATCCTTGCTTTGACAGTTTCAGCATGCAAAAAAGAGGAAGTTATGCAGGACAAAAGAAGTAAGTAGAAAGTACACACCAGTAGTAGGCTATATACACCTCTGCAGTAGAGCTGCACAATTCTGGCTAAAATGAGAATCACAATTTTTTTGCTTAGAAGATAGATCACGATTCTCTCACAATTCTCACGGCGTAACATCATCTTTCACATTAAAACAAAAAAAATTGGGCTAACTTTACTGTTTAGTTTTTTTTTTATTCATTGAAGTGTATTTTTTCCCAAAAAATTGCGTTTGAAAGACCACTGGGCAAATGCAGTGTGGCATAAAATATTGCAGCAATTCACATTTTATTCTCTAGGGTCTCTGCTAAAATATATATAATGTTTGGGGGTTCCAAGTAATTTTCTAGCAAAAAATATTGATTTTAACTTAAAGCGGTGTTACGCTTAAAAAAAATAAATTAAAAGTCAGCAGCTACAAATACTGCAGCTGCTGACTTTTAATAATCGGACAACATGCACAAGCCGCGCCACGCGCCGTGACTGGCCGCGCAATCATCTGGAACCTGTCACGTGTCCCAGATGATTGACAAGAGGGAGGGGGGAAAGGCGATCTCCCTTCCTGCACCGAGGGAAGTGACGTCAGGAGCCCAGGCGCTGAAGTAAGCAGGCTACGAGGGACCCCCTAGCAACAGGCATTTAGAGATGAGTAAAAAAATATGTTTTCTCCAAATGTTTTTTTTTTTTTTTTTTTTTTTTTTAAGCACGTTAATACATTTTTTTTTTTTTTGGGTGGAACTCCACTTTAAGAAACAAGTGTCAGAAAAAGATTTTGACTTTAAGTGGTTAAACGTCCTTCATTTAAACTAAAAACTTGGCAGACTGCCTGGATTTTTTTCTTTACACAGAAGTGTATTCCTTTGATCTAAGAAGGGAGAGTTAAGCTACAATGTTTCATGTTAAAAACTTGGCAGACTGCCCAGATGTTTTCTTTTGACAGCTGAGTGAGCAGATAAGTCTCTCCACTTGTTATATGAAAGAATCGGCAAACTCTGCAATAGAGATGTCAAGGGGGTTGAATCGAGATCACGATTTTTTACGATTAATTGTGCAGCTCTACTCTGCAGGAGCGGCCCATGCATTTTGGGTGCACGGGCGCCACCCCCCCCCATCCATGCACCCAGCCCCTTTCAGGACACTGAACGCATGTATTCCTATGGAGGGGGTGGTATTTTTTGAAGCACCTGATTAGAGCCAGAGGCTTTAATAGGCTTCAAAATAGGGTGGGCTTGGGGCACAGAGAGTGTGCCCTGATCCCACCCAATTGTGTGACGATAGCAAATGAATTTTCGCTATTTTCACACTATCGCTGCTCCCCGCCAATCAGGGAGGCAGGTCGTCAGACCTGTTACCCGATTGGCCAAAGTGCCAGGGCATCCTATTGGATGCCTAGTGCTTAGGAAGAGGTGGCACAGAGGAGACACAAGGACGTACATCCCGGCCGCCACGGCTGCTCTGGTGGACTTAGGACTGGTGGTAAGTGTCGGACCACCTGCGGGGGGGTGCTGTCAGAGTCGGGAGCGGGTGTGGGCTGTCAGAGCCGCGAGCGGAGGGGGGCTGTCAGAGCTGCGAGGGGGGGTGTGCAGAGCTGTGGGGGGAGGGTTGCTGTACCCTGATCTGTATACCTTGATCTGTATACCCTTATCTGTATACCTTTCTAGGTATACCCTGATCTGTATACACTGATCTGTATGCCCTGATCTGTATACCTTTATCTGTGCATCCAGATCTGTACACCTTTATCTGTATACCCTGATCTGTATACCTTTATCTGTATACCTGATCTGTATACCATTATCTGTACACCCTTATCTGTATACCCTGATCTGTATACCTTTATCTGTGAACCCTGATATGTATACCTTTTCTGTACACCTGATCTAAATACCCTTATCTGTATACCTTTATCTGTACACCCTGATCTGTACACCCTGATCTGTATACCCTTATCTGTATACCCTGCTCTGTACACCCTGCTCTGTATACACTGATCTGTATACCTTTATCTGTACACCCTGATCTGTAAGGCTGAGTCATATACTCTGTCCTGTGATGCTGAGCTGTATACTCTTCACATGAGAGGCTTATGAGAACTGGGAGGGGTCAAAAAGGAAGGGCCATCCTAAAACTTCACCAGCCACCACTGCACCTCTGCTAACTGGAAGTTGAAACACACGGTGTTCCCCTCAAAAGCTATTTTCCAATTTCTTGGTGTACTGTTCTGAGTATGAGGAAGCCCCCATTGCATGACAGTATACAGTGTGGGTAAGGGGTGTAGATATGGAGGCCTGATTGCGTTTGCCACCTCCCAGCTGGGTTGGGACAGTGTTTGTGAGGTCAGTTGCTGTCAGGAGGACATCTGTAGCATCAATGTTTTGAGAGTTATTTGATATGGCTTCCAATTGTCCCTATTTGGAGAGACTGTCCCTCATTCAACATCAGTTGTCCCTCTTTTTGGTCTAATGTTTACATCTATATACAAAATGTACTATTTTATTACCAAAAGTGTTAGGCTGTACTAAAAATCCAGCCTCTTTACTGCTGCATTTGTTATTTTTAAAAGTCAATATAAAGAAAAAATAGAGACCAAAAAAACACTTTTGTTGTTTAGCCAATCATTTTCTGCATTGTGGTCCTTGTAACTAGGGCTGTGGCAGGGACAAGTCTTTTGCATACATACTTTGCGCTAAAAGGTGTCCTTCTTTATCATGTTAGAACGTTGAGAGGTATGCTTTGGCTACCCTTATATGTTTCAAACTTGTTTGTTGTCACAGGGATTTGCTGCCATCGGTTGAGTTCTGCCAAATAGGGATGGCATTGCACATATGCTGGGCTGTATATGACATACTCCTGATCTTTGTACTTTAAGTACATAATATATTCATGACCCCTGCACTCCTTATGCTATATTGTACAACAGCTGCTGGTTACTAAGAAGTCACAAATTATGTTAATGAAGCTGTACTTCAAGGTAGGCTGTGTTCAAAAAAGCATATAGAAGAGTTTCACTTTTTACAAATGATTGTGCCGAGGTTTGTCTGTTAGACTCATGTACACAATTAAGGGCTCAATTATTTTTAAAAGCAGCAACCCCCCCAACAAGTGGTTATATCAGAATCTGTACTGTTTCTTAGAACTGGCGGTCAGCTTTCTAACTAGCCGCGTGATTGCTTTTACAAACAACAGGAGGGGACTCCCGCCGCCCTCCACGGCTTTCTTTGGCTCTCCCATGCCACAGGGAGAAGCAAGCGACCAGCCATTGCTTCCGTCAGCTGATCGGAGAGCTGCACAAAGCCCTGATCGGTTTAGCCAGATGTCAACGGCACCACTTTCAAGTATTCAAAAACACCAATCTTGTTTTTTTGAATGCTTTTAAGGGCAGAGGAGGGATTTGGGGTCTTATAGACTCTTGATGTCTCCATAAAGAGTACCTGTCACATGCCTATTGCTGTCCTAAGAAAGTTTACATTCCCTGTGACATCAAAAAGCAACAGTGTAAAAATAAATACATAAATAAATAATAAAAAAAAATAAAAATAAAGTACCACTGTTTCTCCAAGCTTGCACGCAAAGGCAAATGCATGCGTCAGTCCCACACTCACGCAAGCAGAGATCGTCCCACACATGTGAGGTATCGCAATGAATGTCAGATCATGGGAAGTAATTATAGTACTAGACCTCCTCTGTAAATCTAAAGTGGTAACCTGTAAAGACTTAAAGCGTCGCCTTATGAATAATAAAATGTATGTCGTTTGTCATCGTTGCACGGGCGTGCGCAATTTTCAAGTGTGACATGTTTGGTATCTATTTTCTCGGTGTAACATCATCTTTTATATTTTATACAAGAATTGGGTTATGTATAGTGTTTTTTGCAATAAAATTTTAAAAAGTTAATTCCCCCCCCCCCCCCCACAAAGTCTGAAAAACTGCTGCGCAAATACTGTGTGACATGAAAAATTGCAAAACCCACCAATTTATTCTCTATGGCCTCTGCTTTAAAATATATATATATATATATATATATATATATATATATATATATAATGTTGGGGGGGGTTCTAATACATTTTCTAGCAAAAAATACTGATTGTTACATGTAAACAAAAAGTGCCAGAAAAGGCCTGGCTATTGGCATCCACAATATATCATGGGGTGTGGCAGGCATGTTTTAGGGTTATTCACACTTGACTAAATTTCTAACGCTTAACAAATGCTCCTATAGCATTAGTAAGGGCGCTAGACTTACGTTATTGAACTTTAGTATGGGCATTTTACAAGCATTATTGAAGAGTTAAAAATGCTCCCCAAATGCCCTTTAGGCAGTTTTAAAGCATTTGATGAGCATTAAGGTGTGTTAAAACTAGGGGTGCACTGAATGGAAATTTTGGTACCAAAACCAAAAATGAAGGATGCACTAGGCCGAAAGCCGAAACAGATACCAAAAATGACAGTTTTAAAAAAATATTTATATTTTTATATACAATTGTATTATATTGGACTTTTTAATTAATATCATCAATTTAAAGTAATATTCATTTATTGTTGGCCATTATTGGCACCTTTGGTGCAAGAAAAGCTCAAGAAATTCAGTCTGCAGACTCTGACCATCTTTTGTATCATGTCCTCAGTCTCTAACCATCTGATGCAGGAGATGGTCAGAGACTGAAGACATCGTACAGGAGACGGTCAGAGACTGCAGACATAATAAAGGAGATGGTCAGAGATTGCAGACATACTACACGAGAAGGTCAGAGACTGCATGCATAGTACAGGAGATGGTCAGAGAATGCAGACCTGTTACAAAAGGTCAATGCAGCCTCACCAGTGTCCATCATATGCAGCCTGCCTGTGCCCGTCATATGCAGCCTAACTGTGCCATCATATGCAGCCTGCCTGTGCCCATCAGATGCAGCCTGCCTGTGCCGTTCTATGCAGCCTGGCTGTGCCCATCATGCTGCCTGCCTGTGCCCATCAGATGCAGCCTGCCAGTGCCGTTATATGCAGCCTGCCTGTGCCTGCCATATGCAGCCTGCCGGTGCCCATCAGATGAAGCCTGCTAGTGCCTGTTATATGCAGCCTGCCTGTGCCCATCAGATGCAGCCTGCCTGTGCCCGTCAATGCAGCCTTCCTGTGCCCCTCATGCAGCCTGCCAGTGCCCGTCATATGCAGCCTGCCTGTGTCTGTGAATGCAGCCTCACCCGTGCCTGGAGCGGCGATCTCCGTGTGTCACAGAGCTGTAGATTGAATTGCCTGGGCCGCAGTAACAGTGTCCCGCCTTCTGTGAACACGTCACATTGATTCAATGTCCCACCATTGGATCAGTGTGCTGTCTGTCACAGGAGGCTGGACATTGTTACTGCGCCCCGTGCAATTCAGCTCCGTGACACACAGAGATCGCTGCTCTGTGGGAGGGAGGACTGGGGCGAGCCAGGATGATGCACCTGCAATGGGCGGCACTAGGGGGCACCCTGCCCAGGCCCTGCCCCATTTTCAGCTCCATTATCGGCAGTATGTTCCTTTTGGCAATGTGCCGAAAACGCAATTTTCGGCAGTTTATTTTTGTCCGCCAAAATTTCGGTGCATCCCTGGTTAAAACTGCTCCACAAATGCCTATTCCGTTACAGTAGATTAACTAATCTTTAACGCCCCGCAACCACACTGCAACTGCCTGCCAGAGTATTTGCAAAGCGTTACCATAGACTTGAATGGGAGGCTTTGAAACACCTCCTGGCTCGACATGAGGCTTCAATTTTGAAGCGACGCTACGCTAACGATTTATGTTTTGCTACTGTGAACTTAGCCTTAAACTTTTGTTTCTAAAAAATGTAAATTCTAAGTTATCATCACTTTTGGATTTTGTATGTCCTTAAAAAAATAAGCATTTACAGGTAAATAACATGATTATAATACATTAAATACCTATATAATCTTTTAGGAAGATTTTTTTGGGGGGGTCTTGAAGCTCCTGATACTTGATTATATGTCTGCAATTCAACCCACTATTTTAGGCCCCTTTCACACTTGTGCAACATGAAATTCGCGACATTTTTCCACAATTTTGATGCGACTTGAAGAAATGCCTGTGTAATCTTGAGGTCTATGGGCCTCAAGTCGCATCAAAGTCAGACCAAAGTAGTGCAGGGACTACTTTGAAGTCGCACAGATATGAATGGTACTCATTGGAAATCAAGGGGTACGTCTTGTCATGCAACTTTCCAGTCGCAGGACATGTCGCTCAAGTGTGAAAGAGGCCTCATTAGTTGTAAACTGGGCTTCATATCAGCCAGGGAGGTGACTAAAAATAATAGCATACTAAGTATCCATCGTTCTGATAGCTAAGGAATGTAACGATTCGCTAAATGCCAGACAAGCAATAGGTTCAGGGAAGCCCTCAGATTTTCACTGGCAGGATATAATCTGTAATTTGTTGTGCCATAACACACATTAATGAGTGGTGTAAACAACTGCTCATATTATCGTTTATAAAAAGCATCTGGTCCCATGATCTTGCATACTCTGTGTGCACTAACTGCTCCACACAAAAGATCTGGGATCAGCTGTAAATGACTGTCTCACTATTAACTTCTCTGGGGCTGGGTGCCCAGAGGTACACTTGAAACTGATTAGCATATAGATTAATCTACATTAGCAAATACAGACTCGGATGACCTAGACAGCTGTATTCCATGGAAAACGGCATGGGACAGTACAAAGAAGCTAATACCAAAATAAACAAGACTGACACCAAAATATATTTAATTGGTCATGTAATGGCCACTGTGTTTATTTAAGGGGTAACCCAAATTTAACACATTCAAATTAATCAAAACCAACTTTCAGCATAGCATTACATTTTAAACTTAACAAAATGATCAAATACCAGATCTCAATCACCATGTCCCTCCAGACTTATACAGGAAGACGAAGCCCACCAGCCGAAGCCAATTGTTAAACAAAAGGCTGAGGCCCCCCCAACACCGTGGCTTTTTTTTTAGATATGCTGTAAACCAACATTGAAGATATCTAGACCTATGTCAGATAAATGTACCAGGTCTGATCTATAAAGACCTGAGAGAAAACCTTCCAAATCAACGTGGCGATAGGATAAGTCATTGGAAGCAACAAAAAAATTATGAATGCTTTTATTTAAATGCCTACAAACCCTGTCTAAATTAAAACAAAGTACCGGAAGGAGACCAAAGTAACCTAGGAATCATCTCGGAAAAGGCAAGGTGATAATTGTGGATGGAAAAAGAACCTTAAAAGAAAAAAGGTCCTGCTTCATCTCACATAGAAGATTTCAGGTTTTAACCTTACCAATGTCATTAGCCCCAGCATGGATGATTAATAAATCCGGGCTGGGCCAAAAGTTAGACAAATAAATCAACTAATTTCTTACATTCTTCCAGCGTAAACCCCTTACACCATGCCAAAAGATTTGCAAAGCATGAACATTGAAACCCAAAGTCTCTGAGCAATTCCTTGTTTCTGTGTCAGAAACCATGAAATCAGACCGAGACAGAAGTACAGTTAAATCACACTTGTTTAATAATAAAAGGAAAAAAAAAAACGTAGTCAAAACATAGCAAAAGTTCAGTAACCAGAACGGATAGTCAGCCAAGCCAGAAGCCAGGGATCCACGTAGTGAAACAGCAAGCAGGATCTGGAGCCAGAAGGGATGTCAGCAAAGCAAGTCTTTAAATAGGAACGCAGGAGATCGTCTCTGTGATGTTGACCAAGGCGAAGGCAGAGATCCTCTGGACTAGATGCCTTAAGTAGGCAGGACTGACGAGCAGGATATCATCAACAGCTGAGTAACTGTGGAGAGAGATAGGAGCTGGCAATTAGCCGACAGCTGAGTGGCCAGCTTAGAGAAGGAAGGGCTGAGCCCAACCCTGATACTCGGCTCTTTTGTAGGCCCAGTGAATAAATGAATGGCCTGCAATCCAGACCTTGAACCTAGGAGAATCTGAAAAAGAAAAATAATTAATAGCAAATTCAGGTCGAATGTAAGACTTATACCTACAACTAAAGTAAATAATGCTGATCGTAATCAGAACTTGGGTGGACATCAACTGAATTCAATCAGTGACTCTCTAATCAATCAAAATAAAAAAAATTGAAAAAACCCAAAGTGTGTACAAAATATTAGCAAAATTTGTACTAACATAAATAAGTAATCCTGTGACTATGAACCACAAATCAATGTGGTAACACTGTGAAAGACAAAAAAACAAAAGCATCACATATGGATATAAATTAAGCATGCAAAGAGTCCATAATAGGTGTTAGGATTCAGTTGTTATTGCTTCCGTAGTGATGTTACACTCGACACCCTCAGAAATGTGAATGGATAGCCAGGTGAGAAAAGAAGAAAAGGATCCTCAGCCAAATAAAAGTACTGCAGCTTACCAGCTGATCTGATCTCTGTGTCAAAGAGATCAGAAAGGCATGTGGGTTATCCCCCTGCCAGGGTCTCTATCCTGAATATTCCAAATGGCACTCTCAAGGTACAGACATATAGATAAATCCTGCCAAGATCCTCCTCAATCTCATCAAAATCCGTTTACATAAAAGAAAAATAGACATCCATAGCATAATACTGTTTAACCCTTTATTCATAAAAAGCCGGTGTATATCGCACTTACATTTCAGATGTAATCTTTAGGCATATGTGAAAAACAAACAATCGAGCCGGCCAGCTCTCTCTCTCTCTTCCTGGTGCCCCAGGAAGAAGTCATCTTTTGACGAAACGACGTAGGGTGAGCGGCGTGCTGACGTCACCTCCATTCCCCGTCCATCCAGGAAGCGACGGGCAGTGAGAGAGAGAGAGAGACGGCCGGCTCGATTGTACCAACTCGTAATTTTTTGATCTAAGAATGCATATAGTGAGTGAATCCAAAAAAAAAATCAGCCACATCACTATCACATAGGATAGCGCTGGAAGACTTGTTTGGGGCTGAAAACTCACCCAGCAGTAAAGCGCAAAAAAATGCAAGTGAGAAAGCTGCTTTAAATAATAAAATTTCATAGGGGAAAAAACAGACTGAAGGCAAAGTCTGCATTCATTTGACTAAAAGATCAATAGAAATGGGTCTCCTGTCATTAACCAAATGGGAACGCCTAAAACCTTTCAATACCTGACAGACCGGATAAAAAATGACAAAGCAGGAAGGTTAAAAAAAGGAAACACCGGCCTATATTTTATGGATAGAAGCGGCACTAAGCAACAAAAGACAGCACTGTGTAAGCATTGACACTGGCAATACTTAAATTGTACATAGAGCAGAAATTGCTCCATCTCGACCAAGCCTGCAGATAGTCCTCCCATGTTCTAGATGAAACAGAGTTCTTCAAATTGGCAGAGATTAATCCCAAATCAAGCCCCAGAGGAATTCCGGGCCTTGAGAGCCAATTGGGTCTGCCTCCGGAGCCAATTCGCGGAACCTGGAAAACTGAAGACGAGACAACGAGTCTGCAATGCTATTGGTTACACCTGGTAAATGTTTAGCCTTAAGCCAAATATCAAACTTCATACAATGTAGACCTAAAAAATTAAGCAATTTAATCATGAATTCAGATTTAGAAGATAAACAATTGACCGCGAAGAGGATGCCTTTATTATCAGTGTGAATTAATACCCTACGATTTTGAAACAAGTCGCACCAAATAACTACAGAAACCACTACCGGGAATAACTCTAATAAGACTAAATTGCGAGAAATTTCCGGGTTCCTCCAAGATGTGTGCCATTCCGACGCACACCAGTGACCAGCCAAAGCCTATAGAACCCGAAGCATCGGTGAAAAGGCCAAGATCAAAATCTATAAACTCCTTCTGCCATACTGTTGAGCCATTAAAACAAAAACTCATCCCATACTTTTAAATCATCTTTAATACTTTTCAAATAGTGACATGTGAAAAAGGATTTTTTAAATCTTTCGTAGCCCTAGCATACCAGCGAGAAAAAATCCTAGCTACCGGAATTACTCTAGCAGCAAAAGCAAACAAGCCCAAAAGAGATTGAACGTCCTTAAGCAGACCTCTCCTTAGAAGATCTAATTAGAACAGCTTGGCAAGAGGCAATCTAAACTCCATGGCGTCTGAATCAATGACAATACCCAGAAATTCCAAACTAGTGGATGGAATAACTGTTTTCTCCTGGGCTAAAGGGAATACCAAAATCCTCACAAATGTAAACGAAAGCTGACAAAGAATCAGCACAATCAGAAGGACCTATAAAAAGGAAATCGTCTAAGTAATGAATATAACCAGCACCTGGATGTACCACAGACAACACCCATTGAAGAAAAGAAGAAAAGGCTTCAAAGTAAAAACAAGATAAGGAGAAACCCATTGGCATACATCTATCAAAATAATAAAGCCCATTCAAATGAAAACCTAAATAACTAATACCTTTGGGATGCATTGGAAGTAACCAAAATGCAGACTTGATATTAGCCTTGGCCATTCAAGCTTTTTTCCCAAAATGCCTGAACAGGACCAAGGCCTCATCGAAAGAGGCATACATGATTGAAGCATCAAAATCTTGATGTTTGGATAGATTTCTAGCCAGGGCAGCATTCTTGACAATTTCACTGGTTTCAGAGCCTTTTGAAAACCCATCCCTGGACTGAGGCTGGCCTGACATGGCAGAGGCTTTGCGATAACATCTACAAGAAGGGTGTGTCCCTGTACAGTATGAGCACTCATGCTTATATCTACAGTTGGATAAAAACTTACATTGCCCCTCATTAAATGCAAAGCAGAAACCTTTGTGAAATTAATTATTAGAAGAACTGAGCGTTTTATATTGCAATTGGGGTTTTGGAGGCAACATCTGATTTAGCCAAAGGCCAACGTTCTTTACACCCCAACGCAGAGAAGGATGTACTGCCAATTTCTGTCTAAAATTCTCATCGTAATGAAACCTTGAGATGCCACCGGAATGCCTAAAGGCTTCCGCAACAATATCAAGGTGCTGGAATAACCCAGAACATTTTTCGGGAAACTTTTCACCCATTACTGAAGCGAAAATACAGAATGCTTGTAGCCAATTCTGGAATGTCCTAGGTATGACTCTCCTCCTATGCTCTTCCGAACGATCCTCTGATTTCTTATCCAACTTCTTTAGAAGAGAGCAGGAGGGACAATAAGTCGACAAATTTTCCTTCCTCTCCAAATTTTCTCCTTAACCGAGGAGGATAAATGAAAGCCCAACAGAGAGATTTTGCACAGAAGAGCTTCTTTCATACAAGCTTCTGCTACATGCACAGGTACAGTGTTACCGGAAATAGTCTGAACAGGACCATAAGTATTAACCAGGGTGTTCTGAGTTTTGAAAGGGTTAAACTGTTTGCCAATAGGAATAGTAACATTACCCTGAGAACGCATAGCATTCCAAACTGGGCCAACCTTTAATGAATCACCAGTGACTGTCTGATTAAACATATGACCACTATCTTGATAAGCACCAACATTTTGTGCACTTGAAAAAAGTGAAGGCTGCACATCCTGCCTTATACCAGCAGGTGGAGCAGTATTAACATTCAAATAATTAATTAAGCTTTGATCTGACATTGCTCCAGCATACTGAGCTCCCGACACTGCACCAGAATACTGTGCACCTGACTGAGAAATATAGGGAAAAGTACCAGAGGACTGTACACCTGTTGAAGTATTAAGAGGAGCACCAAAAAGCTGTGCCTCCTGAGATGCACCAAATACATGTGCCCCTTGTAAAGTACCAGAAGGCTGTGCCTCCTGCACGGGGAGAGGTGATTGACTTGTAGCATTCTGAATTGATGGCTATTCTGAAAAGAACAGCCAGCACCTGCAAAGAGATCCCTGGCAATGAGAGAAGGAGAGGGAGACCCTTGTTCCGCTTCTGACAGGCTACCAAAAGCATTAGCTAAAGAAATAAGAATAAAACCTAAGTCAGACATAGAAGTAACAGAATTCTCACCAGATGAGATATCTGACAGAGCATTCTGTCCTATAGGAGCTGCAGCGCTGGCTTGTAGAATGGAGGCTGAGGAAATTAAAGGTGCAGCATCTTTCTGGTGCCTAAAACGAGAAGCAGAGGTGAAAGATTCTTCCCTGGGATGAGGAACCGCTTGGGATGCAGTCTTCTTTTTCCTCCTACAGGTGGGCAGGAGCTGCCAGCCACTTCAGAATCCCTGAGTTCTCCTGTAGGAATAGTCGGCATGGGCATCAGAGAGGCAGGGAGAGCAGAACATGAAAGTGGGTCTTCAGCTAAGCAACGCCTTAGCCACTCCTCACCACTGGAGCTTTCTGCTTTTTCCAGGAGCTGACGAAGGAGAGATTCCATGCTGACGAGCGGCACACAGGAGCACAGACCAGTCCTCTTCAGGTGGCTGGCAGCTGCGGCAAAATACGGCTTTTTATAGGCAAGCAGAGGGCACGAAGAACAACCTGAAAAATCCCTCCAATGGCAGCTTGTTGCTACGGGAGATTCCATCAATAGTACCTGCCGAGAGAAGGGAGAGAACAGAACAGGGGAAAAGCCCTTTGCCCTGTCCCATGCGGGCCCCTGGGTAAAGCTGGGGACCGAACATTATGGAGAGGGGGATGTTGCTAACCATTTCTCTTCTCTAACTGTATTTGACATATATATTGGGATATGTGGTCATCAATTCTTCAAGAATTAGTAATATTGCAGGAATAGGCTGGTGGTATCTGTATATGCTGCAATAAAGGTGCATACAGTATATTTTTCAATAATCTTAAAGTATATGTAAACCCTAACTATGAACTTTTATTTTTATTTGCTCCAAATGATCTGCTGAATATATCATTTGAAAGTTCATTATTAGATCTGTTCATTGAGTGCAAAAAATACCTGTTGATTTTGGCAGAAATCGTGTGCACTAATAACCTCCTGTGCTCTAGATGTGTTCACAAGGAGGGGTTATGGAGATGAGGAGGTGGGAAGAAAAGGAGCAGAGGTCTGTGTTCTTTGTAATTTATCAGAAATAAAGTAGGCAGGACTGAGAAAAAAACGTTGTCATGTGAAAGAGGAAGGTAGGAGCATATTCTATTTCCAGCACATTTGTTTTTCTGTACTGTTTAACCTCCCTGGCGGTATTCCCAAGTGTGGCTCGGGGTGACTTTTCAGTACCAAAAGCGGTAACCCCGAGCCACACTCGGGATCGCATCACAGGATCCAGGCAAAGTTACTTACCTTGTCCCCAGGATCCTGCGATGTCTCCCCGCTGTGTGTGTCTTCACTCGATCTATCACAGTGTCAAGCTCCATTCCCTGCGAGCTTTGCCGCGCACGGGGATGGAGCACGGCGCCAAATGTTAAAAACACATTACACATACAGTACACTGTAATCTTATAAATTACATTACTGTATCACGTTATTTCACATCCCTTTTGTCCCTAGTGGTTTTGAAAAATATATATATATATTTTTTCAAATGCTTCTAAATGCAAAAGCGTAAAACACCGCTAAACGCGGCATGTAAATGCGGCAAAGCGGATGTTACTGTCTGTCAAGTTAAATCGTTCAGGAGAAGTTGTAAAAATGTCCTGTGTACATCAGGCCTTAGTGGGCTACCAGCCCACTATTAGTTTGATTCTTCCTCCAAATCCAACCGTCATAACATCCATATCACATTGAACCCAGGCAGCATTTAAAAAGATATGCAGTGCTTTAAATGGTGTTATACCATTAAAAACAAGAAAAACAGAAGGGCACACCGACCTTTGTGCATTACCACTAAAAAGGCTTTATTCAAATAGATAAAAACAGCAAAATTACTACTCACAAACGAGTACACGGTACAGGCAAATACATGGATGGATGAGCACGTCCACTGCTATGAACTTCCAACCTCGATTCTTAGATACCGGGAGGATATCGCGAGACGAGACCATTGCCCACTTGTAGGCTCTGAGGAAAGGGGTGCTCCCCTGAAACGCGTCAGCCATTCACTAGAGGAAGCATCAGATCCTCCCGGTATCTAAGAATCGAGGTTGGAAGTTCATAGCAGTGGACGTGCTCATCCATCCATGTATTTGCCTGTACCGTGTACTCGTTTGTGAGTAGTAATTTTGCTGTTTTTATCTATTTTAATAAAGCCTTTTTAGTGGTAATGCACAAAGGTCGGTGCGCCCTTCTGTTTTTCTTGTTTCCTTAGTGTTTATGAACACCCATTGTTCAGAGGAGGGCTGCAAAATTTTGGACATTACCTTGAGGAATTATACATATATACTTTTTCACGAACCAAGAGACTAGACACCAGAGCGCAGGAGAATTTGTTGTGTGTATACCATTAAAAACACCTTTTTTTGTAAATCACAAACAAAAACACCACAGTTACATGCATTCTCATTTTAAGGTACAACAGTCTTCACACACGTGACAAGCTTCATTTGATTCAGCCTCTGTGCTGCTGCAACTAATGTGTCACGGTTGTATCAAGAGTCTCTTCAACCGCCTGGTACCTCTGCATAACATTGCATCTCTGCTCAGCTCCAGAGGGCTCCATTTAAGACCCCTTTCACACCAACCCCTATATCACTTTCTGGATGATGGTACAAGTTCCTATATCCCTATTTCTGCTCCCTATCATAAGAGGTCCAACTTATTCTTTATATTCATTAGGTGGATAACACACCGGGCGCGATGCTAGGCAGGGTCTACTGGTGAACGATCCGGGTGGTTTGGGCTGCCCTTTGCCTGACGTCTCCATTTAACCCCTTCCCCTAGCTTTAAAAAAACTCCCCCCACTGACTTTATGTCCTTGGAGGGTGACCTCTTCTAATATAATTATTCTTTTATAAGCAGCTTAATTGTTGTTATGGTTTGCCTCATGCAGCTATTGATTTTTAGATATCCATGGGTCGGGCTTGACAAATTTTATTATTTTACCATAGGCTACTTGCCTTCCCTGACCATGATGTACCCCACCGTGGTCTCTAGTCGTTAGCCCTTTTGTACCCTGGACTTCTCTTAAATTTATAGCTGCATTGGCTTCATGGGATGTTCCTCCCAATTACCTGACTAATTATTTATATCTCTGATATACCAATTTTGTACCTGTGTTAACTAATATTTATAGATATTTTCAGTTAATATTTTTCCCCCCTACTATCACTAATGAGCTCCCTGTTTTCCCTTTTTTCCCCCCTCCATGATGGGCGTCTGCTCGACCTGCTCCACCTGTGTCCCTCCATGGCAGCCCGGTGAGCTTCCCGGTGGTGGAGCCGATCCCGTCCCTGGGACGGTCTCCTCCCCTTGCACTGGCCCTGTTAGGGACTCTGTCCCCTCGGCCTAGAGATCAGTGCGCATGCGCACGCGCGATTACCGTGCGCGTGCGCTATTTGGAAGCTCTGACCCTGCGGCTTCATATGCGTGGCGTCACGGGGACAGTGCGCATGCGTGCGTGTCATCACCTTGTGCGCGCACGCTGTGCGCGAGTCCTGACCCAATGGCGTCGCGCACCGGCGCCTATTGGCGCTGATTGAGCGTCGCAGGGTTGGGAGCTGCATAAAACAGGCATCTGCCTGTGGTGTGCTGGTCTGGACCTGAGCTCCCGGGATTGTGTGCTCCAGTCAGCCCTTAGTAAGTGCTTTTTCTGAATTTCTACATATTTCTATCAACCTCCAGATAATACCCTGTACCTTCAGGCACTGGCTTTGGTAATTTAACTGTGTTCCCCCTTTCTTGCTTTTTCCATAGGAGACTCAGGCAGGGTTGGACAAGCTACATTATGCTTCCACCCTGGGCCTGTGCCCTCATGGCTATATACTGGGGCCACACACTGGCAGCTTCTTCCCCAGTGGGGTTGCCACTCCCGGGATCCAATTAATCTCATTATCAACATTAACAGGTATATCCAGCTTCTCCTTTGTCACCTTATCCAACACTAGCTCACTCATTTTCCGTTGTTGTAAATTTGTCTTCACCGCTTCAAACATTCCCTTTCCTTTCCCCTAGTTCCCGAACCTTCCCCTCCTACCATTCCCCTTTTTATTTTTATTTTCCTCCCCTTTTTTGTTTCTTTCCTTGCCTAATCTCTCTCTCCTTCCCCCTCATTCACCCTTTGCCCTCCTTTTCCCTCCTTGTCCCTATCCCCTTTTCTTTTACAACTTTTCTTCCTCTTCTTTTTTTCCCTCTAACCCCTCATATTCATCACACAGTCATCTTCACTCTCACCCTCACCTGGTTCACCACTTATCTGTTTTCTTGTCCCAATATCAACCACTCTTCACAATTTAACTTTCACTTATTATTTGTAGTTCCATTTTTTCCCCACAACATCTTGGGCACAAGTGTGTATCCTTTTTCCTCTTTTCCATGCAATTTCACTCACATGCTCTTCACTATTTCCCTTCACCTTTTCACTAGCTTTGATTCGATAAGCCGATATTATACAGATTCCTTTACCTTATCTATCTAGACTCCAACCAGCACACCATGCAGCTCCCCCGAGTTGCCACGGGGGACTTTGCATCAGGTGGTAGTATTGTGAGCTTCATGCCTACTGGAGTACGGGTAAGCTGTGCTGCTCCTTCCCCATTCCCATCCCTATAAACTTTCTTAATCAAGATGCTGTATGACAATGTTTTATCCCTTCACCTTTCAATTATCATACTGTTCCTTTGATCCAATCACAGATAACCTCCCGATGAAGCGGCTAATGTCCGCGAAACTAGTTGAGGAAAATGACATCTGTGATCAATTGTTCTACTGTAACTACTCACTAGTGACAAATAGTTGTATCGCGATCATGTTTTTAATATGTAAATGATGATTTGTTTTTTTGGCATCAATAAAATCACATGTAAATTTTATATTTTTGTTATATTATTTATTGTACTGCCCTTATTGTACCGCAATAGTCCAAACTGCCCCCAAATTTCTTGGTAGCCTAGGTGGGGATCAGGCTCCCAACCCCTATATCACTTGATTTCTGGATGATGGTACAAGTTCCTATATCCCTATTTCTGCTCCCTATCATAAGAGGTCCAACTTATTCTTTATTTCCAACCCCTATATCCCTTTCACACTGGGGCGGTGCCGGCGCTGGCGGTAAAGTGCTGCTAGTTTTAGCAGCACTTTCAAAACGCTTTTAAGACGGCACCAATTCATTTCAATGGACAGGGGCGGTGGGGGAGCGATGTATAGACCGCTTCTCCACCGCCCGAAAGACGCTGCTTGCGGGACTTTTTTTTATCCTGTCCTGCAAGCAAACCGCCCCAGTGTGAAAGCACTCAGGCTTTCACATTGGGGAGGCACGAGAGGCAGTTTACTGGTGCTATTTTTAGCGAAAAAAAGGCCTGTAAAGCGCCCCAGTGTGAAAGGGGTCTAAATCTAAAGAACACCCTTCATTGTACAACCTGATTTAGATCCTTTAGATCTGCATGTAGTATGATGATCTTCCTGATTGATTGTATACAAGTTGAAAGTATTCTTTAGGTTTGTAGGTGATTGTACAGAATATGTATAATATATGGTCAGCTAGAGTAATACTCCCTTTTTCCCCGTGTTTTTGCAATCTGGAGCTGTGACCCCTTCGGTGGCATGGACCATTGTGGAAAATAACATGTCAGTGATTTACAGGCTCCTCTGGCAGGATATGGACTCACTACAAGGAAACTCTGACAATAATAGGAGTAAATAAGCTTGACCTTGGCAGACGTGTCAGGGTCACAGAGCTCTGCAGCCAGCTTTCTCTTTCTATTCTAATGAGAGAAAAAACACATGAATAGAGGCTATTATGTGTCCTGTTCTTTCTTCCTTATTATTACAAAGACTGCAATTAGAACTATTCAATGTCTATAGCTTTGTGAAAATATCTGAAGACAGTGGGGTGAGGCAAGTTCCAAGTATAAGATAGGCAGTGATGTTAAGAGTTTGTTTAAGCAGACCTTTACCCCAAATATAAACATACTTTACCTGCCTTCTGCCCCTTCCTCTTTTACATTTTGATATTTTTTTTTTTCAAACATCGGTATCTGTACGTAGATGTGCCACAAGGTTCTGCTGGGACCAGAAGGCCTTTAGCACATCTACACACCACTGGAGCAACAAGGATGGCTGGGGGAGGGGGCAGTAAGGAAAGACAAGAAAATAAATGTGATAACATACAGTATAGATTAAGATACAGCACATTGCTTCCCAAACCTGTCCTGAAGTCCTGGCAAATTTGTTAACCACTAGACCTCCAGACGTTTTACCCCTCCATGACCAGGCCATTTTTGTCATTTTAACTGACAAATGCGCAGTCATGCAACACTGTACACAAATTAAATTGATACCATTTTATTCCACAAATATAGCTTTCTTTTGGTGGTATTTTGATCACCGCTGGGCTTTTTATTTTTTGCTCTATAAATGAAAAAAGACCGACATTTTTGAAAGATGAGCAATATTTTTTAATTTCTACTATAAAACATATCCAATATGTATTTTGCTACATATTTTTGGTAAAAAAAAAAAAAAAATGTATACTGTCGCACTCCTATGTGAGGTGGTCAGCATAGGAGTGTAGTGAAGAATACAGAAACATAACAACCCATGTACCGTCATGGTAGCTTACTACCTGGAATCTACCAGAGATCTAAAGGAAGAGACAAAACGAGAGGAGGATTAAAGGAGATGAAATAAGAAGAAAGAGAGTAGAAGAAGGTATTACCTACTATTACCCAGTATGATAAAGTCTGATAAGTGGGATAAATCATAATGCTAATCTGGTTCAGAACATACAAATAGGTTACCATAAGTCATAAAAGAGGATATACTCCATCATCTGGTATCTTTGGTGAATAGTACATCTACCTCAATCAAATATCAAAAAAAAATTCTTGTTGATTCCTAGCAGTGTGTACCCAGCGTTTTGCCTTCATAATGGCATCTGCAGATTGCTTCCAAAATCTATGTATTAGGGATTTTTGGGGTGTTACACTTCTTTTATAAAACTTCATAGAAGATGGGAACCCATGGAAGAAGAAGGGAGCCAGTGATTGGTCTAAGGGATCATTTCTTTATCCAGGGTGTAATGGCTTCCCAAAACACTGTAATCTTAGGACAAGACCACCAAATGTGCCACGTTGATCACATCCCCTTCAGCAGTAGGGTGGTAGGGAACATCTGGGCCAAGCGGAGGGGGCCTTATGCCACCAAATGAGGAATTTAGAGGAGAACTCTAGAGTGCGGGAACTAATGGAGAAAATATGGGTCAATTTAATGATACGCTGAATCCGTGGGGCGGTAAAGTCTAGTCTAAGCTCATTCTCCTATTGCCATAGGAATAAGGAACTGTCATTGAGCAAGTGCTTAATAACAGTTTGTACATTTGGGATAATAAATGTCTGGATTCAGAAAGTTGTCTACACATAGATTTAAACAGTGTGAAGTCAGTCATAGAGCGTGGTTTCTGTTCTAATTTTGAGATAAAGTCGAGCAGTTAGCGATGCCTATAGGTCGCGAAAGGAAAGGAACCATAAGAGAACTGCAAGACCCGAAGGGGTAAAAGGGTTCCCTGAGGTGCCAATTTCACACATGTAGTATCTCTATCTGTTCCCCAGGAGCGAAAAAATCCATGCTCTTCACATGGTGAAAACCAAGGGTATCTCCCCTAGGGGTGTTAGTGGGGACGTTAGGGGGACACAGTGGCCAGTCCCGTTTATCCTGTCCCTAACAGTCAGAGTTGACCAAGTCAGGGGGGAAGTCTAGTCAGAAAGACCTCTGGACACAGCTGGGATCCAGGGGATGCCTGTCAGGTTCCTACCTGCCATTGATTTCTCCAGAGGGACCCACAATTTTGACGATGTGTCATGGCACCAATTTAATATGTGTACAAGGGCCATAGCCTTGTAATAAAGGGCAATGTCAGGGAGCCCAATTCCACCGTCTAGTTTATTCCACAGTAGGATATCATATGACAACCTAGGGTGTTTATCGTGCCAAATAAAAGTCAAAAATGCTCTACGCAGATGTGTAGAAAAAAAGCATGGAGAAGAGAAATGGGCACAGGGTATAAAATATATATGATCCTCAGAAGAACCATCATTTTAAGAGCATTCACCCTTCCAACCCTAATCAAAGGATGGACCCTCCACTGCTGTAGATCCTTCAGGACAATAGTCAGTAAGGAGCCATAGTTAAGGTCATAAAGAAGTTTGGGATCTGCAGAAATGTGGGTTCCAAGGTATGGTAAAGAACCTTTCCTCCACACAAAAGGAAACGATTGTTGTAAGGATTCTGCCATCGGGGAAGGAACATGGACTGAAAGAAGTTCAGATTTACTGTAAATGTTTAAGTTCAACAATGGGCCAAATCTATTCAGTTCCAACATAAGAACCCTGAGGGAAATAATTCTGTGGTCACGGCATACCTTTTCATTTTATAGCATCAACATTGTAATAGCAATAAAAACAATCATTACATTTGACAATTCAGTATAAGCTCACTTGATAATTCTCCTTTCATGTTGTGAGTGCTACCTGTCTGCTGGCCATCTCTTTCCACAACTTTCTGGATTCCCTGCATGCTTTGCAGCTTTTCCTCTGCTGTTTACTTTCAATTTCTAAGGACTACATATAACATGGTACCTTGATGCCTGCTAGCAGTGATCCCGTACTGACTCCACCTCCTGAAACTCCTCCTCTCAGCACCTCTGTAGTTCAGAAGGCAGGCTCTGTGGAATGTGTGACACAGCAGTGCCCACCCTCAGGGCATAGTGACTACATGTCACAGAATTCAAGGAAGTAAGTGTGTGGGGATCTTCACAAAGTACGTTTACAATCTCCAAGACTGTTCAGATTAATATGAGTAGGCTAGAAATAAAATATAATGTGGAAATGTATGTACAATTACATTTTGACCATAGATGCGCTTTAAAGTCTCCAGGCACATTTGTTTTTTTTTCTAGCTTTTGTTACAGTGCAGAAAAGTAAACATTTCTATCAGAGTTTTTAATTTTTGTCTAACCCTATTGGGAAGAGTTCCCTTATTTCCTTTCACTGTGACAGCAGGACAGGAAATAAAGGGAGTGGCTGTCACCAGGGCAGAATTTCCCAAACCGCAATAAAAACATGGTATAACAAAATATAAACTTAACAGACAGATGTAAAAATGGGTTTAAAGACCGACATAATAATTTGACAATAACTTTAAAGGATACAGTGCCTTGAAAAAGTATTCATATCCCTTGAAATTTTCCACATTCTGTCATGTTGCAACCAAAAACGTAAATGTATTTTATTGGGATTTTATGTGATAGACCTACACAAAGTGGCACATAATTGTGAAGTGGAAGGAAAATGATGAATGGTTTTCAATTGTTTTTACAAATAAATGTCTGAAAAGTGAGGCGTGCATTTGTATTCAGCCTCACTGAGTCAATACTTTGTAGAACCACCTTTCACTGCCTGCAATTACAGCTGAAAATCTTTTTGCAAGATTGCCCTTTATTTGGCTCCATCCATCTTCCCATCAACTCTGACCGGCTTCCCTGTCACTGCTGAAGAAAAGCATTCCCACAACATGATACTGCCACCACGTTTCACGGTGGGAATGGTGTGTTCAGGGTGATGTCCAGTGTTGGTTTTCCGCTACACATATCTTTTTGCTTTTAGGCCAAAAAGTTTAATTTTGGTATCATATGACAAGAGCACCTTCTTCCTGTGCCCCCCACATGGCTTCTCGCAAACTGCAAATGGGACTTATTATGGCTTTCTTTCAGCAATGGCTTTCTTCTTGCCACTCTTCCATAAAGACCAGATTTGTGGAGTGCACGACTAATAGTTGTCCTGTGGACAGATTCTCCCACCTGAGCTGTGGATCGCTGCAGCTCCTCCAAAGTTACCATGGGCCTCTTGGCTGCTTCTCTGAATAATGCCTCTCCTTGCCTGGACTGTTCGTTTAGGTGGACGGCCATATCTTGGTAGGTTTGCAGTTGTGCCATGCTCTTTTCATTTTAGGATGATGAAGTGAGCTCCGTGAGATGTTCAAAGCTTGGGATATTTTTTTATAACCTAACCCTGCTTTAAACTTCTTTGTTCACTAAGGTTCTCTAACAAACCTCTGAGGGCTTCACAGAACAGCTGTATTTATACTGAGACTAAATTACAGGTGGACTCTATTTACTAAGTAGATGACTTCTGAAGGTGATTGGTTTCACTATATTTTAGTTAGGGGTATCAGAGTAAAATGGGTTAAATACAACTGCACGCCACACTTTTCAGATATTTATTTGTAAAAAATTTGAAAAAACATTTAGCATTTTTCTTCCACTTCACAATTATGTGCCACTTTGTGTTGGTCTATCACATAAAATCCCAATAAAATACATTTACGTTTTTGGTTGTAACATGACAAAATGTGGAAAATATCAGGGTGTATGAATACTTTTTAGAGGCACTGTAGGTTGCAGAATGTTTGATAGAAGGCAGTATGTATAGGAGAGGAGTGCAAAAGGTAAGACAGCATCTAGCATATACAGGGGAGGTATGACAGCAGATAGTTTGCGCCCAAGAGGAGTGCAGAGGGTGTGACAGCAGGCAAGCATATAAGGAGAGAAATGTATAGAGTATGACAGCAGGCAGTAGGTGTAGGAAGGATGGTATGAAGTGTACAGTATGTGCATGAGGAGAGTGTCTGTCAGTTGATGGGGCTGAATCAGACTGTAAAGGATATCTGCTATCTGGGAAAGGGGGATGTAACAGGTTGGGACAGGATGTGCATGGACTGCATAGTAGTTATTGTGGGAACTGAAGTGTTAAGTCTGTCTGGGAGAGATGTCTGTCAGCAGTAAGGTGTGTGGGGAGCCTTGGGGGGCTTACAGTGATAGGAAAAAAAGTATTTGATCCCCTGCTGATTTTGTACATTTGCTCACTGACAAAGAAATTAGCAGTCTATAATTTTATTGGTAGGTTTATTTTAACAGTGAGAAACTGAAAAACAACAAAAATATCCAGAAAAACGCATTTCAAAACATTTTATAAATTGATTTTCATTTTAATGAGTGAAATAAGTATTTGATCCCCTATCAGTCAACAAGATTTCTGGATCCCAGGTGTCTTCTATACAGGTAACAAGCTGAGATTAGGAGCACTCTCTTAAAGGAAGTGCTCCTAATTTCAGCTTGTTACCTGTATAAAAGACACCTGTCCACAGAAGCAATCAATCAGATGCCATTCTCTCCAGCATGGCCAAGACCGAAGAGCTGTCCAAGGATGTCAGGGACAAGACTGTAGACCTACACCAGGCTGGAATGAGCTACAAAACCATTGCCAAGCAGCTTGGTGAGAGGGTGACAACAGTTGGTGAGATTTAAGGATGAGCCCGGTGTTCGATTCGAACCCATGTTCGAATCGAGCACCGGGTGTTCGCTCGCTCGGCGAGCCCAGAACTATTGGGGCCGCTCGCATCAAATTCGTGTGATGCGAGCGGCCCCGCAATGCATTGCGGCCCGCGCAGTGCAATGCTGGCTGATGATTGGCCAAGCATGCACTGTGACCCCGCATGCTTGGCCAATCACAGCGCCGGCAGCGAGGAGAGCCATAATTGGCTACAGGCAGGATGCCTGTAGCCAATTATAGCTCAGGGGCTTTAGTACACGCCCCACGGTATAAGAGGCCGCCGCGCCGGCGGCCTCGCATATTATGTTTCAGACAGTGTCAGCGTGTCAGTGTGCTGCTGACTGCTGACAACAATATGTGCTTTATTTCTGGGGATATGTGTGTGCATGCTGTTAGAACAGCATTGCAGTATCACATCTGGGGGGTGTCTATAGGTGGCCTGTGAAGGAGGGCAGGTTTCCTGTGCTTAGAACTTTCCCTGCAAAAAAGTGTCATTTTTGCAGGAAGAAAGCTATTTAAATCACTCGCGGCTAATGAATTGATGGCTCCTGTAACACAGAGAGCTGTCATTCATTAATAAAAAAAACAAAAAAAAAAAGCGTAGGGGTCCCCCCAAATTCAATAACCAGGCCCTTCAGGTCTGGGATGGATATTAAGGGGAACCCCAGCCAAAAAAAAAAAAAAAAAAATGGCGTAGGGTCCCCCTCAAAATCCATACCAGACCCTTGAGGTCTGGTATGGATTTTAAGGGGAACCCTAGCCAAAAAAAATGGCGTGGGGTCCCCCTCAAAATCCATACCAGACCCTTATCCGAGCACGCAACCTGGCAGGCCGCAGGAAAAGAGGGGGGGACGAGAGCGGCCCCCCCTCTCGCCTGAACCGTACCAGGCCACATGCCCTCAACATTGGGAGGATGCTTTGGGGGTCTAAGACCCCTAAAGCACCTTGTCCCCATGTTGATGAGGACAAGGGCCTCTTCCCCACAACCCTGGCCGGTGGTTGTGGGGGTCTGCGGGCGGGGGGCTTATCGGAATCTGGAAGCCCCCTTTAACAAGGGGACCCCCAGATCCCGCCCCCCCCCCCTGTGTGAAATGGTAAGGGGGTACAAAAGTACCCCTACCATTTCACCAAAAAAGTGGCAAAAATTGTAAAAATGACAGGAGACAGTCTTTGACAATTCCTTTATTAAAATCTTCTTTCTTCTTTCTTCATCCTTCGGTTTCTTCATCTTCTCCTTCCTTCATCTTCTTCCATCTTCTTCTTCCATTTTCTTCTTCCGATCCGCTTCTTCTTGCGCTTCTTCTTCTCGTCCGGCATCGGTGTCGGTGTCTCTGTCTCTTCTTGCGCTGGTCTTCTCGTCCTTCGTCGTCCGGCGCGGGGTCACCATGTGCCCTCCGTTTTAAAAGACCTGTCAGATGGAGCGGAGCCTCACACAGCGGGAGCCTCCCATTGCGCGGACGGAAGAAGATGCCGGACGAGAAGGACGAGAAGACCAGCGCAAGAAGAAGCGGAGGAAGAAGAAAATGGAAGAAGAAGATGGAAGAAGATGAAGGAAGGAGAAGATGAAGAATCCGAAGTATGAAGAAAGAAGAAAGAAGATTTTAATAAAGGAATTGTCAAAGAATGTCTCCTGTCATTTTTACCATTTTTGCCACTTTTTTGGTGAAATGGTAGGGGTACTTTTGTACCCCCTTACCATTTCACACAGGGGGGGGCCGGGATCTGGGGGTCCCCTTGTTAAAGGGGGCTTCCAGATTCCGATAAGCCCCCCGCCCGCAGACCCCCACAACCACCGGCCAGGGTTGTGGGAAGAGGCTCTTGTCCTCATCAACATGGGGACAAGGTGCTTTAGGGGTCTTAGACCCCCAAAGCATCCTCCCAATGTTGAGGGCATGTGGCCTGGTACGGTTCAGGCGAGAGGGGGGCCGCTCTCGTCCCCCCCTCTTTTCCTGCGGCCTGCCAGGTTGTGTGCTCGGATAAGGGTCTGGTATGGATTTTGAGGGGGACCCCACGCCATTTTTTTTTGGCTAGGGTTCCCCTTAAAATCCATACCAGACCTCAAGGGTCTGGTATGGATTTTGAGGGGGACCCTACGCCATTTTTTTTTTTTTTTTTGGCTGGGGTTCCCCTTAATATCCATCCCAGACCTGAAGGGCCTGGTTATTGAATTTGGGGGGACCCAGCGCGCTGGGTCATCACGGAGCGTGAGAGGCTCCAGGCGAAGAGACTTGCATGCCGGGCAGGAAGAGTGTAAGCGTGATCGCTTCAGCGCCACATACCGGCTAAATCCACCTTAGCCAGAGAGACGCGGTCGGATAGTGAAACCCACGGCGGGCGCACTGCCCGGAGGTGGTCCGCTACGGCGTTCCTCCGGCGTCCCCTCCCCGGGTCCTCTCCCCCCCCTCCCCTGTACCCCCTCGGGCTCCGCCGCTCGCTCGCTCGCATCAACATGACCGGCAGACGTAAGGTGAGCCCATAGCCCAGCGCAAGCTGAAAAGATCAAGCGGATGCTAAAATTAATCCGTGAGTATACCACAAGCAATCTGGCTGGAAGCGCCATTCTACATCAGGAGGTAAGCCAAGATTGTCTAATATAACATGCCAATGGAAGAGGACAAATGCTGTTTAATACCCGGAAAAGCCCAGTAAAAGGACTAGTAAAACAATTTTTGCCCCCTGTCGGTTGATAGGAAGGGAAGAGGGAAGAAAAAAAGAAAAAAAAGGAAAAACATAAAAAATCTCTCTCTCTCAATAACTTTATGGTCTGATACTCGCATTTTCTTGCAGTGTACACTCTCTATGTCAGTAATTGCCATGTGTTGGATTTCTCTGGACTTTCCTTTTCTTTTTTGATACCTTTTTTTGATACCTGTTGCTTAGATTAGAGGTGCGGGAACAGACTCCCCCCCCCTCGCCCCCCCTAAACCTTCCGAGAGCAGGAATTTCAGCCAGTGAATGTGTATGTATATAATCGGCACTCTGTGGAGGAGGGGCGTATAAAGCAAGCAGAGAGGCAGACATAAGCGCCTTAGAAGTGACAACACCGGTTAAAGACTGGGAAAATGCTATAGCTTGACAGTCAAGAACAGGAGAGAGGGTGGGAAAGGGAATGGGAGAGAAAAGGTGATATAAAGATAAAGACTGTGATCCACGTCTCAAGTTTCCTTTTGTTTTTTTTTTGTTTTTTTTGTTTTTTTTGTTGTCGCCGTTTTTTGCTATTTTGGGTTACCCTCACTCTTGAAGAAAAGCGTACAGAATTACGGGTATATTATACCCTTTCCACAGTAAACAGTAAACGAAGCAAAGTCTTAAAACACTGGGTAATGAAGAGGGCCCGTGCTAATTCCTTATTGCTCCATCACTCTATATACCGATAGAGCCAGGACTCCATCAAACAACACAAGTACACAAAACATCTAAGATATTTATGGTGTATAGGGGTATATAAGGCAACGGGACATCGAAACGGGACCACTCTCCACCCCCCCCCCGGACTAACCTAGAGAGGGGACTACACGCCTCATGGAACAGGCGGGCCCCCCCTAGGTAGTAAATGGGGGTTGGACCTAATTACATAAATTCCCAATATAGAACAAACTTAAGGTACGCAATTATCAGGGTAAAGAGCATAATACAAAGGCTAGGGGAGTACCCGTTGATCTACCCCACTCCCCGCTCTCTTGCGCCCTCCTCGACGACAACCAATAGGAGTATGCATGTAAGGATCCATAGGAAGCCGAAAAATGCTCAAGAGTTCTGAAGAGTGAGAAGAAAATTAGAAATAAAGAGAATTAAAGAGAATTAAATACCCGGGTAAAGAGAGAAAAAGAAACCCCGATAAGCCCAGGTGATTAAGCATATCAGCAAAATCCTGCTACTTTCCCTGACCCTTTGTAAGGTTTATTTTCAGGGGAACGGATCCGCAACCCGGACATTCTTCCTCTCGCAGACTACCCTTTTTCTAGGACTTCTTCCCATACACTCCCATATTGGTAGCTGATACCAACAGAACACAGCTATTAAACCAGGGATATAATACAACTAAGAATATCCTAGGGGTTGCCGAAGAGGGTGGGTAGGGAAGGGGAGCCTGGGTAGAGGAGGAGAATAAGAGGGGCGAAGTGGGAAATCATGAGTAAATCCTCAACCAAAGCGCCTAAAAAAGGGGCCCAAAAAACACCGAAAGAAGACACGAGCTCCATCCAACAATATTTAAAACAAGGAGGAATCCCAAAAACCCCCGGAGTCCACTCACCAGCCTAAGGTCATTATGGAGAAAAATAAAAGCATTTCTAGGAAAATGGAAGGGGCTCATGACCAATCTAAAGAAGATGACATAAACGAAAGCGAAGTGGAGATTAGTGGAATTGAAGATCAGCACCGGGGCGACCAACTCCCAACAAAAAGGGAAATGGAGGAAATGTTATTAAAAGTGGAAAATGTGATAAAAATGGAAATTAACACCCTGAGAGAGGATTTGGGCCACTTATTGACTAGAGTTGAGGTAGTGGAGGAGAGAGTAGAGAAAATGACCAAAGAAATCAATAACATAAAGATTTCACTCCAAAGATGTCAACTGAACCAGAGAGAAATGTTACATAAGTTAGAAGATCAGGAGAACAGAGACAGAAGACAAAATGTCCGTCTTAGGGCGATTCCAGAACAAAAAGGAGAAGACTTGGAAAAAATCATTAGATCTCTTTTTAGCCCCATAATAGGGCTAGAAGAGGGGCAATTCCCGGCGATTGAAAGAGCTCACCGCATTGGCAGGACGGACCGCCTAGAGCATGGAAGAGTAAGGGATATAATAGTTAGGTTCCGGAATTTTAGGGATAAAGATAACATCTGGCAGAAGACAAGAGGTAACTCTCCTTTACAATATGAAGGCACCGAAATACAGCTCTATGCGGATCTCTCAGCTCGAACGCTGGAAAGAAGACGGCTTCAGAGACCACTGCTGGAAGCGATGCGGAAAGAAAACATAAAATATAGATGGGGGTTCCCAGCGTGCCTCATTGGCATAAAAGAAGGACGATTAGCCAGACTTAGGGTCCCAGAGGAGCTGCAGGACTTTTGTAATAACCTCGAAATCCCTATACCTGCTCTCCCAGGATGGACAGAGAATTGGGAGAGCGAGTTGGGGGGCGGGGGGGGCAGGGCGCGGGGGGAGCGAAAACTAGAAATTAAATGAGATACTAAACACTCCTTCATCCACCTGGCCCACTAGATCCCGAGACCAACTGGGGAAAAGATAGTGGGAGGGGGCGGGGAAAGAACCCCACCTCACCTTAGCTGTTCCGAGGGACCAGAAGAAATGGGTCACCATCGGAATAGAGACCCGAGATGGGGTCAGGGAGGGGGGGGAGGAGGGGGGGGAGGAGGGAGGGAGCGAGGGAGGGGGTTGGGAGGGAGGGAGAGGGTTTGGGGAGGGGGAGGAGGGAGGGAGGCGGGGAGGGGGTTGGGAGGGAGGGAGGGGGTTCGGGGAGGGTTACTCTCATCGCTGCCCTACATATAGGTAAATATAGAGTTAATTGAGTAATGATTCCCAATTTGAAATTCTTAACTTATAACGTCAAAGGATTGAACACTCCAAGTAAACGGCAAATAATATTAGATGAGATAGGGAGATATGGGGCCAATGTGGTTTTTCTTCAAGAAACACATCTTGCCCACAACACTAATGTGAAACTTTTCTCAAGAACATACCCCACCTGGTTTTACGCTGATACTTCTTCAAGCAGATCGAGAGGGGTGGCCATTGGCTTTTCAGGAGATATCCATTTTAAGCTGGAAGACAGAAGGGTAGACCCAGAGGGAAGGTATCTGTTTTTGAGGGGAACCCTATTTGGAACGACATATACGCTGGCCAATGTCTATGCGCCAAATACTAGCCCCATCAAATTTATGAAGGGGATACTGCGAAAGTTGGGGGTTTTTAGTAAGGGACATGTAATTCTTATGGGAGATTTGAATTTTACCATGGATCCCAGCTTAGACAGTACGTCCGGTGGCCAGGGGACAAAGAATGCACAGCTATCCTCGTTTAAAAACAAATTATATAATATGCAACTGATGGACGTATGGAGGGTCCAGCATCTCCAAACAAGGGACTATACTTTTTTCTCCCCTGTCCACGGGACGTACACAAGATTGGATTATATATTTGTAGAACACGGAATCTTAGACAGAGTGTTAAAAACAAAAATAGAGACAATTACGCTCTCCGACCACGCCCCTGCCTCCGTGACCCTTGCAGTCCCAGAATTTAAACCTCCATCAGGCGGGTGGAGATTAAATGAGGAGCTACTGCGAGACGGGGAAGTGGTGGAATGCGTAAAAAGAGAACTGGAAGGATTCTTTACTAACAACGATAATGGGGAAGTTAATGGAGCCAACCTTTGGGAGGCACACAAAGCATTTATTAGAGGGATCTTGATAGGGAAAGCCGCATGGTCTGAAAAAGAGAGGAGGAGGAAAGTGCAGGAATTGATGAAAGACTTAAACAGCCTGGAACAAAAACACAAGGCAGCTTTGACCCATAATAGGGAATTATTCCAAGATCTAATAGCAAAGAGGGAGGAATTAAAAGACTATATAGAACATGAAGCAAAACAGATTTACAACAGGACAATAAAAGAACGGTACATCTGGGGGAATAAATCTAGTAAACACCTGGCGAGAATAGTCCAAAAACAAAAAACAAAAAATTACATAGAAAAAATTCAAACCAAAAACGGGGAGATTAAATATGTATCCCAGGACATTGCTTCATCCTTTAGGGACTACTATGAAGAGCTGTATTCTGTAGACCCCAGGGAGGTGGAAAAGGGGGACCAAAAAAAAAACCCTAGACTTTCTCAGCAGAGCCGGCTTGGAATCTCTGGGTCAGGAGGATAGAGAGGCACTGGAACAGCCAATTTCGGAGGCGGAAATATTGCGGGCCCTGAAGAATTCCACCATAGGGAAAAGTCCGGGCCCAGACGGTTTTTCCACCTTGTACTATAAAACCTTTAAGGAGATCCTGATCCCCAGACTTCAACAATATATGAATGGGCTGGGAATAGAATACGCTATGGGCGAAGCCTCCCTGTCAGCAACTATAACAGTTCTTCCTAAAGAAGGGAAAGATGGATCTAAGTGTTCTAATTACAGGCCTATCTCTCTGCTAAACGCAGACACTAAGCTGTATGCTAAAATCCTGGCTGAGAGAGTGAGAGGGCATCTTGAGGCATTGATCCATCCGGATCAAGTGGGCTTCGTCCCAGGGAGGGAAGGGAGGGACAATGGAGTCCGGACTCTATTGGCCCTCCAGAGGATAAGGGATTCTGGGACCCCCAGTCTGCTCTTGTCTATAGATGCAGAAAAAGCATTTGACAGAGTAGACTGGGGGTTCATGTTTAGTACCCTAGAGTACATGGGGTTTGGGCCGAGATTCATTAGTCGAATTAAAGCCCTCTATGGGAGCCCTAAGGCAAATATTAAAGTAAACGGAGTTCTCTCCGCACTGTTTGAAATGAGGAATGGGACGAGGCAAGGCTGCCCCCTATCCCCTCTTCTTTTCGTCCTGACATTAGAGCCCCTACTGTCATCGATAAGAAAAAAACCCGACATAGAGGGATGTAAAGTGGAGGGGGAGTCCCATAAACTGGCGGCCTTCGCAGACGACATTTTGTTTTACGTAAGTAACCCTCGGAAGACGATGCCCATTCTTTTGAAGACCCTCACAGAATACGGAGCCCTTTCAAACTTCCGGGTTAACCCCGCAAAATCTCATATACTTAATATCAACGTAAATAAAACCGAGCAGATGATACTAAAGAAAGAACATAAATTTGTTTGGAAGAAGCAAATAAAATATTTGGGGATAGATTTAGCTAACTCAACTGGAAAACTTTATAGAATCAACTACCTCCCCTTGCTAGATGAAGTGAAAAAAAAATGTAATGAATACATTAGCAGGCCCTTGTCCTGGATCGGACGAGTAAATACTGTTAAAATGATGATACTTCCTGTAATAACGTATAAGCTACAGATGCTCCCTCTCCCCTTACCCCAGCAATACCTTAGGAAGCTTAACTCAATACTGATGAATTTTGTATGGAAAAATGGGAAACATTGCACGTCGTTGAAACTTTTAAAACAGGGTAAGAATCAAGGGGGACTGGCGGTCCCCGATATAATTAGTTATTATCACGCAATTGCACTAACTAGAATCCCAGAGTGGGGGAAAATAAACTCAAGTAAAAGATGGGTACACTTAGAAAGGGCACTGAGTAAGGTTCACTTGGGAAGGATTATTTGGAACCCCCCGGGGTATAGAGCACTGGATGTTCACACACACACTATCACACGGCACACGTTTAAAATTTGGGACAAGGTATACAAACAGTTGAATGGTAATTATAACTCACCTTTACTAGCACTTAAGGAGAACGATTACTTCCCTCCTGGGAAAAAAGATATAGGAGGGAATTGGATAATTAAAGAGGAAACACAATTAGGGGACATAATATTTGCGGGACAACCACTGGCACTAAATGAACTAAAAAAAAGAGTGGATATATTCAAAATCGATGAGTGGCGGTACCTCCAGATATGCCAGTTCGTGAAAAAACTTCCACAACCAATTAGGTCACGCGGAGACCTGACGAAGATAGAGCAAATATGTACAGCAGAAAATACCAAAAAGTCTATATCAAAAATATATAAGTTGTTGATCGAGATGGACAGGCTGGTGGTCCCCCCATTCATCGAGAAATGGGAGAGAGAATTAGGGTCACAGATAAACACGGGGATGATTAGAAAAATAATGAAGCTCACACATAGCTCGTCAGTAGATATGCGAACAGCCGAAATGAACTACAAATGTTTAATTAGGTGGTATGCGACTCCCGACATAACAAGCAAATTTCAGGAAGGGAGATCCCCCAACTGTTGGAGGGGTTGCAACCTGAGAGGAAACATGGGGCACTTATGGTGGGAATGTCAGAAAATACAAAAATACTGGGAGAGGGTCCTGAGTTACATCAAAGAAATCACCCAAATAGAAGTAAAAAAAAATCCATGGGTGGTTTTGATGCACGCTACAGAAGAGGGAGTAAGGCAATACAGGAGCACATTGGTCCCACATCTGCTAAACGCCGCAAAAAGATTAATCCCAAGGAAGTGGCAAGAACAGGAAAGTCCCTCTATGGGGGAATGGATAGATGAAGTGGAGGCGACTTATAGGCTGGAATGCTTGAAAGAGAATCTTGAGGAAGACACCCAACCAAAGGGGAAGTGGGAATGTTGGGAAAAATTTAAAAGAACCTGGAGTTACGCGGAGTTGTTACAGATTTAATGAGATCCAATCAATTAGCAAAGAAAAATAACACATTAAAATTAAAAAAAAAAAAAAAAAAAAAAGAGAGGGCGGCGATGGGAGTTAGGGATTGGGGGGGGGGGGGGGGGGGGGAAAGGGGGAAAAAAAAAAAAAGGGGGAACTGAAAGGAAGGTGAACAAATGAGAAGGGAGAGGTAGAAATAGGAGGATCTTAGGGTCTCCCACCCCAGCCCACGAGCGGAACACACTTGTTTTTAAAAAAAAAAAAAAAAATGCAACAAGAGTTTTTGAATAAAAATTAAGTAGGATTAAGAGAATGTTATGAATCTAAAAAGGTTAAGCCCCTATGATGACAAGACTAGATGGGACAGAGGTGAAGACCTCATTGATATAGTCCTTCTTAATTGGTTCTTCTGAGGGGAAAAAAAAAAAAAGAAGGAAGGCACAAGAGTTCCCCAAGTAGGGGTGGATAGTTTGCTTTATATAGGGAGTCAAAGGAGAAGGTGATATTGATATCCAAATAAGGTAGAGATGAGGTTGACTTGAAGTTTTAGTTCTCCCTAATTTTCTGGCATAACTGGGAATTTAGGGTGCTATCCAGTTATTTGGACTTGACTTCATTATCTTTGAGTCTTGAAGTGAAAATCTGATATGGTATTAAAGAGGTTTGGTGAGTTAAGGTGGAGAATGGAATTATTTAATAAGCTGTTATTCGTGAATAGCATGATTTTGTGATGGATGTATGTGAACTCAAGACCCGGAATCAAACTGTTCACTGGGATTGCAGTAGCGAGAGGTTCTATGTCCAAGACAAAGATGATCGGGATAGTCGGAAAACCTGCTTTTACATTGCCTTTATGAAGATAGTTGACTTAGCTACGAGGACTTCTATACAATTCTTTAGTGTTCTGAGAAATTGGAAGCGTTGAAATAATTTTTCTGCTCTGCCAACAGGAAAGGGGGCAGGGGAGGCATAGAGCTGAGACAACAGGCACTGGAGTTCGAGAACTATTTAGACTAAGTTGCTAGTGAGTCTACTCTGGCCAGTTAAAGGGTAATAGGGAGTGTTTTCTGTTTAACGCAATGCAGGCATTTTGTTAGCACAGTGTTGGGTTTGGTACTTTGTGTGTAAAGTTTTTGTTTTTCTGCAATATAAGTTAGGCACGGATTTGATTTTGTCTTAATCTTATCTAAGTGGTTACAATTACGAAGGGTTGGATTAATTTTGTGTAGTTGAGAGACTCACTAGCATTCTGATTTGAGTTCCAGTTTGTCGTGTTGAGAGGCGATTTGGAATAAGTGGCCCCTAAGTGACGGGCAAGGAGACAGAGTTAATGTTTAAGATGGGGGTTGGCAACCTGTCAATCACAGGCAGGTGACAGGTAGATCGCATTCTTTCCTTGCAGACCCCCAAAACCTGGACAGGAGCACAGGTGGCATGTACAGGTACTAATCCCCTGTATTTTCCTGCTGCAGAAACTAAAAGCCATCTTCTTGTCCTCACCCTCCTACTGGCATTCAGCTGCTGATAGAGCAAAATTCAGGGGATCGGTTCCAGTAAATGCTGCCCCTGCTGCCTCTCCTGTGTAGGTTCCTCTTCCTTCTGCTGCCTAAGCCCCCCTTCCTTTTCTGAATTAACACAGTGATTGGTACCAATCACTCGCTGTGTTCAATCATAACTGAAGCATAGGAAACTGTGTTTCCTATGCTTCAGTTTGTGAATAAACAGGGAGACTGTGCAGAGCGCTTCCTGTCCTTTCAATCTGTGCAGCTGAGGCTGCAGATATGCAGATTGTGTCCTCAATCTCCTTTCTCTGTCTCAAAAGTGAAACATTAGGGGTCTGTTTAGACCCCTGATATCTCACTAAAGCCCCCCAAAAGGGCTGCTAAAAAAATGTAAAAAAAAAAAAAATGAACAACTACTGATATGGTTTACTGCCATACTGACACCGTCCACTGCTCTGACCGACACCATCCACTGCCCTACTGACACGTCCACTGCCCACGTACCATCCACTGCCCTACTGATGCTGTCCCCTGCTCTACTGAAAAAATGGGTGCCGAACCCCTGGTGTGAAGTGGTTCTAGCAATGTGCACAAGAGCAGAGGCTCTGTCTGCTCTTTTTCTCAGGAGTCAGGAGTGCCGCAGGGGACACGAGAAGAGAAGGATTAGGGCTGCTCTGTGCAAAACTATTGAACAGAGCAGGTAAGTATATTATGTTTATTTTAAAGAAGAAAAAAATGTAAAGTTTAGAATCACTTTAAGTATGGTTCTGTGGTGGTTAATTTAAGTTTGCCTATTTCTGGATGAGTTGGTAGCAAGTAATTGAGGGACCAGGTTGTTTGGGGCCTATGTGGAGCAGCAATGTAGTATGATAGGGTTGTGGTCAGACCATGGTACAGAAAATAATTTAGCTCTTGAAAGCTCTGGGAGGAAATTTGCTGGAACCAGACATGGTCTATAATATGCGTGTACAGGTCATGTACAGCAGAGTAATAAGTGTAGTCCCTGAGAAATGGGTTTGGTTCATGCCAGGCATCTACAAAGTTTGATTTCATGATCATAGCCTGGAACGTCACTCTGTCTTAAGGCAGATATTTCTTGAGATAAAAACTATTTGATTAAAATTGGAATTCCATGTTGGTCAGCGAAACAAGGGAAGGTATTATATGCGTATATTAAACTTCAGCTTTAACGAGTCATTATCACCGTATTTAAATAGGTCAATACCAGAATTACATGTCATTACTTAATGACATGTCTAATTAGACAGGGCAATACCCCAATTAATTACATGAGCCATTGCTCCCAATTATATGTGTCAATGTACTCAGTGACTTATATCTATGCCCTTTACTAAAAGCATAAACACTCCAAATAAGTATTACATTTCCCAAAGAAATATGAAAAAGCCCAGAAACTAAACATTCATTTTTTCAGTGAACTGAACTGTTATCCCAATCCCATCAATGAAGGATATATATAGCCCAATGTTGTCAATAAGATTATTTGCTTTCTCTTTGTGTTATTTATTAATATTGACTACTTTTTGGCTTATAGAAAAATTGGTTTATTACTGCTTTATCCACTTTAACTGCTTATTTACAACAGCCAGACAGCTTATGCCTAAGGGTGGGAGGCAGTTTTAAACCCTCTTTTTAGCGCCCCCTAGAGCTATGTTATCGCTGTGATCAATCACATTAATTACACATGAAAACAAAGGCTGCATCAGTGTTCTGTTTCCCAATTAGAAAGGAATTGTAAGAGGAAACAGTGTTTCCTACAGCAATTGGCACTTTAGGAAACACTCTGTGATCTTTTATTCTTTTTTCACACAGTCACAGCCAGTCTGTGTCATAGTGACACTGTACTGGAGGGCTAGTGATCAGGGACATTGGCTGGCTGCTTTGGTGACACTGTATGCCAGTGCAGCCAGCCAGTGTCGCTGATCACTAGCCAAACCAGTAAATGTGTCACTATACCAGCGCAACCATTATCCCTGACCTCTGCCACACCAGTACAGTGTCGCTAGACCAGTGCAGCCAGCAACGGGGTTCAGGACTGCGTTACGCACACAGTTCAGAGTTCAGGACTGTGTTGCGTTACGCAGTCCACAAAACATGCTTGTTATACTAACTGTGGAACCTAAGGTGTTAATCATCCGCATTGTGTAAAAATGTTGTTTGATCCTGTCTTCACTGATCCCCCTATTCTTTCACAGTCCCAATCCACCTTGATAGAACAGTGCCTTGGGTGCACTCTGCATATGCTCAGTTTGGTGTGTATTCTTTTTTTTTGGGAGGGTGCATGTTATTGGCACAGGGTCAATCAGCACTGTCCAGTCAGGTCGTCAGGGATCCTGCAGCTTTATAGGACTGTCAGAGTAGAATTAAAATTCCTCCTACAAGTTTTAACCAAACACTCGTAGAAGTCACAAGACTGCTATATACTGCTGATGAGAAAACGTATTTAGCAATTTATATCTACTAAAATAATTGCATTTCTATGTTCTGTGTACTATGGGAGACCAGATATAGTGAATGCAGGGTCCTGGATTTACGAACACTTTAATTTGACAGCTGTGGTGTGAGTGATCTAAACAATGTGGTGACCAGGGATGAGCTCAGGCATGCATGTATACATGGGGCTGCAGAGTGGAGAATGCCTTCTCTGCCTACGATTTGCTGTCCACTTTTACAGTTTCAATGCAGGATAGCTTGGGTGGGTTCAGCCCCCTGTCTGAACATGCCTGAGCTCATCCCTTGTGGTGACTTTGTGACCACTTTGCCATATAGGATATTACATGTACAATATACCGTACTTTGGCCCCTTATATATGGACATGTCGATGTAGTAATGCCAGGCAGTTGATCTACATTTATAACACACCTTACAACCCAGTAATGGCCACTGGACAATCCTATCTACATTGTTGCTGTCACAAAGCATTACGTTGCAGCAAAAAATAAAATAGGGCATTTTGTGTTAGGCATGCATCAGACCTATAGACCTGGCCTGCCACATTGTGTGTTGGGGCAGTGATCAGACTCTGTAAGGTGTTGCATTACAATAATAAACTCAAAAGTTTCATTCAGCCTTAAAGTGTATCAATCCCAAGGAACAAAATTTTATGTATTTTAGCACACCAATCCTTAGGTGTGTTGACTATATTATTTTTATTTTTTCAGACTATGTACATTTTCTCCAGTTACAGAAAATCGCCTGTTGATCCTGCCAGGAATTTATTGTCCTTGTATCTCAAACAATGTTAAAGGCCTTGCCAGTCATCTTCTATAAATTATAGAACATCTTTCGTTTTTAGCCCAAATCAAAGGAACAGCCCAGGGTGACAATTTTGTTCCTCAATAGTTTTCAACAGTATATTATGTGAGATTTTTTTAAACCTTTTTTGGATTTAAAGTGATTTTTAATGTTTTTTAAGTAACAAACATGTCATACTTACCTGCTCTATGCAGTGGTTTCCTCCTTGGTTCCCCTTCTGGTGCTCCTGGTCCCCGCCTCCTGCCAAGTGCCCCCATAGCAAGCAACTTTCAATGGGGGCACTGAAGCATGCTCACTCTGAGCTGCTGCTCTGTGTGTCCATTTACACATGGAGTGTGGCTCGGCCTGTTCCCGCTCTCTCCTCATTGGCTCACTGGCTGTGATTAACAGTAGTGGGAACCAAGGGCTCCTGCTGCTGTCTTAGCCAATGAGGAGGAAGAGACCCAAGAGGGCCGCTGCTTTCATGCACATTGCAGGTTTAAGATGGGGCTCAGGTAAGCATTGGGGGCTGTGGGGGAGCTGCACACAAGTTTTTTACTTTCATGCATAGAATGTGTGAAGGTTGAACCTTTAAACCACTTTAATACCTCTTTAAAGGCTAAGCGCACCATAAAATTAATGTTTACTCACCAATACCAGCATGGTTATTCATCTCTAAGAAATTGTGGCAAAAAATGAAATCGCCTTTGGTAGTGTTCATACTATCTTGGCATTTGTATTTGCTTTGTTTTGTACAAGAATTTTTTTTCTCACATTTTTCAGTGTTTTTTTTCCTTCTATATAGTAAACAATAAAAACCCAGTTATTACAGTAAATACCAGAAAAAGCTTGGTCTCGAAAAAATGATATGAAATTAATTTGGGGTACAGTGTTGCATGACATAGAACTGGAAAATTGCCTGTACAGGAAAGGAGTGTAACAAGCCTGCCTTGAAATGGTTAAATATAAACATAGCAGAAGGTCAAGGCCAGATTTACACTATTGCTTTACAGTAGCAAGTGGTAATGCACAATATATGTGTTTGTGCTTGGCAGAGATATTCAAGGCACTAAGACAATTCACTATGCATTGCATTCCCCAAAAAAAAGGTTTGTGGCATGGTTTAGGCTGTACTGGGTTGCATTGGCAGTCTATTCAACACGATTGGCTTGCCTTTACACAATGTACCTTAAAGCGTGATGGCTAAATATTAATAATATCCACTTCTTAACCGCCTCATAGCAGAAATACTGCTTTAGGGTGGCCGTTCTGTACAGAATCACATATTTATTGTATTTATTTATATGTATATGTAATTCTGCACTGCCGCCTATGGGCTGTGATTACTCACAGAAGAAGCTGATCTACGAGTACCTGCCAATGGATGTCCGCCAGCACCCACCAATCATCAGGCAGAGAGACAGGATGGAGCTCTGCCTATGTACACAAGGCAGAGCTCCGTTCTGACAGGGGGAAAGTAATGGATGTTGTGTCTCTGCAAAGCATGGACTAATATCCATCACTTCTCTTAGTGAAAGCAGCACACAGTTCACACAAGAACACTGATTAGGCACACAGTGAACCATTCGATCTCCCTAGATGTTTAACCCCTTCCCAGCCAGTGTCATTAGCCCAAAAAGTGTCAGTGTCCGATTGTCTGCCACAATATCGCAGTCCTGCTATAAGTCACAGATCACCACCATTACTAGTATACAAAAAAAAAATTCCAGCATATATCCAATAGTTTGTAGACGCTATAACTTTTGCACAGACCAATCAATATACGCTTATTTTGATTTTTTTTTTTTTTTTTTACAAAAAACATGTAGCAAGATACATATTGGCCTAAATGTATGAAGAAATTATATATTTTTTCTTGTTTATAGCATAAAAAATGCAGTGGTGATCAAATACCACCAAAAGAAAGCTCTATTTGTGGGAAAAATTACATACATTTTATTTGGGTACACCGTTGCATTTGTCAGTTAAAGTAATGCAGTATCGCAAAAAATGGCCTGGTCAGGGGGGTAAATCTTGCAGAGGTCAAATGGATATATTATATTTTTCTGATTGGTAAAAAAAAAATGTAGTCCTAAAAATAACAAAATATATTTACAAAAATTGGGATAGCCAGCACCAGTTTTTCAAAGTTCAAAATAAAAAATCAAGTCATGTTCTTTTATTATATACACCAGGCATCACTAAATATCGGACTGTGGTCCAGATCCGGACCAAGCCACGGTCCCATCCGAACTCGCAGCCACACAATTTAAGAGCCGCTTCTATTCCCCAGCCTAGTCCGCTGTCATTCTCTGCATGTCAGGAGGCAGAATGGTAATAAGCCAGATGCAGGAGGCACAGCTCTGCATTGGGGGTGGGTAATAAGCTGAATTTGGGAGGCACAGCAAGGGCCAAGTAGTAACAGCTAGAAGACTGGGTCAAAACTGCAGCTCTTTTGAGATGTTCCTGGTCTGAAATTTTTCAGTCGGAAAAAGTTCTGATCGTAAATTCCGATCATCTGTAGCAATTCCGACGTGCAAAATTCCTACGCATGCTCGGAAACAATTTGACGCATGCTCAGCTCGTCATAGTGTTGTACGTCACCGCGTTCTTAACGGTCGAAAGTTCAGCAAACTTTTGTGTGACCGTGTGTATGGAAGCCAAGCTTGAGCAGAATTCCACTCGTGGGTACGCGGCATAAGGGAGGGAAAGGAATGTTAGTTGGTACTTCCCAATCTTTGGCATGTCCCATCCTAGCAAGCCAAATATGATCAGTGTTTTTGCCACACTCATACGGCCACACAAATTTTTCACCTGTGTGCACCAAATTCTCCTCCTTTGTCAATTTGAAAAATTGGGAAGCCATTTCATATCATTTTCATGAAAAATTTAATTTTACTGAAAACTGGAGAAAAAAATCTCCAGGAAACTAAAAGTATCGACTGTAATGGCACAGCAAGGGAGACCACACTAAACGTAAATAAAATATAAACTTTATTGTACAACCATAAAAAGGAATAAAAGCATTCCTATGAAAAAATTATACCCTCTAAATATAAATATCAAATAACTGATATATAGGAAAGGTCACATATACAGCCTACAATGATATCAGTCCAATACAGATGAAGTGAGCTTTCTGCCTTATGCCATGTACACACAAGTGGAATTTCCATCTGAAAAATCTTGGATGGTTTATCCGAAGGAATTCCGCTCAAGCTTGTCTTGCATACACACGGTCTGAACTTTTGACCGTCAAGAATGCGGTGACGTACAACACTACGGCGTGCCCAAAAAAATAAAGTTCAATGCTTCTGAGCATGCATTGAATTGTTTCCGAGCATGCGTGATTCTTTGCGCGTCTGAATTGCATACAGACGATCGCATTTTCGAATAGGAACTTTTCCCGACTGAAAAATAGAGAGCCTGCTCTCAACCTTTTGCTGGCTGGAATTCCGCCAGCAAAAGACCAATGGAGCATATACACGGTGGTATTTTCCGACAAAAAGCTTTTGCTGGTGGCATTTCCGATCATGTGTACGCGGCATTACAGGCATTAAAGGGGTTGTGAAGTCAGAAGGTTTTTTTAATCTTAATGCACTCTATGCAATAAGATAAAAAGCCTTCTGTGTGCAGCTCTCTGTCCAACGATGGTCAGTCTTGGCCATCCAAGACTCTCCCTCCTGATTGGCTGAGTCAATCAGTCAGCCAATCAGGAGAGAGGGAGCTCGGCCAAACCGCAGCAAACCGCAAACCGTGTCTGAATGGACAAGCTGCTTGCTGTGGGGGCACAGAAGAGTGACCAGAGAACAGGAGGATCTGGGCTTCTCTGTGTAAATCCGCTGCAACAGAGCAGGTAAGTATAACATGTTTGTTATTTTTATAGAAAAAACAAAACAAGACTTTACAATCACTTTAAGAAAGGCTCACTTTGTTTTTTGACTGTGATATTTGTTGTCATTGCATAATGTGACTGTTGACTGTAACTTTCTTTGGTAATAAAGGAGTTACAAAAAAAAAAAAAAGAAAGGCTCACTTCATCTGTATTGGACTTAAATCATCTGTAGGCTGTATATGTGACCTTTCCTATATATATCAGTTACCGTATTTATCGGCGTATAACACGCTCCAGCGTATAACACGCACCCCAAGTTTAAGAGGGAATTTTAAGGAAAAAAACTTTTGGGAGGGAAGTTTAAGGAAAAAAACTTACATTTAAATGCCCATCAATGCAGCCTTGTCAGTGTCTATCTGCAGCCTTCTCAGTGTCATTTGCAGCCTTGTCATTGCAGCTTTGTCAGTGTCCATCTGCATCCTTGCATTGCAGCCTTGTCAGTCTTTTGCAGCCTTGCCAATCATTTGCAGCCTTGCCAGTCATTTGCAGCCTTGCCAGTCATTTGCAGCCTTGCCAGTCATGTGCAGCCTTGCCAGTGTCAGTGTCAGTGTCAGCTTGCCGTTTAAAAATGGTGCTGCCCAGATACAGAGCAGATGTCCTGTGTATCTCGGCGGCTCTCGGTAGCTCTTGGCCGCTATCGGCGGCTTTCGGCTATTTTCGGCGACTTTCGGCCGCAGTCAGCTGTTCTCTGCGGCTTTCGGCTATTTTCTGCGACTTTCAGCCGCACTCGGCCGTTCTCAACAGCTTTCGGCTTTCCGAAAGGCGCCGGGAACGTCCGAAACCCGCCGAGAATGGGCGAAAGCGTCAGAAAGCCGCCGAGAACGGCCAAACCTGCCGAGAAGCTCACAATCGGCGGCGGATCAGCAGGGGATTGGCGTATAACACTCACCTGCGATTTTCCCCTGATTTTAAGGGGAAAAAGTGCGTGTTATACGCCGATAAATACGGTATTTGATATTTATATTCATATGGGATTATTCTTTCATAGTGATGCTTTTATTCCTTTTTATGATTGTGCAATAAAGTTTATATTTTATTTAAGTTTAGTATGGTCTCCCTTGCTGTGCCACTATAGTCCATACTTTTAGGTTTATGGAGATTTTATGCTCCATTTTGTGCCTATCTTCATTTGTATTCATTTGGATGAGGCCTAAAAGTCTCTTTTTTGTATGTCATTTTACTGTCACCTCCATACAAGTCATCTCTATTTCAACATCTAACAAATTTTCATTATGCAGATATTAAAGTGGTTGTAAAGGCTGAATGTTTTTTCTTTTTACCTTAAAGTGTTCTCTGCATTAAGGTAAAATAAACTTTTTACATGCAGCTCCCCCTCTTCCTCTTCACTGGACTCGTGAGAGTTGAGTGCAGCGGGAGCAACGGGCTCCAACTTCTGTTAATTTAAATCTAGTGCTCAGGGATTTACTATATGAACACTCAACATGGAGAAAAAATAGCCTAGTAATGTTTGATTTAGCCCCCATTCACACAAATCTAATGTACATGCAGTTTCACAGGACAAAGAGTTCTGCACATATTCTATAAATACACCCTGTTAGGTTATCCATATTGCTAATACAGACACTGAGTTGCTTTGTTCAGCTGTTTTCGACTTCATTGACTTCAGTTACACAATCTGCCATGATATTCATGGAGAACTTATATGAGTGTGGATATTAATAGTGCGCCTCCGTTTTGAGAGTCCACAAACGATTAAAGGAGGGAAATAAATTCAGACGGGTCCTAATTCTTTCATTTATCATTTTCTTTAAAGAGCTCTTCGTGCTCTTTCTATCCTCCGCCTAGCAGTTAATTATATCTCAGATGTCAAGAGTGATTAATACGGTGCAGAATTCAATTCTCAAGGAAGATTATAAAACAGTCCCGCTCGTTCATAGGCTGCAAAATCCAGGAACTTATATGAAATTTAGCTGTTGCAGCTTGTGTTGCCTACATCTTACAGTAAATGGGGAAAAAAGCTTTGCCAAATGTGTGATCTCTATATATGAATATTTAAAGCACAATGTTTGCATGTTTGTCGATCATAATACAAAGGCAAATATATAAAATGCTTTTGTCTGGTCAGATTTTCTTGTAAAAAAAACAATGGGTTTTTTAAATGCTGCAAGTATACCTGCCTTAAAGCAGTATTAAACCCAAAAACAAACATTTAAAGCAGTATTAAACCCACGTACTTTGTCCGATGTTGCGTTGCGTACACAAAACATTTTATTATATTGCAGCTTACCAATTCTTAGTGCGTTAGTTCATTTGTTGGGTCATTGCGGCCTATATCTTGATCGCTTTGATTTGCACATGCTTTTGTCTGCTGTTGCAAACTTCGTTCTTCAGGCTATCGCTTTCTGTTTGTCCGTTCTGACCAGCCGACCTTTTGTGACCTTCTGTTTTCCCGTGCGTAGACCCCAAGACCCGTCCTGAACAGAGTGACAAGGAGTATGTGGACCAAGAATTGGTTACCACCAGTTCTCGCACATACTTCGTGAGATCCGGGAGAATAATCCTGATGATTTCAGGGAACTTTCTTTCTCAGGATGACGGACCCCCAGATTTTCACCGTCTTACCCCCTTTAATACCTGATGAGACAACCATTACTCCGGAAGAGGCTTGTTGCCACGTTGAGGTACTTGGCGACAGGATGTGATACAGAGGGTTGGCCAAACTAGCCCACATTATTGTTGCCAATCCAGGGAGTGGGGTTAGCTTCATCCAGAACCGGGGTAAACACACAAACAACAGGTGGGGAGGGGGGGCCGGGGGGGTGGGTGCGGGCGCTGGAGGGACTGGGCCGGGGCGGGGAGGGGGGGTGGGCGTGGGGGGGGGGGGGGGGGGGGGGGGTGTGGGGGGGTGGGGGGGTGAAGGGCGGGGGGGGACGCGGGGGCGATGCGCGGGGGGGGGGTTGTGGGGGGGGTGGGGGGGTCGGTGAGTGGGTGGTGGTTTTATGCTTTGTTTGTTGTTTTGTTTGTTTTGTTATTCTTCTGTTTTTGTTTTTACTGTTTTTTTTGTTTTGTTTGTCCCCCACCCACCACCCCATCACCCCCCGCCCCTCCATCCCCCTCCCCCCCCGTTTTTTTTGTCCCCCCCATCTGTACCCTAGAGTGGGGCTGTGAAGGGGAGCCTCTACTCTGTGCAATACTTTCCAGTGGTTCCAGGTGTGTTGCAAATGTTTAGGTGCTGTTTCACTCCACAGTTCCCTTCCACGCACAGGAATGGCATACTTTGCCACACCCTAACTGCGGAGGGGCAATAAACATCACCGCCCAGGGTTTAATAGTTGTAGTGATGTTGGCGGGTAACATACGAGTTTATGTATGTGGAATGAACGGCCGGAAAACGCACAAAAGTTCTACAAAAGAGGAGAATGCCGAAGGACTCCCCCTTCGTCTTTGTCGCAGATGAAGCGTTTGCGTTGAAATGAGGCCGTTCCCGATGAGGACCCTCACCCCGCAGTCTTCAACTACAGGCTGTCCAGAGCCAGAAGAGTTGTGGAGAACGCTTTTGGCACATGCTGTTCCTGACGGCAGTTTAAGAATACAAACTGAAACCACATAGTTCTTGAAACAACTTCCTCAAAAGACATAGGATATGTGGTGCCCGTTGGTTGGTGTGTATTCTCCAAAATGCTGTGCTCCGTGTTTTTCGTACAAAGCACTGTGGGTGTCATTTACATAAGTCAAATCCGCTATCTCTACAAGTGCATTGAAAAAGTTTTCACAGGAAAGAAAAATTGGAAGTGCAAAGTGGATTTTTTTTCCTTTAGTAAATAACACCCATTGCCCCCCATATCCTTTTCATTTTACATACATAATGCATTGTGTTTTTTTTTTTAACTAAGGAAGCCACACATTAGGAAAAATAAAAGTTTACTAGGAAAACTTTCCCAAGTGCGTTTACATCTTCACGCCAAAAAACTGACAACATCTTGGTTATTTACAACATTGTTTACAAACATTCCGCAATTGGTAAAACCAGGCATGGAGCAAAACAGAACCTAGGAACTTGGAAAGTTCAACTTTGTAAAGTGAAGACAAGATCAGACATGACTATATGTTCAAAGTGTGTTTGATCTTGCCTTCATCACATGGGGGGGTCACCCCCGAAAAGTGGAAGTGGAAATTTGGAACATGCACACAATTTTGGGTCTGAAAATGGTAATTAGATGGGAAAAACACATGCCTAGAAGCTTCAAAAGTGCCATTTTCCATCATGGGGATGAATTGGACGTTTTTTTGGGGGTGCAACCCCTTCACCACACCCACTTTCGTAGTTCGTTAAAGTGTTTGCACCCCCAAAAAAAACGTTGCCATTCATCCCACCATGGTGGGAGCTAGCACATGTGGACACAATGTGTGCATGTTCCAAATTTCAGACAGTTTTTAAAGTTGCAAATGTGTTCAGAAGCAGGCACAAAATGTGTGTTAATACTTGGTGCGTTTTCATATTTTTCCTAAAACATCAATGATGTTCTTCAATTTTTGTTGAACATCCATTGATGTTTTGCTTTATGTAATCTAGATCTCGATTGCAGACCATTATCTCTCCGATGAGTACGTGGGCAACTCTCTGTGGTAAAGTGCGAATTTTCTTCCACAACATCCACGTCACCTAAAAACCACAAACAAACAAAAATGGGGTGTTGGAAATGAGGCAGCCATACATGGATTAGCTTACCAGTAGCTGTGTTCTCCCACACTCACCTGTTGTGGTGACAATTTCTCCAAGTTCGATGATCTCTCCTTCCTCCTCCTCCTCCTCTGCTTCTGCTCTTTCCCCTTTTTTGGGAGGTGTTGGTTTGGGGGTTTCCTCAGACGGCCCAAGTTTTCGCTCCCCTATGAGAATGTCCAAAAGGAAGATTTAGCAACACAAACTATGAGGGCAGAAATAGGAAATGACAACATTGCTTGAAAGTGACGGACACTATTTTAGTTTGGCCAGTTACAATGTCAACTACATGAATGTAGTCACTTTGTAAAGGTGCTAAACTGACTAGCTTTTTGGTAGAAGTTTGTGTGATGGAGACCCCCCTCTAGTATCCACTGGAGCACATGTGTGGGAAAGGCTAATAAAAAGGGGGTTTGGGTGTCCCAGCACTAGTGCTCTCGAGTCCAGATGGGTAAACAGCTACTGGGTGACCTCTCCTTTACATTGAATAAATTGGCTTTACATTCTGGATGACATTTCTAGGGAGAACAAACTTCCTTTCCCCCAAAAAAAAAAACACCAAACATCGTAATATAAGTGGCCGCACGATCGAGGTTGCGTACGATCGAATGCACACACACACGACCATGACAGTGGCAGAAAGATCGAGGCTGAGTACGATCGAATGCACAGACGAACATGAAAGTGGCCATTTTGGAATGTACAACTTTGTAAAAATCAAAACACATGGAGCAGTATGCAAGCAAGAAATCAAACACAAAACACAACTACTTACTTTTTTGAAGAATTCTCTTGATCTTTCTGTACTGATCGGCCTCCCTCAGTTTCAGGTCTGACCAGCGTTTCCTCAGTTGCTCTTGGATCGTTGTACCCCAAAATGATTGTACAGCCTTCTCACAACTTTAGACATGATCTTGGCCTTGCGGACATTGGGGTTGAGGTAAGGCCCATACTTCCCATCATAGTCGCTCCTCTTTAATATATCCACCATCTCCAACATTTCTCCAAATGACATATTGGAGGCCTTGAATTTCAGGCTCCGGGATCGGGACGTTTGTGCCTCCGGACTTTCCTCGTCCACCTCCTCGTTGGTGGGATATTTGTGGAGCACCTGCTGTGTCCCCGCCATGTGCTCTCCCCACTGCGCCGTAAAGAGAAGGGGTGGGAATAGACGAGAAAGATCGTCAGGGGCGGGCGGAGTTTGACGCATGCGCACTGTATATAAAACGTCACACGCCTGTGTCGTAGCCACGATCTGGGAGACGAGGGGGAGAGAAAGCTCACGCACGAGACGATCGCTACAAACGAAGGTACAATTTGACGTTGGTACATAACTAGCCTAGACTGATTAGAACTTGAGGCTTCTTTATGGAGAAGATTAGGAGAGTTTAGGCTGACATTATTTTATATTGTTTTGTGTGGCGTTGTGTCTTGCAGAGGTGATGGATGCCTTCTACAACGTGAGCTTTCTCCCACACTTCATTGAAAAATACCGGCAATTCCCCCTCTATGGCAGGCAAAACACAGGGATTATAGCAACAGACCAAAGAGGTACGCAGCCCTGCTGAAAATGGTGGCATTTGTAAAGCCTACCCTGCCCATGGCAACCGTCGCAAACTTAAAAGTGAAGATCACCAACATGAAGACTACCTATTTTCGGGAGCGCAATAAGGTCCTGAAGTCACAAGCATCTGGAGCTGCAGCAGCTGATGTCCATGTCCCAATTCCCCCTCTTATGGCAGGCAAAACACTGATGAGGCTTCCGAGGACCAACCTGGCCTTCCAGTCAGGAATATGTGATGGTTGCATTATTTTCTATGCTTTCTTTCCTTTAGTTTTCATCTGGTGATCCAGCCAGTAAGGCTGTTGTTTTTCAACAGATCAAGCTTTCCTGCAAATGTAGCAGTTAGTGTTGAGACAAACCATTTACCAGTGACAGGGGTGCTTACAATGATCAACTTTTATTTATTTGTGTAAAATCTTTATCCCACCCAAAAAACACTTGCTGTAGCTGCCTTTGTAACTGCCGTGTGAGCTGGAGATTGGCTTCAATTTATTGCCTAAATCTGCTAGTACATCTAACACTCCCCTGTCCCCGGACTGATAATGCTGCTGTCCAAAGGTGCCCACTGTGCTCCTTCATCCAGAGTGGGGCCACTCTAATAGTGGAGGTGTGTTACTGGACATATCACCAGATAAACACAGAGGGAAAAAAACAAACAAAAACGAAATGCAGCGCAGTCACCACATGTAAGAATTGGAAAAACTAGATCATAAGTCATTACTTATTGACCTGCAAGGGCTTTTAAACCAAGTATGTGAGAACGGACCCCTCTTACGGTAGCACAATGGTTTGCCAGGATGAACAACATAGAATGGATGGAACATTTCTCTTTGGACTTGAGAGATAAACATTGAAGCTCTTACAACCAGATGGTTCTACTGGGACCTGCTCCAATAGTCTAATGCAGGGGTAGCAACCTTAGAGGTGGAGGATATTCCTGAACAACATGGGAGTAGTCAAAGATCATCTGGCATAATGTCGCCTCCTCACACCTGATTTAAACCTTTACTTGCCATACTACCGTGTCACAATCACGTGCAGATCGCGGAAATCATGGGTTTAAATCAGGTAATGCTGAGGCAGCAGCCAAAGTTGTACACATGCTGCAGCAGGAATTAAACCCCCTTTTGCTTTGGTGGGTGCTACCGCCTGCCAGTCATGACCCATTCAAGTAAACGGGGCCACTCTGCAAGCGCCCCGCAACTGCATGCTTCTGCGGGGTCTAAGGGGTTAAAGCAGATGGTGAGAAAGCAACACAATGCTGCCTTCTTTAACTCCTTATTTGCTGTACTGCACAACGTTTCAGGGCATTTGCAGAGCGCCCTAATTCAATTGAATGGGTCTTGCTTGGCAGGTGCTATACCCACCAACCATGACAGGGCGCATAACTCCTGCTGCGGCTGCAACTGGTGTATACCCCTGGCCAGTGCAGCTAAAGGGAGTGCGATTGGGGCAGGGATAGTAAAAACACCAACCCCAAACTGAAAATGTAAATGAACCCTTATTATTCTGAGCACCCTATAACGCTGCTGGGTTAGCAGCACTTTGCTATAGACTTCTATTATATTCTATTATATAAAAGTACACCAAAACTCCTGCATCAGGATGGGACAGGAGCCAGCGCTACAGAGGAGGCATCAGCTTATGAAACTCTTGCTCCCTACTATAGCTTCAACTTTACAAGTAGTCCCTCTGCATTGCACTCTGTTTGATGCTCTGGAATGGCGGTTCAGCAAGCCCAGATCGCGATCTACCAATCACATGTCCGCTATCTACGGGTTGCTGACCCCCGGTCTAATGAATTTTTACAATTTTAAATATCCATCCTTTTTATCATGTTTATCTGCTCCTAGAGGAACCTTCTGTGGATACCCTCTCTGCTCTCTTTTTCCCTGCCTTCTTCCCCTTCCCCCTATTTAACTTTTTTCCTCTTTCCCTCAGTCCTTGAAATACTTATCTGTCATTTCCTTCCCCTTCACTTAGTAGGATCCCCCTCTCCTCTTGACCCATAATTTCTCTAAAAACATGGTGCACATCGGACGCATTCTGTGCCCTTGTGGTCCTACCACTCTAAGGGTAGAAAGCTATGATGTTTGATGTCTATCACAACGAATTGTAACAAGTACCATCTTTATTAAATTCATCTGTGTGCTGCTTCGTGTCCCTTTCTGATCGTACTGTAAATGTAATTAATTTTTATGTTGAGGCTTGATGTGTGCCTCTAAATAAAAAAACAAACAAAAAAAAACAATACTGATCAAATAACAAAAATCGATGACTATATATTGCATTGAAAATAAAATAATTTTAATGACTGTAGAAACACTTTGAAATAGTGGTCTCAAACTGCAAGTCCCATGAGGCATTGCAAGGCTGACAGTTACAAGAATGACTCCCACAGGCAGTTTCGCAACAGCTGGAGGCCCGCCAGTTTGAGACCCCTGCTTTAAAGAAAACAGTCTTCATCGTTTGGGATGCCCATTGGCCGAGATATTCATGTTTAGGATTACTACTTTCCAAATGGGGCAGAATTCAGGGGCTTTATTCTTTTTGCTGGGTGAGCAAAATTTGTTACTTCAGGAATCCTTGCACAAAGGGTAATGAAACCTTTCTAAATGTCTCTTATCGTTATTCATTTTTTTGTCAAGTATAGTTTCTAGACAGGTGCTTTGTTCACACAGTATATGATTTTACTGGGACAAAATTATTTTACTTCTGCATCTCCCACCAACCATTATAACAACACTTTTAGCAATATAGTTTGGAAAGTAGGTTGTGAATCTGTTTTAAAAAGTGTATCTAAGTATTGATTTTCCAACCCAGAGAATTAGGATTTGATTTCAACCACTGAAGTCCACAAATAAGCACCACCACACTACTGGCAGACCTCTATGGCTATTTTGTTTGTTGGTTCTACTGTGGGTTGAAATACTTAAATTTTTTAATATCTGCATGCAGTTCATGGAACATTTTAGTGTATTTTCAATTTTGCAGTCCTGGGATAACCCCTACTTTACATGCCCCCATTCACCGAGCCATTTTTTTCAAAAAGGCCCAATCGTATCTAGCTTTTATAAGGGTGAATAATGATACTATACTTAAAATAGAATTTGATATTTTCTAACAGGAATGTCGGTCAAAAGTTTGTAAATTATGTCAGAAATGGCTGGGCTCAAAGTACAGTTTTGTATGTGTGGAATCTGTGGAGCAGCAGAGAAGTTTGGGCTGAATGTGTTTGATGCTGCTTAAATGCGTAGGTGTATATTGTTGCCCATTTGTTAATTGGTAGGCAGTCACTGCATTTTGTGAAAAATATATATCTAAATATATAAACTCGCGCTGAGGAAAAACAAAATCAAACGTGAATGAAGCTGCTATACACAAAGTGCTACACACTTGAACATAATAAAAGAAGTAATACAGCTCTTAACAAACATGTGTCCATATAAGTGAAAACAAATAAACAATGATATATAATATGTAACAAAGTCCATGTGAACCGTGAAAATAATATAGAGTCCAGAAAAACAACTAAATAGGTGCTTCACATCCAAAGTGTAAAGTTGCAGGGGATACTTCACATCTAATACACAAAGATGCAAGGAAGAAATTCGCAGACAAGTTCAGGCGTAACAAAACACCCCCACATGTGTCCCCACTCACCAAATCACGATGACACCCAGCTTTGCGGTCTGGGAGTCGGAACAGACTTGTAAAAGTGTCCACGGGAATTACTGGATGGCAGGTTTGGCTGATTATGAAAATTAGGAAACGAACGATCCTTCCACATTAATTCTCAGTCATGAGTAAAACAGGTACCCATAAAGAAAATAAAGGGACCAATAGTGAAGTATGCTATGAAAAGGGATTTATTGCACATACAAGGGCATACTTACAAACGTAAGTTAAAAGTAGGCATTGGAAATGGTATAAAAACTGCAGCAAACGCCGTTATCTGCGTTCCACGAGACCGGAAGTGGTGTCAGAACCGGAAGTATGTCACGTCAATGCATTTTTCCCTCCCACAGGGCGTCTTCAAAGGTCCTTTGATGACGCCCTGTGGGAGGGCGAAATGCATCGACGTGACGTACTTCCAGTTCTGACATCACTTCCGGTCTCGTGGAACGCCGATTGGTGTAATGGTTAATGCCAGCGGTGTAATACCTGAATTTTTCTTGGTAACAACTTTTAGAAGTTCATGTGCTGTAGGGCTCAGACTGAGGGAATGTGGATTGGCACAAGGATTCCATTGTATTGCTGGGCAAGGAGCTTGCTGATAGGGCAAAGCAGAATAATAGGCAAGATGCGTCCTTCGGTCTGTCACTTCTTATTTTACTGTCCGGTCACAGGCTGGGGATTGGACAAGACCTGTAGGTGTTACTTAGCTGCAGCAGAGAAAAATCAGATCTCCAGCACTGGAAATGATCTTATCTTAAATTCTTAATCTTAAATCAATTAAATCAGTTAGTTTAATTAATTTAAATTGGAACTACATTTCATCTGAGCACCAAAAATTCTATTTATTTCATTTTTAATATTCAAAGCAAAGCCCCCCCCCCCCCCCCCCCCCCTCAAACCATCAATGTCCCCATGCTTTTGTTTTGCTGAGAAATCACTTTGAAAAACACACCTTATCATTTCTGGCCATGGCCATCTTGAGTTAGGGCAGATGATTCATGTAGCATTTAATTCCTGGAATCCACTTGCCCTTACTTAGTTCAGGCCTGCAGGAGAGGGCATGGTAGCTGAGAAAGCCCCTTCTCCCCTAATGAAGACTCCTGGGACGTATGACATAATTTCCCTACGCATGGAAACCAGGAAGTAACTGATGAAATGTAAGAACAAAAGTTTAAAACAAGCAAATATGATATACTTTTCTATTCATTTACTAAGGCTAGTAGCATAAAGATTAAAAATAGTCAATGTTGATTGAGAGAGTGAAGTTCAGCTTTAAGTAATTTTAGAAATGGGAATCCAAACTCTCTATAACAGATAAAGCTTCTCCTTTAAATGCATTTATTCTGTGTATTAAGCTGGTAGCCTTGTGTTAAGCTGTAATATAGATTCACCTGCCTAACCTCCACAGGTCCTCATATTTGCTTGCCTTTAAAAATAAAAAAATTTTTTCCATACGTGCAAATTGGGACAGTAGATGTTAATTATCATCTACCCTGCACATCATTGAACTTATTTATGAAATCATCCAGTTTATTTTATCCTTGTAAAACATACCATGGATAGCTTAGAGTAGAGTATAGCTATTATCGCCATAATGGGCACTTTGCAGCATTCCACAATCTTCTTTATTCTTTCCCAGCTGACCCATATTTCATGGCTTAGTGGGGGAAATTGATTTAGAAAAGGTACTCCTGGTAAATGCCAACTCATTTTTCATCTAGGCACAGGTATACAATATGTGGGTTCAGAAGAAATGCATATACTTGACTAGAACTAAATGGCTTTATGATTTCTTGCTTTCAAGTGCTGTGCATGAAGCAATATAACTGGCAGGAGAGAGAATGAAGCAGATAGAATGAGGCGGGGAATGGATGGTAAATTATTCCATGCACGAGCAATATGCTCTCAGATTGGAGCAGATGTGCGCGTGACACAGCAATGTCTATCACAGTGACAGCAAGCTCAAGGTGACATTGGGCTGAAACAAAACAGCATCAAGCTGTCACTATGCTCAAAGATGATAAGCTTTGTGCCACACCAACTGTATCCAAAGAAGTTGTTCAAGGGAGAAAGGTGTCCAGTTTTTTTTTTTTAATATGACACCTACATGCATTTGCTGCTTGGGAAAAATCAGTAATTGTTTCCTTCCTCATCCAAAACTGAGCTGATTTGACCAGTTTTGGGAGTATGCTGGCATATTTTTGTAATCGCAGTAACCGTGTCCTTTCAACATCAGTATTGAATAGAGCTCAAAGGGTTCAAACCCCTGTCAGTTTATTTTTTGCTGTTTATGTCCTGTTGGGGAGAATTTCCTTTATGTACTGTCCCAGAAAAGCAACAGAAAACAATAAGAAATGTCTACAAAGTTTGGAAATTTCCCTCTCAGTTGTCACCAGAGAGAGCAAAAACCTCCATTCACTGCCTTCACTTCTTGTTCTAGAGCGGTGAATCTCCCCACCAGGGACACAAAGCAATGAAAACCTGCCAGAGGTTCTAATCCTTCACTACTCCATCTAAAAGTATAAAACATGTTTTGGCTGTACATACACTTTAATCATGGGCGTCCGCAGAACTTTTTTCAGGGGGTGGCATCACTTTAGGGTCACCCATGCACTGTCCCTTTTCGACAATGTCATTATCACATTATTATGGTCAGAGACTGCAGAAGTATTACAATCCCTAGGATAAGTAATGGATAATGGCCAACAGGCCCTCTTACCAGACCCAGCGAAACTACAGAAGGGATCCCTCCGGCTGGACGATCGCTCACTCTGGGTTCCCCGGGGGCGACTCTGGTCAGTAGTGTAGCATGTCTGTACCCTGGCAGTGGCTCAGTCTTCCTCTCTCTGGTGGCGCTGGGCAGCGTGGCTCTCTCTGGTGGCGCTGAACAGCATGGCTCTCTCTGGTGGCGCTGGACAGCGTGGCTCTATCTCTGGTGGCGCTGGGCAGCGTGGCTCTCTCTCTGGCTTCCGCCTAGCACACTCCTCGTTCTTTGTCCTGTAGCACTCTCTCCCTCAGCTTTTTTTCCAGGCTGCAGTCTCTCAATCTCTCTCTTGATCAAGCTGTAGCCTCCTCCCTGCAGAAAATAGAGCCGCAAATCTTTGGGACTTTGGGACTACTGACAGGAGAAAGGGGGGGTGAGCGGGGAAACCTCTGATAGCCCACAGCTCGCCTTTCTCCTGTCACAGCACTGCCGAGTTTTCTGCTGGACAGAGCAGGGAAAAGAGTCCAGTCACACTACACTGATGAGGGGGGGGGGGCTTGACAGCACCCTGATGGTGTCACCCCACTGGTAATAGCAACACAACTGTGCTGAATTTAAGATCCGATCCCTAATTCCAGGGGGGCACTTGACCCCCCTTGCCCCTACCTACGGACGCCCATGACTTTAAGATGGATGAGCTGGACAGATTATAGATAGCATGGCTGCAATTCTGTTACATACATCTGGAAGTCACTGGGCTGCCAGGAAATGCTGGATATTTGTTTTCACTTTGTGAGCGTTTTCTAAGCAATGTCATACATTTAGCTATGTTGTCATACAACTGTTCTCATTTACTTTTAGACTGTAGATCCTCTTTAAGAAACATGCTTCACTGCATTTTTAATCTACAGGTAGGTACCTCACATTTAAAAATCTTTTGTTGAAAAAAATAAGTTTTTCACCGAAGTGGACATTTTCATATATAACATTTTTTTTAAATATTCTTTTGTAATATTTATTTCCCTTACACACTTGAGATATATTGAAAAGTAATTACTCATGTCCTTGCCTCTTCTTCAGAGTCTATAGTGTAACTGCCTAATAATTGCCATTTGTATATATTTTTCTTATCTAGAATCTCCGTTGTGGTACAACAGGTGTGGTGACCTTTATTCGTGGCAACATGTTGCACGTGGCTTGGCTGGGAGACTCCCAAGTAATGTTGGTACGGAGGGGACAAGCAGTGGAACTTATGAAGCCACATAAACCAGACAGAGAGGTAATGTCCTCACAGTTCAGTTTCTTATATCATATTCACTACATGAACAAATAAAATGTGTGAAATAAAATGCCTTTCATCACTAGGGTCAGGTGCTTCCACGTGTTTGCTAGTCCTGTGCTTGGGGAAATATCTGATAAACCCCTGATGTAAATCTTTCTACAATTTGCTAGCAAAGCATTTACCGACAAACATGACAGTTCCTTCAGATTAAATATAGTGTTTATAACTTATTGGAGTGAGGAAATTTATCACAGGTTTATGGTCCAGTCACCAGTCTAAAACTTTACCTGTAGCACTTTAATATGTTTCAGCAAAGAAGATCCTGCCAGTAATACACTTTCCGTCCTAGAATGACTATGCTTACTCACTGTACTGTATCTGTGGAAGAGTAGTGCTGTCATTCTGTATAAGGACTACAGAACACCTTCCTTTTGAGTAGTTGGAGGCCATCTGAATTTTAGTTTCTGCCCTTTCAAAAGCATGACCTCATACAATGTCTCCTAGCTTCAGAGTGGGTCTAACACAGGACACATAAAAAATAATTATGGATTTCTTTAATTTGACCCTGATATGCGTGCTTAGGAGTAATAATTACCTAAAGACTAAATATTCAGATTGTTGAAAAATATAGCTTTAAAGTTTATGTAACCCCCAACAGTAAACCCCTCTTAATTTCTCCCTTTTGATCTTTTAAATATTGAAAGTGTCTTGTTATACCTGTTTCATAATGGCCAACTCTGAGCTCCCTGCAGTGTTATCAACCCTGCTCATTTCACCTTGGTGAACATCTGCCCCCTATGTTATTGAGGGGGGAGGTAACCATGCTGCTTCTCCATAGAGTACAGTAAGCCAGGACAGGAAGCATGTTGACAGGATCACCAGGTGAAACATTTTTTTTGCATGATAAGCATTTGCATTATTAATAATAATAAGTGGGTAACAGCAAAATGCACAAATGGAGTGTGTTGCTCCTCATCCAACCATCCCAACACACATAACTTCGGATCAGGTTGTAGATTAATTGAAAAAACGGTGGTGATAGTGTCTAAGATTAATGTCCAAATCGAAAAAGCTTGAGGCATTTCAATGTGCATCTACCAGACAAGGGCAAGTCTCTTTTATGCCGTCTCAAAAGTTTTTGAGGAGCATGATAGGTTTTATGGATAATAAAACAATTGTTTCTGTGTAGTTGATGGCAATACCTGTAGCACATTATTTATAATATCAGACTATTCATCATCCGAGATAGGCAAGTCAAGCAATCGGTGAGGGAACCTTCACAGACTATACACTAGACCTAGACTGCTCTGAGATTGCATGCTACATTTGCAGAAATTGATAAAAATCTATTAGAAAATCTAAACTGTTTTTTTATTGACTGAAAATCTTTAAAGACTGGTCTATTATTCAGTTGCAATATAAATAAGACCGCGTACAGCCCAAGCATCAAAACCTTCCAGTTTGAAAACCTCAGAATAATTTAAATTATGAATAAACATGTTTAATTACTAAGCCCCAGGTAACCCAGGTGTTTTTTTTTAAAGGAAATACTAAAGTCTTGTTTTTTTGTTTTTTTCCTTTAAAAATAACAAACATGTTATACAAACCTGTTCTGTGCAGTGATTTTGCACAGAGTGGCCCAGATCTTCCTCTTCTCAGGTCCCTTACCGGCGCTCCTGGCCTCTCCCTCCTGTCGAGTGCCCCTACAGCAAGCAGCTTGCTATGGGGGCAGCCGAGCCGCAGCTCTGTATGTCCATTCAGACATGGAGCCATGGTTCGGCCCCATGCCTGCTCTCTTTTCATTGGTTAACTGACTTTGACAGCAGAAGGAGCCAATGGTGCCGCTGCTGTTTCTCAGCCAATCAGAAGGGAGAGTCCCGGACGGCCGAGGCACTCGCGCACATCGCTGGATTGAGATGTGGCTTAGGTAAGTATTAGGGGGCTGAGTGAGGCTGCTGCACACAGAAGTTTTTTTATCTTAATGCATAGAATGCTTTAAGATAAAAAAAACCTTCTGCCTTTAGTGCCACTTTAACTCTGGGCCCTAAATCTGCCTGCCTTAAAACTATCAAGTGGACATTAGGAAAAACAGTCACTCGGACAAGCTGTGTAATTGTTGGAACTGCTAAAAATTAAATCTTCGTGATTTTGCAGTGTTTACAATGAGGCTTAGTTTTATCCAATAGTGTCAAATAGTGGCAATTTTATTTTTAAAACATTTTTAACGGAATCCAAAGGGCAGCATTATGTAGTTCATTTAAAAATTGAGGGGCCCAAATAATTTTGAGATTGACACATCCCATAACTGTCAGCAGTAGTTTACACCAATTTGCAGATTTTTGCTTTTACATTTGGTGATCAAGGGAAGGTTAATAAGGGAGACATACATAGATAAACACAGGTGTATAGTTATACCCAGGTAACCAAAGGAATCCACATGTTTTTCATTTGGGTGGCAGAGATTGGGATTTGCCTAGATATTGGATCAAGAGGTAAGAGTGGATGTGTTCCAAATAATTGTAAAGCCTGAAAAGGTCCCAAATCTCCCTACTAGACTTATTAGGCTCTCAAGGGAAGCACATGTATCACCCAGAAACGACACCACATTATCTGCGTATAGAGCTTTTTTCTCTTCCCCTCTTTTAAATGCTACTGTAGATGGTTCTAGGCATATAGTGTCTGTCAGTGGGTCAATGGCTCAATAGCCAAGGCAAATAGATGACTACTTTTTTTTTTTTCATTATTTATTTAGAAGTTTTCATAATAATAATAATAAAAAAAAAAAAACATGTTAAAAATGTAACATCATCCAATGGAAAAATCACTGAGTCTGGAGGACCGGCTCGGGTTAGGCGTATAGGTGGGGTCATTTCTGGGAGGACATGCATTTTTACAATGTCAGCCTACACCTGGGCAGTGAACAAAGTCATCACTTCAAAATCCAGTACGGCTTGGGCCCATACAAATATGCAACAGCTCTATTCTTTATTACTGTCAAATATTGCCAGAAGGTTACATTCCTTTAGGGTTCATAAACGTGTTACAGTCTGTAAAGTAGGCTCTAGTTCAGTCTTAAAAGAAACCCTAAATACTAAAATAAACTGGCCTATAATTGTAGGCCTAAAAGGTCTATAGTTATTCTTCTTACTTGTTATGCATGGATTTTGATAATTAATAATCCTGTGTTTGTGTGTTCAAAGGATGAAAAACATCGCATAGAGGCCTTGGGAGGTTGTGTGGTCTGGTTTGGGGCATGGAGAGTTAATGGAAGCCTGTCTGTCTCCAGATCTATTGGTAAGCGATTGACTTTAATTCATTCTTTCCTCTTCTCTTTGTCTCTTTATGACTCTGATTTTAATTAAGTGTTTGATGGTCTCAGACATACAGACAGCTAAAGAAACACCAACAAGAAGATAAATTACATAGGGAAATCCTTAGTCATCTCACCTACAATGCAATTAAATTGCAAAGGCCCTAGGCCTCTATTAACTAACCTGAATAATGTCCTTAGCATTTATTCAAAAGCCATAGGCTTTATTTACAATGTAGGTCTGTAGAGGCCCACGCACAGGTAGCACAGGTACTTAGTAAGTGAGCTGGCATTGCAAATTAAATGTATTGCCCTTGACTGATCTGATTACTAATTGTTCTGTTCCTGCTGAATCTTTGTATAAAATCTGGCTCCATGTTTTAGTGAACTTTAAATAGTTTGTATCAAGCCGTTCAAAATGAACCATTTCCTTCACTAACACTTATGCCGCGTACACACGGTCGGAATTTCCAATGGAAACAGTCTGATGGGAGCTTTTTATTGGATTTTCCGACCGTGTGTATACCCATCGGTCTTTTTCTGTCAGCATTTCCGACGGACTTTGGATTGAGAGCCTGTTCTTAATTTTTCCGACGGAAAACCTTTCTAACGGATTTTTCGATCGTGTGTATGCAATTACGACCTGCAAAATTCCGACGCATGCTCGGAAACAATTCGAAGCATGCTTGGAAGCATTAAACTTCCCTTTTATAGTGCCGTTGACCGTGTTGTATGTCGTGGTGATATTGACCGTCAGAATTTGGTGTGACCGTGTGTAGGCAAGACAGTTTGAGCGGAATTCCGACGGGAAAAACATCAGAGCTTTTTCCGGCAAGAATTCCGATCGTGTTTACGTGGCATTACAGTGGCTGCACTGTATACAGCCCTGGGGACTTCCCATCCTGCTCCAGGAACAAAATCAAGTCAGCCATTCACAGGCAGCTTTGTATTTTCTGAATAAATACAAAGCTTCTGATTGACAGAAGCAGAGATCATGACGTCATCCACCAGCCCATCAGAAGAAGGCCGACTCAGTTTTGTTTAAGGAGCTAGACAGGAAGTCCCCATTTCGCTGTAAAAAGGACATGCTGGAAAACCAGCAGCTGATCATCACTCACAGCCAATAGCTGGGAGCGGTGATTAGTGTGTTCTTGCGGGGGAAGGAGTCCCCCTGTCAGAACACAAAGGCACAGTGGCAGAGATCGCTGCACTAATATTGTTGTGTTAATACAGCAATCTCTGTTGTTTTTTCGCTCAGCCCTCTGGGTTGCATGAAAATAATTGAATGTGTGTACCAGATGTATGAATTGGTAAACTGTAGTATGTTAAATGTATTTTTTGAGTTTTGATACAATTTAATGAGAAAAAGGAAAACAAAAAATAGTTATCAATCTGCATGTAAATACTGAGGTATTCGTAATTATTTTTTTTCTAAATCATTTTTATTCAGCAGAGACAATATACACATACAGAGTATCAGGTATTTTGAAACATCAGATACAACAAAAAAAAAAAAAACATTGCATAGTGCATAATAATGCGGTCCACAGAACCGCTTCCCCGATCCTGGGAAAGTGTGACTTCAGTAAGATTGTTGTATTCCCACCTGTATTCCAGTGATTTCACATATTCCTAGACTATATGAACAAAAGAGCCATCGACCCCCAAACATTTATAGCGGAGTCTCTCCTGTTCATACGGAATAGTCTGACCAGTGTATAATACATCTGATGTAGGTATCGTAGCTGTATCATCCTATCCGTTGAAGAGATGACAGAGCCAAGATAAGTATCCAATGCCTCCTGCCACATCTCCTCTGACAATTCCGGTATAAACATTTCCCAATGAGATCTGGCCCACTTCCCTATAGTATCTGGAAATTCTTTTGACCACGTCAGGATCCCCCAGGACCCTTTCCAAATAGGTATTCTGTACCTGTATTTCCCCTATACCGAACTGCGCCACCGCCGCATGCCGCAGGTTTGCGTATCGAAAATGCCAGGTTCTGGGTATCCCAAACAGTTCCCTCAGCTGAGCATAAAAGTGCACAGCTTCCCCTCCTGAAATATGTGGTGAAGATACTTAACCCCATATTTAGCCCACACTCCCCCATCCTCCAAGTTGGAAACCTCCTTGAGGGTTTTGTTATACCACAGAGGGTTATTAGGTGATTTCCATAGGGGCGCACCTTTCTTTTGTTGAGCACAGATATGAAATATCCATCCAGGCAGAGCCATCACGGAACCCATCCTTCTACCCAGCACCCCCTTCCTAAATACCATATTCAGCAGAGTCTCCTGTGAAGTAGGCACCGCAGATTCTAGCAACGTAGTAGCATTAGGGATCTGAGGAAAAAATCTCCAATGGAGGAAGGACAGCTGTGCTGCAAAGAAGTAGCCTCGTAAATCCGGAAGGGCCAGTACTCCCATCGTAACAGGCAATTTCAATACGGCCATGGACACCCTGGGGGCTGGAGATCCCAACAAAAATCCCACCACCACAGAGTCTATGTTCCTAAAGATCTGCTTTGACACATAGACAGGTGAGTTCAAGAGGATGTACAAAAAACTTTGGGAGAAAAATAATTTTAAATAAATGTATTTTACCCATCATTGTAAGTGGTAGCTTCTGCCAATTTTGTACCTTCTCCCGAAGAGCTCCTATACTTGGTGTCAAATTCAGCTCCAAAAACCTAGAGATGGGGAGTTGTATCTGAATCCCTAGATATTTAAAAGATCCCAACAGCGGAATGGGACAATCAGTAGGGGCCACCACATGTTCATCAATGGTAAATAGAGACGACTTGGCCCAGTTAATCCTGAAGCCAGAGAAGTCCCCAAATTCCTGAATCAACCCAAAGGCCGCTGAGAGTGAGTGATCCAGATCCTGCAAATACAGCAGCATATCATCTGCATACAAGGACACACGTTCCTCCAGCTGCCTCAACTGGAGGCCAGAGAAAGTATCACCAGACCTCAAGTTAGTCGCTAGAGGTTCTATGGCCGGGGCAAACAGGAGTGAAGACAATGGGCACCCCTGTCTAGTCCCACGAAAAATAGGGAAAGGTTCTGAGATAATACAATTTACCCTGTAATCTTGCTAATGGTTCGGTTTATAGAAGTTTCAGCCAGGAAATAAATACAGGGCCAAACCCATAGGACTCCAGAAGCCGAAACGGGTAAGGCCACTCCACTCAAGTCAAAAGCCTTCTTTGTGTCTAAGGACACCACCACCCGTGTCCCAGAGTGGTCGTGTCTAGCCTAAAGGTTCAGAAATAGTCTAATATTCATTTGATCATACCTACCTGGGATAAATCCAATCTGATCTGCATTCACAAGCTTTAGTATCAACGTCTGTAACCTCCCTGTTATAATTTTGACCAGTATCTTTGTGTCTACATTCATCAGCGAGATCGGTCAGTAGGAGTCACACAGCCAAGATCCTTTCCCCCTTTTGGGATTGGAACCACCAGCGCCTCTCTCATGGAAAGCGGCAGTCTACCATCCGACCTGGCCGCTTCAAACACTCTCAACAAACGGGGTGCCAAACTATCCCTAAAAGTGTTGTACCACTCCGAGGGGAGACCATCCAGACAAGGAGATTTCCAGGGAGCAAAACAGGAGATTGCCACTGCCACCTCCTCCACAGTAATATCTTTTTCCCCAGAATGGTGCTGTCTTCAGTAGTCAGTACTGGCAGATTAATGTTTGATAAGTAGGTCTCCAATGCCCCCCCCCCCCCAAAGGTGCACAACACATACAGTTCCCTGTAAAATTGAGCAAAGACGTGTAAAATATCTCCTGAGTAGCATACTTCTGTCCCGTGCCTGTCACATACACTTTTTATATATATATATAGGGACATATTCCAGACGGGCCATGTATGCCAGCAGTCTATTGTTCTTGTAACAACTACTGTTCTTGAACTCAACTGTGCACTGCCTTTGAGCAAGTCTGAGTTTAGTAGTCTGATCAGTCAGGAGGGCACGGTATTCCTTAGTTTTCCCCTGCAAGTCCAGAAATCCCTCCCCAGTCGGGGTCCTAACATATTCTGCCTCCGCCAGTGATACCGCTGCTTCCTTCTCTTTCACCTCAGAGGCAAGCTGCTTCTTAAACCCACTCACTTCTATCATAAAAAAAACCCTCTTAGTGTGGCTTTGAAGGCCTCCCACTGAAGGAGGGGGGATCCCACCTTCTCATCCTCAACCCAAACGGTACCAATAGCTTGAGTACATTTAATCTTCAAATATTCCTCCTGTAACCAACTAGCTTCCATGCGCCAGTGTCAGATCCCAGGTTTAGGTCCCAACCTAAGGTCTAGTATAATGGGAGAATGGTCAGACAGCGCTCTAGGCAAATATGCCACCTTGCTCACTAACTCCAATGCATCCCCTTCAGCAAGGACAGTGTCTATTCTGGACATTGATTTATGAGTTTCAGAGAAGCAAGAATATTCCTTGGTGTCCGGATGATGAAACCACCATACATTCGGAAGCCATAGATAGACAGCCATCCCGCCAAGGGGGCTGGAGTCCCAGGAGATGCTCCCAGCCTATCCATAGCCGGATCCACCACTGCATTAAAATCCTCCAAAATAAAATCCTGCCTTCCGCTATCTCTTATGTAGCTTGTAACATATCTAGATGAGAAAGCATGAAGGGATGAGGAACATATAAATTGACAAACGTCAGGCACTTATTCATTATTTTGACGACCAGAATAACATATCTTCCCTTAATATCCGCCTGTATAGCTATGGGCATTGCTTTGGTAACCAAGGTAGAAACCCCTCTGGCATGAGAGGAGAAACAAGCATGGTAAGCCCCAGCAATATGGAACTCTGGCACACTGTAAGTGAGTCTCCTGCAGCAGAATCAAATGTGGATTATATTTCTTGATATAGTTAAAAACTAGAGAGCGTTTAAATTTGGAATTGATACCTCTGACATTCCAGGACACCACTCTAAAGCCCCATACACACGCTCGGATTATCCGAGGACCAGGTCCGTCGGATCATGTCCGTCATACTTTGTCCGATGTTGGTTTTGCGTACACACGGTAGGACAAAGTTGTCGGAAAATCCGATCATTCTGAACGTGGTGACGTTTGTTGCCTACGACGGGACTACGTAGAGGCTAGTAGCCAATAGCTTTGGTCTTGTAATGTGATCTGAGCATGCGTAGCACTTTGTCCGTCGGACAACGCTACACATGATCGGATTTGGTGTGATCGGACCGTGTTGTCAAAAAATCTATCCAGCAGGAGATAGGACTTTGTCCGTCGGACAATCCGACGTACACTGTCCGATGGTGCATACACACGGTCGGATTTTTCAACAACATTGTCCGATCGGACAGAATCCATGCGAAAATCCGACCGTGTGTATGGGGCTTTTGATTGACTTCCATTTCTAATGATTCCAGCACAGCCCAAGAGCAGGGCCCCAACCCCCCCATGAATGCAGGGGAGGCTCCCAGGTCCTCCCTCCCACCAGGAGCCCACCGAAAACAAGGGAGACATTCTGTAACATAGCCAAAGATGAAATACACTTTCCCCATAAACCTCAAAGAACTTGAGTCCCGGTATAAAAAAAAACTCCAGCACAGACATACCCACCCCCTCCCCCCATCCTGCACCCAGCCCCCAGCCCCAACTTGCCAGGCACTTATATCCTGTAACAGACAAACCAAAAAAATTAGGTAAACGGATGTGAGGCTCATTCAAAACCCCACAGGTCCCAGCATCTGAGAACAATCCTGTCCCTAGGGCAATACAAAAAAAAAAAAACCCAACCAGAAACTCCAATTAAAACATGACACCTATGACATGATGCCGGTTTGTTTACAAGTGATGCTCCGTCATTTGACGGAGCGATCACGTGGTAAACTCCCACTATCAGCGGCCATTTACTGTGATCTGCGATGCGCTGGGTCCCCCGGATCCGGCGGTCGCGGTTGTTCCCGGGTGCGTGCGATTCTGTGAGGATGTCCCACGGACATCCACCCAGAATAAGCCGACCGCACTGTAGACGTCTTTTCGCTATGGCCCGGTCGGCATGTGGTTAAGAAATAAAACCTTTTTTTCTTGTTTCTGTTATAAAGTTTTGCAAGTAAATAATTGTTCTTCATACATTTTTATGTATTGTGTTTATTTTTTCGTCTGTAGGAAAGTTATAGAGTCCACAAACTATGGTGTGTATATACTGTATATCTGTAAATCGTCTTAATGTATTGAAGGCCTCATTTCTTGGGGCCCAAAAATGCCAGGACAGTACAAATATCCCCATCTAATTTTTCTAAAAATTTGGACAAAAAAAATTACAATTTAAAAAAACTAGCCATGATGTTTACTAAATCCCTAAAACTGTCTACTGTCCAAAAAGGGGTCACCCTTTTTGGACAGTAGACAGTTTTAGGGATTTAGTAAACATCATGGCTAGTTTTTTTAAATTGTAATTTTTTTGTCCAAATTTTTTGAAAAATTTGATTTTTTTTTCACAATTTATTTTTTTAAATGCTGTCACCAGTGCAGTACAGTGTCATAATATAACTGGTTTGGTGGTGATCGGAGACACTGACCGGTGACAGTATATTTTTAAAAAATGTATTAATTGTAATCCATTTTTTCAATTTTTGATACTGTGTGTGTAGTACAGTGTCATAATATAACTGGTTTGGTGGTGATCGGAGACACTGACCGGTGACAGTATATTTTAAAAAAATGTATTAATTGTAATACATTTTTTCCCATTTTACGCACTTTTTTGACCCTTAAAATCAGTGGAAAATCGGGGGTGCGTGTTATACGCCGATCCCCCACCGTTTCTAACCTCTTCTGCCGTTCTCGGCGGCTTTCGGGTATTTTCGGCCGCACTTGGCCGTTCTCGGCTATCTTCGGCCGTTCTCGGCTATTTTCGGCCGCACTCGGCGGTCCTCGGCGGCTTTCGGAAAGCCAAAAGCGGCCGAGAACGGCCGAGTGCGGCCGAAAATAGCCGAGAACAGCCGAGTGCGGCCGAAAATACCCGAAAGCTGCCAAGAACGGCCGAGAACTACCGAGCGCCGCCGAGATACACAGGACATCCGCTTTGCATCTCGGCGGCGCCATTTTTAAACGAAAAGATACTGACAAGGCTGCGAATGACTGACAAGGCTGCATTGGATTCCTGCAAATGACTGACAAGGCTGCAAATGACTGACAAGGCTGCAAATGACTGACAAGGCTGCAAATGACTGACAGGCTGCAATGGAAGGCTGCAAATGACTGACAAGGCTGCAATGCAAGGCTGCAAATGACACTGACAAGGCTGCATTAATGGGCATTTTAATGTAAGTTTTTTTCCTTAAACTTCCCTCCTAAAAGTTTTTTTCTTTTAAACTCCCTCCTAAACTTGGGGTGCATGTCATACGTCGGCGCGTGTTATACGCCAATAAATATGGTATATATTGTAACGTTTGGGGTTGTTTAGGTCAAGTGTAGCACTCGCTAGCGAGAAAAGTCCATACAAATGATTATTTTTCAGGGCTATTGGCCCACTTTTATTAAACAAAATCAAACAAGGTTCCAGAAAAAGTGGTTTCCCTCGCAGGGGGTTTTCACCGCCAGCAACAAATAAAAGGATATTCAGCCTCCTGACTTACACATGCAGCATTGCAAACAAAAATACAGAGCCACCTGGCTATCTAGCCCCTCAACCCATCCGGTTGAGAATTCTGGGTACATACAATGGTGGGGTACCACACTACCACATATCCCCCCCCCCCCCCCCTGTTTCCACCCAGAGGGCGGAACACACCAGTACAACCTCCTCACTTTGGCATGACCATGCACTCCACCAACCACATGGGCTAAATCTGGTCCCATCAGGTGATTTTCTCCACATCCCCCTGCTACATTCACACGGGCTCTACAAAGATGCTCCCATGCCTTTTTGCGTGCACGCTTCCAAAAGCGATGTCTTTCTATTTCCCTTGGGCCTGCACTAGCCACCTTGACAGTAGGGAGTTTACTAATCTTGGTACCTTTTTTAACATGAGGCAGACATCTGAGCTTTAAGGGTCGAATATTGGTAAAGTTATAAAGTGCTCCCTTAATTTCCACTAGACCACCCTTTTTCTCTTTTCTCTTTCATTTGGAAGGTATCAGATTTTTAAACCCTTGTTTAGCGATAAGCGGGGGCTCTTTTATTGGGGTGACACTGGTCCCTCTCTGCGCTGTACGGGCACCCTCTTACTGTCCAAACTTAGCGTCACTTGTTTCCTGTACACTGCATGCTTCATTTTGTCAGTTTCATCACTAACATCCTCATAAGGACATCTGTAGGACATCCTGACTGTCTTGCCACTCTGAAGTTTTTAAGTCCTGTGACACCTTGCTGAGCTTTGGGCCATTTCCCTCTGACCATTGTTTATCACGATCCTTCTCAGACCTTAGAAATTTCTCAAACCTCAGGAAATCTTCCCCAGAACTACCCTCCTGAACCAATAGGGGGCCTAATTCTGCTGTATCTTTTACCTTTTCTGTGTCAATCATACCATTCCCCATTTCATTACATTTTTCAGGGTTTGCTACAACCAGATCAACTTGACCAAGACCATCAGGTCTGCCATTATTTTTGTTGTCACCCATGGTAACCACCATCATGGTCAGAAATATCAATGCATTTGTCATATTTAATTTCACTCATATTCGGCAGGGCAGTGTCTGGAGAGGAACTGCACCCAGCAGAGTGTCTGTCTATGGCAGCTTCACTATACACCAACTCCACTGGCATGAGATCCTCTACCAACAACTGTCCTGACTCCTGACCATCATCACATAAAACATTTGGACCTGTGACTACAATCACTACATTTATTGCTGTGCCATCTGGCACTTCCACCAAGACCAGCTCATTTGGCACGGCATCATCCATTACCACATGATTAGGCCCTTTGTGGATCACAGACATGACCTCCTCTGTGCGTTCACCCATACTTGGCGTTTCCATCACATGAGCAACATCTGCAGTAGCAAGTGCACCCTTGCATACAAGTTGCTCTGCAGAAATCTTGAAATCTTCATCTTGCACTACAGAAATCATGTCTGCTCCACTTTTACCAACAGAGGCCTTTTCCAACAAAGCCAACAAGCTTTTTGCCCACCTGTCCCAGTCTGTTATCTCTGTGCTCCCAGAGGTACCGCGCAGTACCGCTCCTACTGCACAAGGAGACCCAGAGGGACAGAGTGGTTCAGCAACAGACACATCGCACATATCAATTTGGTTCAGATAAGATTGTGGCACTACATTTTTAACCATAGCAGACTGCAATACCACACCTTCACCACCTTTCTCTGGTGGCGCTTCATTAAGCGCATGAACGCTTTGATACCTGTCATTGCCAGATTGCATTAACCCATTTCCACCACGAGTGTTCTCAAACATTTCAGTTTTAACATTTAATATCCTGTCATCACCATGTTCAGGTACCTTCTTATCCCTCAGATCGGCACCATAGCTGTCCCAGGCAACCTCCAGCTCCAAAACGCAGAGCTCCCTGGGGGTTTCTAGGGACACCTCTGTGGCCTTTGTCACCATTGCTAGGGGAGATAGCACATCTTTAACTTCATTCATTTTTACCTCTAGCTGCACTAGCCCATTAGCAAATGGACCTTTAACTTTAGCAAACACAATATTAGCAGTTTTACCCATCACATTGTTATATTCAAGTTTATCACTTGCCTCCCCACTGGACAGGGCACTGCAGCGAGGCAAGTCCTTTTCCACACAGACAGTGGATCTCCAATTTGGGGTCACTTCCACTCCAGTGTGCACAGTCACATACTCAGTTTCTTCTATGTATTTACCCTCACCAGTCTTATCTATCACTGTAACAGGGGTTGCCGTGTTCACTTGAGTACGTGGTCTATCCTTTGTTGCACTTTCACTGGCCAACTCTCCCTAGTGGCCACGGAATGTAATTGCAGCAGCCATTTCTGCCTCCTTAGCACCCCCTGCAGGCACACCAGGGACTTCCTCACTGTTGCCAGGGGTGACTGCAAACATTTTTAAACAGGAACCAGGGCTTGCAGAAAAATACTTTTGCCCAGTAGCACTATCACCAGTAGTATTCCACAACCTGGGACAAGAAAAGATTCCATGCCCCAGTTGACCACATTCCAGGCATGGTACATTTCTGCACATATCTTTAGTGTGTCGCTGCTCTACATCTCCAATGTAGCTCCTCCTTCCAGTTAACACTCGATCTCTCGTTGCTAAGGGAGATGGCACTTTTCCAGCTGCACTTTGCTGATTTTCCCAAACGCAGCGACTTTGCTCTCCTTGAAGCATTGTTGCTTTTAACTTGCCACGATCCTCTGCAAGCAATACTTTTCTGACGTGGTGATCCGCAGCCTTGACATTACCACTGTTGCTACGGGCAAGCACATACTTCTCCAACTTCCGGTCAGCCTGTTGATCACTCCTGGCACTCAAATCAGGCTTCCCAAACATTGTTGCAGATTTTTGTCTGGCCATGTCACTTTGTATTGGAGACTGAGACAATGGGCACATGGAGACAACATGCCCCCACTCTCTGCACCGCTTACATTGTAGCAAAGTCTGATTTCTTCAGTGTTGTCACATGAAAAGGTATTTTCCGGCGTATAAGACGACTTTTACACTTAAAAAAAAAAGCCAAAAATTGAGGGTCGTCTTATACGCCGGGTACAAAATGCCGCCCCACTGGATGTCAGCCTGCTGTACATGTGCATTAATACTGTATGTAGCTTCGGCTACATACAGTATATACCGCTAAGCCAATCCCGCTGAGTGATGTATTCTATTAATGAATACAGAGCCTGCTCTGATTGGAGTAACAATCTCTCCCAGTAGCCTGCTCAAATTGGCTTTGAGAGTCAGAGAGGCGCGGACTGATGATGTTACAGCCTCTGCCAATCCGAGCAGGCTTTGTATTCATTAATAGAATACATCACTTGCTGTGATTGGCTCAGTGTGTTATGGTTCCAGCAAGAAGAAGAAAATATGAAGCCTCAGAAGGGGGGTTGTCTTATTTATGACCGAAAACCAGTCAGTATCTGGGATGTTATTCCTTTGTATTATTTGCACCTTTACTGTACATTGGAAGTCTATCACCTATGTATTTTTGAGCACTCAGCACTTTATATTGTTTATTATCATTTTGAATATATACTGTGGTTTTTCTGGAGTTCATCAATTATGAATTTGACCACATTTGAAGTTTATTATTTATGAACACTTAGCACCTTATAAGGAGTACTCAGCACTTTATAGTAATTTACCTGCTTGCCACCACTTAAGAGTGCAGCACCATTTATTGATTTTATTTTATAACAGTGAATATCACTGTTATAAACGACCACTTTTACTAAATGAAATGGATTAATTCAGTATTTACTATTGTGATTAGCTGTTATTGGCCACAGCTAATAACATGGCACAGATGTGCTGTGATTGGCCCTGTCTGTACAGTGTGATCACTGTGACCAATCACAAAGATAAACACAATGGTACACCATGAATGGAAGCCAACTATTGTGTACAATTGTCATGTGATCTGCTGTGATTGGTCACAGCAATCACATGGTACAGCGGGCCGGTACACTGATCTGTCATCTGCTGTGTCCGGTGGACACAGCAGGTGACGGATCATACCGCAGCTCGGCCTGCGAAAGATGTCATTCGAGGTCCACCCAGAACTAGAGCTGTCCTGTCTGGCCTATAGTACAATGACGGCCAGGCGGGAACTGTCATTGTTCTATAGGCCAGACGGGAACTGGTTACGTAATCTCGTAATGTCTCGATGACAAATTTAAAAGATCTTTTAATGTTCAAGTTTCTTACTCATAGATCCCATGTTATGTTTTCATCAAGAGACCCATTTATTAGGAAAATAAAACCCTGGCTCTTCTCAGGCCTTTCCACACTCCATATTTCGCAAATGCATGAGGAGTTGCTATATGCTGGTCAATAAATCCCTACAGTGCAAGGTGGAACGGGTACTTATGGATCCAGGTGGGCAATATCTCATATTGATTCTGGATATATATGCTATTTTATATGCTTTTGTTAATGTTTACATTCATCCTCCTTTTGATCAGTCCTTATTGTATATACTATGTGACAAACTAGCTCACTTCCAAATATCTATAGTGGGGGGGACTTTAATAATGTTCTTGATAAAAGTTTAGACAGTTCTAACCCCCAGCGCATAGTTACTTCTGATCTGGTGTATTAGGCTAGCTTCCTTAAAGTATTTGCAAAGTCACATGTATTATTATTTGATCCTTACTGTTTTAGGTCCTTGTTCAGTACAGTGTGTGTTTTTTTTCCATAAAATCATAATACTAAATATCTTCTTTGCAGAGCCCTGCTGTTCTGTTATGTGACCTCTCTCTGCTTCCTTTCCTGAGTAAATGAGTACAGTGGGAGGAACTGAGATTTCCCTCTGATGAATGCAAGCTATCAGAGGGAGGTCACATGACAGCACAGCAGGGCTCTGCAGAAAAGGCATTTAGCATTATAATTTTAGGAAAACACATGCACTGTACTGAACAGGGACCTAAAACAGAGAGGATCAAAGTAATTAATACCCATTTCTTTATTTGACAAGCACTGGAGCAGCTGCAGGGAATAGAATTACACATGCATGAGAGGGGAAGAGATCGGCTCTCACACAGACTACAGAACTGACGGAGAGAGGGAGGGGTAGTGGGAGAGATGCAGAGATGCTGAGGAGATAGCTGGATGACAGAGGCACGTGAACTGACCACGCTATCCGAGATCAGCAGCCATGATAAATGTTGTCAGTTTACAGAGGGGAAGACCAGAACCAGCAGTGTCAACCAGGTATTGTACAGTACAGAAAGGTACAATTGATATGGCATAAACAATGTACTATATTTTGTGCCTTAAAGGGACAGGAGAATTTTTTTTAGGGTTAACGGTGCCGTTAGAGGCAGGGGAGTTGGAAGGAGCAGCAGCCTTTGCAGCTGATGCTTATTTACAGTGAGCCCAAGCATGGTGAGACCCGACTTTACACTACACCTTACTGACCCGGTCTGATTTTAAACTTCTACCTAGCAAGCTTTTTGAATCTGGAGACAAAAATGGAAGTCTTCTGGTTAGGGTGTTTTTAAACAATTGTACTTGAAATCAGGTCTGCTTTTAGAACCTCGATCTCTGACCTGGAGGGCATATTTCAGATGTGTAGAGAAATTTATAGCTCCTTGTACAGCTTACCCCAGTTATGCTCTCTGCCTGATCTGGATGAGTCGGCTAATCTTTCCTTACCCTCTCTTATGGAGGATGAGGTCAAGTTGTTGGATGCTGATATAACCTCCTTGAAATTTAAGCTGCCATTCATTCTTTTCCAGGCAATAAATCCTCTGGTCCAGATGACTTCCTTGGTGACTGGTACGCAGAATACGCCTCAATTATAGCACCAAAACCTTAGAGCCTGTATGCCAAATTTTGGGGAGTTACCGGAGTATCAGGCTCATATTTTTCTGAACCCCAAAACTTTTAAAGATTTTCTCAATTGTGCCTCATATAGGCCGATATCTTAGATGTTAAATCATGATATTAAGATTATGACAAAGGTGTGGACAGGGGGCGTGGCCTGGATGGAGAGCTGAGAGGACGCATGATCTAGAGCTCTGCTGGATTCCGGCAATTTATCCTGCTTTTTGACCAAATATCGGTTGTGCTGTCTGCCCTGACCAACTCCGGATGTCCTACAGAACAAGGCGCAGGGGGGAGAAGCTTCACTTTCCATCCGGAGTCGAAGCACTTGTCCCGCAGGAAACCCACCACGCGGCGGCCCTATCTAAACAGGCGCGCAACATGGCGTCGCAGACGGAGGCGGAGGAGCAGTCAGCCGAGACTCAGCTTGGCTTTCCAGAGGTAATGGCAGCCATAGCCACCTGCCAGGCCGCCCCGACGAATAAGATCGAGGCAGTTCAGCTCGATATGGGCCTTCTCAGGTAGGACCTGGACAAGGTCCGTTTGCGGGTCTCGGAAGTGGAGCAGAGAGTAGGCCTGACGGAAGATACGGTCCACGAGCACACAGCCTCCCTCCGTACCCTACAGACTAGGGTCCGGGCATTGGAATATAAGGTCGACGACGCAGAAAATAGAAATAGAAGGAACAATCTAAGGATCGTCGGCCTTCCGGAAGGAGTGGAGGGGAAGAACCCCACAGTATTTGTCGAGGAACTTTTGAAATCACTACTTCCGGCGGCGCAGTTCTCCCCCTACTATACGGTGGAGCGCGCCCATCGCATTCCTCCGGTCCCTGGACCGCCTGGCTCACGCCCGCGTACCCTGATATTTCGGATGCTGAATTTCAGGGATCGTGACGAGATTCTTCGAGCGGCCCGAAGAGCGGGGGAGCTGAAATATCACAATGGCAATCTACTCTTCTTCCCAGATTACTCCATGGAGACCCAGAAACTCCGAAGGTCCTTCGACCAAGTCAAGGTGGGTCTGCGGGCCAAAAACATCAAATATAGTGTCCTCTTCCCCTCCAAACTGCGGGTACAGGACGGGGAAACCGTGCGTTTTTTTACTACACCCCGCAACGCTATGGCCTGGCTGGATTCCCGGCCTCCCAACCGCTGATGTTGATGTGATGTGTGTTTCTCGTGCTGGAGGGTATGGAGCAACTTTATTTTAATGATGGCGGCATGTACATGATGACAACAGTGGACACGGCAAGTAAATGTTTATGGGCATACACCTTATGGGAGTTGATTCTGCTGATTTACCCCCCCTAGTTGCTGCATAGCCTTACTATGTGCCCCCGATGCTCTCCTTGCCCACGTGGAGCGTGGCTGAAGCGGGGGTGTCGGCTGAGTAATGGTCAGCCCGCGCCGCATGGTCTGACGGCTGTTTCTGAACCTCCGGATATTAAGACATGTCGGGCTGGGGCACTATATCTTTGCCGAATGGTTTGTGTTTGTGGGGGGTGTTGGGATAGTCCCTTCATATGCCTGGTCTCTACGACCGATGCTGCTGAATTTAGGATGGGATGCTCCAGTCCTCCCCCCCGCCTCAGCTCAAGGTTGTGATTCTATGGCGGGCCCCTGTTAGATAATGCCTCGTGACGCATTGTACGCATTGTACAGCCCAGGACATGACAGAGAATTGAATGAACGATCTAAGGGAGGAACAGCCTACTTTACTCATGTTTCTCTGGGGGGATTGCTCTATGTTATGTGCCCTGTTGCCATCCGATGTACTTGGATTCCCATGACTTTTACTTCTCCTACCTTCTTTACATGACGATGCCTATATCTGAACCAGCGTTGTATGCCTGTTGCATAATACCTGCGTGGTCAAGCAAGAATAGTGCCACTGGGGCTTGCCAGGAGACTATGTTGGGCCAGACCTTACCAGCATCTCTACTGGTCTGTCGACAGTGCCTTTCACACCAATTGCACGCTACTTTTGAATCTTCTACCAGTTAGGGTTTGGGGTATGAAACACCTCCAATGGTTCCTGGGGGTGTGGGGAGGGAGGGTACTGTTTCTGCAGTTGCAGACAAGGGGATATGTTGTTCTCTATGTTTTTTTTCTTTTTTTTCAGGAGCTCCATTACCAGGATATCAGGATGATAACCAAAATGCTAAGTGTATACCCATTGCTAAGCTTAGCAATGTGCAATATGTGACCGTGGTATCAGGATGACAACCGAACTGCTCAATATATACTCATTGTTTAGTTTGGCGATATGTGTAGTATATGATCGAATTATCAGGATGGTAGCTAAGTTACCTAATATATACTTGTTGATGGGTTTAACGGTACGTGCAGTATATGATCAGCCCTTCTACTTGCATACGGACATGGACATAGAATTGGCGCGAGGAGCGCGGGGAGACTTGCGGGCCATGACACTTACTAAGCCTCAAAAAATATGGCTTGCACTTCCATAATTTCGTGGAATGTTAGAGGACTAAATTCTGCCATCAAACGCTCGCTGGTTTTTAAGTACTTACAGAAATACAACCCCCATATTTGTATTTTACAGGAGACCCATCTGATTGGTAATAAAATACTAGGCCTCAGGAGGGCGTGGGTGGGTACTCATTACCACTCCTTTTATTCCTTCTATGCCAGGGGGGTGAGTGTGTTTTTCTTTCGCAGGTCTCTCCCGCTCCAGATATTAGAGGTCCGTATAGATCCCGGGGGTAGGTACATCATTTTACATTGTCCTCCATGAAAAAAAAATGGTTCTAGTGGGCTTGTACCTCCCTCCCCCGGCGGATGTTGCGCTACTGTATGATGTCATGCAAAGTGTGCTGGAGTTTGGTACCTCGGATATTTTTCTATTTGGGGACTTTAATATGGTACCCTCCCAGAGCTTGGACAGACTGCACCAGGGAGGCCGTTCTACTTCCGCTCTACAGAGCTGGGCCGACACATATGCCCTCACAGATGTATGGCGTCAATTTCACCCTCATGACAGGCAATATACTTGCCACTCTTCCTCGCATAAGGCCATGTCCCGCATAGATTTAGTGTACGCCTCATCTGGGGCATTGAAGTGGACTAGAGGGGTGGAACATCTGTGCAGGGGTATATCAGATCACGCACCGCTACACCTTACAATTTCCCTGGCCAAACCCCCGGAGGTGAGGTTATGTCGTCTGTCCAAGTTCTGGGCTCTAGACAAGAGGTTGCAGGAACCGATACTGGAGTCTATCTGTAATTATTGGCATAAAAACGAAGGGTCTGCTGATATCAACATTATGTGGGATGCATTTAAAGCTATGCTGCGAGGGGTGTATATCTTCAAAATCTCGGCTGTTTCCCCCCCTTTCCCTTTACATAGAGGAACGAGACAGGGGTGTCCATTGTCCCCTGCCCTTTTCTCCCTGGCCCTGGAGCCCTTGGCAATCCTGGTTAGAGAATCTGCTGAGGTAAAGGGGTTCCAGGTCGGTGGCATAGAGGAGAAGATTTCCCTCTATGCCGACGACACCCTGCTGTATTTACGGGATGCTGGCCCATCCCTAACGGCTGCCCTGGAACTGTTTGATACCTTTGGAGCCCTATCAGGTATTTGCATCAATTGGTCGAAATCTGTGCTCTTTCCCCTGGATGACCAGGGCCCGCCAATACCTAATCCAACTCCCTTGCAATGGGTCACTGAATTTAAATATTTGGGGGTCAAAGTGGCTAGAGACTCTGACAAGTATTACTCTCTCAATATTCTCCCCCTGCTGCACCTCCTGAGGGAGCGCTGCCGGTCCTGGTCCGGCCTCCCGCTGAACCTTATCGGTCGCATTAACCTATTGAAAATGATCATTTTGCCCAGATTTAACTATTTCTTTTGGAATAGTCCGGTTTGGGTCCCGGCGGCGTTCTTTCGGGAGGTGGATAGCTGTGTGCTCTCCTTCATATGGAGTGGCTCAGTCCCGCGCCTGGCTAAAAATACGTTGCAGTGGCCCACCCGACTAGGGGGATTGGCCCTCCCGAACTTTAAAGTGTACTATTGGGCAGCAATGTTGGTCACTGTTCACTGGTGGCTCAATGCAGAGCGTACAAATGCAGCGACCCGTGTTGAGGCGGCGAACCTGGGCTCTCTTGATGATTTGCAGAACTTAGTCTACAGGGGGGTGGGTGCGTACACTACTCTTCCCAAGCCAACTAGGGTTACGCTCAAGGTATGGAAAGTGGCGAGGCGCAGACTCCTACGGCCTGGATGCTGGTCTCCAGCCCAGCCCCTCTGGGGGAATCCTAACTTGCCTCATTTTCACTCCATTCCTGATCCACAGATTTGGGTTAGAGTCTGAGTCAGGACCCTGAGGGACGTTATGCCACCGGGAGTCTTAACTCCTTTCCCCCAATTAAAACACACGTACTCCTTGCCAGGCTGGATGTACTTCAGGTATGTCCAGCTTCAACACTCCACTAGGCTTTATGCCAGGCAATTCAACTGATACAAACCAATGTTGGGTCTTCACCCATTTCCAATTGCCATCTGAGATGTCCCGCACTAGGGTCCTGGTTGGTCTCGATATAGAGAAGGCCTTCGACTGGCATTATATGAGCTGTTGTTGGCCATGGGCTTCTGTCCCGTTTTTTCAAGTGGATAGAAATACCATTGGCCCAGATTAAACTTGGGGCGACACTCTTGCCTCTGTTTTCCATACATGAGGGTTCGAGGCAGGGGTGCCCATTATCCCTGGCCCTATTTGCTCTGTTCATGGAGCCCCTGGCCATGGCCTTTAGGTTGACTACTTGCATAGAAGGGATCAGGGTGGGCTGTATATGGATGAAGTTGCCCTATATGTAGATGATTTGGTACTCTTGCTTAACACAAAATCATCTCTGCAGGAAGCGTTAAGCCTTCTTTCCCACTTTGCCACCTTATCAGGATTACAAGTGAACTGATTTTGCCCATTGACCCTGGGGCATGAGTGCTGGCCGATCCATAGCTTCCATTTCATTAGACAAATACCATCTGATACCTTGATAAAAAAATATCTTCTCTGATGTCAAGCAGTTCTATACTCTAAATCTGCTCCCTTTGTTTACTAAAGCCAAGCTGAAACTCAAGGCGTGGAGTAGCTTGGCCCTGTCTATGATTGGCAAAATAACTTAGTTAAAATGAAAATATTGCTTACCATATTGTATGTAAACAATATTTAAGCAACTTAATTCATATCTCACTGCATTTTTTTGGTGGACGCGCCAATTCTTTGTCAACCATGGATCCAGGGGAGCTTGGCCAGATCTATACTCCTATAACCTAGCTGCACTCCTTTCTTGTACTCATAACTGGGTGACTTCAGAGGATTCAAATGACTCTGTGGTACTGGAAGCGACTTTACTGGGCTCCTATGAGGCCTTGCACAACCTCCTGTATAAGGGAGTTAAATCCCCTCATCCCTTTTCCCATTCTACAAGAGCGGTGGTTAAGGCCTGGCTCCTGTTCAGTCCCAAGCAGATCGGGGGCTCTGTGAGTTGGTCCCCCGACACCCCTCTATGCCTGAACCCTATGTTGCCAGAATTTTTGTCTTTTGACCCCTTGATTTTGGCTGTTTAGGGGATTAAACTTTTGGCACATATTTATGAAGGCTGTATTCTGAACACATTTGCTAGGCTCCAGGTGCAATTTAACCTCCCTAACTCCTATTTATTCAGGTCCCAACTTCATCATGCATATTTTGCCCAGTTCGCATTGCCACTTTCAAATATTCACAAGTCTCTAAAAACCTTCAGTACATGATGGCTTGGAATGTCTACAATCTGCTTGGCAGGCAGCGGTGCCAGACCTGCATACTGAGGATTGGGAGAAGGCCTGGGAATACCCCTTTCTACAATTAGGCCGGCCATAGACGGTGAAAATTTATTTTCTGCAACCACCGTTTGCAGGGAACAAATTTGCACGATTCCCCCATCAACACAGACAGTGTTGACAGGGGAATCTCTCCTACCAAGCAATTGTCTTCTCCCAGCGGTGGGGCGGTAGCGGGCGGGGGAAGCCGCGCCTGCCGGCTGAAGACAGTAATTATCACCAGAGGCTATAGCAGCTGTTTTCAACAATCATAAGCAAATTCGGCAGGCTGGTTGTACCCAAGTTGATCTATCAACTTGGTACATTCAGCCTATCCGCTAATGGTTCGAATTTCAGCCAGTTCCTCCTGAAGTTGGTCCTTTTAGCAGATCATTCCACCCCCCCAGTATACCAGTTCTATGTATGATTGAATAACCTGGACGACTTCAGTGCTTCTGTTGTAGTCTTTGAGGATGAATTGCTCTATAATAAAAATCAATTATGGGTCAGTGAGGACTTGATTAAAAAGCTAATTTACTGCTTGTTAACCACTTCGATACAGGGCATTTTCACCCCCTTCCTGCCCAAGCCAATTTTCAGTTTTCAGCGCTGTTGCAATTTGAATGACAATTACGTGGCTATGCAACACTGTACCCAAATTAATTTTGAAAAATAGAGCTTTCTTTTGGTGGTATTTGATCATCTCAGCATTTTTATTTTTTGCAATATAAACAAAAGAAGAGCGACAAGTTTGAAAAAAAAAAACACAATATTTTTTACTTTTTGCTATATTAAATACCCCAATTAAAAAAAAAAAAAAACACAATTCTTCCTCAGTTTAGGCCGATATGTATTCTTCTACATATTTTTGGTTAAAAAAAATTGCAATAAGCGTATATTGATTGGTTTGCCCAAAAGTTATAGTGTCTACAAAATAGGGGATGTTTTTATGGCATTTTTATTATTATTTTTTTTACTAGTAATGGCAACGATCTGCAAATTTTATCGTGACAGTGACATTGCGGCAGACATATTGCACACTTTTGACACCATTTTGGGACCATTCACATTCATACAGTGATCAGTGCTATACAAATGCATTGATTACTGTATAAATGTCACTGGCAGGGAAGGGGTTAACACTAGGGGCGATCAAGGGGTTAATTGTGTTACCTAGGGAGTGATTCTAACTTTAGGGGGAGGGGACTCACAAGGGGAGGAGACCGATCAGTGTTCCTCTGTACTGGGAACATATAATCGGTCTCCTCTCACCTGACAGGACGTGGTTCTGTGTGTTTACACACACAGATCCACGGTCCTGCTCTGTTAATGGGCAATCGCGGATGCCCGGCGGACATCACAGACGCCGGGCAAGCGCATCGGCTCCCCCAGATGGCTGGGAAGCCCAGGACATCATATGATGCCCGCCCAGGATAGGAGATCCCTACTGCAGACGTTATATGATAATAGGAGGGATGGGAAGTGGTTAAGAATATGAAAAAGAATTTGAATGTCCACAGCCTGAACACTGTTACAAGCTGTAAGGCAGACGAGTAGCTGAATACAGTTGAACTACCACTTCCCTACTGTAATGCAAAAGTTTCCCTTGGAGAGAGGCATATAGTCTTAAATATCTGAAATATAATAACTTACAAAATAAAAATTGAAGTTGGGTGTGATGAGGTGGGGTGTTTTATTTTTTAAATTACAAAAAAATAGGCACTGTAATTGGTTCATGTCTTCTGGTTCACACTCTAGGGAAGAGTTACTGTTGCTTGGGTGCTTGCAGTTCTGTTCTATCAAAAAAATTGTAGAAAGCATTGAAGGATATTTAGAAAATCAAAATCTGTTAACCAGCAATTGCATGTGAATTTCTATTACGATAAACAGAAATTCAGTACCCTAATATAGAGCAGTAGACAGTAATGCATCTCTGGCATTTCTTTTTTCTAAAGCTAGCTGTCCTCAAACCTTTGGTTGTACAGTACTTCAAATAGCTTAGACCATGGTGACAGATGTTTCTCTTTGAAACAGACTAGTTAACTTGTATCTTAGGAAGTTAAAAAACACAGAAGAGCTACGAAAAAAAGCAAAAGCAGGAACAAGGACAGATGCTCCTCCTCGCAATATGTTTTGTTATTGTAAAGTTTGATGGTTCAGAGAAAGGTGAAAAACAAGTGAACATTGCATCTATGGTAGGCTGATTAAAGCATAGTACATTTCATAAACCCTTTGTGTTTACAATATGTCAGGAATTTTTTTGTACATATTGTATTGTTGCAGGAAATCTATTCACTTAACAGGGTGAACACGGCTGTTAAATTTGAATTCATTTTTTTGAATTTTACCAAAGTGAAAAGAATAGATGGAAGCATATCCCTTCATATTGCTCAGCTTTAAGCTGGAATTTAATGCATAATACCTGTTCTAATATTCACGCCCCCATCCCCCTTAACTTTTTTGCTCTATGTTCTGTATACCTAAAATCTCTGTAATGGGTTCCAAGATGTTTACACTGGAACACAAGCCAGTAAACGCTGAACTGGATGACTACAGGAGTGCTCATAGGTGCAGTGGAGACAAGTGAAAAGTGCACATAGGTAAAGTAGTGGGGAGTGCAGAAGTGCTAAGAGGGATATGTTAATAGCCAGTACACTCTAAAAACATTCCTACAGATGATCAAAATTTAAAGTAGAACTTCAGTTTACTATAGGGTATGCATTTGTATGTGTCCGAACACCCAATGAAAAAAAATCGAAATAATATTTTTTTGTAAGATAAATCATGCTTCTAGCAGCATGGCTTAGCCTTGGGTTTCCACTTTCCAACCATCTATGCTGTAAACCGGTTGTTCCAGGCCACGACTAGTGGAAGTTGTTTTAAGACAAAAGATTGCTCATTCAGCTCAATGAACAGCAATCTATTTACCTGCAGCAGATATTTCAAAGCATAGTAGGATGTACATAGAGCCAGAAGGTGCAGGCAGCACAACAAAAAAGACATATGCAGTAAACACATCACATTGGCATTTTTTTCTGTGGCTTCTAGAACAACTACAAATGCATAATTTTTAGTGAAAGCAGGAATAAAAGAAATCCTGTGCTTAGAGAAACAAGTCTACCATTACTGACTTCCTTCTGAAAATTAATTGCTTGTCTGTCGCTGGTTTAAAATATTTTGCTGACCTGGAACCTTTATACTGCCAGTCATTGGATTTGCATAGCAGTTTCAGATTGGTAAATTCAAAAAGTACTGAAACCATGAAATTAACATGAGCTGATTAGCAATGGTAGCCTAGATATTTATTTTAAGTACTGATTTACTTTTAGATAAATGAACGTTATATCGACAAGTGGACAATTAAGACTGGTATCATATTTCTCCACTTCTGTACATTGCGATAATGCGTGTTATACCACGCATTATTGTGCATTGCATTAAGGTTATTCTGACTCCGATTATTGTGATGCGATTTATCCCTTGTGACACCTCTATGCCTGGCCCGTATAAGATATAATCACTGAGGACAATCCTCATCAGATAGTTTGAGCTCACCAAATACTGATTCCATCCACAGAGGTGCTTTTATTCTGAACATCAGGTTACAGAAGATGACAGGATACAAACAGATGAATAGGTTGTAGTATTTATGCGGTCAAAAGATGATATTGTCTGTAGCTTACTATGCAGAATACAGGTGCCCTGCTACATGTGGCCTGTTAGTTGCATCCATGACACAGGAAGTACAATTACAGGAAGAAGGGTGGAGCATTACATATAAAGGAAGTGTGTCATAACATCAGGGAAAATAATATAAGAAAACAAGTGCATTACCACAAAAGGTCACTAGATGGCAGCATATGAACTAAATATAAACGTCCATAGAAAATGGTTAGGAAAACGATCAATATCAATTCAATGCACCGTTGTGGCAGCACACTCCTCGTCTGGCATGGTAAATGTCACTATATACATCAGAACAGTAGTTATGCAACTGCAAATAACAAACAGTTTAATTTGCTAGATGTCTTAAAGACCTGAAAGACATAAAAAGAACATGCATATAATGCAATAACAATAACTCTTAATTTAAGGCTTCAAGTTATGTCAACTAAAGTTCAAGACACTTTCTTTTTTAAGTCACAAGTAGGATCCAGCAGCGTAGGCAAACAAGTTCATTCTCCAAAGGGTAAGAGCAGAATAAGTTCTGTGATAGGTCTGATGAAAGTCTTTACAGTCCCTTGTCTTGAAACCTTCACCTCCACTTTACGTACCTTACCATCATCACTAGGAACGCTCTTTACAATAAGTCCCATGGGCCATTTGATTCTTTCAGGTTGCTGGTCCTTAAGCAGAACGAGATCTCCAACTTGTACGTTAGGATTCAGCCGTTGCCATTTCCTGTGTCCTTGCAGAGTAGAAAGATACTCCATCTTCCAACAATTCCAGAAGCAGTTGGAGAGGTGTTGTACTCGCTTCCACTGATCATAGCACAGATTTCCTGTTTTAAAGTTTCCAGGTGCAACAGGAACAGACCCAAGCTTCTGGGTAAGAAGAGTAGCTGGGGTAAGGAATATTTGTCAGACTGAAGACATCAGCTGTGGTTTCTTCTGGATGATCCAGCAGGAATTCAGGACCTGTTGCATAAGAAGAATTTGCAAAGACACTTGCAGACACTGGCCTTGTGGCATGATCTGCAGGGTTAATTTCAGATGGAACATAATGCCATTGTTCAGGTTTAGATGATTTCCTGATTCTCTCTACACGGTTGCTGACATAGACATAGAAATGTTTAGTCTGGTTGTAGGTGTAGCCCAGAACAACTTTTCTGTGTAGAATCTGATGTCATCTATCTGAATGTCTAGCTCACACAGTATGAAATCTGCTATTTCTACAGCTAGCACAGTCCCACAAAGTTCAAGCCTGGGAATCGTGTGTTCAGGCTTAGGTGCTAACTTAGCTTTCCCAAACAGAAATCCTATGTAGGCTTGATTAGAAGACTCTCTTACCTTGAGTTAAGCGACAGCTGTTATGGCCTCAGTAGATGCATCTGACAAGATGTGAAGCTCTTTTCTCTGACTTGTGGCAAGGGAGGCAGAAGTGTAGCAGCGTGGTATACGGATTCCATCTAAGGCATATAGAGATTGTTTCCAGGACTCACACTTTGAAAGCTGGTCTATTGGTAGTGGGGCATCCCAATCTTTAAGTAGGGAGTTACCTTGTATGGTGATACATATATAATATAATAGTATAGGCTGTACACTACTGACAGAATACCATGTTTGGTAAATAGCTTGTCTGTAGAGCTTACTTGAAAACCGAAGGTGTCTTTTAACCTCCCTGGCAGTATGATTATTTCAGATTTTTGAAAAAAAAAGAATAACTTACTTAAATCTGTCCAAACAAGAGTCTAGTAGACATCCCGGGTATGATAAAGTTTGAAACACGAAATCATAAATCATAATATAATAAATAACTATAAATAATTATAACAAATAATAATATAATAATAATTAAAATGTAATCAAATCAAAAACACAGAAATTTGCTCAGTTGCAGAACTGTCGCTGTCATTACTTTCAGTGTTTGATGACGGATTTCCCCACAAATCACTATCGCTCAATTCTGCAAGTGATTCTAATTTATTATCGCTGTTTTCTAGCTGGTTTAAAATGTGGGACGGTTTTGGTTGCTATGGACAATCTCCAGTTTCCAGCCAGAAAGAACACTATTTATAATATGAAACTGCATGCAGGGCACTGGACAAACCACTAGGGACAAAAGGGATGTGAAATAAATTGATACAGTAATGTAATCTGTAAGATTACAGTGTACTGTATTATGTATTGTGTGTTTTACTTTTTGAATTTGGCGCCGTTCTCCGTCCCCATGCGTCGCACTGCTCGCAGGGAATGGAGCTTAGCGCTGTGATGAATCGAGCGGAGGATGGCTCGCACACAGAGTGGGGAGGACATTGCAGGATCATGGGGACAAGGTAAGTTTGCTGTACCTGGATCCTGCGATGCAATCCCAACGAATGGCTCGGGGTTACCGCTTTTGGTGCTGAAAATCCACCCCAGGAAGTCACACTTGGGAATACCGTCAGGGAGGTTAATAAGTCCCACCGTAGGCCCAGACTTCTCTGTACAGGTGGTATGTCCATTCCCAGATTCAAGTCTTTAAACCCTGTGGCATGATCGCCAGGTTGAAAGGCTTTCATAACAGCAACACTATTTGAGGCAATCTTGTGTAGTCTGAGGTTAGCCTCGGAAAGCATACCTTGTGTCCTTTAGAGCAGGTCTATGGCTTTGTCTGTAGGTAAAGATTTAGGTCTGTCATCCACATAGAAGTCTCTCTTGAAGGAAAGTGTCGAGCATCCATGCCATGCTCCTTTTTCCCATCAAGGGCAGTCCTTCGTAAACCGTATGTTGCAACAGCGGTTGAGGGACTATTTCCGAAAACATGTACCTTCATGCGATATTCAATCATCTCATTGTCCATGTTGTTGTTACGGTGCCACAGAAATCTTAGGAGGTTCCTATGGTCTTCGCGCACAATGAAGCAATGAAACATTTGTTCAATGTCAACAGTTATGGCAACTGGCTCTCTTCTAAACCTCATAAGTACACCTACAAGGTTGTTGGTTAGGTTCGGACCAGTGAGAAGAACATCGTTCAGGGATACGCCTTGATGCTCGGCACTGGAGTCAAATACTACCCTGATTTGCTTAGGCTTACATGGATGATACACTCCAAAGAAAGGCAGGTGCCAGCACTCATTGTGTCTTTGAAGTGTTGGGGCTGGTTCGCGAGATCATTGTCAAAGATCCTTTTCATAAAGGCGATGACATGGTCCCTCATTTCAGGCCTGTTCTTTAGTGTTCATTGAAGTGAGTTGAATCTGGATAGAGCCTCTTCACGATTGGCTGGGAGTTTAACCCTTGCAGCACAAAGAGGTAATGGTGCAACTCAGCTTTTAGACTCACCCTGGAAGAACTCTTTGTCCATTATTTTGATGAACTCTCTGTCTTCGCCTGACAAGGCTATTTTGTTGTCATCACTTGAAGTACACAACACTGTGGTACCTAGGTGGTCATCACAAAGGTTAGGAGTGACATCAGGTACTTGGATGATGTCAGGAGGCTTCTCTTTTACTTCATAAAGGCGAGGGCACTGTTTGAAGTGGGATGCACATTCGTTTCCTAACATGTAAGTTTGGAAGGAGTGGATCTCGGATGACGTACGCATTCTATCCAAGCATACGCCGCCCATGATTACCCAGCCTAGATCAAGTTTTTGTGCGTAAGGGGCATCATCAGGTCCATTGCACTGCTTGCATACTTTGTGTACTCTAATAATGTCTCTTCCTAGCAAGATCGAGATTTCAGCATTTATGTTCATTGCAGGAATTTCATTAACAAGGTGCTTCAAGTGAGGATGGTGATATGCAGCCTCTGGAGTAGGAATTTCTTCCCTTTTTTCTGGTATCTGATCACACTCGACTAATGTTGGTAGGGGTATGCCCTCTCCCTTATTGATATGAGAGACCATGAACCCATTGGCCCTTCTGCCGAAGGTCTCTTCACGACCAGAACAGGTTCTGAGATTATACGGTGATGTCTGTCCCTCTATACCAAAGATCTCAAAGAATTTAGGCTTAACCAGGGATCTGTTGCTCTGTTCATCTATTATGGCATACATCCTAATAGCTTCCTCAGGTTGACCATTTGAGTATATCTTGACTAGGCATATCTTGGCGCAGCATTTTTGATCTAAGCCTTCTCCACAGACTCCTGTGCATGCAGAAGAAATGTTAGCTGTGGCTGGAGCATGACTTAGTTGCTACCCGCTATGACTTGAGACAGGGCTGGAAGGAGGCTGGTAGGAGGCTGCTGTGAATTGTCTGAGGGTGGGCCTGGATGCATAGCGGTAACATGTCTGTTGCTACTGCATTCTGTGCAATTGATGACAACTTTACAGTCTTTAGCAAAATGTCCATAACAAGCACAGCACCTGTAGCATATTCCAAGTTTCTGAAGAATCTCCCTACGCTCTTGTAACGTCTTTTCCCTAAGCTCACGACATTTCATTAGGGGGTGAGGCTTCTTGTGAATAGGGCACTGACGATTAGGGTCTTTATCTCTGTCACCCGAATTGCTCTGGTGAGCAGGAGAGGATACGGGTGGTGAGATGTCTGTGCTTTTAACAGATATTGCTCTATTAAAGTCTCTACGTTTAGCTGCTATGTTATCATACCTTGATGAAGATGATGATGATGAAGCAGGCAAGTTGGGTTCACTGAAGCTGAAGCTGGGATCTTTTGTCGTCCAGGCTTGTTCATTGATGAACCTGCAAAAATATGCGGAAAAGGAAAATGGAGGAAAAGATACGTTATAGTCTCTTTTGTACCTTGAGCCCTGTTGTGCCCATTTCTCTTGCAGGCCGTATGACAGTTTAGACACCACTGGATTGACACCATGAGCAGTGTCCAGGAAGCTTAGTTCAGGTAGACGTGGGTCTGTCTTTGCCAACTCTAGCTCCATGAGAAGATCACTCAGATCTTGTAGCTTGCGATAGTCTTTGTTCCCTATTTTTGGGAAGTTTTTGGAATATAACAGGTAATCACTAGCGCCCCTATATTTTAAATTGCTTATTTCAGAGTTTACACACTTATTGGGTGGCAGCACAAGTTTTTGATTACATTTTTTGACCGATTGGCATTTATTGCCGATTTCTGGTTTCAGCATAGTGGTACCGTGGCGCATAGGTCTATCAATTAATAATGACCGCACAATTATCAAAGTAGCACAGTGCTGAATAGCAAAAAATGTCCTGAATATGAAAGGGGGTAAAACCTTCCGAAGGTCAAGTGGTTAAAAATGACTAGATAAATACCACCAGGCGGCCATTCTGCTTGCTAATTGCTGAGTACCAAGGCACCATCGGGTGGCTCGGTACCCAGAGATACTGTACTGAGTTGATCTGAGTTCCAGGGTACTATGTGATCTGTCATCACAGCAACTGCTTGCTATTGTTTACCTGAGTGATCCCTCCCCTTCATCTTACAACATAGTAAGTCATTTGTGAATGAGGAAAGAATGAATGGATCAGCAGCAGTAGGTACAAATCAATTAATTAATTTTCACTGACCCCTCTTCTCCTAATGCAATATCTGTATGTGAGCTGTATATTAACCCCCTCACCTCCCTTTACCTGTACATTAAAGTGATATCATTTTTGTTTTTTATCAATTTTGTTTCTTTCTAGGGTGAAGATTCTCTTTAAGACAAGTGTCCTTAAATAGCATAAATGTGCAGTAATTCACAGAAAATGATTGTATTTAATGTTTTATCAGTTCAGAGCAGTCTGATGAAAACAATATTGATATGATTTTGTATGAGTGACTATGCATCACACTTTTCTTTTTTTAACTTGTGTTAGATGATGATAATAATAATGGTAGGCTTAAATTAATGTAGTCCGTGTGTAGTTGACATGTTGTTGTTGTCTTACAGGGGATGCTGAGCATAAGCCATATATTTGTGGCGATGCAGATTCTGACTCCGTTGTCCTTGATGGTTCTGAAGATTATCTCATTCTCGCTTGTGATGGTTTTTATGATACAGTTAACCCTGAAGAGGCAGTAAAAGTTGTGTCTGACCATTTAAAGGAGAACAATGGTGATAGCAGCATGGTTGCCCATAAGTTGGTTGCATCCGCTCGTGATGCTGGCTCCAGTGACAACATCACAGTTATTGTGGTGTTTCTTCGGGACTTTAATGCACCATCTGACACAGCTGAGGAGAACAACCAAACAGAGAGCTCGTTCGATGGCGGGCAGGAAGACAACGGAGATAAGGAAAATCAAGGGGACTGCAAAGGATCATGGCCACTCCATCAGTGTTCAGCACCGGCTGACCTAGGCGGTTATGAAAGTCGAGATTCTTTCACAGACAGAACTAGTTTAAACTTTGGTCCTGGTATACAGGTTTTAGAGAAACAAGACTATTTAGACCCGTTACATGGAGGAACTGGCAAGCCACATAGTGCCAAATGCTTGCCATGCTCCCAAGTATCCAGAGCTAGCTCACCAAAGAGAGCCAATGGAAGCAAGGATTCTGTGAAAAAGGAGCCTTTAGAAAGTCCTCCTTCTCATAGAGAGAAAGAGTGTGATGAAAGAAGTGTTTCAAATACTGGCTTGGGATATGTGAATATCTTGATGCCCCAAAAAGAAAGCAGTATCTCCTCTCAGGAGCTAAAGGATGAATGTTTGGGAGTGGTTGTGAATGGTCCAACTTTTAAATCTCCTTTACGTTTCAGAAAGAGGAAAGGTGGGACTAAGGCCAGGCCAAGCTTTTCAAAGCTTCTATCTTCCCAAAAGCCTTCTCACAAAGCACGGTCCACTTTATCAATGCCAGTGCAGCACATTGGCAAACGTAGGATATCAGTACATTGCCCTGTAGCTTCTAGGAAAAATAGTGTTAGAGTCCATTTGATGAATAGAGCATTGCTTAAGGAGAGCAATTGTATAGCACTGGCAGACCTGCATAGGACCTATCAAGTGTAAAAGAAAACCCTAATTCTTCTGTGTGTTATATAACTGTAGTGCTCCAGTGAATTAGGTTAGATAGATCCAGAATTTAATGGCACCCTTCTCCTATCTTAGTGTGTTGATCTCACCCCAAACAGTGCACAGCGTGGTACTCAATTTTCATACAGATGGATATTTCCACAGTTGTCTGAGGTGCCAGCTTGATTATATTGATACTAGAAGGCATAACTGCTGCCATGTTTGTATCACAACATTTAAACATTTTCCTAACCACATACAGCAATTATGAGAAAAACCAAGACAATGTAGATTATACAAAAAAATTGAATACAGTTTGTGCCCTTTGCTGTGAGCAGTTAATTTGATGGTGACTTTATGTGGTGCCAGAACCACAGTTTAACCTATATTAAATGTAGTACAAATTGTGTTGACATCAACCAAAAATGTATTTTGCGTGAGTCTCTCTAGGTCTTATTGAGTACCCCTGTGGTGTTACGATCCTGGCCATTAGCAAAAAAAAAAAGGTCCTGTGCTCAATGCCTGCTGGTGCTTATGAAGGTTTAAGTCTACAGCACTGACTAGATTAGTTCCAGCAATTGATAGATCAGGTCAACCAAGAGAGTACACCAGATAATCATACAGAGAGTATTGTGGATGTCACTTGAGACATGATTTCCACATATACACATGTTCTCAATCTCTTTGTCCACGAATTACCACTGCATCTGTATATTTACCTACAAAGTGTACTTTATATTTTACGTGCTAAATATTACTGTCCGTTATTTTTATAGTTTTTGGATAGATGTCACACTTTATAATGGCAATAAGGCACTGCTGGAGTACAGTGAGCTATAGCCAATATTGAACGATTCCTGCGGATAAGCCAACCTCTACATTGTGAGGAAACTCAGGTATTATAAGGCATGCAGTCAATAGCTACATTATAGAAATGATCCTATTTGGTCTAGGAGAACTTCATAATCCACTATTCATTACCTCCATTGAAAGTGAAGAAAATCAAGAGGAATCTGATCTGAGGTCAGCGGTTTGTGTCTTTTGTTTCCAACCCCAACAATAGAACAATAACCCTCACAATAAGTAGCATCCATACCCTTAATTCTAATCAATCGGCAAAGAAAATGTTCATTCCTGTGTTAGCACTTCATGTATATTTAATTATTTAGAACAGCATGTTCCTTTTCATATGGGTTTGTTGACCTTCAGGCTGCCTTAATTTCATGCATCATGTTTCCATTGCAAAACTGACTAGTGACTTCACAAAACTATTATACCATAATGATCTTTAAAAATCTCTTCTTTAATTGTAACAGCTACAGGCGCAGTGTTGTTTTTCAGTCAATAACTAATTAATGAACGCATAAATTTTGCCTCTCTGTTCATTGACTATTTTAATTCAAACCCAAAAGCAATGTATTGAGATATATTTTGACACTTGCAGTGAAATTTAAAAGCATACTTTGTGTTAATGAAAACTAGATTTACTTGACATAAAAAAAATGAATTCATATGCAGTTTGTCTAGAAATGCAAACCAACTTTGTACCACAACCTGACAAGCCTCCTGTGTAATAGAATATTATAGGAATGGGGAAACATTTGAAACATGTTGTGTTGCACTTGTGGTATATCCCCAGTTTGTCATGCATGAAATATCATTATAAACTTATGCAATAGGACAGGCCTTATTCCCTGCAATATAATATACATACAAAAGATAAATAGACTCATATATGGTTTTAAATTATTTTATTGTGGCAAAAGAGCATTTTTTTAAAAAAATATTTAGCTACAGGATTCTCTGCATGGAAAACGGATGTGCAGAGTGTTAAAACGACAAAGAAAACTGGAATAAACATTCCATTATTCTAAAGTCCATACTCCCAGACCTAGTCAACAAACATTCTGCCGTGTAGTAATGGTAAGGACTTTTAGCGGTCCTCTCTTTGCCAGGTCATGTTTTGTCACTAAAGGAGGGAACAAAGGACACATCATGGAGGGCTGTAGTTCTTTCAGACAGAAAAGCTGCACACATGGGCTGGAAATAGATGGACTCCAGTAAAGGTTCAGGAGAAAAAGCACATAATACTCGCTCCTACCTTTTTGTGTCAGCGCTATGGAAACTGCTTATCTATCAATACATAAAGAATCTCTATTTTGTTCTATTCTGCCCTCTACCTGTCCAGTGACAGGGTAAAATGCAGCATATAACTGTCCTGTGAATGTAGCCTGTGGGATACACTGCACATAAGATTCAAAACGTTGCCTAAAGAGACAGTAAATCTCCTAGGGCCATACAGGGGTCAGCACTGCATGACAACATTTCTTCACATTTGCTAAATATAATTCTGATATTTACTGTAGAATCTAGAGAAGGTTCAAAGCTCAGAAAGTGTAAAGCTGGCCATAGATGGATAGAAAATCAAACAAAAAATCGAAGCAGTAGATTAATCGTTTGATTTTCGTATGGTTAGTGTGTTTACTGGAACAGTCCATTTCTGTTTCAAGATCAAAAATGTATGAACAAACTAACCTTTTGGAATTTTTTTTCAAACAAATGATTTTTTAATTGTTTGTAGGTCAATCTTTGTAAAAAAAAAAATCTTAAGTGTAATGCATATAAGCAGTAGTAGTAAAAGAATTCGATCAGAAAAAAAATGTTTAATGCTGAAAATGATTGGAAAAATGTTGAAATTTGCAGAAAAATTTCAGATGCAATGATTGGGCCATCATATTAGATGAAAAGAATTCAATTTTTGTTCAGATATTCATTTGTTTTTCTACTCATCTATGGCCAGCTTAAGGCAGCCTGGCTGCTTGCATTTACCAGAGAAATCTAGTGTCCCTCCATATTACCCATTTGGCCTCTATACTAGCTGTATTAGAACACCTGTAATGAAATAAACACATGGGCAGCCACTACTGACTTTTTGAAAATGCTAGTTAGCTGTTATACTGACCCTCTAGTTTTTATACTGCCTGAAACCAACCATACTGAAATTATGATAAAAGACCTTGGGGTTGATTTACTAAAGGCAAATCCACTCTTCACTGAAAGTGCACTTGGAAGTGCAGTCGCTGTAGTAATGAGGGGAAGACGTGAAATGAGGGGAAGCGCTGCTGATTTTATCATCCAATCATGTGCAAGCTAAAATGCTGTTTTTTATTTTCCATGCATGCCCCTCTCAGATCTACAGCAAGTGCACTTGTAGTGCAATGTGGATTTGCCTTTAGTAAATAACCAAGTCTGACTGTGTTCAGTGACTTAAAGCATTGGAGAAAGACTTGCAACACTTTCTCAGTCCGGCAATGGCAGCCTTGTATTTTTTTTAGGGCTCAGAAGAGCCCTGGCTTTACTGAAAACTGATGCGAGTAGGGGGTCTAAATCTGTCAAGGAATTGTAAAGTAGAGCAAAATGAGGATCCTTCTTACATACAAGTAGATTAGACTCAAAAGAGAAACCCTTGGTAGGGTATGCAGTGCAACATTTATATCGACCTGACCTGCCAAGAAGGTATAAATACAGTTCACTATGGAGTGCTTATAATAGAAAAAAAGGGTAAATAAATTATCAGTGTTTGTACATTTAAGACCTAAAATGTGAAACAGCTCTTTTAGTTACTTGCTCTTACCATTTCTGTGCCTTTGAGAGTAAACTAATTACCCTCAAACAACACATACAATTGTGAGAAGTGTTTTGCTTGCTAAAGGCTGTGTGTTACATAAAAAAAAAAAAAACATATTTGTATTTTGCATATTTAGGACAATTTAAGAAAAGCACTTTAAACTTATACATTGTATCAGTTTTTGCTTTCTAAATTTATATTCTCATAACGTGAACCTAAGTCAATTTTGATCGTGTGTATAGACTTAACACCAAAAAAAGTGTACCACTAAAGTCCCTTTAACACAACATCAGATTTTTTTACCAACAGAAAGTTAAATAATTTTTCAAAACAAAGTGTCCATGTAAATTAACCACTTCTCCTTAAGTGGACATCATATGACATCCTGGAGTTTAAGTGGTTAAATCTGAATATCTGATATTTAGATATCTTGTTTTTCTGCTGGCGATTCTCTGTTATGTAAAAACAACCATATCGGCTGTTCAGCCGCTTGATTGTTTTTACAGGCAGCGAGAGGTGACATTTACCATAGAGAATACCGTGGACCAGATGGTCACTGTCCTTCTCTATGACCTCGGAAGCCGGGCGCAACGTTATGTCATCACGTCCGGCCTTATGCTTTACCTTTGCAGGGAAACAAAGAGGAAGTAAAACCCATCAGGGTTAACTTCCTCTTTAACACTAATAGTATTTTTCAAAAATATCTTTTGAAACAAACCATAGATACTAACTAGATGGTCACGTGATTAGGAAATCTCTGACCATCTTCAAGTGAAACACTTGCTCCCAAATTTTTAAAAAGACAGCAGCATCAGGGTGGTTGGATAATTATTTTGCTAATACTGAAAACAGACTTCAGTTTCAGTTCACCACTGCGCGTTCAGCTGTATGAAACTGACTATAGTGTATTAGCGGTGTGTAACTTGACAGGAAGATCAGAGTAGCTTCTAAAATATTAGCAAATGATATGTTGTTCATAACACTGTTATGTAAATTATCTTGAAATGGAAGTGTAGGCCCTTTAAATGTAGCCAAGCTTATTTCTTTTCTTTAAGTCAGTGTAAACAATTTCTAGCAGTTTTGCAGATGTCCATAAGGGATGAACAGGTGTTAGATAGGAAGTAGTTAAACAGCTGCTGACAGATTGTTTTGCCCAAAACTTCTGTGGAGGCAGATATACGAGCCTTCTAAAACCTAGAGAATGTGTGAACAGAAAACCAGCCTTGCAGATCAGAGGCCAGATGATGAAAAGTCCAAGAGATACTGGCCCTGCACAGCAACCTGTCAAATCCACTTTGAAATGGTGGATCTGGAAGCTGGAGAACCACTTTTAGGACAACAAACAGGAATTCAGTTTTCCCAAAAGAAGCAGTGACCAGGAGGAAAACCTCATTATTCTTACTACATCTAGACAATGTGGATGTAGTAATGTGTAAACCTAAGCTGCACACAACAAAAGTAACAAAATATCCTCATTAAGGTGTCAAGCGCCTTATAAGCTTTGTCTTGTATCTCAAAGACCCTTCTAGCCAAAGTGATGGCCACCAGGAAGGTTAACTTATTGGGAGGCTTTGTAACACTCGCAAAAGAAAAGTTTAAAATACCATAGTTAAAGTCTGTGGCTACACACGGGGAGAAATGTGTGCAACCCCCTGAATGTGAGTACCAGTTAGTGAATCAGTAGCAAAAAAGATATATAAAAAAAAAAAAAGATAGGGCAGACATCTGGCCCTTAATGATGCTAAGAGCTAAATATTGTTCGACCCGTAAATGAAGTGTTACCCCCTGTACTATATTGGAGATGTAATATCTGTCAGATATGATTTTGGTTAAATGAGAGTTCTTTGACCATATGTGAACGCTTTAATACAATAACAACATTTATTGGTGAGTAGTTGAAAGTCTAATACACAACCATCTATCTATAGTCTACACCAAGGAAGAAAATATTAGGTTCAAATAAGAGAATTACATGAAGGAATACAGAGTATATTCCTTAAAACATTAATCTACAAACATATTTAGTTACAAGTAAAATGCAAACCTTTCCCATAATTACCCTTTTCACCAAGTTTCCATTCTGATGGCTGCTCTCCCAAAAAGTGTGTCTTTCCCTCCAATCTAGACTGTGTATATCATTACAGGCTGATGCCTGATTGGTTGGCATAGCGTGGCTCTGATTTGTGAACTTCCCTATTGCTGGTTAAGGACTGGCTACATCTCCAATTCCTATACTTTGCATAAGTCAGCCCCCTTTAATGCAAATCCTTGTGGCTATTCTGAGCAGGAGATTAACTTGAATGTTCCCTTGAAGTTAAGTATTGATTCCGGGTTGGCCTCCCTCCATTGCATATCCCAGCATGGGCTCCTTTGAAGTGAGTATGTGTAAAACAATGAGGTTTGGATCCCATTGTTTGTATACATAAGCCTAGGCACTGAATTGGCTGGTCTACCAGATATTTCTATGAAGATAATGCTACGCCCTACATAGATACAAGCTAAATTAACTACATTCATAATTACAATATTTTACAGCTATTAATGGAGATTTCACATAAACTCATAAGGCAACAGAAGGAAAGAAAGAGACCCATCAAAAAGGTACACGGGGAACCACCACCACCAAAGACTCACACCAGTGAAAATAAGCCTTCTAAGTTTGATAATAATACGTTTGAGAAGTAGATTTACAACTTGGCCAGGAGAACAGACACTGTTTTTTAACAGCCAAGTGGTCAAAGCCAGTGACTAAAAAGCAAGATGAAAGATAAGAAAAAAATCTGGCAGAGGGCACAAATTGTTGACTTTGACTAACAGACAAATAAGGTCAGCATTCCACTCTCTGTGAGCCCATTAAAATTTCAAAAGCTGAAATGTCCTTGCTTTTGATCCTTTGAAGCAGACCTAGCTTCAGCAGTGGAAATACATATGTTGAAACAGAGAATATTTCCCTGGGTTCTGCCAGTTCTTCAGCCTAGGAATGTGCATGGGGGGGGGGGGGGTTACTGAATATAAATCTCTGCCAAGGACAGTATAGATTCCACTTACGTTGTAGCCATTACACTACTGATTACCCCCCCTGTATCACTGTCTGACTAAACCTGGACCAGATACCTGGTCATCAGGGAGATCCAATGAAGTGATGTCAGATGAATTGCTCACAACTCCAGTATGTTGTTTAAAAGTTTGGAATACTTTGGATACCAACAGCACTGAACTGGTCCAGAACTCTGCTCTAACCCAGAATACTGGCATTTCTCAAGACTATTTCACAATGTAAGGAAGCAAAAACCTGCCCTCTAATAATGCTGGGAATAGAAGCCACCATGACAGGAACATGCTGGTTAAATACCGTAACAGAATTATCATGTCAAGCAATAGACTGGACAAGTGCTGTGAGGATGTCAAATTCTGGCTTGGAACTGAGTGAATTGAACTTCTTAGAAAGTGGATACCTTCAGTAGAATTGAAGTTGCCAGATCTGGCCTTACAGTTTTGACAACTTCTCATAGGTTTGGAAGAACTTGTATCCAGAAAGGTGATGCCAATAAAGGCAGAGATGACTTCTTTATGTTCAGGATTCATCCAAAGTGATCCAAAGTCCACAGCATGATTGATTGCATACAAGTTCAAGGTCAGAGAGGTCTGTTTCACAGCAACAGGATTATCTACATATTCGATGATTAGGATACCTCTGAGAAGAAAAAGGCCCAGAACTGGTGCAAGAACCTTTGAGAACACTTAAGAGTCAAGGAGCAAACTGTCTTCCACCACAAAGTGAATAAATTCCTGGGATGTGGAAAGAAAGGAATGTGTAACGTATTTGCCGGCGTATAAGGCGGCTGGGCGTATAAGACTACCCCCTAATATATACAGTATACCGCGCTGAGCCAATCGCGGCGAGCAATGTATTCTATTAATGAATACAAAGCCTGCTCGGATTGGCAGAGGCTGTAACATCATCAGCCCTCGCCTCTGACACCCCAAGCCAATCAGAGCAGGCTACTGTATGTAGCCTGCTCCGATTGGCAGAGGTTGTTACTCCAATCCGAGCAGGCTTTGTATTCATTAATAGAATACATCGTTTGCCGGGATTGGCTCATCGGTGTATACTGTATGTATACAGTATTACCGCACATTCAGCGAGCATCCGGAGGGCTGTCATCCAGTGGGCGGCTTGCGTATAAGACGACCCCCGCTTTATACCTGGCGTATAAGACAACCCCTGCTTTTTGGCCGTTTTTTTTGTGTAAAAGGCTGTCTTATGCGCAGGAAAATACGGTATGTATGCATCCTTTATGTCACTACGTGGATGCCAAGAAGCTTCTGGGATAAAGGGAGAGAATTACTGACTGAATAGATTCCATCCAAATTTTTGGAGAGTGCATGAAGGTGTTGAAAGCCTTCACATTCAGGTTGAGACAGGGGCCTTCTTTGGGTTTTGAAACTGTAAACTAGTGTTAGTAAAATACTTGAAACCTTTTGGTTGAAGGTATGGGAATAGGAACTCCCTGGTTAAACAATCCTGGAGAAGCTGAAAGGTGGTCCATCTGAAATGGCTAAGACAAAGGAGGTCCTGTCAAAGTGTTGGCAATAGAAGCTTCCCAGACCTCCGCAAGGCCATAAGATTTTTCCCCACCTAAAGTGAAACTGAAGAGGAGAATCTTCATAAGGCACATTTATCTGCAGAGTTCGTGGTCTGCACACATGTCTTGAAGTCCTGGAAGCTGAGGAGGTGGTGGAAGACTTGTTGGTCCAGGAACTGCAACCTGACTTAAGGGATAAGCGTACTCACTTCCTATCCTGAAAAAAAATGTTCCTTTCATTCCTCTGTCCCTATTAAAGATATCCAACAAAATAAAGAAAAAGGAACCTCCCTCAAAGAGTAGTTGCAACAAACATTTCTGTTTTTCCAACAACCAATACTTAAGGATAGATCGCTTTGTGAATCAGAACCAAAAGGGTACTCACTGTGAAACTAAACTGACTTTAAGGTCTCTGCTCCGGCATCTATGTCCCCCATTTGGTGTATTCCACTGAGGGTGCAGGTGAGGCTAAGACACCATACACACTATTAGATTTTTGTCTTCAGATTTACCAAAACCATATAATATGAGGTCAAACTTTAAGAGTTTCAATTTGTATGCAATCAGGCAGGCCCTTGCACTACATGGTTTTGGTAAATCTGAAGACAAATATCTGCAGAAAATCTAATAGTGTGTATGGGGCTTGAGAGTCCGCATTGACTCCATGTAATCCACAGAACAAGGAGATAAAAATCTCAGCCACCACACACCATGCAAGCCTGGCTTGTAATACGTGATAACCGTCTCAGCCTAACTCCATCCAGGCCTCTGTGACTAAACCTCATGGGGGTGGGCGAAACATGTTGAGGTGAGAGAGGCCTGGATGTAGTTAGGCTGAGCCCGAGCCAGGCTTGTATGGTGTGTGGTGGCTGACATTTTTCTCTCCTTGTTCTGCAAAAAAAAAGAAAGGGTACTGCTACACATAAAATGTGACCTGATGTCATCTTATCAAGGCAATCAAAGTGAGGACTAACAGCAGCAGCTGCTCAATTGATTTAGACCAAGTAGATAAATTGTGGGAAATAAGAATGGTGGCTAGCCCATATTAACAACAGGAGGGTTGTTCCAGTCATCTAATAGTCTTAAAACAGTGTAGACAACAAAGCAAAAAGGGGTCTTTTTTCCAGCAATGATTCAATATGAGACAGCAACAGGTTCAAATACCCAGCACATTAATGGGCAATTGCACATACTTACAATATAAAAAGATCAATGACAGGGTCAGAATAATTGTCACAGCCCTGGTCAATACTCAGCAAGGAGTCCGCAAAACAAAACTGTCCTGCCCTGTCCGGTCCTGAATAGAGCAGTCTTGTGTCATTGAAACACAGCTGGGTTGTTACTGACAACTGCAGGACTGTTGCTAAAAGAACACCAGTAGAAACACTAGAAGAACCTGTGCTTGTTAACTAACTGGAGAAAGTTCCAGGATTTAACATGTCCAGCATGAATGCCTGTGGATAATATAAATTCTTCCAATTCAAGTGAAAAAATCCAGCAGACAGGAAGGAGACATCCATTCTCCAAAAGACACTAAGCGTAACTGGTGAGGTTGGAGGGGTTATAGTTAATACTATATAGTTAATAAAAAACTGAACCGGAGTCTGTTTACATATCTTTAGCTGTTGGCTTTCTAGTGGGATCAATCCTTCTAGAGCCATTATTGGCGGTTGACTCTAAATGAATTACTTGCAAGGGCTTTTAAAGCATCACCTATGGGAAAATGTGGGGTTTTGTTTTTTTGCAGTTTCATGGCTTGACATTTTTGATATCTGTTTACTCAATACAACCTCATCTTTTATATTTTACCAGAAAATTGGGTACTATATTGTGCTTGTGTGCACTAAAATTAAAGTGATTGTAAAGTCTATTTTTTTTCTATAAAAATAATAAACATTATTACTTACCTGCTCTGTGTAGTGGTTTTGCACAGGACAGCCCAGATCCTCCTCTTCTCTGGTCCCTCTTCAACTCTCCTGGCCCCTCCTTCCTGTTGAGTGCCCCCACAGCAAGCAGCTTGGTATGGGGGTACCCGAGCCGAGTCACAGATCCCTGTGTCCATTCAGACAACAAGCTAACTGACTTTGACAGCAGCGGAAGCCAATGGTCTGCTGCTGTGTCTCAGCCAATCAGGAGGGAAAGTCCCGGACGGCCGAGGCACTCGTGGACATCGCTGGATAGAGATGGGGCTCAGGTAAGTATTAGGGGGTGCTGGGGTGGCTGGTGCACACAAAAGGCTTTTCATCTTATGCATTAAGATAGAAAAAAACCTTCTGCCTTTACAACCACTTTAACTTTAGTGTAATTTTTTTTTGAAAATATGGGTTTGATAAAATAGTGATATCATGTGACAAAAATTACAACTACCGCCAATTTATTTTCCAGGTTGCTCTGATTTTTTCTCCAGGTTCTCTACTAATCTTCAGGCCAATAAAGTGCATTTTAAGATGTGTAATGTGTGAAAAAAGGCAAGAATGGCTCAGGTAATGAAAGACTTAATGGGCCAAGCCTTCAGTTTTTGCTTAGTGTCGATCTTTTCTGTAGGCAGCAGTATAACCCTACATTGCTTAATTACCATCACGCTGTGCCCCTCAATGGACAATAGAGAAAAATTAGCTGTGCTGACAGTAATTTGTAAAAGCACTAGTTTAGAAATGGAAAAGACAACCAAAAGAAATTAGAAATCTGTATTACATTCCAAGCATTTTAGGTCTAACTCACATTTAGACTACTAGACTTAGACTGATTTAGACTACTTGGAATTGTAGTATGTGAGCCACCCCTCAGGCTAATTGAGGCAGAAACACGTAATCAGTATTTGTTCTAGAAACCAATATTCTGAATATTCTGACATTTACAGCATACTGTATCTCAATTTTTCCAAACAATTATTAACTAATCAGAAATATAATAGGCTAATCGCGTATGAAAAAAAGGGTCTCAAGGTAGAACAGAGAAAGCATTGTAACTATAGGCACAAATGTGGTTTTAGAATAATGTAATCTCAAGACTGGAAGCAGACACCAAATGGTTACACTGTTCAGGACATGCATCATAAAGTATCCCTGGGCCAGAACCTATGGTAGCAGGGTAGGAGGGAGTACCACTCAAAAGAATAAAACCACTAAGGTTTTAAATATATTTTTATTTTTGGTAAAAAAGTACAAAAACAAAGGGGTTCATTCATTTGTGCCTGAATACAATCCTGGTACTATCTTTCGAACATCTACTAGTAAGCTACTAGTAAGCTACTAGTAAAAGCATGCAAGTTTTTACTGGTGGAAGTGTTGGTTTTGCAGTCTGCTTAGAAAAGATCTGTGCACATTTCTCCATAGACCTGTAGTAACATGATTGTCACTGTACCGCTCGTAACTCCTAAGATAACTTTAAAAGTTGCCCTTAGTCACTGGTGGAAAGCATGGCTTACCTTTTTTCCACTTACCATATCCCACTTTGTATGCCCCTTCTTTCTACCACTTTGTCATTCTAACCATGGCTAAACTTGGCTCAGGTTTCAACTTTCAACTTCAACTTTCATTTTAATTTCACAAGAATGGGATGCAATAAGGAGAGCTAATAAGGATCAGGTGAGACTAGCATCATCTATCTTTCTCTATAGGCTTTTTCTACTCTATTACCTAGGGAACCATTTATGATTTATGTAAATATAAGTTTATGTGCTTATATCTATTGAAAACGCTGCTGACAAAAGATACTCAATGAGGAATATGAGTGATTATTTTTAGTTACAATACATATGTATTTTAATATTTTACAGAGTAACTAAATCATATTTTTATGACTGTTTGATATATAAATATATAAAGACAAAAGCTGCGTGTGTAAAAACCTTGACACACATCACTGCCTTCATGGAAGGACTCACATTTGTCATAGATTAGAAAGTATAGATGCTGGATTTACAGGTAGAAAAACAGAAATAATTAGAATATAACTGCCAACATCTGTTTATCACATTCTGAATTAGGCCTGTTAGATTGGCGTGAACCTGTGGTGACATAAAAGGATACAATTATGCCTTTGACATATTGGGGGGGGGGGGGACCTAATAAGGTACCCAAATGGTGAATGAGTACTGTTATAAATTCATCAAGAATGTCAGTTATAGCTACATCCATATCTTAAAGGAGTAGTTCACCATTACCAAAAAATGGCCTATGCACATCTGTAGATCAACACAAACTGTGCAACTTTGAGTCGAATACTGCCCTTGCTATAGGTGTAGGCCATTTGCGTACCTCTGAAGCCTGACAGAAAAACTCCCAGAGATCACATCATCCCATTCTGCCTTGTTGCTCAAGCTGTTACTGTTTACAGGAGTGAGCTCTCAAACACTGAGTTGAGAGCTATTGCATCAGGGGAGAAAAAGAACATGTGGCAGGGTTGGAATCAGAGAAAGAGCTCTCTCTTGTGATGGTGGAGATAAACAGTAAGAGCTAGGAGACTCTTAGCAATGTCCGAACAGCAAGGCAGGATGGGATGATGCAAACTGAGAGTTTTTCACTCAAGCTTCAGAAGGTACATAAATGGCCTACAAAATAAATAAAATAAATAAATAGCAAAGATTTTATTCAACTTTGGTCAAAGCTGCACAGTTTGGTTAATCCACAGATGCCCCTTACCTGCAAAGGCAGTTTTTTGTTGTAAAGGTGATTAATGCCTTTAAAGTATAACTGTAAGAACAAAAATGTAGTATATTACAATTTACCAGTCTTTTAGAGATGGTAGCTGAATTAGGGTTTCTTTTTTTTTTCTCAGGCTATTATTATTTTCTGCAAGTATTGAAAATTCCTGATGATCTTGCCACAAATGCTGTGTCCATTTAACTTCCTGTGATCGTAACAGGAAACAAAAAAAAATTATCTTTCTTTTGTAAACTACTATTCCCATTAGCCCCAAGGTAATGAAGATGAGGTAAAAGCAGTCAGGTTTGAAGTCCAGCCTGAGTAACAACCATGGCTCCTCTCTTTATAGATACAGTGGAGTTGTAAACTTAGTCAACAGAAGTGTGTTATATTTGCAGGATTATTTCGTAAAAATAAAGGGAAACGGCATAATAAATTAAAAATTTTGCAGCCATCACATCTAAGGACTTGCAATCTACAATATATTACTTTTTTGTTTTTGGGTTAGAATACGATTTATATAAACAGCTTTATAAAAACAGTGGCAGAAAATAGCAGTTACACTTAAAGTAACTATGGCTAAAATAAATAATGACACACATGATGTAGTCTGTGACTAGCATTAACAAAGCAATCTTTGTTTTTCTGAGTCCCTCCTGTAACCATTTTATTTGCTGGTTTACAGCCAGTAAAGTCTGTTGTTTTTTAACTTTCTTTAACAGACCAAGCTGCCCAGCAAAGGTGTTAGTTAATGTGTTGCGACAAATCATTTAACACTGACGTGGTCCGCATTTACTGATTTATGCAAAAACCTTTACCCCAAAAGGAAAGAAACTACAAAAGGAAAGAAACTGTTTAATAACTGTTAGCTGGAGTTCCGCTTGAAACTTTTAGTCACGTATGTGAATTCCATCTAAATCTACTAGTCCATCCAACACTACTCTCTCCACCGATTGAAAATGCTGCTGTCCGTGGGTGCCTATGTTGCTACTCCATAGATACAGTGGAGGAGTAAATGTAGCCACTCTAAGACAGAAGGTTTATCATTGGCCAATTACCATATGAAAATAAAGTAATGGAAAAAAAAAAACAAAGGCAGCCACCATATCTAATGATTGGTAAGCTATGATATATGACATTTTTGTTTTTAGGTTTAGTTATGGATTTAAAGTACAGGGAATTTGCAGACTATGGTGGAGATTTACTTAAACTGGAGCAACCAGGTTTTAATTTCAGCTTGTTCAATTAAGCTTTGACATTAAGCCCCTGTTCACATCCGGCCAATTTGACATGTCAAATCGCATGCCAAATTTAGCCTATTGCCGGAAACGGCCCAAATCGGTTTGCTGCCAACTTTCCACCGCCGCACCGATTCCCAAAAGTTGTTCCTCCACTACTTTTGGCGACTTTGGAGGCAATTTCAATAGACATCTGTGCATGAACCAGCACAGATATCTTTCAAATTGCCCCCAAACTCACACTTAATTTTTAGCTGAACTTGCACGATTTCAAACCCGCCCTCAGTGTGAACGAGGGTGAAAACCTGGAAGTCAATTGGTTTCTATGCAAAGCTGCACCAGAATTTGCACTCTCCGGTTTTAGTACACCCCCCTCCTTCCCTATTGTGTTGGAAAATAATGGCATTAAAAACTCTGTAAATATTTAAAATTTATTATAAATACAAACATTCCAGATAGTATTATTTTATAATGTGACAGTAATGCAAAGTCTTGTAATGTTTTTGACCATTTTAGGATTTTTGATCTGTATTATGGTCCACTGAGGATGGTTACTATATGCATATTCTGTGCCAGTGCAAGGATGTTGGCATTCATACATATTTGAGTATTCTATAGTCACCAATTGATTTGTATGCACCAAGTTGCCATTAGGTGAATTGAAGAAATATAGCCGTGATTGCATGGTTCTTTGTTCGTTTTGAGATTTAGATGATGCAGGGCAGCTCCATCACTAGTGTTGTAGAACACATGATGCACATTTGAGAGCCTTTACACTGCACAGCACATCTGATGGCCTTTGAGGGGAATTATAAACTATGTTGACATATCTTTATATTTACGTCCAGAAATAATCCTGAACTAAATATGTTTTTGGTGTAGAACATATATGATTAAAAGGAATCTGCAAGGTCAGAATTGCTCAATGGAAGTAACATGGAATAGAGGAGGACAGTTTGAACCACAATGAACAGAAAAGAAAAAGTGGGGCAGAATGTTAGGGAATCTGAAACAAGATATTTTAATAGTGTATTCCATAGGAAGACTGGTGTTAAATGCTGGCTATGCCACATATCATTTCTGTGACTTGGACATTACAGTATAAATCTATGATACCTATGTATACTAACAGTAGTGGTTTACCAGTCCGATATATAACGCTCTATTCTGTGCTTTAGATGACAGAAGTTTTGTGAAATACTGTGTTCTCTCAAACCCACTGGTGATTAGAAATCTGTGCCCTTATTTGCTGCTTGCTGATGTAAGCAATAAGTACCCCTATAACTAATAATATATAACATCTCTGTATATTGTAATTTATGATGGTATGACTTGGTGATAATTAAAAAATAAATAAAACAAATAAAAAAATTAGACCATTATGAAACTATAAAACATTGTATTTATTACCTGTCAATGCAGAGGCGTATTCCTCAAGTTCTGTGTTATGTAGTGTGTTCCTAGTAGTGCTGGCGTGATTTAAAAAATAAATAAAAAAAAAGTATAGAAATCCAATAAAAAAACTGGAGTATCCCTTAATAACATCTGGTAGGAATTAAAGTATAGTGTTGGTTTCAAGAGATTATATATCCAAGCCATCAACCTAACACTGTTAAGAACTCGCTTGAAAATTATTCACTGTGAGTTGATAGACACCAACGCCTGTTGGTATGCTTGTACACACATTAACGTGTTTTAGTTTAGAAGGGGTCCTGCATCCCTCTCCCACTGCTGGGTGCAGTACTTGGCTCGAAGACACGTTCTTATACATATGTAAATATTATGTTTGCCTAGAAGTGCCATCGGTTGAACTTGCAGAAAACAGCATCACAGACTGTAACAAAAATAATGACCGAAACTTGGGAATCTGCATTCAATATTAAAATTACTTCTGGCCTATTATTTCCCTTTTCTCTTCCATAACAACATTTGGTCACTTAGTATTAAACATTTTATGAGTTGTAAATTGGTTTTCATACCGAGCTATGCTCAGCTCTTGAATGATCAGCTGCTAACAAATATTTTTATTAGCACAAACACAAAATTAACAAGGCCTGGTAGAATATTTTACACTAAAGCATACCAATAAGTTTTTTTCCTCTTTGTACATTTGGTCTCCTGCTTACTCTAAGAAGAATACAGATAATACTGTATATAAAACAAGACTACATATATTCTAAGACATGAACATAGCTATTTCTCTACTACAGTGTTGTGTTTCAAAATCTTCATGTATGGTATACAAAGAGTCTAATATATGTTAAAATTTTATTTTCTTTTATTTACAACTTTAATTTTTTTTTAAGAGTTTAAATGCACTTTTTACTGAGACTTAATTTGTTTTTGTTTATAAAACAAGGGCACTCTACACTAATTGGATAAGCTAGTTTTGTTTTAAAAGAGAAGACCCATCTGTGTATTAACTAAAATGCAACTTGTTCTATCAGATAAAAATAAACTGTTGTTGGGATTTGACCAGTATAGTAATAATAAAATAAAACTATAAATAATTTTTCATGTGTATTCGCTTTATTGAAGTGTTTTGGGATTAGATACATATCAGGCTTAAAGTGGTTGTAAAGGCTTCAGGTTTTTTACCTAATGCATTAAGGTAAAAATATTTTTATGTGCTCCTCCTGTAGACATTGGCTCCTGTTGCTGTCAATCAAATTCTGTGACGAGGGGACAGAGACGACCCCCTCCGACACAGGTAACCCTTTTGACTTGTAGGCCTAGAGGCGATGGTCCTGCTGGAAGCTTTCAGGCTTTTACACGTTTCATTCAGAACAATGAACAGATGTTCTGCTTTCCTGATACCAGCTGTTGCATCGACATAGGCTCTCAAGGTCTGGCCCACATCCAACTGGCTCCCGTCCTGGGTGTTTCCTGAAAGGAACATAGGGAGTACAATCTCTTAATCTTAATCGCGTAATGTGAAACCTGGAGGTCACTTTAGGCACAAACCCAAGCATTGATCTGAGTACAACCCTATCTGGGAAAACCATGGTAAAGGATTCTTTAAACCCTAGGGCTGCCAACTCTGACACCCTCCTGGCTGACATGAATGCCACCAAAAACAATGTTTTCACTAAAAGATGCCATAGAGAGTTAAGGCTAATTGAAGGTGTCTGTCAGAAAGTCCAATACCAATGGAAGATCCCATTTCGGGATCATCGGGATCTAGTCAAATTGCAGCTTTGAAAAACTGTGTAACCAAGGAATTAGATGCCCATTGGGTAACAGTGAAGGCAGAGAGAGCTGAAACAGGTCCTTCACAGCATACTTACACAAAGGCACAACTCAAGCCCTGCTTGCAGGAACTCCAGAACGTGCCATACTTGTGGCTGAATAAAGTAGGAATCCATAGGCATCTCCCCTACCTTCTCCATGAATGCTGGTCTTTTGAAGTGGTTTGCATAATGGTAATGCTGCAAATAGAACATCAGATGCCTCAAGGTAAGTAAATCCACACAGAAAGCAGCATAGTATACTCATGAATAACCTTGCTGAACCTTGTTACCTGTAGGGGGGTTAAAACACACACTGGCAGGCTGCAGCGGGAACGAAGACCCACTTTTTGGCATCTTGCACAAAAGTATCTTTAAATTTGGCTCCCATAAGGCTAGCACTGCCCCCCCCCCCCCAAATGGGTAGGTTGGTGGCACACATGCGCAGAGGGGAAATCCACCATGCGTTCTGTCAGAACTATTGAGGCTAAAAGAATTATTTTTGAAGGCAAAAATCATTATTTTACCCATGTTTTGGTGAGCATGAGAAAATACACTTTTTGTTCCTATATATTGTTTCTTAATAAGTTAAATTGAGTTCATACTGGTGGGCAGAGATTTTTCTTAAGAGACTTGAAGGCCCCATGCACTCAAACCCAATTGTAAATAAAGGGTCTGGGCATTTAGACACTTAAAGATAAGAGCCATGGGCTAATGTGTATTGCCACATGTTTTAGCATATACAATATTTTGGCATAGAAACAATATTTGGCATAGAAATTGGAGTTGTATTATTTCTACCTGCAGCATGAAATAATTATATTCCAAATATTAAGAGAAATACAGATTTTGTGTTTAAAAATAAAAAAAAAATCATAAAAAATGTATTTTTATTTAAAAATAAGTCTTGGTAAAATTACCAAGCTTGTATATGGTTAACAAAATTGTCCATATAGTGTAAAAGAGGTTTAACCTTGAAGGTCTTTGTTTTGAGAAGAAATCACATGTGTTAAATTCAACACCTAGGGGGTTATTTACGAAAGGCAAATCCACTTTGCATTGCAAGTGCACTTGGAAGTGCAGTCGCTCTAAATCTAAGTGGTAGATCTGAAATGAGTGGAAGCTCTGCTGATTTTATCATCCAATCATGTGCAAGCTAAAATGCTGTTTTTTATTTTCCTTGCATGTCCCCCTTGGATCTACAGTGACTTTACTTCCAAGTGCACTTTCAGTGCACTTTCAAGTGCACTTGCAGTGCAAAGTGGATTTGCCTTTAGTAAATAACCCCCCTTATTTTATTTATATAGTCTGTAAAGGCACGGAAAGCTATTTACTAAGCTGTCATGAAGTGTTTGTAACAAGAGCTTGGGATAAAATTTCTCATCATTTGTATTACCCACATATTTGAAGTAGGGATGCACCGAAATTTCGGCCGCCGAAACATATCGGCCGCCAAAACATATTGGCCGAGAATGGCCTTTTTGGCAATTCCAGAGTCGGGTGTCATCAGGCAGCATGCTGTCCTCTACAGCCTGTCCCGGCAGGTCCGGGGGGTATCCGGGCATCGCTCTGTCAGTACAGGCTGGGCGCCTGTCAGTGACGCTTTCAATGTGATGCAACAGAGGAGGCTGGATGTGTTCAGGAAGAGGACGGTGAGAGGCAGCCTAGGGGATGTGAGCTGTGCCTAGTGCTGACCTGTGACCCCACATCTCCCAACACTGACCTGTGACCCCACATCCCAACACTGACCTGTGACCCCAGCCTTTGTCTCCTAATGCTGACCTATGACCCCCCTTGTTCTGACCCCATGCCTCTGGAGCCTCATGTCCCCCTCCTCTGACCCTAATTTCTCAGCACTGACCCTCATCCCCAAATCTCCCAGCACCGACTCTTCTCTTGACCCATGTCTCCCAGCACCAACCTTCGTCTTCCAGCTCTGACCTGTGTCCCCCTCCTCTGACCCTTGTCTCTCGACCCTGACCCTCATTTCCCAGCACTGACCTACATTCCCACATCTCTCTGCACTGACATGTGTATCTGCTCTAACCCACATATCTTGTGGCACTAACTTGATTTTGCACTGACTCATGTCTTCTGGCACTGAACCACAACCCCATGTCCCCCTGGGCTTGCATACTTGCCTGTACCAAGTCCCCAGTCTCTGAACATCTCCTGTACCTTGTCCCCAGTCTCTGACTATCTCCTGTAATGTGTCTGCAGTCTCTGACCATCTCCTGTATAAAAATATTTATAAAAAATAGTCACTTTTGGCTATCGGTGCTGTTTTGATATTGGTTTTCTGCCTAGTGTATTTTTCATTTTCAGTATCGGTTTCGGCACCAAAAAACTAATTTGATGTTATATTTTTTATTTATTATCACCAATTATAGTTGATATTATTTTACACTTTTTAGTAATTAAATATATGTATTTTAGCACATCGATGTATTCATTCTCATCTTCAACCTAGCATGGATAAACTAATTTGAATTAATTTGGTTGTTTTGTTTAAAGATGTGAAAATCTCCTTAATCAGAGATTTTTGCATAATTCCATAAATATGATATTATTAATATTTCAGTATAAACATCTGACAGTTCCATGCTGGGTGACAACACATCTGGCTCCCGGCTGTAAACAAAGGCAGAGTACATGTACACGGTCATAGCAGGAAAAGCGTGCTGACACCGGAAGTCCCCAAAACAGGCTAATAGTCGGTACAAAAAGCTGCCCCAAGGACTAGCAGCAGGGCTACCAGAACAAGAGACTGCATCCAGCCTGGATACCGTACCTGGATAGACAGACAGTCATTTAGACCAGCAAGGTGGGGAGACACCATAATCCTGATGCAGGAGGAAAAGAAGACGATGCCAAGCTTCAAGTGGGAGGCAAATTTACGAGCTACAGTCCTGATATAGTGGGAGGGCAGGACCTTACCTAGGCATGCTGACATGGAGCTGTCAAGGAAAAGTAATTTTTGGTGAGATACTCCCTTAAGGCATGGGTGCTCAACCTGTGGCTCTCACCTGTTGTGGAACTACAAGTCCCATCATGCCTCACGCCTTTGGGTGTTGTAACCATCAGCCTTACAATGCCTCATGGGACTTGTAATTTTGCAACAGCTGGAGGGCCACAGGTTGAGCACCCTTGCCCTAAGAGTTAATCACGACTAAAGAGATGCAGGCACTGCATCTTTTCTCATCAGTGCACTCAACGTGCACCAGCTGATTAAATGAAAGTGACTTCTGTTTAGAATCAGTATCCAAAAAAAACATAGTGGAACATATAGCCTTTTCTTCAGAGCAGAAACAGGTAGGAATCCTCAACAAAGTTTGGTAAAATGCTGTACACTAATCACCCAGAGGCAATTGTTTTTTTTTTCTCAACAAAAGTGGGGTTAATCTTTAAGGTCAAATTCTGGTCAAGACCTGATTGTAGGAAGGTCAAAATGGGAGGCACAGAGGGATTGATTTACTAAAGGAAAATCCACTTTGCATTACAAGTGCACTTGGAAGTGCAGTCGCTTTAGTCTGGATTCACACCTATGCAGTTTTAGTGCTTTTTGCAGATTTGCAATAGAGTCCATTTAACCTCCCTGGCGGTATGATTCTGGCTGGAATTTTGTGCTGAAAGCGGTACAATTATTTTGCATGGAAATTTGGCGTTTTTATATTGTAGGCATGCAATTCTTATGAATAACTCACTTAAATCTGTCCGAACCAGAGTCTAGTAGACATCCCGGGTATGATAAAGTTTAAAACACAAAATCATAAATTATAATAAAATAAAAATATATATAAAAATGATTCAATAATGTAATCAAATCAAAAACACTAAAATTTGCTCAGTTGCAGAATAGTCGCTGTCATTAAATTTATTGTTTGATGATAAATTGTGATTCTAATTTATTATCGGTGTTTTCTAGCTGGTCTAAAACCACTTTTGACATAAAGGGACACTTTTTGGTTGCTATGGACAATCTCCAGTTTCCAGGCAGAAAAAAAAAAACTTTTTATTATATAAAATGACATGCAGGGCACTAGGCAGACCACTAGGGACAAAGGGGGTGTGTATTTTTTGTATACAGTACAGTACTGTAATCTGTAAGATTACAGTACTGTATGTGTATTGTGTTTTTACACTTTTTTGAATTTGGCGCCGATCTCCGCTCCCGTGCGTCGGAACGTCGCAGGGAACGGAGACCGGCACTGTGTGAATCGAGCGAGCGGACGGCTCGCTCACACAGCGGGGAGACATCGCAGGATCCAGGGGAAAAGGTAAGTAACTTCCCCCCTGCATCCTGCACGCAAGCCCGAGTCTGGCTCGGGGTTACCGCTCCTAGCAGAAAAAACGGAACCCGAGCCAGACTCGGGAATACCGCCAGGGAGGTTAACATTGATTCCTATGGAACACTATCTGTAGTGCAAATCTGCAAAATGCAAAAAGCACAAAAAATGCATAGGTGTGAATCCAGCCTTAGATCTGAGGGGAAGATCTGAAATGAGGGAAAGCTCTGCTTATTTTATCATCCAATCGCATACAAGCAAAAATGTTGTTTTTTTATTTTCCTTGCATAACCCCCTCAGATCTACAGCGAGTGCACTTGTGGTGCAAAGTGGATTTGCCTTTAGTAAATAAACCCCAGAGTCTCTTGGATTCAATTGCCTGGGCAAAAAAGGATATGCAGGTACCATAGTAGATATTTGTATAACAGACTCAGAGACCCCTCTAGCTCTTAGAACCTGGGCTTCAACAGCCATCTCGTTAAAGCCAAAGCCTGAGACAGCAGGTCTGGCTTGTTGGGAAGAGGCTAAGGTAATTTCCTGTATGTCTGCGTACCGGGTTTTTCTCAGCCAGTGTGGTGCAATGAGATTCATAGGTTTCCTCTCTTGCTCTATCTTTTTTAAGCAGGCGATGCAGAATTTGCACGGGGGGAAAGGCATAGATTAGTCCAAACTAGTTAGATCTAGGATTTGGACAACAGATCTCGGGGCAGCGAGTTTCCAGCTATGAGATTATGTGGCTTGCTTCCTTTAAGGCTGCATGACTCCTGGGGCCACCTGATGGTTATGTAGGCCACAGCTGTGGCATTGTCTGACAGAACCCTAATTGGGTGTCCTCGCAGAAGGAGGGTCCAGAGTGGCAGACCCATTCATATTGCTCTGAGTGGCACGCTGTTGCTGGGGAAGCTTAGTTTCAATGGGTGATCATGTTTTCTGAACCATGAGGGACTAGGACAATCCTCTTTAACCAGAAAAAAGGTCATCTGTTGTTATCTATGTCCAGTGATAATAAAGGAAAGACTTTCTTACTGTTAAGGTTGGGCTAAAGATCCCTTTGTTGAGATATATATATATATATATATATATATATATATATAAATATATATATATATAAAATCCAGAATAAGACAAAAAACCTCTGTTGGTACTGTGAATAGGTTTTGTCTACAGCTGCTAGGTATGTCCCAGATTCCATGTAAAAGTCTTTAATTTAAAGACCCTTAAAAAATACCTCCAAATTGCAGAATTTCACATGGACTCCTTAAGGTCGGTAATTAACTCCCGGGGAAAAACCTGTCATCTGTTGACAAAACCTATTCATGGTAGCAAAGTCCAACCAATGTATTTGTCTTATTTTGGACTTAAAAACAGATACCTTGGTTGGACTTTGGTATCGTGAATAGGTTTGAGTAGAATCTTTTAATGTGGAGGTACTGGTACAACTATTCCCTGGGAGAAGAGATGGTTCAGGGCATTCTGCAATTTGACTTTCATTGGGCAGTAATTGGTTATTTCAGAGCAAAGAAATGGTCAGAGGGTTGAATTTTGAACTCTATTTTGTGCCCCTTTGGGACCCAAAGAGAGGCAAACTAACATATGTCCCCCCCCCCCACACTTAGGAGCGTGTAACCCCTTCATTGTAAAGAGCTTTGGGGAAGAGGTAGCGGGTTTTGTGAGCAAAGTCTTACTCCAAGAGGAAGGGCTGAACTTAGATTTAGAAGTTGAAGCCTGGCTAGAGTGGTTAGATACTCTGCATTTTGTGGAGGTAAAGGCTCCCGAGGAGGGGAAGAGGTGGGGGCAGGTATTGAAATCTACCTCTGGAAACAAAACCTTCCATCCTATGACTTTGATGAATTGGTCCCCAAAAATATGTCTGCCTTGCAAGTGCATGTGGGTGAGGTGCTTTTTGCTTCCAGGTTTTACCCACTTCTAGCCTAAGGACGTCATATGACGTCCTTGAATTTCAGTGGGAATATCTGAATGATACCTGCAGCTACAGGCATCATTCAGATATCCTTTTTCAGGCGACGATTCTGTGCACCGTAAGAACGATCATAGCAGCAGTTCAAATAAGCAATAAAAAGCCCCCCCCCCGTAGGTTGCGCACAGAAGCGCCCACCCACATATGTAAACGCCATTCAAACCACACATGTGCAGTATCGCTGCGTGCGTTAGAGCGAAAGCAATAATTTGAGCACTAGACCACCTCTGTAACTCTAAACTGGTAACCTGTAACGCTGGTAACACGTTGCCTATGGAGATTTTTAGGTACCGAAGTTTGGCGCCATTCCATGAGTGTGCACAATTTTAAAATGTGACATGTTTGGCATTTATTTACTCGGTGTAACTTTATCTTTTACATTGTATAAAAAAATTGGGTTAACTTTACGGTTTTGTTATTTTTTAAATCATGAAACGTTTTTCCCCAAAAAAAACATTTGAAAAATGTTGCGCAATTACCGTGCAACATAAAAAGTTGCAACGACTGCCATTTTATTCCCTAGGGTGTCTGCTAAAAAAACATATATAAACTTGTTTGGGGGTTCCGAGTAATTTTCTAGCACAAAAATTATGATTTTTACATGGAGGAGAGGAGTGCCAGAATAGGCCCGGTATGGAAGTGGTTAAGCCACAAGATTATGTGCATGCGCATATGAATGGAGATTAGAGCCATTCTGTAAATGTGTCCCATGTTCTAGGCAGCTGATAAATTAATGCTGGAGCTGTGCATCATTACAGACTCCACTAAGCGCTAAAACAGAACTTTTATTTTTAGCTGTGTATGAATAAAACATATGTTGGCAAAAATGTAAAACAATAAACATGAACATGCAGGGGGTACATTTTTTTTAAATCCGATAGGGGTAATCAAAATGAGTTTTCCATGAAGAGGAACATTCCCTTTATGTCTAAAAACTGGTCATATTAACGAATGGCTCCCATACCAGACTTTTTTTTTTCAATTTTACCTTGCATCCCCTAATATTATAAAGCACATCAGAAAGTGAGCACCCCAAACTGAGCAGGTTTTATCCATAAAAGGGTCAATTGTATCATACATATTTACAGTGGTGTGAAAAAGTGTTTGCCCCCTTCCTCATTTCCTGTTCCTTTGCATGTTTGTCACACTTAAGTGTTTCGGAACATCAAACCAATTTAAACAATAGTCAAGGACAACACAAGTAAACACAAAATGCAATTTGTAAATGAAGGTGTTTATTATTAAAGGTGAAAAAAAATCCAAACCATCATGGCCCTGTGTGAAAAAGTGATTGCCCCCCTTGTTAAAACATACTATAACTGTGGTTGTCCACACCTGAGTTCAATTTCTCTAGCCACACCCAGGCCTGATTATTGCCACACCTGTTCACAATCAAGGCATCACTTAAATAGGAGCTGCTTGACACAGTAAGGTCCACCAGAAGATCCTTAAAAGCTACACATCATGCCGAGACCCAAAGAAATTCAGGAACAATTGAGAAAGAAAGTAATTGAGATCTATCAGTCTGGAAAGGGTTATAAAGCCATTTCCAAAGCTTTGGGAATCCAGCGAACCACAGTGAGAGCCATTATCCACAAATGGCGAAGACATGGAACAGTGGTGAACCTTCCCAGGAGTGGCCGGCCGCCCAAAATTACCCCAAGAGCGCAGCGACGACTCATCCAAGAGGTCACAAAAGACCCCACAACAACGTCCAAGGAACTGCAGGCCTCACTTGCCTCAGTTAAGGTCAGCGTTCATGCCTCCACCATCAGGAAAAGACTGGGCAAAAATGGCCTGCATGGCAGAGTTCCAAGGAGAAAACCACTGCTGAGCAAAAAGAACATCAAAGCTCGTCTCAATTTCTCCACAACACATCTTGATGATCCCCAAGACTTTTGGGACAACATTCTGTGGACCGATGAGACAAAAGTGGAACTCTTTGGAAGGTGTGTGTCCAAGTATATCTGGCGTAGAAGGAACACTGCATTTCAGAAAAAGAACATTATACCAACAGTAAAATATGGTGGTGGTAGTGTGATGGTCTGGGGCTGTTTTGCTGCTTCAGGACCTGGAAGACTTGCCGTGATAAAAGGAACTATGAATTCTGCTGTCTACCAAGAGATCCTGAAGGAGAATGTCCGACCATCTGTTCGTGTACTCAAGCTGAAACGAACTTGGGTTCTGCAGCAGGACAATGATCCTAAACACACCAGCAAGTCCACCACCGAATGGCTGAAGAAAAACAAAATGAAGACTTTGGAGTGGCCTAGCCAATGTCCTGACCTGAATCCTATTGAGATGTTGTGGTATGACCTTAAAAAGGCCGTTCATGCTCGAAAACCCTCTAATGTAACTGAATTAGGACAATTCTGCAAAGATGAGTGGGCCAAAATTCCTCCAGGACGCTGTAAAAGCCTCATTGCACGTTATTGCAAACGCTTGGTTGCAGTTGTTGCTGCTAAGGGTGGCCCAACCAGTTATTAGGTTTATGGGGCAATCACTTTTTCACACAGGGCCATGATGGTTTGGAATTTTTTTCACCTTTAATAATAAACACCTTCATTTACAAATTGCATTTTGTGTTTACTTGTGTTGTCCTTGACTATTGTTTAAATTGGTTTGATGTTCCGAAACACTTAAGTGTGACAAACATGCAAAGGAACAGGAAATGAGGAAGGGGGCAGACACTTTTTCACACCACTGTAGATTCATGCCATCAATTTTCTTTGCACATTACCATTTTTTAACAGTTTCAAGTATATAACTTTATTTATAGGAGAATCACCAGAATAGATGCACACAGAGAGAATCATCAGACAACAAGCATAATTAATTTATTCATGCATAAATGGTGGAATTGTAAAACCTTCATGAAGGCCTAAAGGGGCCCTAGATCACAATCTAAAAATCCATCTACCTTCGGCTCTCAGCAGCATTCAATCCAAATAGTAATTTCTCTGTCCTGCACAACCCACATTTATAGACCATTGGGTTTACCCCCATTTTTATCCCAGAAGTGCCTCGCTACTGGTCTATCCATCTTCAAAAAAGTATACAATTTACATGTTCCAGGGCACGTCGCCTTAGTTATCTAATAGATTTCTCAACATAGTATAATGGGCAAGGACAATTGGCAATATATACTGTATAAGTCCACTGGAACTACAGTTATAAAAAAGACCTTATATGTATACTTTCGTAGTTTTTTGGGTTTGTGAACTTCTTCATGTGAAAACCAAAAGGACATAGTTTACAATGGTAACAATGTATGCCCTCGCTATCCTGTTCAAAATGACAATGCACTAACAAAACTTTGCTCGCCCGTAAGTGACAGATGGAGTAATCTCTCAGATGCTTATTGTCCAGAAGAACCAACCAATATTTTTGTAAGATGTTATAAATTTTGCCAGAGTGTCAAGAGTAGGTGCTTATCAATCACATCACATTATTATTCTCTTTTTTCTTTTTATTCATTGGTAGTAAATCTACTGATTGATGCGACTCTGGCTTTACAAAATGACCTAAAAAGGATCTATTTTGGGGTAACCCCTATCCATTAACTTTTTATAAACAGTCATGCTTTCATTCAGAATGGCTCCCTATGATCCCTTTACATCTTGCTCGTAAAAATTGCCCAGTAGAACGGTCCGTTTTCAGAGACTCCTTAATGGGCTCCAAAGACCTCGATCATCTTACTCATCAGGTGTAAATATATGCAAGAAAAAGGCAACATATATAAGTGCTCTCAGTTTGAGGAAGAGGGTCCCTTACTGAGAAGGTCAACGCCCTGATGACACGCATCTAGGGGGCAGAGCTTGCGGACTGACATCACACCGTGGCCATCTTGTGATTTCAATGCTTTGCAGCTTGCACAAGCTTATTGTGCTATCATTATGAGTGTATCCATTACTTTTTACCATTAAATTTGTTTTATCAAACGGAGAGCACTATATGTTGCCTTTTTCTTGCATATATATATATATATATATATATAACTGATGAGTAAGATGATCGGGGTCTTTGGAACAAATTAAGGAGTCTTTCTGCCTGAGGAGATCTTTGTATCCAAAGTGTGCCGGGTGTCTTGACTGAACTGCTGATTTTACCTGTCTATGAGGTGAGCAGCTTGTGATAAAGGTAAGTGCTGTCCACCATATCTGCACTTGGGGTGGAATACGGCTGAGTTTTCTTCAGTCACTTTATGCATGAACTTTTGAGACATATATTTATACAGTTTTTTTTTTTGGATAATAATGGATAATGATTTTGAATATACTATTTGTTGATTATATTGTTTTGAGGATTAGTAGCGTAGCACTGTATTTTGTATTATTATTGCTTTAGAGGTGAAAGTAGAATCACTAAGTGACAACAGCTTACTTACAATCACATATTTATATATTCACATTATTGCGGCGATCACTTTTCATTCATGTGTTTTACCCCAAACTTAAGAAAAGGTTGGCATTCGTTGGTGCACACGCTATGTCAGTTATCTGCCAGTAGATGGTCCTACTGTTCAGGAAGTAATTATGTTGAGGTATAAATTGTAATAGTTCAAGAATAAGGAAATTATGCTTTTGAAAATCCCTTCCCCAGTTTGTAATAAGTATGCACGCCCAGGTATTTCAAGATGGTGTTTGATGTTACTATATAATGCTTCCACATGTAGACTGGCAAATAGTGTATCTGACATGGTAGTAAGGCCAGCTATTTTCTTAACCAAGTTCTCTCTCTCTCTCTCTCGTTTCAAACATAAAGATATAAAATTTTAATTTTTTGTGAAGAATCACCAACAAGTGGGACACAATTGTGAAGTGGAACAAAATCTATTGGATTGTTGAAACTTTTTTAACTAATAAAAAAAATGAAAAGTGGGGCGTGCAAAATTATTCGGCCCCCTTGCGTTAATACTTTGTAGAGCCACCTTTTGCTGCGATTACAGCTGCAAGTCACTTGGGGTATGTCTCTATCAGTTTTGCACATCGAGAGACTGAAATTCTTGCCCATTCTTCCTTGCAAAACAGCTTGAGCTCAGTGAGGTTGGATGGAGAGCGTTTGTGAACAGCAGTTTTCAGCTCTTTCCACAGATTCTCGATTGGATTCAGGTCTGGACTTTGACTTGGCCATTCTAACACCTGGATACGTTTATTTGTGAACCATTCCTTTGTAGATTTTGCTGTATGTTTGGGATCATTGTCTTGTTGGAAGATAAATCTCCGTCCCAGTTTCAGGTCTTTTGCAGACTCCAACAGGTTTTCATCCAGAATGGTCCTGTATTTGGCACCATCTTCCCCTCGATTTTAACCATCTTCCCTGTCCCTGCTGAAGAAAAGCAGGCCCAAAGCATGATGCTGCCACCACCATGTTTGACAGTGGGGATGGGGTGTTGAGGGTGATGAGCTGTGTTGCTTTTACGCCAAACATATCGTTTTGCATTGTGGCCAAAAAGTTCGATTTTGGTTTCATCGGACCAGAGCACCTTCTTCCACATGTTTGGTGTGTCTCCCAGGTGGCTTGTGGCAAACTTTAGACGAGACTTTTTATGGATATCTTTGAGAAATGGCTTTCTTCTTGCCACTCTTCCATAAAGGCCAGATTTGTGCAGTGTACGACTGATTGTTGTCCTATGGACAGACTCTTCCACCTCAGCTGTAGTTCTCTGCAGTTCATCCAGAGTGATCATGGGCCTCTTGGCTGCATCTCTGATCAGTCTTCTCCTTGTCTGAGCTGAAAGTTTAGAGGGACAGCCAGGTCTTGGTAGATTTGCAGTGGTCTGATACTCCTTCCATTTCAAAATGATCGCTTGCACAGTGCTCCTTGGGATGTTTAAAGCTTGGGAAATCTTTTTGTATCCAAATTCGGCTTTAAACTTCTCCACAACAGTATTACGGACCTGCCTGGTGTGTTCCTTGGTCTTCATGATGCTCTCTGCGCTTTCAACAGAACCCTAAGACTATCACAGAGCAGGTGCATTTATACAGAGACTTGATTACACACAGGTGGATTCTATTTATCACCATCAGTCATTTAGGATAACATTGGATCATTCAGAGATCCTCGCTGAACTTCTGGAGTGAGTTTGCTGCACTAAAAGTAAAGGGGCCGAATAGTTTTTCACGCACCACTTTTCAGTTTTTTATTTGCTAAAAAAGTTTAAAATATCCAATAGATTTCGTTCCACTTCACAATTGTGTCCCACTTGTTGGTGATTCTTCACAAAAAATGTAAATTTTATATCTTTATGTTTGAAGCCTGAAATGTGGCAAAAGGTTGAAAAGTTCAAGGGGGCCGAATACAAGGCAAGGCACTGTATATATACATACATATATATATATATATATATATATATATATATATATATATATATATATATATATATATATATATAAAGAATAAACATGGGTGGAATATCCTGTCCACATATTTACTCTTACGGTTAAACTCTGATTGCCTAATAGAGGCCTGGCAGACCTTTTTGATTTTTATGTACCTTTGGTAAGGCATAAAATGTTGCAATTGTCAGATTGAGATTAAGACTGTAATGATATTCCTATTTTTAGATTAGTTCTGTACTGATTGCATTATCAAGTATCTGTTTTATTTTATGTGAGTATTCTTTTGTTGGATCTCTGGCAGGTATTGCATAATTATTCTCATTACCAAAAATAGACAAACACATTCTTAAATAGTGGCTCTTATCTAACAGAACCACGTTTCCATCCTTATCTGTGGGTTTCTTGCAACATCTCCAAAACCTTTATTTCACCAGATGTTTGATTGAGACCTTTCTTACTATTCACCCTCCTCTTCCAAAGCTGGCCTAAATCATTCTGTACCAGTTTCCCCATCTCATTTTCTCATTGTAAAGATTCCAATATTCTTAGACTTTCAATCTCTTTTTCAGAGGTCAATGATGGTAATTTATTTTTATATTCCTTTTTTAACACCAACTTTCGTGCAAACAAATTTACATCTTTGTCCCATCGACAGATTTTAATCTCTTTGATTAGGTTAAATAGTTATTTTTCTATGACATTAATATAGTCAGGGTTTAGGACAAAGGAGAAAAGATTGAACATCCTTAATTAATATTTACTACTAGTCGGCTCCAACTCTAAAGTATTCTTTGAGCCTCTAATTTCTAACTCTACTTCTCCCTCCTTGTGCCTGTATAACCAGAGTCGAATGAAAAAAAAATCTTTCTGATTATCCGACATGGATCTACTTTGTTGACCACTTTTAACCCATCCTCTCTGGTGGTTGTTGTCTAGATTCCAAGGGGTTAACTACTGGATTTACTGGTCATGTTTTAGAGCATCCACACAAAAAGAGCAGAGCAGAAGGTAATGGCTGTTATTGCTTCATTAAAAGCATGGTCCCAGAATACAGGATCCTTTTGTTTGTTCATTGCCCTACTCACCTTCAGTTTGACATACTGAAATTGCAGCAGGAGCTGGTTGCAGGGCTTGACCTGTCACAGTAACAAGAGCCTTTAGGAGCGTCTCAAAACTGTCTGGCTGCAGAATCTTTGCATGAAGGAACACCATCAATTGGTATGGTGGAATGTTTATTTAAAACAGACCGCAGAATCACCTACAGGGACAGATCACTTTTTAAGGAACCCTTTTTCCACTGAAAAGACACAGGTAGGAACAGAGGAGCTGAAGGGATGTGGCTTTTTTTAACCATGATAAAGATGGCTGTATTAGGGCCATTAGCTCTCCAAATAATTGTGACATGGTTAAAGAAAATTCTGCTTATGTTGGGTAGGGCCCTTGTTGCATTCCTGAATCCACGCTAAAATTAGGTGCAGACTGGTGGCGGTAATGATGTGCACCTGGGATTTAGCCAAGGCTTTCTTTTGCCTAGTTTCTGCCATAGATACGATTGAGAGTATTCCTCTATGATGTGGTATACAGGGTGTCCTGAAGGAGTATGCAGCAACCCAGGTGTAAACCATCCTGTAATGGATTCCCATGGCAAAATGGCAAAAAAAGAGCAGGAAGACGCAACTGAGTACTTTACAGGGGGTACGCGGCAAGAAAATGTGGAGTTGATTTACTTAAACTGGAGATTGCAAAATATGGTGCAGATGTGCATAAACATCAATCGGTTTCTAAATTTAGCAAGATATATCCCAGGGGAACTGCAGACCAGTTAGCATAACATCAATAGTCTACAAGCTATTGGAGGGGACAATGGACTATTTACAAGATTTTAGTAATGAAAATGGTATCATTAGCAGTAATCAGCATGGATTCATGAAAAATCGTTCTTACCAGACCAGTCTATTAACCTTCTATGCAGAAGTAATGTGCCAACAAGATAAAGGAAGGCCTTTGGATGTAGTGTATCTGGATTTTGCAAAGGCATCCGATACAGTTCCCCACAAACGTTTACTGTACAAACTGAGGTCAGTTAGCATGGACCATAGGGTGAGTACCTGGATTGAAAACTGTCTAAAGGGTGGTGCTAAATGGGGATTACTCTGAATGGTCTGGTGTGGAAAGTAGGGTCGCCCAGGGTTCTATCCTGGGACTAATCTTTTTTTTTTTTTTAACAGAAGGAATGTTTATTGAAATATTCAATCACTTACATGTTGGGACCAATTTTTTTAAATTTATTCATAAATGATCTGGAGGACAGGCTAAACAGTTCAATGTCAGCAGTGAGGATGTGGAATTCTCTTTCACAAGCAGTGGTCTCAGCGGGGAGCATCAATAATTTAAAAAAAAAATTATTCGATTGGTATTTTAATGATCAGAACATACAGGGGTATACATTGTACTATTAACATAAACGTGCATGCACACACAGGTTGCACTGGATTGGCGTGTGTCTTTTTTCAACCTTACCTTCTATGTAACTGTGGACTCCCTTTCTCTGAGTTCATTGATACACAGCCTCTTTTCCTTTTCTCGACCAAAGGGTTTATAGCACCACCTCCAGGAGTAGGACACTAGGCACCGCCTATGAACACTCCTGTCTAGTATAAATCTCTGCTATAGACAAACCAGTTTGTTATAAGCTGTGTCAGAAGGGGGAAAAAAAAACGTCAGTAGGAGGAATAGGTGGTGTGTCTGTCGACAAAAAAAGAAAAAAAAAATTCCCATTTTCTGAGTTTGTTTTAATCACTGTACAATCCCTTTTTCTCTTTCTTTTATTGACGGACACAGCCTCTTCTTATTCTCAACCATAGGGACGTCCCAAAGCAGTGTCAAAAAACACAGAGGGGCGGGGAAAAACAGCCAACAGGGAAACGGGGGGGTAAAAAACCCCCACCCATATAGAAACCCCTTCAAGAGGAACAGAAACACTTAAAACAGTGGCTTGCAAAATAAAGGACACAGCCAAAGATGCACAAAACATTCACCTTTTAAAACTTAGTAAACGTGTGCACAGACGAGGTATCCGCCCTACAAAACTAGAGACGCCGACACCTGATGCCGGAACACCCAGGAGGCACAAAGTGCCATGGTAGAATGTGCCATAACAGGGAAAGGAGAAATCCGACCCTGAATGTTCGAAGCCTAAACCACCGTCTGCCAGATCTATTCAGAGATGGTGGCAGAGGAGGCTGCCAGGCCCTTCATTGGCCTGTCCATGACTACAAAAATAGTCTGATTTCTGAAACTAAGCTGTAACCGAAAGATATACCTGAATTGCCAGGACCACATCCAGGGAATGCAATGCAACCTTTGTAGGATGGGAGGGCCACGGGCACAGGTGAGGCAGGACAATGTCCTTATTCAAATGAAAAAAAACACCTTCGGGAGGAAGGAAGTACATGGACAGACAACCACCTTATCTTTATGCCAGCTCAGACACTGCGCGTGGAAGTGATGACCACAAAAAAGGCAACTGAGACCGTGTAGGCAAGGGAAGATCCCTTTTTCAAACATAGGATTCTGAAGGATCAAAAGGGCCTGGTTCAGGTCCCACAGTGGCAAAACAGTGCGTATTGGAGGAGCCACATGTCAAACCCCCTGAATGAAGGTACAAATCAAAGAGTGCGTCGCCAAGGGACATTGAAAGAAAATCACAGGGCAGAAACCTGGCCTTTCATAGTGCTTAAGGCAAGCTTTTGCATCACTCCCCGCTGAAGAAAGGCCAAGATCCACACCACTGAGTAAGATCAAAGATGGAAATCCACAGCATCGCACCATGAGATGTAGGTCTTCCAAGTGCAATGTGATAGATCTTCCTGGGAGGTAGATGTTCATGACTACAGCTAGGTAGGGATCACCGACCCTGACAAGCCTCTGTCTCAGAACTTGGCTTTAAACCAAAGCCAGCGAAAGTAAAGCAAGGTGGAAAATTGGCCCTGGGGACAGCAGATCTTCCCTTAGGGGCAGTCACCGAGGAGCGTTCGCGACAAGCGGTACCACGTCAGAGTACCAGGGTCGGCAAAGCCAATCCGGGGCCAGCGGAATGACTGGAATCCCTTCAACTTCTATCCTTTACAGAAGATGGGGCAGAAGCTTGAGAGGAGGGAGGGCATAAATCACTCACTACCAACTCCATGGTACCACCAAAGCGTCTGTCAAGGGATCCTTTGCCCTTGCCATGAACCTTGATACCTTACTGTTAAAATTAGATGCCTGAGAGTGCCCAGCAATTCAAGCTTTCTGGGTGGATGTTCAAACTCAGATCCAGAAAATGGTGAACGTTGATCTCCATCACCACTTCACTTCCTCCTCCATGTGCCCTGTATCCCGCTTAGGCAATATAAAATATGTGCCTTACCACATCCTTTAAATGCTGCCAAAAGAGTAATACCTATTTATTGGAAGTAGGTACATGTTCCTGGTTGAGAGGAATGGGTTAAGAAGGTAAATGAGATCATGGAGGCAGAGGAGTGGATATCGCCCTGCAGGGGTAAGTCAGAATGATTGTGTATGACTTGGGCGGCCTGGCAAGAGCATAGCAAGAATTCGGCCTTTGTTTCATCCAGCCTTGATGTTGCTCTCCTGAAGTTAGCAGACCCTATCTTTGGGTTACCCACCTGATCTCTGAATAGAGACCCGTTCATTTATCTCTTCATGTAAGGTATTGCATAACAAATTTTCTTGTCTGCATAAAGGTGCATGCAGCTGTGAGTGGTCTTGAGCTTTTAACTGGGTATAAGTAGGCTACCAATCCTACCCTACCCCCCTGTTTTTGTTCTATTTTTTGGTTTGTCTATTACATGCATTCCACTCGTGAGATAATAGGCGCTAGGGGAATAATGCCTAATTGATGTACATAATTAAATATTAGTGTTTTGGTTATACCTGGCACGTACTATGGGCACCAGGGTAAACCTTCCGCGTGGTGCTCCCATTCTGGGTTCCGTTGACTGTCTTTACGACTATCAGGAAGGTCAAGGCAGCCTCCCTATCCTGCTGGGTCAGCCCTTTACCAACATCGTTACTTGCAAGGTTGTCAATTCCTGGCCCCTATCCCAGGCCAGGCAATATTTTAGAATATTTAACACTCTTACATTCTTCATCTTATGCCATTTATTTTATATAACATCAAGGTGATTTACATATATATTTTAATTATATATCTGGCATGGATGAACATGGTTGATGATCATGATCACCTTGATCTTGTTTGTACACTTGGTATAAAAGTTTTGAAAATAAAGATTATATATAAAAAAAATGGCAGAAAGTCCACGTCCGGAGTGCCCCACCGAAGACAAATCTGACGAAACACATGCAGGAGGCAGAGACCACACTTCTTGAAGAAGTGCGTCGGCTGAAGTAGCCCACCTGCCAATTTTCCATGCTTGGAATGTGTATTATGGACAGCACCCATGCGTGGCACTCTGCCCACTGGAGAACGCGGGAGGCCTCCAGTGTCGCTGCCACACTCTTTGTTCCGCCTTGATTGTTGACATAGGCCACCGCTGTGGTATTCCTGTGAAATTCCTCCAGCATCCAGCGACCCCGGGCCAAGTTCAACCCCAGAACTCACCCCCCCCCCCCTAAGCTGGATAGGCTGGCATTCATCATGATTACAGTCCAGTGTACAGGAAGGAATGACTTTGATGCTTGAAGGGCAGGGGACCGCAGCTATCAAAGCAGAGATGCTCTGGTGTTTTTACCAATGCAAATCTGGGCATCCAAGGAGGAAAGGGACTTTTTCCACCTCGACAAGATTTCCTTCTGCAGCACCCTCATGTGGAACTTTGCATATGGAACCCCCTCGAAGGTAGACACCATCGGGCCTAGAACTCGCATGCAAAAGCAGATGGAGGACCATGTGTGGGACATCAGCAGATGAATTGCTGATTGAAGCTTTTCCAGTGGAAGAAATACCCTGGGGAGTGAGAGAGGGCGACCCAGATATTCCAAATGTCTGGTCAGTAAGGAGACTTCTGGACGTTCAGGATCCACCAGAAATCCCACAGGGTGCAGAGTGTGATTGCTACGTTGTCTATCAGGGCCAAGTAAGATTCTGCCCTCAAGAGCAGGTAGTCCAGATGGGCAATCATGGCAATCCCCCGTTGTCTCAGCAAGGTCAGAAGGCGAGACCAAGGGGCAGCGACACAAACTACTAATGTTCCTCAACTACCACAAAATAGAGGAAGCATTGGTGCCCAGCGCAAACAGGAATGTGCAGGTACACATTCTTGACATCTATAGAGGCCATGAAATCGCCCTGATGAAGGTATGCCATCACAGACTGGATGGATTCCTTCTTGAACTGTTGCACCCTCACGTAGCATTTGAGGTCCAGAATCAGGTGAACTTTTCTTCCTTCTTGAGCACCGTAAACAAGTTGGAGAAAAACCCCCAAAACTTATTGGAAGCCAAAATGGGAAAAAACACCCCCTGGAACAGTAGGACCTGCCCTGCCTCGTAGGAAAGGACTGGAACGAAATTCTATTTTGTAATAGGAAAAAAATCAGCTTGTGGACCCATTTGTCAGAAAGAAGCGAGGTCCATGGGGCTACAAACCAGTGTAGACGACACCCCCACCCTGGAGATGGGTGGGAAGCAAGCCTTCACGCCAAGGAGGACTTGTCCACAGGCTTGGTGGATTTGGAAGTCCAGGGTCGCTTGGTGCCTCCAGAGGACGACTTGAGAAGGTTGCTGCTTTTGCAGGGGAACAAAAAAGCTTATTGTAAACAGAAAACAAAAGGATCATGTTTTTTGACAAGGTTCCTTCCCTTTCCTCAACTGTGGAAGAAAGGTACCTCCCCCCCCCCCCCCGTTGAGTTTCTTAATAAAAAGGCGTTTGCATTGAAATGGCAAATCCGCAAGGGCCTTTTTGGACATCTGGTCTGCAGACCAACACTTGTGCCAAAGCACACGAAGCACCACTGCTGAAATGGAGAGCTTTCGAAAGTAAACGGGCCACATCCAAGGATGCATCACACATGTACTTAAGGCCATGAACTAACTGGTCCCCCATTGCCACATAAACCGGAGGCGCTTGCTTTCCATCCAAGCCATGGCAAAGGAGCTTAGCTCATTTAGTGAGTCTGAGACACCAGGGCCCTGGCCAAAACGGGCCGTAGTGCAGAGCCAGCAATGAAAAACATAATGCGGCCAACCGATTCCACCCTCCTGTCCGCCGGATCCTTAAAGGAAGGAGAAGACTCCACCGCCAGAATTAGGGTTGCCTTATTCAACCTAGAAATGGGGGATCCACTTTTCAAAAAGGTTTCCTCAAAAGGATAACCCACGGAAAATCAATTCGTGACCACAAAGGGATGCTTCAGTCTTTCTCAAGTCTTGTATATAAATTCCTCCAAATAAGTGGGATAGGAAAACGCCTTACCTACTTGTGGCAGCTTGTGCGTACCAAAAGGGACAGCCATTTCCTCGGTATTCCCAGTGGGATTCTAAACTTATAAACTGAGATAATAAGGGTGGCCACTAGTGCCCTCTCTTGCACGGCAACAGCTGCAGAAGCCTCAAACAGAATCAGTAGATGGTGCTACGCTCTAAGTGACAATGCAAATAACGTGCAAACAATATAAAATAGATTTCATCATGTTTATATGAATTTAAGCCCTTAGTATTTTTTAGCACGCAGCGCGTTACATTGTTTATACATCATATTACTCATTGTAGATTTTAGCATGCAGTACTTTATGTTGTTTGCATTGTCTCTTAGAGCATAGCACCATCTACTGATTGTTTTATTTACTTACCTTGGTTATGGATTGACCATTTCGGTGCTTGCAGTAACTAGCGTCTCTTCCTTTTCTCCTTCCTCTGGTAGCGCGGGAATATCTTGTATTTTGTCTTCATCTTAGCTGCAGAAGCCTCATCCTCGCTCTCAGAGAGATTGAGGATTGTGTAATCCTGGCCCCCATGAAGAAGCACACCTGCAGCAGTGAAGTCAGGTGTGTTGAGGCCAAAGAAGGAGGCAAGGGTGGGGGCAATTTCTTGATCACCTTACTTCCCAACGTTGCTTCCACCTGGTAAGTAAACCAGTACCAGTACATCAAGGGGTACCAAAGACCCATAAGGACCTGCTGCCTTCAGAAGGAGATCAGATTGGGAGGTGTGATCCTGAGAATCCATGAGGGGAGAATGTCCCAAGAAAAAAAGGCATCATGAAACCCACAAGAAAAAAAATTATTCCGCCATGCACATGGCCGCATCACACCAGACCGCCAGGACCCAGGAGGAGCTGCCCACAAGCCCACAGTCTAGGATAGCAGCACCAAAGATAGCCACCGACTATTGGGAAAATAGCCACTGCCGGAGCCCTCTATGAAACATCTGCCAGACTGACAAAATGGCTGCCGCTACCAGGATCTACAGGAGCGCACAGCACACAACACAATAACACCAGCCTAAAAATGGACAAAGGGGAACCCCACATGGCCGACCATCCCCAGGCGCAGTTGCAAACAAAAAGGGGGGAGGGAGGCAGCTACTTACCAGTCCATGGAGTGCGGGTTACATGCCACTGACAGACTATTATTATACAAGATTCATATAGCACCAGCAGTTCACGCATCGCTTTACAATAAAAGGACAGTATAAATTGCAATACAGTTCAACACAGAAGGAATAGGAGGGGCCCTTCTCATGGAGCTTTCAATCCTCCTCGCTACCAAAGTAGAGGGGCTGTTGGCCAGGATAGCACATATCCCGCATGGAGCTAAAAGTCTGCTCGTGCACCAGACTGGGCGGGTGACTACTGGATCGAGTGACAGTCTGAAGAGCTCTGCAGGAAAAAATAGAAAAGGCGAAAAGCTATGGAATCACAGGTCCAAGCAGGGAACAAGGTCCTTGTGTCTAAGACACTAGGCAGAAGTAACTGGTTTGCAGAGAGGGGGTTTATACCAACCAGGACTTCCCATATGTGGTACAGTGTTTCTATTCTTCCTAGTGTTACTCCTGTAGGTGGCACTATAAACCCTATGGTCGAGAATAAGAAGAGGTTGTGTCTAGAGGTGCACCGAATGGAAATTTTGGTACCGAAGCCGAAAATGCAGGATGCACTTAGCCCAAAACCGAAAATGACAATTTCTTGCATCATGTCTTTAATCTCATACTTAAACTTAAACACATTGCTAATAGTATTAGCAAAATTTCCATTTGGTGCACCTCTAGCAGACATAGTAGAGGAAATGGTCAGAGACTACAGACACGATACAAGAGATCAATGCAGCCACACCAGTGTCCAAACGCAGCCTCACCAGTGCCCATCAAACGCAGCCTACCAGTGCTCATCAAAAGCAGCCTACCAGTGCCCATCAAACGCAGCCTACCAGTGCCCATCAAACGCAGCCTACCAGTGCCCAGATCACACAGAGTAGCGATCTCCCGCTGTGTCACAGAACTGGATTTGAATTGCCCGCAATAACAAAGTCCCGCCTCCTATGATACACTTCACACTGATTCAATTTCCTGGCATTGGATCAGTGTGCCGTCCATCATAGGAGGCGGGACATTGCTACAGGGCCTGCCGAACAACTCCGATTTAAGATCCGTGTCACAGGGGAAGATCGCTGCTTCGTGACACACAAGGAGAGAAGGAGGGAGGTGAGGACTCTGACTGGTGCACGCCAGGATGACACCCCCGCGATGTGCGGCACCCGGGGCAGCACCTTTTTTTCTTTCGGCCGAATGCAAAAAAACACAATTTTTGACCGATATGTTTCGGCAACCAAAATTTCGGTGCACCTCTAGTTGTGTCAGTCAATGAACAAAAGAGAAATCCTATTTATTTAACCACACATCTTAGTCATACCAGGGGATGTCCAAAAGCAATGCAACTGACAGACAACACAGCAAACAAACCAAGAGGTCCATATAACACAATTATCACGACTACTCCTAGCGTAGGTGGTCAGGCACTATAGCTGGCTCTGTGTTCATAAACTGTTCATAAATTGTAGCAGCCCCCTTTCCCATAAGGCAAGCAGCGATCCAGGATGGCCGCGTGGTTATCTCGCTCCTCACCCGCCGGTCACATCAGCCGTTCTATTAGCATCCCGTGGAGTCTCTTTCGTCTGCCCTGTTCACCCTATCCCTCCGCACCCTCTTCTGCTCTGATGGGGAGAAAAAAAAAAACTTTGCTGCTCGCACCACCAACACCACGCCACACGGCCCAGAAGATGAGGCCTCCCCGCCCGCGGACTCTCCTGAAGCCCCGGCCTCGAGTTTGGAGTTCCTCCCGCCCCTACTTTCAGGTGAGGCGGATCTGTCCTCGGATGCCGACAGTCAAGCAGAGGGATCTGTGCCACCGCAGCCTCCCCCACTGAGAGACGCTGAGCTGTTGGGGCGCTTCAAGTCTATGCTGCAGACAGAGTTGTCTGCAGCAACCACTAAGCTTTTCACCCACCTCACTAAAGAGATCCATGAGCTGGGGAGCTGCACTAATGATCTAGAGGACAAGATGGATGCGGCCATTACTGTTATTGAAAACCATGAGCAAGATTTAGCTGACCTCAAGAAAGAGCTGACATCAACCCTGCTGCGGCTTGAGGATTTTGAAAATCGAACTCGACGTGGGAACCTCCGCTTGTGGGGTATCCCTGAGATCAATATGGACCTGACCTCTACCGTAATGGCGCTGTTTCAGGAATTGGTGCTCGCCATGCCTATTGACCGCCTTGAGTTTGATCGCATCCATCGGGCCCTGGGACCAAAGAGGCAGGAGGGTCCCCCTAGGGATATCATCAAGTTTACATACTATTGCACAAAAGAAACCCTCCTGATGGCCAGAAATAAACCAGAGCTGTACTTCCGAGGCCACCGCTACCAGCTTTTCTCTGACCTTTCCCAAATTACTCTCCAGAAGAGACGTCAGGTGAAGCCATTCACTACAGCCCTGCTGAATAACCACTTCAAATACGCCTGGGGCTTCCCATTTCGGATGTCCTTTGACTTTAGGAACAAGAGCTACTCTGTTGGCATCCCTGAAGAGGCCCAGACAACGCTGGAAGCGTTACACCTTCCCTCCCCACGGAGGAACTGGCCCTGGCACCTCACAGCCCCCGAATCAACTTGGCCACCTTTGGGAGAAATCTGCCCGCAAGAGATCCAGACGTCGCTCCCCTTCACGTCCTGGTCCCTCTAGCTCCTCTCCGGGCTGAAAGTACTACTGGAATGCCCCCCTGGTTTCTGCTTTGGAGTTTGACCTCCTGACCCTGCCACCTCTTCTTGTGAGTCTGGCTGTGTGACCATCTTTCAGTTAACCCGTTGCCATTGGGTTTTTCCCCTCCCCTTGTTTGCTGTGTTTCATTGTTCTCCCCCTTGCTTTGCTTTGAATGACTTCCGCAACACGGACTGCACTCTCTCAAGACTCCTCATGAGTGACTATGTAGACTTACTCGATCCCGAGGAGCATCTTACCCCTACCAAAGATGCCTAGTCCATGGTCACTGACTATACCTACTGCGCTGGAAATGGTGCCCTGAACAAATTACAAGTTACTGTTGAATGCTCTACCCCCCCTTTATTTATTTAATTTTTTATCATCACCCATGGATTACTGTGGAACTTCTTGTAGTGTCCCGAATTGTGCCCACGGGTCCCTACCTTAGCTGGAGGTACCCCCCCCACCTTTAGTTTCTTGGCACTATTGTTGACCCCTTTAAATGTTCTAATGTTTACTGGACACTTAAGACTGAATTGCTATGCTACTGTTTTCTGTATGCTTGCAGCATCCTAGATTGACCCTTGGGCTGACTTCCCAGCCCCCGCCGGTCCCTTTCATGATGGCGGCGGTGTGAAGGGCGGCACAGTGGTGTAGTGGTTAGCACTCTCACCTAGCAGTAAGAAGGGTCGCTGGTTCGAATCCCAACCACGACACTACCTGCCTGGAGTTTGCATGTTCTCCCTGTGCCTGTGTGGGTTTCCTCCGGGTACTCCGGTTTCCTCCCACAATCCAAAGACATGCAGGTAGGTTAATTGGCTTCTGTCCAAAAAAAATATATAAATAATTGGCCCTAGTATATGAATGGGGACCTTGGATTGTGGGCTCCTTGAGGGTAGGGACCGATGTGAGTGTGCAATGTACAGGGATAGGGACAGTTGTAGACACTCACTCAGGTTGAACTGGATGGACTGGTGTCTTTATTCAACCTTACTAACTATGAAACTATGAAGGCCTGCCCTGCCCTTTATATGCTACACTTCGCACATTATGCTCGGCGACACCTTTTTTCATGGTCTCTAGGATCCTGCAGTTGATCTGGGGGGGTGGGGGTTACAGCGCCTGTGCAGTGTTCCCCCCCCCCCCCCCCCCTCCTGACTTCTCTCAGAGTTTTTTTGTTTGAACTCATAGTTCATGATCTGTTGACCTACTCCTGAGTGTGCTGACTTACTCGATCCCCTGAGGAGCGCCTTACCCTTACCAAAGATGCCTAGTCCATGGTCGCTGGCTATGCCTACTGCGCTGGAAATGGCGCCCTGAGCAAGTTACTGTTGAATGCTCTAACCCCCCCTTTTTTTTTTCTTTATCACCCATGGATTACTGTGGAACTTCTTGTAGTGCCTCGAATTATGCCCATGGGTCCCTACCTTAGCTGGAGGTTTTCCCCCCTTAGTTTTTTGGCACTATTGTTAACCCTATTTTTAAAGAAGCCCACTATGGGTTATTGACAGAGTTTAATGTTCTAATGTTTACTGGGTACTTAAGACTGAATTGCTATGCTACTGTTTGTGTGGTCCCTAAGAAGCCAGAAGATGCTAGTGAACCCCAGGCCTTCCGAGCGATATCACTTCTGAATGACAACCTAAAGATCCTAGGTAGAATCTTGAGCACCCGCATTAATCAATATATAAGCCGCCTGATCCACAGAGATCAGGTAGGTTTCATCCCAGGGAGGCAGGCTGGCGATAATGTCCGCAAGGTGTTTCATCTTATGCAGCATCAGAAAACCCCAGGCTTCCTTCTCTCCTTAGATATTTATAAAGCCTTCAACACCTTGTCATGGGAAGATCTGCAATTTGTACTCTCTCTGGGGTTTTGGGGAAGCCTTGCTGACTTGGATACAGGCTCTATACTTGGTTCCTACAGCTACGGTCAAATATGCAGGGCACTTTTCAACACCCTTCTCTATTCATAGGGGCACGAGACAGGGGTGCCCCCTTTCCCCAGCTTTATTCCTCCAGGCTTTGGAACCCTTAGCACTCGCACTTCGTGCAGACCAGAACGTGACAGGAGTCCCCTATGCAGGTCATGAGTTCAAGCTAAGCCTTTTTGCCGAAGACGCTCTTCTGACCTTAACTAATCCCCTTACTACCATCCCCAACTTGTTACGGCTCTTGACACATTTCTCGTCCATTTTGGGCCTTCATATCAACTTAGAGAAAGCTGTAGCTCTAAATGTCTCCCTAGACCCTGACCTGGTAACACGCCTGCAGTCCCACTTCCCCTTTCGTTGGACAACCGCATGCATTCAATATCTGGGAATCCAACTGCCCCCCCACTTACTCTTCCCTATTCTCTGTTAATTACTATCCCCTACTTAGATCCTTAACCACTCTTCTGCAGACTTGGCAATTTCCACACCTGTCTTGGGGTTAGGTCGAATCCATTCTGTAAAGATGACGGTCTTACCAAAATTTCTGTACTTTTTCCACACCCTGCCAGTACAGGTCCCCTCCCATTTTCTCCACCTACTTAAGAGCAGAGCACTTTATCTGGGCTAATGAACGCCCTAGAATTTCTAAGGCTACTCTCTTTACACAGACTGCAAGGTGGTTTGGGAGTTCCCCAAGTCCCTAAATATTATCTAGCAGCTCAGATCTCCCAATTATCGATACTCCATGCTTCCTCCAATGTCCCCTTATGGGTGCTTCTGGAACTCCCTTATTGTGCCCCTGTTTCGATGCAAGCTCTTCTCTGGCTCCCCCAGAAACTTAATTGAGCCCTCTTATGTTACATAGCCTAAAGCTGTGGAACTCAGATACTCGCGCTCCCTTATGTCCCCCTTCCTGCCCCTGCTGCCCATTACAAATAACCTATTCCCTCACGGGGCCTTACCCAGGTTCGCCATCTACTGACGACACGTACTCCACTGATGCGGTCTGCATTCTGCGAATCCTACAACGCTCCCCAGGCAGAATTGTTCCGCTTTCTCCAGATTCAGCACTGAATAGCTACGCTCTGATGTACCTCCTCCTACCCATTCCGGACATCTGCTTTTGAACACATCTGTCTACTCACCTCGGGATCCCCGGCCTTATCTCCACCCAGCTTTGAATAATCGATCATCTCCCCCTCACTCTCTTATGTGTCCCAGTGGGAGCGGGATCTGGGTCATGGGATCGATCCGGCGGACTGGAGCAAGGACTGGTCTTCTGTAGCCAAATGTTCCTTTAATACTGCCATCTTGGAGGCAGCATACAAAATGCTATTGCGGTGGTATTGGTTTCCAGCATGTATTGCCCATGCCAACCCCACGTCCGTAAAGAGGCCAAAATTTGCACTATTACACTGCCCCATACCGAGTTTGTTTGCTCATCAACAGAAATTGGCAACCTATCTGTTCATAGCGGCCAAACGGACGATTGCTCAAGCATGGAAAAAAAAAAAAAAAACTCAGTCCCCTTTCAGGAAGTGAAAACCGCTTGACATCCATGCTGGTCAATGAACAAATGTCTAGTATACTCAAAGACACGCATGCCAAGTTCCTTAAAGTTTGTGAGCCTTGGCTTGCATATGCCTTCCCCGAACTTCCTCTGGCTAGTATGGATCGGCTCTGACTGGTTTCCTGCATGGTCCTCTTCTCTTACCAGGGCTCCTAGCCCTTTTTTGATTACTAAAAGAGGTCCAAGACGATCTTAATGCAGAGTCAATGCATTGTCCTGGTCTTTCCTGCATTTCTGGGGGTCACCCCAAATTGCACTCAGGATTTCTATGACTGTTAATTAGGAGGCTGCCCTCCTCAGTTTATGTTGCGTGGGCAATCCAGGAGCATAAGTGCTGGTCTGCCGCATTTAAAATGGTCCTGGTGGACTTATCCTCCTAGGGAGAACATCTCTTTGGGACTGCCTTGGCTGATGTCTTGTTCCATACTGGTCTGCCACTTCCGCATAAACCAGGGGCACCTGCCGTTAACCGTGACCCTGGTGTAACAGCTTAGCCCAAGCAGTAAGCATTTGGGACACGCGAGCCATGGCCAACTCTGTACACGGTGCTGGACTGGCAAGTATAATAGTGGGACACCCTGTGAAATTTAAAAAACTTGGGGAAGGCTGGTTGGCTACCCCACTTGATTTGGTCCTACACATATTGTGACTACCCATTTATCTTACCTAGCCTAATCCTTTGCTATCTGATACCTTTACATACAGCTCCAACCTTGAGCTGGGTGGTTAAGTTGCCTTCTCCTGTGGTGCTATTACATCTATTATGCATGTAATCTGAAATGTTTCACTCTACTGTATACTGTTAATGGTTATATGGAGGGCCATATGCACTGGAAATCTTTTCAGTTTCTATGTTGGACTGTATGTCTGTTTAATAAAAAAAAATAATAATTTGGATAATAAAAAAAAAAATAAAAAAATACGGGCGATCAATTCTGCTTTTTGGTCCACCGGATCCTTCAGAATCATGGTTGCCTGATGCAGTCTAGAAATGGGGGACCCACCACAGGAGGAGAGGTCCACTGCTCAGAAGGGCCTCATCAAAGAGGATAACATACAAAAAAAAAAGAAATGCTACAGAACGACGAAGGGTGCTTTGGACATTCTCATTCTGCAAACAGAGGTTGCAGGAATACAGGAGGACACTGCAGACATTGTCTAGGTGGAATAAAGAAAGACCTTAGTGGTACGAGTGGCTAGGATGTATCAAAAGCAGGACAGCTACGTCTTCGGTAGCCCCTGACATATCAACAACCTCGAAAGTTTCCCACATAAAAATAGGGAGGACAGCGGCTTGTTGATAAATGCAAAGTATTGCACTCGGGGGCTAAAAATATGCATGATACATACTGGGGGAATCAATGGTGGGGATGAAACTGGGTGTTCCGGTAGATCATAAACTTAATAGCATGCAATGCTAAGCAGGAGTTTCCAAAGCGAATAAAATCCTCTCTTGAAATAAAAGATGTATAGACTGCAGAGAGAGAGAGAGATCATTTTGCCTCTGTACAAATCGTTATTAAGACCTCATCTGGAATACGCAGTTCAGTTTTGGGCAGCAGTTTACAAAAAGAATATTGAGGAACGCTAGAAAGTGCAGAGAAGAGCAACCAAACTGGTAAGAGGCATGGAGGAGCTCAGCTATCAGAAAAAAAAATAGCTGAACTAAATTTATTCTCTCTTAAGAGGAGAGTTTTTCACCTTAATGTCATCACAGACGACAACAGGGTACTCTACATCTGGAGGAAGATTTAATCTCCAAATACACAAAGGTTTCTTCACAGTAAGCTGTGAAAATGTAGAATAGACTCCCTCAAGAGCTAGTTCTGGCCAACTCAGTAGATCGTTTTTAAAAAAAGGCCTGAATTTTTTCCTAAATGTCCATAATATAAGGTGGAATGGAATATATGGTGGACAAGCTTGTCAAAGGCAGAAGGGGTAGCAGGGCAAATGCCCAAAGAAAAAATGGCGGCATCACAGTCCACCCAGTACCTGCTCACCATAGCTTAGCCCCCTTGCAGGATGCTGGGCTGCCAAGCAGGTGGAGGATAGAAGGGAAAGTGCCCAAAGGGAAAAAAGGTGGGCGCAGGGGCGCTTAGCAACTACCCACCGGAAAGAGCGCAGGGATCCCAGGTAAAAAAAAAAAAGGAAGTATGCAAGCGCAATGCCCCTAAATAAGATAGTGGGTGCCACAGCCTGTCCCAGTCAGACACAAAGTGCCAGCTTAAATTGCCTTTCAGCATGACCGTGTGGTGTGGACACCTGCGGGAGGGCCCTGGAGTAACAGACCTAGAACCCAAGCAGGCAGCCAGGAGAATCCACTGTTGCCCCAGTCCAACAAAAACAGGCCCAGACCAAAAGACGTAGCACAGAAATTAGCACCTTGTGCCCCACACAGCTGCTGAGCACACACACCAAGGAAGGGGGAGGGTAATGCACAATCCAGAAGTGCCATCCCAGTACCAGCGGACCCCTTCCAGCTGACACCAGGATTCTGCCCAGCTGGAAACAATGCAGGAAGAGCCTACCCATCTCAGGTTATCTTCCTGGGAGGGGGGGGATGGAACAAGGTAGGGGATGGCATGGAGACTGACCCCCTAGACCTGGAAAAATGGAGGAGACCCTGCAACACACTAGGGAGTACCAGCAGCCCGCTGCTGCACCCGAGGGAAGAGGGAGTGGAGGTATCTACTTACCCATCCAGCTTCCGAACCTGAGGAAAGGGGGAGAGGGGGCATCTACTTACCAGTCCAGTGAAGGTATTGGGTAACACTGTTGTGACATAACCTCCTCTCCAAGTGGGGGAGCAGACGGCTAGGGTAACACTGACATATACTCCAGCGCCCGGTCAGAAGTTTAACTCGTTGCCCTTCCCAATCCAAAATAGGGCTGTTGCAGCTGATCCAGCGTGTAGCAAAAGGTCTGTGTGAACTCATTGGCCAGACTGGGGTGACTAATATAGATTATCCAGCCCATCACCCAGCTCAGCTGTTGATAGAAGATCTCCATAGAAAAAAATCCCAGGAAAAAAAAAAAGACATGGAACCACGGGCCACATCAGGGAACTAGGTCATTGCTGCTGAAAACTAGGCAGAAAAAAATGGCTTGACTATAGCAGAGAGGGGGGTTTCATTTTCAATAGGTTTTTATTGGAATTTTCACAGTGTAAACAGTTTAAACTTTCCAAACAATTCAAACATTTTAAAGATCTAAACCATAACTCACCAGCACAGTAGTTCTGACCAAGTCAGAGTAGCTAAGGTATCATAGTAATCAGAAAGTGATTAGAGAGATAAACATATATCCTTCAATATTGCTGTTTGTATCAGCCTAGGGATTGTATAACTTGTACCATTCTGTCCAAGGGCTCCAAGTTTGTGTAGCTGATGGTAAGCGATTATGTGAGCTAGCAAACATTAATTCAAAGTTGGCGTGGGTGTTGATAGTTTGTATGACTTCCTTTAGTAAGGGGGATGCTTGCTGTTTCCAGTGGCGTGTAAGCACTAATCTTGCACTAATGAGAATGTGGGAAAGTACCGTTCTTATATCTCTAGGGTATGATTCGATAGTCAGGGAGAGAAGGGCAAGTTCCGGGGATAGTTTCACCTTGCATTTAAGAACCTGACTGGCAAGGCGGGACACCTCATGCCAATACCACGTGATCACTGGGCAGGACCACAAAGCATGGCACAGAGTCCCCACCTCTCCACATAGGCGCCAGCATAGCGCCGAGTTTTGGGGCGCAAATTTCGCTATTCTGCTGGGTGTTAAATACCATCGAAGTGCTATCTTGTGTGAGTTTTCCCACAAGTTCACACTTCTGGTTGAGGCAAAGGTCGCTGTAAAAGCTTTTTGCCACTGCTCTGGGGTGAATATTGTTCCTATATCTTTCTCCCAAGCTTCCATTGCTGACGTTTTTGTGAATATTTCTTTGTTACTCAGCATTTTATAAAATAAAGATATTCCTTTGGTTCTAGAGTGCTTGTTATTAAAGAATTGGACAATATTCCAAGGTAGTGCAATTTGGTGGTAAGGATTAGAGCGGAAGAAGTGGGAGATTTGGAGGTAGGAATATTGGTCCTGGGTGGTCAAGCCATATTCTATCTGTAGGGATCTGAAGGTTTTTAACGCTGGTCCAACCATCAGGTCCTCAATCAGTGCTATTCCCCTCTCTACCCAGTTTTCTATGCGTATGTCTGGTATAGATAGTTGGAGGCTTTGTAGTGGTGAAGGTACATTCACCGTTTTTGTTTGTAGGAATATGGACTCCACTAATACCTCCCATGCCTTGATAGTCGCTACTATAGGGGGGGATAAATTCCTGTCTTTTAGTATCCCTTGTTTAGGTTGAAAAAGTAGGTGGTAAAGGTTATGCGTTCGGATCTGGGCCTGTTCAGTTTCAGTCCATCTATTACTGTCTGAAGTGGGGAACCATGCTTTTAGTTGTGAGAGGATGGTGGCCAGATAGTAGTCTTTTAGTTTGACTAGTCCCACTCCCCCCACCTTTCTAGCTGTGACGAGATGTGATTGTGCACATCTTGCCCGTTTCCCTTGCCAAAGATAATGGTTGATGATAGAGTGTGCCGTGTTAAAGAAGGAATTCGGTATTGGGAGGGTTCGGAATAGGTATATTAACTGAGGTAGTATGTTCATCTTAAAGGCCGCCATCCTTCCAGTCCAGGATAGCTCTACTTTCCCTAGTGTTTGTAGGTTGGTTTTTAATCTTTCAAGGAACGGTAGGTAGTTAGACTTGTAGAGATCCCCTGTTCTAGGTGTTAGGGTGATACCCAGGTACTTTATTCCCGTTTTTTCCCATGTGTATGGGTACATAGCATCAAGTCTTTGTTGTATCAAGTGCGGCACATTTAGACCAAGAATATAGGATTTCGTCTCGTTCACTCTGTAGTAGGATAAGTTACTGAACATTTGCAATGTAAGGTGTATCGAAGCCAGGGATTTTTCCACTTCTGTGACCATTAGTATGACATCATCCGCAAACAAACTGATCGTATGCGTTGAGTCGTTCATTTTGATCCCCTTTATGTGGGGATGATTGCGAATTTGGCACGCCAGGGGCTCCATGAGTAGGTTAAATATTAAAGGTGACAATGGGCACCCCTGGCGTGTCCCATTCGTGATATCAAATGAGTTTGAAAGTACCCCTGAGGTGAAGACCTGGGCTGAAGGGGTTGTGTATAAGGCTAGGATTGATGAAAGAATTGGACCTGCAAATCCAAATGTCGTCAGGGTCTGGGTTAGGTATCCCCAGTGCACACGGTCGAACGCCTTCTCTGCGTCCAGCGCAAGAAGCAGAGAAGGCGCTCCAGTGCTGTTAGTGCTGTGGATAATATTGATCAACCTCCTAGTGGCGTCCGAGGTTTGACGTCCTCGGGTAAATCCCGATTGGTCAGGATGAATAAGTGTGGGAAGGATGTCAGTTAGTCTTTGGGCTATTATTTTGGCATATATTTTTAAATCATTATTTAGTAATGAAATCGGTCTAAAGTTTTGTGCGGTGGAGGGATCTTTCCCTGGCTTCGGTAGGGTTATAATCAAGGCTCTAAGCATCTCTGGGGGAAAGGAGGCAGAGGCAGTAGCATCATTAAAAACCCGCTGGAGGTGTGGAGCTAATATGTGATTGAATGACTTGTAATATTCTCCCACGAAGCCGTCAGGGCCGGGGGATTTATTGGCTGGCAGAGAGGCTATTGTTTTGGTGATCTCCGATATGCTAAAGGGGAGATTCAACTGTTGACGTTGATCTTCTGTCAGTTGTGGCAAGGGCAGTTTGGTGAGGAAATTGGAGATTTCCTCTGTAGTAGGTTGTGGGGTTGTTGGGTCTTCCTTCAGGTTATATAAGGATTTGTAGTACTCAGCGAAGGCATTTGCGATATCTTTGGGATGGAATTGTTTAATTTTGGATGCCGGGTGTACTATAAAGGGGATTTTGGTTTTGTACCTGTGTCCCTGTATTCTACGGGCCAGAAATTTCCCAGCTCTGTTGTCGCTGGAGTAGTATTGTAGTTTCAGTCTTCTGGAAGACTTTTCAAAGTCCCCCAGAAGCCTCATCCTGAGATCATGTCTCAGTTTTGATAATTTTTCTGTGAGAGCAATCGTAGGGGTTTGTTTGTTTTGGGTTTCGAGTGAATGAATATTCTCAGTGAGTTCTGTTATATGTCTCTGCCTCTGCCTCTTCAATCCAGCCCCTATTTTGATAAACATTCCCCTCATATACGCTTTATGAGCGTTCCATAAAGTGGTATGGTTAGTTACAGAATTAACATTTAATTCGAAGTACTCTATTAGGTGTTTCTCTAGTAAGTCCTTAGTGTCTCTTCTCTGGAGGATGTAAGGGTTGGCTCTCCACACTGGATTAAGTCCCGGGGATAGTGCGTCTGTTATGGTGAAGGACACAGATGCGTGATCTGACCACGTGATCTCATTGATCTTGGATTCTTTGGTGCGTACTAAGACATTGTGGTCAACTAGGAAGAGATCTATTCTTGAATAAGATCTGTGTGCTGCAGAAAAATAGGTAAAGTCCTTCTCTCCAGCGTGACAACAACGCCAGACGTCAAATAAATTGTGCTTATAGATAGTGTCCTGCATAGCTGGGCCTGTGCGGTTAGGAATGGTCGTAGAGTCCATGGCCCTGTCCGGGACCATATTGAAGTCACCGCACAGCACCAGGGACCCCCGCTTGAGAGCGTCGACTTTCTTTAGGAGTTTGTTTAGGAACTTCAGCTGGTGGGAATTGGGTGCGTAGACATTTACTATCGTGTACTGCTTGGAGTTGATGTCGCAAATTAAAATGTGGTATCTGCCGTTGGGGTCTTTGTGTTCTTCATGTAGCTGAAATGCTACTGAGTCTTTAATGGCAGTGAGGACCCCTCTCTTTTTAGTATCTGCACTTGAGGTGAAGATGAAGGGATAGCTTCGGTGTAAGCATTTGGGTTGAGCATTGGTGGAAAAATGCATCTCCTGCGCACAGATGATATCTGCATTGTGTTTTGTAGCCTCATTCCAGAGTGACCTCCTTTTGGCTGGATGATTGAGGCCTTTTGTGTTAATGGACAGAAAGGTCACTCCCATGGGGAATTGGTGTGTATGGATTGAGGTAGCTTCCACTTAATATCTGGCTCTGTCCAAGAAGCGCGCCGCCCCTCTTTGAGGAGGGTGGCATGGTTCTGGAGGGATCTGTAGAGTGCGTGGTGTAGAGTGCTTGTACTCACGGTTGGTAGTGAAGTCCTGGGTTTTGAGGTGGTCACGCATTTTTCCAGATGTCTTGTTGCGGCTTGGTCTTGAAAAGTCTTTGTATGGCGGATTCCTGGATCAGTTGTAGAGAGTTGAGGGAGTCCCTGGAAGAATGGCTGATTGGTGCTTCGAAGGGTGTGCTGGTAGGTAACAAAAAGAAATAAAGAGAAAACAAACAAAAAACAACAAGAGCTTCGCCAGAAGCGAGCTGGTGTGCAAAACCGTTTTTTCTTGCCTCTAGTCTGGTGAGGCATTTTGGTTGCAATGCAACTGTTCAATAAACTGAGAATTGAATGCATCTAAGTGCAATTCAAATGCTGTAGGGGTCAAGTTCGAGAGATTGTGGGTGGACCGTCAGGTTGACGGGACTGACGCTTACCCATGAGGATATGACACTCTTTCAGGTATGCCTCCTGGAGTTCCTTGCAGGTGCTGCTTTCCACTCCTCTGCAATCTGTTGGGGTTTCCTGCTGTGTGTGGAGTTATTTTCAGTTTCCGGAATGATATGCCATTCCTTTAGGAGTGCAAATCCTTTCTCCAAAGTGTGTACTATGAAGTTTTTGCCGTCTTTAGTGATAGTGATGTTTGTGGGGAAGCCCCATCTGTAGGTGATCTGGTGGTTTCTTAGGGCTTTGGTTATTGTGACTAGGCTTCTCCTTTTTTTCAGGGTGTATTGGGAGAGATCTGCATAAAATTGTAGATGCTGGTATTGGGGGGGGATGGTGTCTCTCTTACGCATGGTTGCCATAAGTTGCTCCTTAGCGTGGTAGAAATGGAGCCTCAGTATCACATCCCTTGGGGTCTGGTCAGGGAGATAGGACGGTTTAGGGAGGCGGTGGATTCTATCTATAGTGATCTCCAGTACTGTTAGTGTGGGGATGAGTTCAGTAAACAATGTTGTTGCATAGGCCTTAAGGTCATTTTGCAGTACTGTTTCCGAAATTCCTCTGATCTTCATGTTGTTCCTCCTACTTCTATCTTCCAAATCTGCCAGTTTAGCCTGCAGGGTTTCTATCTCCCCCTCGTTCTCCTCTTGTGCATCTACAATGTCGTTGATAGTAGTGGCATACTCCCCCATTTTACATTCTATGTGGTCTACTCTAGCCTCCACCTCTTGTATATCCGTGTTGAATTTATTCATACAAGACATCATGTCTGCTTGTATGGTGCTGCGGAGGGAGAGCAGCATGTCTTTGAGGACTGTGTCCAAGACTGGCTGGTTGTTTGTGGGGAAGGATTCTATGCGCTCCGGCAGCTCTCTGGTGTCATCCCCAGAGTCTGCCTCGTGTCTGCTCCCCGGACTGCATCCGAAGCCATCCAGCCTGAATTTTGCTTTGGCCGGGCTGGTCGCTTGCGGGGTATCAGGGCTGGCTTGTGTGCTTTTTGGGGATATATCCCTATTGTGGTGGGTGGCTGATGGGGAAGGAGGAGGACGGGGCCTGGTGTTCAGGGCCGGTGTGGATGTGGCGGCGGCGCCATCTTGCCTACCTCCGTCCTGCCGGTAAGAGAAAAATTCTGTCATTTTCTGCGGTTTCCGTTCCTCCTTCCTCTTTCTGGTCATAGCCGGTCGGTTGCTGGAGTGTCCGGTGGTGGTTGTGAGCTGTTAGGTAGCTCAGGGCAGTCGTTTTGAGCCGTTTTGGGTCCCGTCTCTGAGGAGCTCCGGTCTCAAGCGGCCATCACAGTCCGCGGCTCAGAGAGGGGGGTTTATACCAACTGGGACTGCCCATAAGCAGTGCTAGCTTATTTTGCCTAGTGTCCTACTCCTGTAGGTGATGCTAGAAACCCTATGGTCAAGAATGAATAGAAGCTGTGTCCGTCAATGTAAGAGAAAGTAATTTTGTACTGCATCTTTTTAACATTTTAAAATTAGCCTTCAAAACCTACAAACTACCATCTAGTGTCTAGATTTTTTTATTTTTATTTTTTAAAGGTTAAGTCACTTAATGCAATAATCATAGTACAGTATATATATATATATATATATATATAATGTCAAACTTACACGATTATTTGGATTTCCTATAATGTTATTTACTTGTACATATGGCTTCCCTTTTTTTTTTTTAAACTTCAAAACCTATAACAAAAATTCACAACATGGAGGTAACTTCCTCCATTAAATCTAGTGTGCTGCTTTCCTTTAAGTACCAAGATCCTGCAATCATTTCATTCAAAGTACTGTATATCAATTCCCCTTCGCTTTGTCAGTATAGAGATTTCTAAGTGTCGGATTGCAGTTTCCTTAGAGTTGATCTATTTTCCCCACACTTTATTAAATTTCTTAGGACAGCCCCTTGCCTCATAAGTCATCTCATATAGTGTCACATTGGTATTGATTACATTTTTCCAGGAGGTTAGCGTAAGATTGTCCTTAATTGGATTAAGAGAAACTATCAACTTTCTAACATAATAGAACAACAATCTTAGGAGCGTTCTCATGTTATTACTCATACCTTCATCCTCTGATACCCAGTAGTCCTAGTAGCGGTCTAAAGAGGTTTGGCAGATCAAATTCTTTGGCAATAAATTGCGTTACTTGCGACCATAGTGGGCGTATTCTATTACAGCTCCAGACCATATGGAAAAATGATCCCTCAGCTGCTAGGCACTTATGACATGTGGGGCTGTCTTTTCTCCCCATTTTGTATAGCCTCAAGGGAGTATAATACATTTGGTGTAGGCATCTTAGTTGTATCAATTTCTCTTGCTGAGATGACTCTGATCATGTATAACGTCAGTACTTCCTCCCACTGCTCCTCTGTAAGGTCTGGGATAATAGCTATCCATCGGTCCTTATGTTTTTTTTCTTTTGATATTTTTTTTTGTCTCCAAGTGTGTTGTAGTAGGTGGATATCAGTTTCATATGGTCTGGGCCAGCGAGGAGTTTTTCCAATTTAGAGTTCTCAAGAGAGACAGGTCCCGTCCCAAATTGAGTATGTGCAGCGTGTTTTAGCCTAGTGAACTGGAATGCCCAAAATCTAGGATATTCAGCTCTCTTTATTTGTGCAAGTGATTTCAGTTTACCATTGTTGAATAGTTGGTGGAGGTATGAGAGTCCAAATTTAGCCCACCTGTATCCATCCTCCAAGTGGAAAAACTCCTTTAAAGCATGGGTTGTACCATAGTGGTGCATTTGGTGATAGGTGAAGGGGGCTATCAGCTATGTGTTTCAAACAGATCCCAAGTGTTTTTTTGCAGTTTTTCCCCTGATGAAGTCACATGACGTAACGCGTAGGGAGGGATCGGAAACAGTCACCCTTTGAACCGGAAGTGACGTGAGATCGGCGTTCAGACGCCATTGTTTTTGCTATTTTGCTTGATCTGTTTTTAACATTGTAAGAGTCCATTTTAGATATTTTTTTATATGGTTTATTTGATAAATAAAGTCTCCTTGTTTGAACATACTTCACTATTGGAGGCACTCCTTTTTTGCTTTTACTTTCTTCCACCTCTACCGTTTGGCGGTGTATACACTTGGAGAGCGCCCACATCTATCCATCCTGAGCTTGGCAGGCTATAGGACAGTGATCCCAGTGACGGTGTTCAACACAGTATACCGGGGTAAGGCTCCTCCAAACAAGGAAAGGAATCCTAAGAGTAAAGGAGAACCGGATTCGTTTAGACTACACGCTGAATGAAAGAACCTATGAGGTGAGAGGCTAGATAGCCCTTTGTTGGATTTCACTTACCACGTTTGCTGACAGTTGTCTTTTACATACTGGGGACATCAATTAAGAGAATATTCAACACAGAACGTTTTATCTGGTTAACCTTCTTGTATTGGGCTCACCATAGTGACCCATTGATTGTACCGTTCACCCATCTCCACAATTTATTAGAGACTTTTTTCTGAATTATCAATTATTTACTTGTTGTTCTAGGATTATCTGGACATTTGGATTGATTGATTGATTTATTTATTTACCACATCAGATGCACTTTATAATTATATGGATGCATTATCACTAGTGGTGACACATTTTTTATGCTTTTAGGAGTGTGTTTATATTTATGCGCTAGATCACTTTACTTCATTCATTTATTTGTCTATGTGTTTGTGAACACTATTAGGTTTGGCTGCTTTTTATTCCGAGGAAGATTTTAATCTCTATTGGATAACACACCTTAGTTTTGTTTTTAGTTTTATTACTTATGGGATATTTATGCACATGCACTTATTAGTATTTATTTATTGCACACGTGTGGATCACTGAATTCCACTATCCAGTAGTATAGCGCGGAGGTCACTCTTGTTTATTTTATAGGTCCCGTCCCAAATTGAGTATGTGCAGCGTGTTTTAGCCTAGTGAACTGGAATGCCCAAAATCTAGGATATTCAGCTCTCTTTATTTGTGCAAGTGATTTCAGTTTACCATTGTTGAATAGTTGGTGGAGGTATGAGAGTCCAAATTTAGCCCACCTGTATCCATCCTCCAAGTGGAAAAACTCCTTTAAAGCATGGGTTGTACCATAGTGGTGCATTTGGTGATAGGTGAAGGGGGCTATCAGCTATGTGTTTCAAACAGATCCCAAGTGTTTTTTTGCAGTTTTAAGCATGTTCCTACCATCCGTTGTGGGAGCTTCACCTCTAAAGAAGAAATTTAGTAGTGTTTCATATGATGTTACCACCGCGGCTTCAACCACAGTTGCATTATTCAGCTGTGGGAACATTCGCCAATGTACATGTACCAGTTGTGAAGCCAGATAATACAGGCGAAGATTAGGGAACGCTAAACTGCCGCACCTTACGGGTAATTGTAAGAGTTCCAGGGATAATCTAGCCGATCTGTTGCCCCAGAGAAAGGAAGTTAGCAGGGAATTAATGTACCTGGATATATTTTTTGGGATATAAATTGGGGCATTAGACAGTACATAAAGAAATTTGGGCAAAAATTTTATTTTAAATAAATAAATTAGCTCTGCCTATTAGCGTGAGTGTTAGAGCTTTCCATTTTTGTATCCTGTCATTGAATGCTTTAATTATTGGCAATAGATTTGTCTCATTGAAGGAACTCACTGGGGATTGAATCCCTAAGTATTTAAATTGCGTCATCACGGCCAGAGGGCAGTGAGCGGGCAAGTTAAAATTCGGTTGCGGATCCAGAGGAAAGAGAACCGATTTGGTCCAATTAATTCTGAAATCCGAGTAATCTCCAAATTCCAGGATCAAGGAGACCACTGCTGATAAGGACTCATCCGAGTCTCCCAAGTACAGGAGCATGTCACCCGCGTATAAGGATACATGTTCCTCTAGATCCCCAACCGAGAGTCCCTTAATGGTTTCGTGAGTCCTAATTTTAGCTGCCAGGGACAGTGTCTAGATGTTTAACAAGATAGTTATACAGCAGGAATACGATTGCTGTACTACCACATCACAATTGCATTCACTGCACAGCAATCATGGGTTTAAATCAGGTGGTGAGGAGGCAACATATCACATCCTCACCACCTATCAAACACACTGGGATCGCTTTTCAGAGAAGCAGCAGTGCAGCCCTTCATTGCATTCGGCAGCAGCACCCTTAGGGCTCATTCACACAAATTTGGGGGGTGGAAAAAACCCTGTGGTTGAATCACAGTTTTAATCGCCCCCAGTCTGTACCCCCTTTAGCTGCTGAAGGTGTACAGATGCTGCAGCAGAAATTATTTTTACTCATGACGGTCTTTTCAATTATAGACATGTCTTTGTGGTGCTGGTCTCAATCATACACCCTTGAAGAAGAGTAACACTCAAAACACGTCGGGTACTCCCCTTCTGTTGTGGAAAATTTTATGTAGATGTTTTAGATGTATTTTTGTCATAAGAGTCTCCAGTTTTCGTTCTATCCCAGCCTGCTCTAAAGAGCTGACTGGGGCAGACTGACGCTGGTTGAGACCTGTTAAGTAGTGGATAATTTCCTGGGGTTGGAAAGAGGTGTTTGCGGAATGGGGGTATGTCCGCCGGCAAAGGGGCCCCTGTGCATTGCACAGACATTCGTCCGGGGGGCATATGTTTGCTCTGCGAAGGTCTGTTATGGGCGAAGGTACGCTCATTGTCTCTGCTGTGTCTGATCAGCACATGCTGGGATTGGCAGCGTACATCTGCAGATAACCTTCCATCCACAGTGAAGGTAGCATAAGCCAGGTATACATTGTTCTTTGGAACAATGTGTACTAAGGATTACTATCAACGGAATTGTAGTCATTGGTGATTGAATCATTTAGTCAGTTTGTGCATGTCAGTTTGCTAAGCCTATTTGAATGTATACATGTCTGTGATTGGTTGATTTGAAGGAAATCAAATGTCTTATTGGCTGTCTGTTAGGACACCACCTCCTTCTCCATTGTATTGTTTCAAATCCTTATATGGTCATTCAATTTCCTGTGATGTCACAATCCTTTGTAATTTCTTTTGTTGTCTGTGAATAAAAGAAGGAAGCTGGCTCAGTCAGGGGGGCCGATGCTGAGATGATGATGTGTGACTGTGGTAATGTCTGTTTATGGGAATGGGGAACAAGGGGGGGGCATACGATCAGAAGGCACTTTATATCTTTAGATTGAAGGGCGCTTATTAGCGCAAGAGTGTGGGGGAATATCCACTACAGTTCCATATGTAACGGAGTCAATGATTGTAACCCAATGTATTGTATTGCATATTCATTGTGCCATGCATCCTGTATTTCTTTTGTATTCCCTTGATCTACCAGTCACCTGGCTGTGATCTATGGGTTGTTGACCCCCGATCTACAGATTTAACATACAAATAAGTGTAACAGCAAAAAGTTAAATACAATTGTTCCCTATATTTGTTGCCTCAACAGTAAGAGTTATATGGTTAATACGGGTTTGATTAATATTCACTACTGGAGCAAAATGTTTTCTACCAGGTAATTTGCACTATAGCTGGATGCGGGCGGAGCGTATTGCTCTCATGTACCTTTCACACGGTACACTCCCCCGCCCACACCTCCTCCTGGGGTGGGTGAGAATGGGCAGCCCTCGATTTTCCCAGTCCAGGCCCACAACGAGGCCGTGGACGGTGGCCCGCTCTCCCTCTCCCCACAGGGATCACCGCAGGAAACTGCGTGACAGATTAAGATTTCCCTCACGTGTCCACTTGGACGCTGTTGCTGATTTTGTAAAATTGTCTTTTTCTTTTCTCCCTCCTCTCTTTACTTATTCACACTGTCTCCCTTCTCCTCTCCTTTGTCCCCATCCCCTTGGTTGGCGTGCATGGTGTCTTAAGCCTGAGGGGTGCGTCCTGCCGTCGTGATGGCCACAATTAAAATCACCTCCTACAACGTCAGGGGTCTGAATGTCGCAGCCAAAAGACACCAGATAACCCGGGAACTACGTAAATCATCCACTTCCATTGCATTCCTACAGGAAACGCATCTGACCCACACCACACAGGTCAAACTGACCTCGCCTTACTTCCCCCAGTGGTACTATAGTCTGTCAGACACAAATAAAGCAAAAGGGGTGGCCATAGGATTTGGTAGAGACGCACCCTTTCGGCTTGTAACAATGCGTGCGGATGACCATGGTCGCTTTCTTTTCTTAAAGGGCTTTCTGGGCAACACCCATTGCACATTGGCAAACATTTACTCTCCGAATCACAACCAGCCCACCTTCTTCTCCCAAATCCTAACGGAATTAGCTGAGTTTGCAGAGGGTCTGGTGATATTAGCGGGGGACATAAATATGCCCTTAGATCCCGTCCTGGACACTTCTCAAGGGCGCTCACACATACCCTTTAAACGCTTGGCCCATGTTAAAAAAAGACTCATGGAGCGACAATTAGTAGACGCCTGGCGCATGCTTCACCCCAAGGACAAAGATTACTCCCATTTCTCGAAAACGCACCTGTCTTATTCTCGCATTGATAATATTTTCATAGACCACTACCACCTCCCACAACTACAATCCGCAAATATAGGTACTGCAACGTTATCAGACCACGCACCTGTATCGATCACCTTGAGCATGCCCTCTTTGGCCCGCCGCTCCTATAACTGGAAACTCAATGATTCCCTGTTATCTAACGAAACTGAAGTTGCAATGATATCTACACAGATATCGCAATATTTTAATGAAAATAAGCCTACGGAGACCTCTCCAGCAATAGTATGGGAAGCCCACAAGGCCACTATGAGAGGCCGGTTTATAGAACTAGGGGCGAGGAAAAATAGAGAGCATGGTCAACAACTCGAGCGAGTCTTGCAGGAAATAGCAGACCTGGATAGACAACACAAGCTTTCCCTACACACAGCACATTTAGAAGCCCTAACGCTGAAAAGAGAAGAACTGAAAAATCTCTTGAACTTAGACACCGTTAGAAAATTTCAACACTATTCGCAAAAACTGTACGAATGGGGGAACAAACCAGGTAGACAGTTAGCGAGATCACTTAAAGAAAAGCAGACCAGGTCATTTATACCGAAAATAAAACTACCTAATGGGAATTTAGTGCATGCAACCCCACAGATAGCGAAGGCCTTTAGGGAATATTATGCAGACTTATACAATGTACAATGCGACTCACCGTCCCTGACTGTGCAAGAAAGGCGGCGGCGTATGCTTGCATATTTAAGGGAAGCGAATCTTCCGAAACTGTCACCCCGATCCCTCAAAGAACTGGAGGCTGAACTCTCTGTTGAGGAATTCCAGACAGCTTTGAAATCAACCCCGACAGGTAAAGCCCCAGGGCCTGACGGATACACTATCCTCTATTACAAAAAATTTAGCGATGTTCTCTTACCCCACCTTACGGCTTACGCCAACTCTATCTCACAGTCCTCGGGTCTTCGCCCAGAATCCCTTAAAGCTCACATCTCGGTCATCCCCAAACCAGGAAAAGACCCTACCCAATGCAGCAGTTACAGGCCAATTTCCCTGCTAAACGTAGACATCAAACTTTACTCTAAAGTAATGGCCAATAGACTTCTCCCCCTTATTCCCAGCTGGATCTCCACGGACCAGACGGGCTTCATGCCTCATAGAGAAGCCAAAGACAATTCCCTCCGGGCAATATCGCTAATACAGTATGCCCAAAGATCGGCCCAGTCCACCCTACTTATATCCACTGATGCTGAAAAAGCGTTCGACAGGGTGGACTGGGACTATCTGAAAATGACCCTACGCCATCTCGGGCTGGGGCCTAAAATGTTCCACCGCATAACCTCCCTATACTCCTCTCCCACAGCCCAAATCCGGATAAATGGTACCCTTAGCGATTCATTCCAACTGTTCAATGGGACTAGACAGGGGTGCCCCCTCTCACCCCTCCTGTTCGCCCTCACCCTAGAACCTTTTCTAGCAACCGTGAGGCGCGACGTAAACATTCACGGGATCCAAGTAGGCAATAAGACCCACAAATACGCGGCCTACGCCGACGATATTTTATTTTTCACGCAACAACCCCACATCTCACTCCCCAACCTAATGAAGGCCTTCTCCACCTTCCAGACAATATCTAACTTTAAAATCAACCTATCAAAGTCTGAGATTTTAAATATTAATCTACCCAACAGAGAGGCAGAACGATTAAAACCCCTCTTTCCCTTTAGATGGGTTCACCGTAGCATGAAGTATTTGGGAGTATTTCTCACGCCCAACATCCAGTCCCTCTTCAAACATAATTACATCCCTCTGCTGAATAACATCAGAAATGACCTCACAAAATGGAAAACGCTTGCACACACATGGCTGGGTAAAGTGAACATAGTCAAGATGAATATCTTGCCTAGAGTGCTATTCTATTTCCAAATGCTACCACTGGGTGTGCCCATAGGGTTCTTTTCCTTGCTGCAGACCATGGTCTCCCGCTTTATCTGGAGGAACGGCCATCCCAGAGTGTCCAGGGACGTGCTTTTTCGTCCCAAGGGCGCTGGGGGACTGTCCCTCCCAAACTTTAAGGCGTATTATAACGCTGTGGCCCTGTCAAGGATCTCAGAGTGGAGATATGCCGCCAAATCTAAATTATGGGTAAGTCTTGAAAATGCTCTAAGCAATACGGACCTAGCAGTCACCCCATGGCTCCCACGCCCCCACAGACACCTAGCCACAACCACCTCATCGTTAACTACTTCCACCTTGGACATCTGGGACTCTCTACATAGAAAGTTTTCTTGGTCTTACACATCACCCTTGCTGCCACTCCTGGGCAATGCCTTCTTCCAACCTGGTCAACTAGATCCCGGCTTCCAGGCCTGGTCCCCAAGCAGACCTCTCCTACTTCACCATGTTCTTCAAGCCAACACTCCCAAATCCCTAAGGGAGATTCTGGGCCCTAAACCACCAGTGCTCCTTGATAAATGGAGGTATATTCAACTGCGGCACTTCCTCGGTTCCCTTCAGCAGCCGCTGAGGGGGCTACAAGACCTAAACGGCATTGAGGAAATACTATACCCCGCAGACCCACCTGATCACTGTATCTCACTTTTTTATAAAGCACTCATCAAGTTACAGGACGACAAACACCCCTCCTTCCTTGCGAAGTGGGAGGCAGATCTGGACTCCTACCTCTCAGACAACCAAAAGGATAAAGTGTTGCAGCTGGCCCATGTCTCCTCAATAGCGTCAAAAATGACCGAGGTCAATTACAAATTACTAACTAGATGGCACTATACCCCATCAAAGCGCCATCGGATGTTCCCCGCCAATTCCCCGTTGTGTTGGAGGAATTGTGGGAACAATGCAACTCACGCTCACATATGGTGGTCGTGCCCACTTATCCGCCCCTTCTGGGCCAAGGTCATCCACAGTATACACCAGATTTCCAATATCAACCTTCCCTCCGAACCCTGGACCATCCTTTTCCACGCAACCAAGGAACCAATTGGAAAGTACAAATGTTCTATAGTCCCTCACCTACTTAACACAGCCAAAGCATTAATACCCGCACTGTGGGGCCAGCCAGAGACTCCGACACTGAAAATATGGTTTCAAAAAATATCGGAAGTTGCCCTTATGGAAGACATCACACACCGCGACAGGAACTCCTCGGAACGCCACACCTTGACCTGGTCCCAGTGGACGGACTTTAAAACCACCACAACCTATAAGGAGATAATTGCTCAATGAGAGATAGACCCGAACTCTCATATAAAGGTCCAGGCCTCATACACCCTAAGTGGCCCTGTGAGACAATCACCCGCATGTATGCATACTCCCCTTTTTTCTGTAATGGTACAGTTTAATTTTTCTTTGTATGAAGGTTACATGCACGCCGACCACCCCCCCTTCTCCCCCCTTTCTTTTCGCTATCTCTCCTCCCTTCATTTCCTCTCCCCCTCCTCCTGTTCTTCCTAGATACCCTAGACTACATATGTCTAGACTATGCACTTCTATCGTAATGTCTGTTTTACCACAATCGTTGCATGGTCTGCTCTGAAGGTTTATACTGTTTGTCCTGTATTTCTTCAATAAACATTTATTAAACAAAAAATACAATTGTTCCCATGTTTAGTTTTATTAACAAAAAGTGCAACAGTTAAATGAACATTCAAAATAAAATGTAAACCAGCTATAAAATGAGAATTCACACGTAATTCACATGTAAAAGGACAGTGACCATGACAAGACAAATTTAAATACATATATCTCATATATAGCCTGTACTTGTACCAACTGTTCAGGCAACATTAACAATACAACCAGCAGCAGCAACAAGTTTGGCAATTTCAATGTTCAGCTATAATTTTTTTTTACTATATGATGGTACAAAATGGAACCACCTCAAAAAGTTCAATATAGCAATGACAAGAAAGTGGTAGAATATAAAATATGCCACCACATGTGTAAGATATTTACCGATGCCTTGTCTTAGTTATATAAAGCCCCCTAACATTAAAGAAGCAAAATGAACTGGTAATTTAGACGGCTATTTTCTAGTCAATGAGCAAGGGGAATGTGGTCTTAAGGAGGAAAGCATTCAATGCACTAACACAATGAGCTATATAATTTAACATGTTCTGTAAGTATGAGATCACAAATAGAGTAACAAATGCAAATCCTCCCAGCACATATGCTTTACCGGTGCCTAAGCCCTGCAACCAGATACAGTATATGGTATTGGCTATACACCAGTGTTTAAGATGACATGCTGGCTACTTCCACATGAGACCAAAAATGGTGAGGTATTTCTGAAGTTCAACAAAGCTGTAGGCAGGTGGCCAATGAGAATATTTCAGCATCTACACAATACCAGTGAATATTAGAAAGGACTAAGCCTGTAAAAACATCAACATGTCAGAAAAAATACAATTCCTTCTGCGGAGATGCAAAGTGCATTAAAAATTCAGTCTGTGAAAGTTTCATAAATATTATTTTGGGATGTCCAATGATGTGTAGTGTTACAACGGTTAATGATCATATTTGTAATAATACAGGTCAAGATACAAGGATGTACAGTAACCCACAGCTACAAAATAAAAATAGTTTCCTTGGTCTGACCATACAAATCTTTTCTAAACTTCTATCCAATGATTGTGTAGGTAACTGTACATTGTTCTTTGCAAAAGGATGGTAAGCATAAGCCATTGAGTAGAACACGGCTGGATTGTATGGTATGAAGTCTTCATTGATACACTTTCTTCCTTTACCAAAAAACATCAACACACATTCTAAAATCTGGACACCCCAATTTACCTCAATTTACATATGAAGGCTCCAAACGTATGTAAATGAAAAAAAAAAAAAAAACATCTTGACCCTGTAGAGTCACAATATCACATGTGGTCAAACCATTTAAATCTGAAGCACAGAAATAAAATTGTATTACACTGTATTTAAAATGTGATTTGATAACTGTATTCCTAGAATGAGCACAAGTCTACCATCAGCTTGCATGCATCAGTCACAAGCACCAGGTGTTATTGCAGTCTGCTCTACCCTACAAAGTATACTAAAGTGAAAATCTTTGAGCTTCATAGACAAACCACAGTAGAAGAGGACTGAAACATGATCAGTGTCATATGTGCAAATATCAGCTTTCATCTATCAGTTTGGTAGTGAAGGTAAAGCAAGAAAATCTGATTTGTTGAGAATTGTAGATATTCATGGCTCACTCTTGAATCCTTAATTTCAAAATGTACACGTATGCATGTATAATAATGCATTTTCAGGCATTGCAAATGTACTCATCATTTCTCAGTATTAAACCATTTAGAGAAAAACCTCAGTTTGAAAAAGGATTAACAAAGCCTAGGAAGGTTTAAGAAAGAATATTCTTTGTTAGGTTATTGCTGATAATATCAATCTTTTAGCACCTCTCTAGCACTGCTATGTGTACTGAAAGGGCTTTTATATAATTTCATTTTAACAGATAGAAGCATTTTATTATTGCCTTTACGATGCCTTGAGCCACTTTTAATAAATACTCACATATTTTTCACAATACAGACAGTCACATGTAAAAAGTAGTCATGCCGATAAAATAGGAAATCTGAGCTCTGTTGTGATTAATTCAGTGCAGTAAAGGAACATACATATAGTAATGTCCTTTGGTGGAAAATGCTACAAACAGGTAAAACAGAAATAAACAGCATGTATGAGAGAGAGAGAGAGCGAGAGAGAGAGAGAGAGAGAGAGAGAGAGAGAGAGAGAGAGCGAGAGAGAGAGAGAGAGAGAGAGAGAGCGAGAGAGAGAGAGAGAGAGAGAGAGAGAGAGAGAGAGAGAGAGAGGAGCGAGAGAGAGAGAGAGAGAGAGAGAGAGAGAGAGAGAGAGGGGGAGAGAGAGAGGGGGAGAGAGAGAGAGAGAGAGAGAGCATTTATGTTCTCAAAAGGGGGTCGGCATATAAAAACAAAGGTTCTGTCACTAGGTTAAAGCGATTCTAAACTGTAAAAAAACATGGTGCGATACCTACCTCCTCTGTGCAATAATGGTTTCACAGAGCATCCCGACCCACCTTTGCTGGGGTTACCTGCCAGTGATCCTGGCTCCTCCTGGCCTCCTAGTCCACCCCCCAAGTTAACTCCTGGGGAGAGGTACTCCTATGGGCTTGCTTCCAAGCCCTCTGCTGCTGCTATAAATCTGCTCTGTGAGGAGGGAGAGAGCCACAGCTGTCATGCACAGCGCTGGATCAAGATCGGATTCAAGTAAGTATAAGATGGGCTGGGGGAAGGTGCGACCTTGGTCACAGAAGTTTTTTTTTACCTCAAGGCTTTGAAACCACTTTAAGACACTGGAGATAGGGGTACCCTGTAAATAAATATTACCAATACTTACCTGTTACTTGGGTGACCACTCCAACCTCTGCTCTGTTCTTGCGCTATGGCCCCCTCCCATTCTCCAATCACTTCAGGTGTGCATTGGATAGCTTGTGTCTGACCACCTACAATGTCATTACTTAGTCCTGTAGTGATCTCAAGAGAAACCACAGCTCCCAGTGGGGCTCACACTATTTAATAAACAAAGAAATGTTGGATGGCAACAGCGGTTGCTATAGCTCTTAGACTAATGAATGAAGTAGCTGTCCACTGGACAAGTAAACATCAGTATTCATGTTTTTTATAGGTGCCTCCATCTTATATTAAGTTGCTAGGGGATCTTGGGAAAAATGGAGCAGCTGCACATAGAAACCAGATATCAGAGAAGAATGTGTGAAGCCTGTCTTGTGAATACAAATTCCCAACTTATTTAGAGCCATTGTCCAGCTCATTCTGAATATCATAGCAGCTTGTATGACCTGCTGTGAGCTCCACATGACAGATTGTCTGGAACTGGTAAATACCTATTACAATGCAAGGTGATGGCATAGAAGTCGATGTGCTGAATCATCTATGTTCCTCACATGTCATTGGGACTCCATTGACAACATATATGATTTTTTACTCATATTATGAACACTGCCACAGCCCTCTCAAAAATATATTTTTCTTATCTTATTTACTTCACAAAAGTAAAAGCATGAAAATAGAAAGAGACCAAGATAGTGGTATTTGTAGATTTGGGAACTCTGGTGAAAGATCTGGTTAATGTAGTCCATTACAGATAAACCATTGGGTGGGTCAGATCATCAACTTCCAGCTAGAACGATGGTCCTTTAGGGTTGTACAAACGTTTAATGGTTGACCATTGATCAGCACACCATATGTAGAGCCATAAAGGGAATTCATTGCCCCTTTTTATTTCAGGCTGATGAAGAGGGATACTCTCTTTTGCAGATGTACATTTATTTTTCCCTTTTCCTGCACTGTGCTAATTACAAGAGAATTTTATTTATTCATTCATTCATATTTACTGCATGTTTAGGATGAAAGGGGTTTCAGGTGCTTCTTTGATGTGATTTATGAAGGCCTCACGTGTAGCGTTGCTTGTCATACTGTTGTAGGCAACTTAAATAAGTTACAGTGAATATGCATCCTACATAGGAGATATCTTTTAAGTAGTCTAGTGTTCAGTCTGAAGTCCTCAGTGAGCGTGAAGCTTTAGGTCCGTCCACCAAATTACCTGGGCCAAAAAGAAAAGAAACACCAATGAATGTCATCATAAAAGCAGATGACTTCAGCTCGAATCCATGCAAAAACACCATGACCATTTTCTTACTAAATGCTGATCCTACTCATTACCAGTGTATCATGCCTGTCAGCTCAGATTTACATCCTTCCTGCAAAGGGGACAAGGAAGGCTCATAAGCTGAACAGCGGTGCCTGCCAATACTCTTCTTCATTATTTTTCTAGCACTATAAAGAATGGCAGGTCTCCAGGGAAATTCCTCGGCTGGCTTAAATACTCATAAATCTATGTCTAAATAGGTTAACCTTCCAGTATGAGCCATCATATGCAATGTATGGATTCCTCACCAATATTAGACAAAAAAAAAAAAAAAAAAAATTGTATTGTTGATAAAATTACTTTACCTTTGACAAAGCTTATATTAAACAATTTGATTATAAAAAATGATTCAGTAAAAATTAGCAAGCATTCAGAAATCCAGAGTTTTCATATTTAGTAGTGATGTTTAATTGTTCAGAAAATTATTACTGGATTTTAAGTTACGCCTAAAAACGTGCATATAGCAAGTATTTGCTTACTTTTAATCATTTTGACAATTCTTACAGCATAAGCCAATATTTTTCTATAATTTTAGATATAGTAGGGTAGGGTTAAAATGTCTTATTTTTTTAGCCATTTGTAGGTCACTGGGGAGATTTACCTTTACTTCCCATCCTATAAACACAATAGTAAGTGGCAAAAATCTATCACCGGAACAAGTATCCTCATTGGAAGATTTCCCCTCTAATCCTGTTCTGATGACAACTGGTCATCCAAGTGGCTCTCTAACTAGGACACAGGCATAAATACAAACATAATTTCACATACAAAAACGTTTGGGCATTAGATACACTTTACATATTGAAACTGCAGTACATGCATACACTTCAATAAAAGTTTTGTGGTCAATTACTGCCACACACAAAAGCAATCAGTCACTTAAAACTCGACTGATTTGCTTTTCTTTATTGTGTGCATGTCTGCATCACTGAACTTTTTCAATATTCCAAGGACCAACGTGTCAATTGCAGTAATCCACAACCACCAGTAACAATAAAAAATAAAATTAAAAAAAGACTAAGGCCCCTTTTACACTTGTGCGACTTCAAAGTCGCGCGATTTTGGCCGCGATTTCAAGGAATGCCTGTGTAAGTGGCATCAAAAATCGGACCAAATAGTGCAGGGACTACTTTGAAGTCAGAATGACTTGAAGTCGTACTAATATGAATGGCTGTCATTGGAAATCATGGGGAACGACTTGTCATGCTACTTTGCAGTCCCAAATTGTGGGACAAGTCGTATAAGTGTGAAAGGGGCCCAACTTGTATTCAACCCTTTGGGGGGCCAGGAGCATGTAGCAAAGTTTAAAGCGGCTTAACTGCAACTTACATGAAAAAGTAAAACAGGCGCATATTGAATGAGATTCCTTTATTTTCTTTTATGCACTAAGTTTTTTTTTGGGGGGGGGGGGGGGGGGGGGGATGTTTTGAGGACAAGTTTCCAAGTGATGGCCATTTATTCACACCCTTCTACGCAACACTAAGGCAGTCCATTAATTATTTTCTTTCTTCCCTTTTCACCACAGGTTTCCGGGTCTGAACATACGGACCTGGCAGTGAAAGGGTTAAATCCACAGAAGGTATGCTGCTAGAACTATTGCTCTGACATTTGTGGTGCACATTGTGGTGCAATCACTGTTTACATATGTGTGCGGGAGTAATTTGCGCGTACGCACAGGGGTGCTTTAAAAAAATAATTTATTATTATTTTATACAAAAGTTTATTTTTTATACTTTTTTGGACTAACTTAATTGCGATTACAAGGGATGAACAACATCTCTTGTGACAGCATGGGCTTATGGAGAGACCTTTGTATACTAGAATACTCACCAATTTACTCCTTTAATTGAACAGCGTATATAAATGATATACCTTTGTATGTACAAGGTTCTTATTAAATTTGTAATTCATCCATTATACCTTCAAAATAGTTTTCATTTATTAGGTTAGTTTTTCTGTTTTCTTCTAGTTTAGCAGAAAAATGGAATAAGGGATAAAACATTGTAAACTAATTTCCAACAGCATTAGTTAACAAATGGCAAATTTTTACATGTAAACATTCAGTTAATAAAATGCATGTCACATTGGTGATATATTAACCTCCATTTCGTATGTATTGTTCTTTAATCCCAGGAGTCTTTCTCCACTTTTAATCTATTTCTCAGCTGCAGTCCTTACAGAAACTTTCCAACAATGTCAGCCAGAAGACTGCAAACATTTTTAGAAGCAAAAATCCATGAGAATTTTTTTAATTAACTTCTACATAAACAAAATACTACGAAAGTCAATATAAAACATGCAGTTAGTTCAGCCAACATATGCAATGAAACCTTTAGGCCATGCACATAGGACTTCAGCTTGTATAGGAGCACAGTAAGCATTTACAAAGCTTTCAGCATGTGTCAAGCAGCAGTCTGGAAGCCTTTGAAGTACCCATCAACTCTAGTTTGGGGAGTTTTGAAAAGATAAGTGGCCTCTAGAGAAAATAGATATAAAATAAACAAAACAATAATTTGTACCATCATCCAAAATTTGAAGGAATAGAAGTTTGGGAACCTGGTCCCCCCCAACCAGGGTTCACCAGGGGCAAGAGAGCAGGGGGACTATCTTGGTACAATGTGAGAAAATACAGAATAAACTATAAAGACAATCGTAAAAAATTACGAAAAATGTATTTGTACAAAATACATAATAGATTAAAACAAAGGTAACTTGGTCATCAATGTTACTTCATACATGTTACTTCAACTAGTTTTGCGGGAGGACCCTCTTCATCGGGAAGTACATTTGAAAATAGACAGAGGGTCAGTGACGATATCATCAAAAATACAAACATTAGTTGAAAATATACAGTTAGATACAATTTAGTCTTGATTGCTCCCATTTTTTCTGTACTTCAACCCACCCAGACACCAGGCCATTGATTTGATGGGTCTCCCCCAGTCGCCGCAGGAGGCTCCACTGGCAGGCCCTATGCCCCGGTAGCACCGTGACTTGGGTAAGCAAGCAGCCATGTATCTACATTACCTTTCCTTCCCCCTTTATCTAATTGTATATTTTCAACTAATGATGATTGGATTTTTGATGATATCGTCACTGACCCTGTGTCTATTTTCAGATGTACTTCCTGGTGCGGGTCCTCTCACAAAACTAGTTGAAGTAACATTTATGAAGTAACATTGATGACCAAGTGACCTTTGTTTTAATCTATTATGTACTTTGTACAAATACATTTTTTGTAATTTTTTTTACGATTGTCTTTATAGTTTATTCTGTATTTTCTCACATTGTACCGAGATAGTCCCCCTGCTCTCTTGCCCCTGGTGAACCCTGGTTGGGGACCAGGTTCCCAAACTTCTATTCCTTCTAACTTGGGGAGGTTAAATACAGATCTTCATGGGAGAGCTGTATGTCACTTTACGCAAGCAGCTAGCAGATAACAGGTTAGGGTAAGCCCAGCTTTAAAACCTACTGAAACTCAATATAATAAGAATTCTATTAGGATATTTTTTTTAACATCCCCAAATTTGAAGCTGAAGTTTGCGTTAACCACTTGACCTCAGAAAGGTTTTATCCCCTTCATTACCAAGCCATTTTTTGCTATTTAGCCCTGCGCTACTTTAATGGCAATTGCGCTGTCATGCAACACTATATGCAAATGAAATTTATATAATTTATTCACACAAATATAGCTTTCTTTTGGTGGTATTTGACCACCACTGGAATTTTTATTTTTTAACCACTTCTGCCCCGAAAATATTTGCCCCCTTAATGACCAGGCCATTTTGTTGCGATACAACACTGTTACTTTAGCTGACAATTGCGCAAACGTGCAAACGTGCAACGCTGTACCCAAATAAAATTAATGTTCTTTTTTTCCCCCACAAATAGAGCTTTCTTTTGGTGGTATATGATCACCTCTGCGTTTTTTTTTTTTTTTGCCCAAAAAAAAAAAAAAAAAAAAAAAACATTTTTTATTTTCTGCTATAAAACACACCCAATATTTTTTTTTTCTTAATCTCATGTCTTTATGTCTTCATAAAATTTATGCCAATTTGTATTCTGCTACATATATTTTTGGTAAAAAAAAAAATCCCCCAAAGTAAACACTTTGGGGGATTTTTTTTTTTACCAAAAATATGGATTGGTTTGCGCGAAAGTTATAGCGTCTACAAAAAAGGGGATAGATTTATGGCATTTTTATTATTTATAAATTTTTTACTAGTAACGACGGTGATCAGCGATTTTTAGTGGCACTACAACATTGCGGCGGACAGATCAGATACCTGATATTTTTAACACTTTTTGGGAACCAGTGATATTATTACATTGATCAGTGCTAAAAATATGCATGACATTGTACTAATGGCAGGGAAGGGGTTAACATCAGGGACAATTAAAGGGTTAAGTGTGTTTTTCTAAGTGTGTGTGTGTGTGTGTTTTTCTAAGTGTGTGTTTCTAAGTGTGTGTGTGTGTGTGTGTGTGTGTGTTTCTAAGTGTGTGTGTGTGTGTGTGTGTGTGTGTGAGTGTTTCTGTGTGTGAGTGTGAGTGTGTGTGTGTGTGTGTGTGTGTGTGTGTGTGTGTGTGTGTGTGTGTGTGTGTGTGTGTGTGTGTTTCTAAGTGTGTGTGTGTGTGAGTGTGTGTGTGTGTGTTTCTGAGTGTGTGTGTGTGTGTGTGTGTTTCTAAGTGTGTGTGTGTGTGTGTGTGTGTTTCTAGTGTGTGTGTGTGTGTGTGTGTGTTTCTAAGTGTGTGTGTGTGTGTGTGTTTCTGTGTGTGTGTTTCTGTGTGTGTGTTTCTGTGTGTGTGTGTGTGTGTGTGTGTGTGTGTGTGTGTGTGTGTGTGTGTGTGTTGTGTGTGTGTGTGTGGACAGGGGGGGGGGGGGATGGTCTGCCTGGAACAACCCACAGATCACTCTTCCTGCATAGCAGAAAAACAGGATCTCGTTGTGATCCCCTGTCAGAATGAAGATCTGCCTTAACTATGGCAGATCCCAGTTCTGTCACTGCAGTCGTGGGGAGGGGATCATCGCCAGAATAGCTGATTGGATCCCCCGCACGCGCGCCCACAGATCACCATGCACAGCTATGGCGATTCACGCAGCCGAGCCAATCTGCCGCAGTGAAACTGTGGTGGCTGGTCGGCAAGCGGTTAATATGTAGAAAAAAAAAAAATATCATTTAGAAAAAAAAAAAAAAAAAAAAAAAACACCAATTATTTCTACTTTCGGTGATGAAACCTGTTCTCCAAAAAATTTACATTTTGGCGTAAAGTTAGGCCAAAATGTATTCTGCTACATCCCAATAACTGTATATTAATTGGTTTTTGTGAAATGCATAGCATCTACAGTACAAACTATGATATATATATATACACACAAAGAATTTACACAGCTATGATGCTATACTGATAATCGACTTATAGTGAGACTCCGATAGCATGCAAGACAATCTCATGCTAATCTGGTAATCAGATATAATACTGTACATGGTCACTGTACCAACGACACTGGCTAGGAAGGTGTTAACAACAAAGAGGTTAACTATGTGTACTATCTGCTGCTTCTACTAAGAGATCTGGCTGTTGCTTTTCAAGGAGAAGTAACAGCCAGATCACTGCTCTGTATACAGAGTCCTGTGGGTTTGTAAACACAGGACTCTCTGCTGTGATTGGACAGAGCTGTTCAAAAGGTCTTAGCCATAAATCATTGGCCGACAAAATCAGGACATGTCCAACAACAGCACGGCTCATCCGGCGCGCGCCCACCAAGACCTGGAAGCACGCCAACAACGTTCATTTATGTTGCTGAGCCTGCAGCTGCTGCTTGGTCACAGTAAATCTATGACCAAGCAGCAAGAGGTTAAAGTCTTCATCAAAGCTGCCTGAAGCAGACTAAATGCCTTGCACATACTTTGAATGAATGAATGATTTGTATAGCGCTGCAACTGTAAACTGAATCGCCTCGAGGCGCTTGATCTGACCTGCATTGATTCCTTCTTAGAAGAGGTGGGTCTTGAGTTTTTTCCTGAAGGCCCAATGGTCTTTTTCCAAGTGGATGTTCATAGGTAGAGCGTTCCATAGCCTTGGTCTTTGGACTGCAAATCTTCGTTCTCCCCTTGATTTGTACCGGGACTTGGAGACGAGGAGGAGGTTTTGGTTGTTAGATCGGAGGTTGCGATTGGGAGTGTAGTGTTGTATTTTTTTGCATAAGTATTGAGGAGCGTCTCCTTGTGTGCATTTGTGGATCAGGCAGAGGGTCTTGAATGTAATCCGATCCTTTACGGTTAGCCAATGGAGGGTCCTCAGGGATGGGGAGATGGATTCCCATGTTTTTTTCCCTGTGATTAGTCTTGCTGCCGTGTTTTGAACGACTTGTAGGCATGCAATCTGGAATTTAGGTAGTCCTATGTAGAGGGCGTTTGCGTAGTCGAGTCGAGAGTTGATTGTTCCTACCACTATGGCTTTTTCCTTTTCTGGAATGAAGGGGATGAGTCTACGTAGCAGGCGTAGAAGGTGGCAGGATCCGCTGACAACTGATCCTATTTGTACATCCATTGACATCTCTGAATCGAAGATGACTCCGAGACTTTTGGCTTTTATGCTTAGGGGGATGGTCTGTCCAAGGATGGTGGGTGGAGTCCATGGTGTTGTAGACTTAGTTTTCCGGTTTGCATTTAGGAGAAGGAGTTCTGTTTTGGTTCCATTAAGTTTGAGTGAGCTTGTGGACATCCAGTCTATTGATGTGAGGCATTTTTCGAATTCCTGAGGTTGGTCTTTTTGTCCGGGGATCCGAAGGTAGAGTTGAGTACCATCTGCGTATGAGTGGAAGCATAGGTCTGATTTGCTGATGATTTTAAGGAGTGGACGGATGTAAATGTTGAATAGCACTGGTGATAAAGGTGATCCTTGAGGGACTCCATAGGAGACTGGGCGAGATTCAGCAGGTGAAGGCTCCAAGTTTCACTGTCTGTGACCGATTTCCTAAGAAGGAAGCGAACCACAGTAAGTCTGAATCTGTAACTCCTGCTACTTTGAGGCGGGTGAGTAGAGTGTTGTGATCCAGTGTGTCAAACGCTGCACTAAGGTCCAGGAGTACCAGGAGACATGATTCTCCATCATCTGCTGCTTCCAAGGCATCATCCCATATTTTGAGAAGTGCTGTTTCTGTGCCATGGCCCGGGCGGAAGCCTGATTGCAGAGGGTCCAGGAGATTGTGTGTGTCAAGATGGAGTTGTAGCTGTTGTACCACTGCTTTCTCCATAATCTTGGAGATGGTGTTCAGGCTAGTTATCGGTCTTCGGTGGTTAGGGTTTTTTGGGTCCAAGTTGGGTTTCTTTAGGAGGGGTTTGACTATGCCTTGCTTGAGGGAGTTGGGAACAATTCCTTCTTTGAATGACTGATTTATGGAGTAGTGTTATAGTAGGTGCCAAGATGTCGGAGCATTCTTTCAGAAGTTTTGTGGGGATGATATCATAGGGTGATGTGCTGTCTCGGAGGCTTCTTGTGGTGTCTGTGGCAATCGGGGGTCAGTAAAAAGTTTGGTGGCTGTTCGATGTTTGAGTCGGTTTCCTCTTTTTGGATGGGATTGATTGTATTTTTCTGTTGAATTTTTTCCCGAATGTTGTGGATTTTGTCGATAAAAAAAATCTGATAGCTCGTTGCAGAATTCTTCAGTTTCGTTGGTAGGGGGCTCTAGGCAGGTAGGGTTCATAGTCTGGGCGACTAGTTTGAATAGTTCACGAGGGCGGTTTAGGGCTTTTGTGATGGTGTTTGAGAAGTGTTCTTTTTTAGCTTTGAAGATAGCTTTGTGATATTTCATTGTGAGAGTATTGTAGTTTGTGTGGTTTTCCTTTGAAGCGTTACTTCTCCAGGCTCTTTCAGCTCTTCTGCGTTCCTGCTTCAGTAGAGTAAGAGTTCCATTAAACCATCCAGAATTTTTGTTGCTGGTGAGAGTTCTGCGTTTCGGAGCGACTGCGTCTGCTGTTTGTAGTAACGCTTTGTTTAAGGAGCTGAGTGTTTTTTCACTTTGTAAAAACCTGCTATACACATTTCTCTTTTACATGCTGAAAGCAATATGTACAGTGGATATAAAAAGTCTACACACCCTTGTTAAAATGTCAGGTTTCTGTGATGTAAAAAAAAAAATGACAAAGTTAAATCATTTCAGAACACCGGAGGAGTTTTTCAGGTGCTTAAAGTGGCTGTAAACCAAAATTATTATTTTTTTTTTTAAGTCATAATGTAGAGACTAAAGATTTCCTTTCATTTGAGCCCAGTCTTGCCACACAGATTTACTCGAGGCCTGAGCAATCCTCTTTTATTGTTCAGTTAGAGAAATCTTGACAAAGTCTTGAAAACTGTCAAAAACGCCCCCTTGCTGTGAGTGACAGGTGATTTACATGTCATGCACTAGCCTGAGACAGGCACATCCTGTGTAAAAAGTTCACAATTCACATCCCCCTCCCCTCCGGCTCTCCCAGCTTTACTGTGTTTTGACTGGATGTTTCTCATCATGGGATGCAGTGAACAGTCTGCAGACTATAGACAGACAAGTGATTTAGGGGACATGTATGTATTCAAAGCTGGGCAGAGTAGAACATCCAGTGATCTGATGATAACCTGTCTCAGGCTAGTGCATGAGATATGTAAATCACCTGTCACTCACAGCAAGGGGACGTTTTTGACAAAGTTTTCAAGACTTTGTCAAGATTTCTCTAACTGAACAATAAAAGGATTGCTCAGGCCTCGAGTAAATCTGTGTGGCAAGACTGGGCTCAAATGAAAGGAAATCTTATTCTCTACATTATGACATCAAAAAAAATAATAATTTGGGTTTACATCCACTTTAAGCGCTAAAAATGGCGCCTGAAAAATGCCTCATCTGCAATCCCAGTGTGAAAGCCCAAGTGCTTTCACACTGGGGCTCGGCGCTGGCAGGACATCAAGAAAAAGCCCTGCAAGCAGCTTATTTGAGGTGCTTTAAGAGAAGGTGTATACACCGCTCCTAAAGCGCCGGTGTCTATTGAAATCAATGGGCAGTGCCGTCCGCTAAAGCGCTTACAAAGTGCTGCGGTGCTTTTAAGCCTTTATTCGCCCGCTAGCGCCTCTAAGACGACGATAAAGCTCTGCTAAAATTAGCGACGCTTTACCGTTACCGGTGATGCCCCCGCGCTGTCAGCGTGAAAGGGCTCTAAATGTGACCTATAAACTGTACAACGCAGTTGAAAAACAAACTGAAATATTTAAAAAAATAAAATAATGATTGCATAAGTGTGCACACCCAAACCTATACATTGTTGATGCACCTCTTGATTTTATTACAGCACTCAGTATTTTGGGTGTGAGTCTATCAGCATGGCACATCTTGACTTGGCAATATTTGCCCACTCTTTGTTGCAAAAACGCTCCAAATCTATTAGATTGAGAGGGCTTCCCCTGTGCACAGCCCTCTTCAGATCACCTCACAGATTTTCAATCTGATTCAGGTCTGGGCCATTCCAAAAACGTTAATCTTCTTCCGGTGAAGTAATTCCTCTGTTGATTTGGATGTATGCTTTGGGTCGAAGTCAAGCCGAAATATGTTCAGCTTTCTAGCAGAAGCATGACGGTTTTGTGCCAATGTTGACATAATTCCCTCTACCTTGACTAAGGCCCCTGTTCCAGCTGAAGAAAAACAGCCCCAAAGCATGATGCTGCCACCACCATGCTTCACTGTGGGTATAGTGTTCTTTTGGTGATGTGCAGTGTTGTTTTTGTGCCAAACATATCTTTTGTAATTATGGACAAAAAGTTCAACCTTCCGACCATAACCCATTTTCCCACATGGTTTTGGGAGACTTCAGATGTTTTTGCAAAATTTATCCGGGTCTGGATGTTTTTCTTGGTAAGAAAAGGCTTCCGTCTGGCCCCTTTACCCCATAGCCACGACATCTGAAGAATACACAAGATTGTTGTCACATGTACCAAACTGTCAGTACTTGCCAGATATTCCTGCAGCTCCTTTAATGTTGCTGTAGGCCTCTTGGCAGCCTCCCAGACCAGTTTTCTTCTTATGTTTTCATCAATTTTGGAAGGATGTCTAGTTCTTGGTGATGTCCCTATTGTGCCATATTTTCACCACTTGATGACTCTTTACTGTGTTCCATGGTATATCTAATGCCTTGGAAATTCTTTTGTACCCTTCTCCTGACTGATACCTTTTAACAATGAGATCCCTCTGATGCTTTGGAAGCTCTCTGCGGACCATAGCTTTTGCTGTAGAATGCGACTAAGATCAGAAAATATCAGGCAAGACCTACTAGAACAGCTGAACTTTATTTGGGGTTAATCAGAGGCACTTTAAAATTATGCTAGGTGTGTGCTGACTCCTATTTAACATGAGTTTGAATGTGATTGCTTAATTCTGAACACAGCACATAAACACAAGGTAAGTATAGTAGCAAGTCCTAGTTGCAATCTCGAAACGCCCAATAAGAGAATATGCTAAACTACGTGGCATGTTCATCAATGCCAGGAGCCTGGTGGGCAAGATAGGTTAACTAGAGATACTATTGTACAAGGAGGATTTGTATTTTGTGGGAATTTCAGAGACCTGGTTCAACAGCTCTCATGATTGTCTGGCAAACATTCAAGGATAGAGGGTAAAAAAGGGGGAGGGGTATGCCTATATATCAAGAATAATGTACAAGTGAATGTGAGAGATGACATCACTAAGGGAGCTAGGAGGGGGTGGAATCCTTATAGGTAGAGCTCCAAAGGGATGAAGCTAATGGGAAAATACTGGGAGTATGCTATAGACCCCCTAACCTGAGGGAGGAAGGGGAGACAGATCTCCTACCACAATTTGGATTAGCAGAAAGGATGGGAAGTGTTATCATAATGGGGGATTTTAATTATCCAGACAGACTGGGCGGAGGGAACCGCACATTTATCTAAGGCTCGCCAGTTCCTAAATGTCTTGCAGGACAATTTTATGGGTCAGATGGTAGAGGCACCAACTAGAAATAAAGTGTTACTGGATCTACTGATTACCAACAATGCAACCAATTACCAACCTGATCACGGATGTGGAAATACGGGGCAATTTAGGGAACAGCGATCACAGGTCAATTGGCTTCCGTATAAATCACACAAATAGGAAACATAAGGGGAATACAAAGACACTGAATTTCTAAAGAGCCAACTTCCCTAAACTAAGAACCTTACTAGAAGGCATAAATTGGGATAACATTTTAAGAGCATATTAAATAAGGGCATTAGCCAATGCATCCCATTGGGTAATACATTTAAAAAGAGCAAACAAAAGTCCTGGATGGCTTAACTCCAATGTAAAAATGCATATAAAAGCAAAGGAGAAGACCTTTAAAAAATACAAGGTTGAGGGATCATCATCAGCATTCAGACGTTATAAAGAATGCAACAAGAAATGTAAGGGTGCAATAAGGCTGGCTAAGATAGAACATGAAAGACACATAGCGGAGGAGAGCAAAAAAAATCCCAAGAAATTCTTTCAGTATATAAACAGTAAAAGAGGGAGGACAGACCATATTGGCCCCATAAAGAATGAGGAGGACATCTGGTTACAAAGGATGGGGAGATGGCGAAGGTATTGAACTTATTCTTCTCCTCAGTCTTCATGAGGGAATCGGGGGGGGGGGCTTCAGTAAAAAAAAAAAAAACTGCAGTGTTTATCCTCATGACACATCTCAGGAAGCACCTCCATGGTTAACAGAGGACAGAATTAAAATTAGACTTGGGAAAACTTAACATTAATAAATCGCTGGGACCAGATGGCTTGCACCCAAGGGTACTTAAGGAAATTGGTCAAGTAATTGCCAGACCATTGTTCTTAATTTTTACTGACTGGAATGGTACCAGCTGATTGGAGAAAAGCCAATGTCGCACCAACATTTAAAAAGGGCCCAAAATACATCCCTGGGAATTACAGACCAGTTAGCCCAACATCAATAGTATGTAAACTCTTGGAGGGGATGATAAGGGACTATATACAAGATTTTAGTAATGAGAATGGTATTAGCAGTAATCAGCACAGATTCATGAAGACCAATCTACAAACCTTCTATGAGGAGGTGAGTTGCCAGCTAGATAAAGGAAGGGTCGTAGACGTGTATCTGGATTTTGCAAAAGCATTTGACACAGTTCCCCATAAATGTTTACTGTACAAAATAAGGTCCATTGGCATGGACCATAGGGTGAGTACATGGATTGAAAACTGGCTACAAGGGCAAGTTCAGAGAGTGGGGATAAATGGGGAGTACTCGGAATGGTCAGGGGTGGGTAGTGGGTTCTGTCCCGGGACCAATTTTATTTAATTTGTTCATAAACGACCTGGAGGATAGGGTAAACAATTCAATCTCTGCATTTGCGGACGATACTAAGCTAAGCAGGGCAATAACTTCTCCGCAGGATGTGGAAACCTTGCAAAAAGATCTGAACAAATTAATGGGGTGGGCAACTACATGGCAAATGAGGTTCAATGTAGAAAAATGTAAAATAATGCATTTGGGTGGCAAAAATATGAATGCAATCTATACACTGGGGGGAGAACCTCTGGGGGAATCTAGGATGGAAAAGGACCTGGGGGTCCTAGTAGATGATAGGCTCAGAAATGGCATGCAATGCCAAGCTGCTGCTAACAAAGCAAACAGAATATTGGCCTGCATTAAAAAGGGGATCAACTCCAGAGATAAAACGATAATTCTCCCGCTCTACAAGACTCTGGTCCGGCCGCACCTGGTGTATGCTGTCCAGTTCTGGGCACCAGTCCTCAGGAAGGATGTACTGGAAATGGAGCGAGTACAAAGAAGGGCAACAAAGCTAATAAAGGGTCTGGAGGATATTAGTTATGAAAGGTTGCAAGCACTGAACTTATTCTCTCTGGAGAGGATACACTTACCATACTGGTGACCCCACAATAGGGATAAAACTTTTTTTGCAAAAGGGAGTTTAACAGGACTCGTGGCCACTCATTAAAATTAGAAGAAAAGAGGTTTAACCTTAAACTACGTAGAGGGTTCTTTACTGTAATAGCGGCAAGGATGTGTAACTCCTTTCCACAGGTGGTGGTCTCAGCGGGGGACATTGATAGTTTCAAGAAACGATTAGATAAGCACCTGAACGACCGCAACATACAGGGATATACAATGTAATACTGACATATAATCAAACACATAGGTTGGACTTGATGGACTTTTTTCAACCTCACCTACTATGTAACTGTGTGTAGACTTTTTTTATCCACTGTATATGATCTTAGTGAAATGAAGGCAAAACTAAAACCTGCTTGTTCTAAAGCCGCAGGAGTGGACTGAGAATGTGTATGTAATAACAAAAATTAATCTTTAGCTTTGGATAGAGCAGGGAAAGGGTAAGACCCTGTCAAGTTTTTTTATGTTGGTGTCAGTGTTCATTGGGGGAGAAATCCCTAACTTCCAGAGACAAAACAGGAAGTAAGAGGAAATCTTTGCAAAGTGAGGGAAATCTTGCCTTAATATAGTTGTCTCCTAAAATGTCCCCATCGTCAGAATTCACCTCACCTCCTGTGTCCTGTCATGACAGCAACATGGAATTGGACACTGCTAACCTCTCCCCTAACAGATAATAGTTCCGGATTGTTATACTCAACTGTTTGCTGCTTTGGTTTCTAGTTTTCTTCCATGAATTGGCAGCCCATTCAAAATAAATGGCTGTCTTAACACAATGCAAAAAAAAGAACAAATGTGCAATAATGAACTGCAACAGACCGCAAGGGTCTGAAGAAGTTCTTCCTCAAAACAAACATGCAGATAGTGATCTCTAAATTTTTCCATCTGCATGAATTAAGCGAAAGTACTTTAATCAGCATAACAGTCTGGTAACTATTTTTTTCCAGAAGCACAACAGCATTGGCAGTCCTTGTTCCACTCACACAATAGGCCTGAAAAAGCAACCATTTCATCGTAGCTGCTTTTTTTTTTTTTCTTGATAGTGCCGTTTTGTTTTCCAGATGTGTTTTAGAACATACAATTTGTTTGTGGCTTTCTACAAAATTGTGCCATCTCTAGACAGTTTTTTTTTCCATGCTAGTTTTTCTTGACAGACATACACTTGCAAAGCATTTACCCCCCTAAATGGCCAACAAAAACCTATAATCCTAATGGTTCTTTGTTCTACTTACACTCACCTGACTGGTTCCTGCCCAATAGTCATCAACTCTAAAATCCCCACCACGTTCTCAGTTATAATTTGAATGCCCGAATAATGCGATTAACTTACAAGTCTTTTAGTAGGTGGTGTGCCCCTCCTCATTTTACTGTTTGGGCTTTAGATGCAATGCACGAGTTTTAAGTTGGACTTGGATAGCACCTGCAGCAAACTAGTGTTTCATGTCTGAACAAGTTAAAGGCCAAGTTCACCTTTAGGATGTTACACCCATATTTAGAGTGTAACATGTAACATGTTCTATGCACCTGCATCCCACTGCCAGTGCTTCCCACACTGTCAATTTTCAAAAACAGCACGGCTGTGTTGGGCTTCACTCACATGGCCTTGTCATTCATTCACAGAGACCTGTGAATGAAAAGACTACAAGTACTGTCTTCCACCACATTAAATGTGCATCTATTATTGATTTATTTTTTGAAAGGTGAACTAATATACACTTCTCCAGGATCAGTAAAGTAACTCTGCAATCTGTCCAACTTATTCTGGCTATAAGGGAGTGCTCGCTACCTTGCATTTGGCGAGACTGTTGCTTAAGGGTTGTATGTGACACCCCGGAGAATGTAGGCATATCACCTGCTAATTGATCATAATCATGCATATTATCTAAAGAGACAATTTGATGGCAACTATAGGTTTTTACTGTGATAACCACAACTGCATGAACTGCATTGACTTGATCCCTGTCCATTACTGATAGAGCATTTACCTATAGTCTTGCAGCTAAATTTGAATGGTTTCATGTCGTATAAAATACCTGCATTCACTCACACCTTTTTAGTAATTATAGGTCAAAGTGATAGGTGGAGTATGGCTATTCCAAGATACGGTGCACAGCATGGTTTTAGCGGCATTTGGTTTTTAGGACAACGTTGTTTTAATTTTTTATCACACTGTGGAAATTGCTTTGACTGGGAGGTAGTGTCTAATATCTATTTTTTAATAAATAATGTTGCTTAATTTAATATAGGTGCTCCTTTACCATTTTGCCTTATCCAGTTTTTGTGTTGCGTTTGTTAAAATATGATTTTTTTAACATCAGACATAACATTACATGGGACAATATTACAAGTTAGTTGATCAGATTACTGGCAGTCTTCTGGTTTGAGTAGAATTCTCAAACAAATGCTGTTTTCATACAATGGTGTTGGATAACATTCTTGTATTCAAATTGACAGTTTGAAGAGGCTATTGTCTCGTCAGCTACAGTAAACAGGTTGAGAGGGTCTCTCAAACTGAAAGAATGACTGTTATATTAATGACAGGATTGGTTTGAGTAGACAATAGGTAGCTAGCAACAGTCCATTGTCTCTTCAGCTACAATAAACAGGTTGAGAGGGTCTCTCCAACTGAAAGAATGACTGTCGATTGTTATGGAAACAAGTTTATAACCATTAACTTTGGTCAACAAACTTGTACACATAAAAAGGATGAGTAGACAGAGAACACAGACATCATCATGCTTTGAAGATCAGAAGCCACTCATCATAGAAAGACAGAACCTGGTCTCCAAGAAGAAATATTGCCAATGGAGATCATGAACATACAGTAACAGAAGTTAAGTAACCCTTTTAAATGTATTTGTACTGTTAGACCATAGGCTGTTCTATTTTCTATCTAGGCATTTTGCTTGTTATAGATATCTGCCAGTCTTGTATTGTATTCCTAAGATTGTAATAGTTTTGTATGTACAGCAGCTTTTGTATAGTAAAAGCACATCTACACACTGCAGAAGTCTCAGCTTCCTTGTTATACCACAGAGTAACCTTTGCTAGATAGACGCAAGCATTACAGTTTTGTATTTATTTGCAGGTTAGGGAGCCAGTCTGTTGGTAACACTGCCCTTAGACACAGCTTCAACATTAGCATATCTTTTACCACATTCTGCATATCGGGAAGGTTGCTTGCCCTCTGCCTCAAAATTTGTATTTTGTGCCAATCCCAATGAAAGAATCCGTGCCTCCTGGAGCCCAAGGACTGTGTAAAAGTGCCTAGATACAGTTAGCACCATATTGCTCACATTCCAACACTATCCCACGGCACTAGGTTCGTGATTGTTTAATTCTATGCACTTAACTTCATCACATCAATCTCATATGTAGGAATGCACAGTACAATGTAAAACAAATATTACACAGTATATAAAAATCTAATATATTATTTTACCTTCCACTATCTTCTCCAGCAGCAAAATGAAGGTCTTCTGAGCTTATATTATTGTTATCTGTAAAAGAACAGCCTTGATCTGTATAAATAAAAAAAGAAAATTGGTTTCTGTGAAAACAGACCATAAATATGAATATTTCAGCTCTCAACTTGCCTTGGGGCATCATTCACCACTCAACATTCCTGTGGTGAAACTTTGTCAAGAAATCTTTGTGCCATAAATTGCATACATGGTTTTAGAATTTAGATTTAAATAACATTTTTTGGTTGATGGATAGAAAGGGGGACATTTGCATCTCCCAAAAGGACCTAATTTTTACCAGAAAAATAAATAAATAAAAATACACTCTGAACCAGATCTATGTTCGTTAATCTAAAAGAGGTTTGACCAACAAGAAGTAAAAACAGCAACACTAATTTGCAGTGAATTCCGTCACCATGGCATGTACACAAACATTTTTGTAAATATTTTTTATATTTTTTCATGTGAAAACACTGAAGAAATTACACTTTGCTACAATGTAAAGTAGTGAGTGTACAGCTTGTATAACAGTGTAAATTTGCTGTCCCTTCAAAATAACGCAACATACAGCTATTAAAGGGGTTGTAAAGGTAATTTATTAAAAACAACAAAACATGTTATACTTACCTCCACTCTGCAGCTCGTTTTGCACAGAGTGACCCCGAACCTGGTCTTCTGGGGTCCCTTGGCTGTCTCGGCTCCCCCCGCAAGTTCTTTCCACCTTCATGCGAGCTCCCCTCGCATGGTGAGGAGTGCTTGCGGGTGCGCTCCCATTATACAGCCGGCGTGCCGTGTCATTGGATGTGATTGACAGCAGCGCAAGCAAATGGCTGCGCTGCTTTCAATCCATCCACTGTAACCAATCAACGGCCAGGCTGAGCGGCGAAGAGGATGTCAGGGGCGAGCGCGGGACTTTCGAGGGGTCAGGTAAGTAAAATGGGGGGGGGGGGGGGGGCATTGTCGGATGTTTTTTCACCTTAATGCATAGAATGTCTAATATGTCATTTAATGTCTAAACCGCTGGCAACAAAAGAGAGTAAAAAAAAAAAAAAAAAAGTAGAAAATGTCCAAATTGGGCCCAATTAGCCATTTTCCCTCCCCAGTGTCATGGGACTCAGTCTTACAAGGTCTCAGGTTTGAATGGGGAGCAGGTGTGTCAAATTTGGTGTTATCGCTCTCATTCTCCCATACTGGTCACTGGAAGTTCAACATGGCACCTCATGGCACTCTCTGAGGTTCTGAAATAAGAATTGTTGCTCTACATAAAGATGGCCTAGGCTATAAGAAGATTGCCAATAAACTGAAACTGAGCTGCAGAACGGTGGCCAGGATCATTCAACGGTTTAACAGGACAGGCTCCACTCAGAACAGGCCTCGTCATGGTCGAATAAAAGAAGTTGAGTATGTACTCAGCCTCATATCCAGAGGTTGTCTTTGGGAAATAAATGTATGAGTGCTGCCAGCGTTGCTGCAGAGGTTAAAGGGGTTGGGGCCAGCCTGTCGGTGCTCAGACCATATGCCGCACACTGCATCAAATTGGGCTGCATGGCTGTCATTCCTCTTCTCTAAAGATGATGCACAAGAAAGCCTGCAGTTTGCTGAAGCAGACAAAGGACATGGATTATTGGAATCATGTCCTGTGGTCTGATGAGACCAAGATAAACATTTTGTTCAGATGGTGTCAAGCATGTGTGTCAGCAACCACGTGAGGAGTACAAAGACAAGTGTGTCTTGCATACAGTCAAGCAAGGTGGTGAGAGTGTCATGGTCTGGGGCTGAATGAGTGCTTCCGGCACTGGGGAGCTACAGTTAATTAATGGAACCATGAATGCCAACATGTGACATACTGAAGCAGAGCATGATCCCCCTCCCTTCAGAGACTGGGCTGCAGGGCAGTATTCCCACATAACCCCAAACACGCCTCCAAAGGCCCGTTTCTATGTGGAACCTGTCCTAATAAACCACTGTATGGTCTTGGCCACCATGCTGCAGCTCAGTTTCTGGGTCTTGGCAATCTTTCTATAGCTTAGGACATCTTTATGTAGAGCAGCAATTCTTTTTTTAAGAGAGGTGCCACGCTGAACGTTCAGTGACCAGTATGAGAAATTGAGAGCGATGACACCACATTTAACACACTTGCTCCCCATTCACCCCTGAGACCTTGTAACACTAACGAGTCACATGACACCGGGGAGGGAAAATGCCTAATTGGGCCCAATATTGTCATTTTCACTTAGTGGGTTACTCACTTTTGTTTACACTGTTATACAAGCTGTACATTCACTACTTTACATTGTAGCAAAGTGTCATTTCTTCAGTGTTGTCTCATGAAAAGATAAAATAAAATATTTACAAAAATGTGAGGGGTGTACTCATTTGTGAGATACTGTATATCCATATTTTAGCTCTTTCAGGGGATAACCATTTGGTTAACCTGTAAATTAAAAATTATAGTATCTGCATGTAGGATGTATATCAATATAGATGTTAACAAACCAACAGATTTTGATACATAAATATACTAGAAGCTTCACAAATGGGTAATTTTTATCTGATAATAAGTATAGTTAATCTAAAGTGCCATAAAGCATCATGAGACCCTTAACAGAAGTAGGAGCTGACAGAAATGTAGAAATGACAAAAAGAGTGCAATGTACATATCGCCATCTAGTGTTTACCATGCAACGGACTTGTCAGAGAAACTATGGTAGTAATAGACTTCAATGGCAAATTGCTGTAAATGATAATTTATTATCAGTGCAAATAATTAAATGACTGCAAGTAGGCCCAGCACTGACAACCAGCTTTTTGGAGGGAACAACGTTGTAGCGGTACCACCAAATCTATGATATAATGTGAAACAATGACCTACCTGCCCAAAAACAAATGAAAAAAAAAAAAAAATGCTAAAGTATATTTTCTTTTGTCTTACGTCAAGGGAATGTACAGTGTTTTTTCGCAGATACAGTCATGGACAAAAATATTGGCACCCCTGCATTTCTGTCAAATAAAAACCACTTTGTCCAAAATATTGTTGCAATTGCAAATGTTTTGGCATTCTGTTTGTATTGGTATGACACAAAAAAAGTACAGAAACAAAAAGCCAATCTGACACATTCCACGCAAACCTTCAAAAATGAACTGGACAAAATTATTGGCACCCCTTGGAAAAAATTTACGGAGATCAACCGGTTCCTGTAATAATCAGCGAGTTTCTTGCATCTCTCTACTGGAATTTGGGTCCACTCTTTATACGCCAACTGCTCCAGGTCTCTCAGATTCTAAGGATTCCATTTCCCAACTGCTGTTTTGAGATCTCTCCAAAGGTTAAACCATTTCTTGGTGCTTTTTGACTTGTGCTTTTGGGCATTGTCCTGCTGTAAGACCCATGAGCTCTGACAGAGTCCCAACTTTCCGCCACTGGGCCCCCTACATTGCACTCCAGAATTCTTTGGTAGTCTTCAGATTTCATAATGCCATGGACACAGTCAAGACATCCAGTGCCTGAAGCAACAAAGCATCCCCAAAACATCAGCCAATCTTTACAATGTTTGACTGTAGGGACTGTATGCTAACCCTTTCACTGCCAGGTCTGTACGCCGTACAGAAGTGCCCGCAGGTGGCCAAGTCAGTACGGCGTACAGACCTCATTTCTCCCTCTACTATAAGCTTATGGTCACTTCAATGACCATAAGCTTATATCGGAATTGTTCAGCAGACTCTGCTAAACAATTCTATAACTCTGATCAGCAGATTACAACTCGCTGATCAGTTAACACCTAATGTGACCGCCCCACCCATGCCGCCGCCTCCCTTTCCCTTGCCTCTCCACCCCCACCGCACCCTTTAGTCTACAACTCCCCCCCACTCTCCTCTGCCCTTCACCCCCCCACAGCACTAATTACCCCCCCTCCACCTGATCTGACCCCCCCACGCAAACCCGCAGCCACCATCATCAGCCAGCATCCCTCCTCTTCCACTCCGCGCCAGCTTCAGGTGCTGCATGGGGCTTTTTCGGGGTTCCAGATGTGTTCCCCCGTCAGTCAGAACGCCCCAACTGCCCCTGCACCCCTGATCCATGGCCGCTCCGAGCGGCATCTCTCCTTGCCTTCCCCCTGCATCTTCTCCCTGCACAGATCTCGGTCATCTGTCTGGCTGGAGATCGTGGCGGGGGGGGGGGGGGGGGGGGCGGGGGGAGCGCGGTGCGGGTGGGTGTGAAGTTGGGGCTTTAGTAAACATGTGTTTACTAAACTCCCCCTATATGAAGAGCGGGCATGTGCAGTGATCACTGCTATGTGCCCAATGACAGTTGAGATATTGTAACCACGAGTGTTACAATGTATCAGACTGTCATTTTCTGAATGAATGGAATCTCTATACAGATTCTCATTCATTCAAGTAAAGTGATACAGAGAAAAGGGACTATCTTCAGTCCCTTTCTCCGTCTCAAAAAACGAGATCTGGGGGTCTGTTTAGACCTCTGATATTTAACCATTTCACTGAAAAAGCAGATCTGCCTGCTCAGCGGGGGATCTAACTGCTGATCCCCGCTGAGCAGGCAGATGACAGGTCCGTGTCACAGACACAGCTCGCTATTCTCTATGGGACGGTGGAATGGAAACGGACCGCCAGTCCATGTCAATTGGATGCCATCCGATCTGTTTTTAGCGGACTGGATAGGATGCAGGTGGGTGTAAACGGACACATGTCCATTTACATCAGTCTCTCCATAGAGAACAATGGGTGGTCCGATTGGGCCCGCCTGAAAAATGGACAGGCAGATTGGTTTGCTTGTGTGAAAGGGGCCTAAGGCCTTGTTCACACAGCATACCTTTACAGGGATGCACGGGTGTTCTGTGCATCTCTGTGTAGACAGTCCCATTGATGTAATTTGTAGCAACTGCACGAACAGAGCCATTGCTCTCAATTTTACATCCATGTAGGTCCGCATGCATGTCCCTGAGCTCACACTGTCTGTGTTCGGGGTCATGTACCTATACCCACACAGATGTCAGATTGGGAACAGCAGCTATGCCTGTGCAGCTGTTGGATCCCAATTGACATAAATGAGATTGCCTGTACGGGGATGCAAGGAACACCTGTGCATCCCTGTGCAGGTAAACATGGCCCCCCATGGGCATACACTTTAGTATGGCACATGTGAACGATGCTTTAGTAATAATTTAGCAGGAATTTTGTAAGTTACGTTGTGTTTATGTGCAATATTAATGACTTTAGTGAAAATACTGATATGATGAACATTTGAGCAAGTATTACGGGCCCAAAAAATCTGTAGCAATTTTTTTATTCTACTGGCCATGTGCTTTTACAAAATGTTTAGTTTGAGGGGTCTTTTCAAATTCTGAAAGCTGTAAGTGAAAAATGAAAACCTCCAGATTTTTTAAGAAATTTTTGGGTACGTTCAATTTTCACCATTTTGCAAAAAGGTGCAATTTAAAATTTACAAATATTTGTTATTTATTAACTCCATACAGGTTGAGCTTTTATATTTAGTAGGGATTTAGCAGGGATTTTGTAAAATTAGCTGTGTTTTTATCTTCTAATAATGCAAAGTTTCTCCACCCCTATATCTGGTATATGCAAAGTTCCGCGGTATTTGCGTAAATGTTTATCAAACCAATATATTTGCAAAAAATACACTAAAACCATTATCTTTTAATAATGGTTTTAGTGTATTTTTTGCAAATATATTGGTTCGATAAACATTTACGCAAATACCGCGGGGTCTAAAAAATCAGTAACACCTTCTTTTTATTCTACGTATCATGTGATTTCAGAAAATATATGGTTTGGGGGGTCTTTCACAAATTCTGAAAGCTATAAGTGAAAAATAAAAAACAAAGGAAAAATTGCAAAAATTTGTTTCGTCTGTCCATAGCACATTCTCCCAAATAGATTTTGGCTTCCTCAGGTAAGTTTTGGCAAACTGATCAATTTTTCTCTTTCGTCCACGTCGATTAGCTACAGTGCCATGGGCTGTAAACTTCTTGACAATGTTGCGCACAGTGGACACAGGAACATTAAAGGTTCGTTTTTTATTTTCTAAATAGGTTCCTTTAAGCTAGTGCGTTGTTGGTTCACTTACCTTTTCCTTAGATTTCCCTGAATTTCTCACTCCATGTTTCTCCTCAGTAAACTTCACACTATCATCTGAGCGGTGTTTAGTCAGCAAGCACAGGTTACTGAACAGCTTACTGAGCAGGAACAGGAAGTGAGAAATTCAGGACAAAGAAAAACAAACATTTAGAAGGGAAATCGAAGGAAAAGGTAAGTGAACCAACAATGCACTAGCTTAAAAGCTTAAAGGAACCTATTTAGAAAATAAAGGTAAAATATTTTTTTGAGCAAGTGACTGGTGGCAAGTGGGTCTATCGCTTCTCGCATATAAAAATTGCAAATTTGTGAGGCCTAGTGTGCATAAACACGGCCTATACCCCAGAGAGAAGCTTAAAACAGATAGACATAAAGAGTATATGCATGTGAACAAAAAATAAATTTTATTTAGGGCAACATGCCCAGAGATAAATCAATAGGTGAGTAGATAAATGTACGGTTTTACAAGACAGTATACATACATAGAATCGTATATGACCATAAAACATGTACAAAAAATGCAAAAATTGCACAATAACTTGCGATAATATCAAGGTCTGTTCAGGAAAACGCCGACATGTTTCGGACGGACGTCCTTTTTCAAGGCGATAACAATTCCTGTGTTTGCTCAATAATACTGTATAAGACAGAGTAGGTACATTAGTATACAACATATTGTATTGATAAGTATACAACCTGTGATTGAATCACTCTATGGTAGTGGCACTCACTTGCAAAGGTTTTGAAGATAATGGCTATTAATAGCCTGGTAGTCTTGGGGTACAGAGATATGGTCTCAGTGTATTCACAGAATGTGAAAATAGTCTTGTGCTATTAAAAGCAAACGACTGCTGGGCATTCGAAAGGCTGCAAGATCTCCAAGCCATGCACTGGAAGGTTGCAATGGCTCTGTAAGCCTGGGCCAGAGATAGGTATATGGCTGGGAGATAAAAAAGAGTAAATAGGGTAGTATTAGTACCACTGGAGGGTAAGAGAGTATGTTTCTGCAGGGTAGGCTGCATGAGGTAAAAGAGTAATGTTACCTGATGGATAAGAGTCTTGTGATGCTGTGCAGCGGAACGCCGGCAGGGAGATATGGTAACTAGTCCCGCCATTGACCCGGCTTATATGTGTGTGGAAATTGGTATCAGCTGGGCGGGCCATACTGTGGAATGGATGCGCTGAGCTGTGATGTAATTAGGCCAGGTGAGGGGATGGTGGCTCAGAGGTCACAATGTAATTCCCCTATTGATGAGATCTCAGAAGCGGCGGCGCCGCGCGTCGCCACGTCCAAGGGGGCGTGGCCTCGTGCGGCGTCGGAGCGTCACCGACGCGGGCAGACTGATCCCACCCCGCTTGCTGGGACGCAAACAGAGGGGCGCGTGTGTTGGAGATGTGCGCCTCAATGGGTATATGTTGCGCATGCGCCGTGGAAGTTCCGCGCATGCGCACATGGTCTTACCCGCGCCGGGCAGCCTGTATATCAAATGGAAGCAGAAGTGTATGGAAGTATGGCAAGATTGTTGACACTCAATGGGTTCAAAGTGAGCGACATTAATGGATCAGCAAAATGAGTCACAGTACCACAGAAGTGATTGAGAAGCCCCCTAGTGGATAGAAACAAGCAATGCATTAGAGTGGCAAAAAACAGCAATATTCAAATCTAGAGAAAGTAGACAAAATGGATTTGCATCAGTCAATTAGAAATAGCTATAGGACGGTATAAACATTGCAGTGAGGCCAATGTACAATATAGACAAATATTCTAAAACATAAGACAGGTGCAAAATAAAATCTTTAGTGTGTAGGTAAATAATTGAAGCAAATAAAGAGAGGTCCCAAGGTAAGATGTCCTTACGGGGACCTGTCTTAATTTGAAAGAAGATTAAAGATCAAGTTCACACACCCCTGATTCAAAACCCTCAAGATAGGGTTTAAAGTTGAATGCTTCGTTGAGGCCTGGGGGGGATGTGGCATTGAGGTGAAAAATCCATTTAAGCTCACTTTGGAGTAAGGATTTATTGTAATCACCCCCTCGATTCGGTGGGGGGATATGATCAAGTGCTCTAAATGTAATCTGGGGAGTTGAGTCCTGATGGACGATTGCACAGTGTCGCCCTAAAGGGAGGTCAGGGTCTTTTTGGTTGATACTAAGGGTATGTCGGTATATGCGTTTCCAAAAAGGCAGTTTGGTTTTCCCAACATAAAAACACCCGCACTCGCATTCTAATAGATATACAATGCCGACTGAGCGGCAATTGACAAAATGTTGGGGAAAGAAGGGTTGACCATTGGGTAGGATATTCGATCTATTCGATTTTGATAGGTACCTACAGTATTTGCATTTCCCACAGGGGAATGTCCCTTTGGTTTGTTTGTGTAAGAAGTTTACTGGAGTGTATTCACTTCTAATTAATTTGTCACGGAGAGACGGAGCTCGTCTATAGGTCAGTATAGGTGCTATTAAAAGTCGTTTGCTTTTAATAGCACAAGACTATTTTCACATTCTGTGAATACACTGAGACCATATCTCTGTACCCCAAGACTACCAGGCTATTAATAGCCATTATCTTCAAAACCTTTGCAAGTGAGTGCCACTACCATAGAGTGATTCAATCACAGGTTGTATACTTATCAATACAATATGTTGTATACTAATGTACCTACTCTGTCTTATACAGTATTATTGAGCAAACACAGGAATTGTTATCGCCTTGAAAAAGGACGTCCGTCCGAAACATGTCGGCGTTTTCCTGAACAGACCTTGATATTATCGCAAGTTATTGTGCAATTTTTGCATTTTTTGTACATGTTTTATGGTCATATACGATTCTATGTATGTATACTGTCTTGTAAAACCGTACATTTATCTACTCACCTATTGATTTATCTCTGGGCATGTTGCCCTAAATAAAATTTATTTTTTGTTCACATGCATATACTCTTTATGTCTATCTGTTTTAAGCTTCTCTCTGGGGTATAGGCCGTGTTTATGCACACTAGGCCTCACAAATTTGCAATATTTAGAAAATAAAAAACGAACCTTTACAACCCCTTTAAGAACTCCAGAGATGGACCTGTAACCCGTCTATGCTTTTGCACAATTTTTTTTCTCAAATATGCAGACAATTCTTTGCTGCTCTTTCTCTTCCCATGCTCTGTGTGGCACACACAGCGCATGGGAGATATACAACAGAAAGAATGAATCAATTTTTCACCATTTTAACTGGTTGCCGGTGTGATTTATGATATGGCATATGGTCAGCACCTGTTAACTGATACAGGTGAGTTTAATTACAAATTACAACAGCATCACACACTTGGAATGCAATTATTTCTTACAATTTTGAGAAGGTAGCAATAATTTTGTCCAGTCTATTTTTGGAGTTGTGTGTGGATTTTGTCAGAATTGGCTTTTTGTTTCTTCACTTTTTTGTGTCATACCAATACAAACAAAAGAAATAAACATGAGAATGCCTAAACATTTGTAATTGCAACAATTTTCTGTGTGGAGTAGTGCATCATCTGATAGAAAGGCAGGGGTGCCAACATTTTTGCCCATGACTACATGTATGCCAAAGACATCCACTCGAGGTTAGTGTATTGTATGTTTATGTTCAACATCCTATTTGACCATAGTTTATAATTATAAGTGTATACTGGTGCAGCATACTGGTTCATTACATATGCAGGTTAAGCTTCTCCATATGCAGTGTTGTACTGTTCCTTCTCACAAAACAAAATCCGAGAGTTCATTCAACAGAACGTACTGCCCATCTACCTCACATCTTCTCTCAACAGTAGTTAAAGTCGTATTAAAACCAAATGTAAACATTTATTATATTGCAGCTTACAAATTCTTAGATATGACAACTGCATTTGTTTTATTTAGGCTCCCTTTCTTTTATTTTCCCCTGGCGATTCTGTCAGTAAGTTTGTTTTTCAACAGAACAAACTGTCCTGCAGATGTAGCATTTAGAGCAGGGGTAGGAAACCTTAAAGAGGTGGATAAGAGATCTACCTGAACAACATGAGAGAAGGCAAAGTTCACCGTGCACAGTGTCGCCTCCTCACACCCGATTTAAACCTGTAATTGCTGTACTACCGTTTGGCATTCACGTGCATTGCAACGCAATCATGGGCTTAAATCAGGTCGCTCCCAATCCCTACCCCCTTTAGCTGCTGAGGAAGCAGCCAAATGTGTACACATGCCGCAACAGAAATTAAGCCCCCTGTTGCTTTTGGTGCGTGCTACCACCTACTAATTGCATCCCATTCAAGTAAATGGGGCCACTCTGCAAGTGCCCTGCAACTGCATGCTTCTGCGGGGACCAATGGGTTAAAGCAGGTTGTGAGAAAGCTTTAACATCTTGTCTGCTGTACTGCAGAAGATTGCAGGGCACTTGCAGAGTGGCCTCATTCACTTGAATGGGTCATGCTTGGCAGGTGCTACACCCATCAACCATTAAAGACTTCTAACTCCTGCTGCAACACGTGTACACCCCCTAGCCACTGCAGTTAAAGGGGGTGCGGCTGGGGCAAGGGAGATAAAAACAAGTCTTATTAATGGGGTTGCTTTCACACTGATGTGCTCTGGTTTACTTGCACCGCGGGTGCAATGCAGTGCATCTGCAGCTTTCCGGGGTTAGCCTTCTATTATAACCTGCAGGTATGGTGAACTTTCCGAAAGCGCACAAAAACTTTGGCATTCAGAGTTGCTCCCTACTACAGCTCCAAATTTTCAAGTAGTCTCTCTACATTTCACTCTGTTTGATGCTCTGGAATGGCGAGTAAACAAGCCCAGATCACAATCTACCTAATCACCTGTCCGAGATCTACTGGTAGATTGTGATCTACTGGTTGCTGACTGCCGATTTAGAGGGATGAGAAAAACTATTTAACCCTGACAGATGTGCTTATTTGCTTAATTGTCAGCTTTTATTCATTTATGTAAAACCTTCATCCCAAAAGAAAAAAATACTGTTTACCGAAGTCTGGATTCAGTTTGTTAGTGTATTTATTTCCGCTAGTTCTTCTAACAACCCCACCCCAACAAGGCTGGTATCCAAAAGCATCTCTGATCTTTAAACCAAAGTGTAGGCACTCTAATACAAGCAGTGTGTTACTGGCTGGATCACCAGATGAAAACAGCAGTGAAAAAGAGCCTACAAGAAAACTAATGAAGCCACCACATTTAATGATTGGTAAGCTGCAGTATATTACATTTTTAGCTTTGGGTTTAATATAGCTTTAAGCAGAAGTAGCTACAATGACAGCTCCATCTGGTGGCTAGTCTACAAATCTTTATATTAAAGTCAAAGTCCATGCAAATCTCTGGAATCTCTGCAGAGGACACAGAGGACGATGGCTGTGAAATGAATGGGACGTGACGTCACCCATAGAGTTACTATGGGGCTTCGGTTGTCCTCCGTCTCCTCTGCACCTACACAGAGAAGCCGCGGCTGACAGCTCAGCGTGGGATCCGGTCGGAGCAGGTCAGATCGGCTTCCAAAAAAGGTATGTGCACTTGTTTTGTCTTTACAGAGATAGAGAGGTTACTGTTATATCCCTGGTGTCTATAGATGCAGGGATTTTAGATTTTGCATGGCCTTCCACTTTAAAACAGAAAAAAAAACAAAAAACGTATAACTTTACAGTCACAGCAACGATAACTCTTAGCAAACCGCTGCAATAATAATTCTAAATATACGCTCACTGAAATCTATACTTTTCTTGGAGTCCATTGGGGGACAAAAGGAAGCCATTCACCTTCAGGTTACATTTGCCTACAGGATTGGACACTGAAAAAAAAAAAAAAAAAAAAAAGAGAAGGATAACCATTCCATTCCTACTACCAGCATTCCCCAGTTAAAAAAGAACTGGTAACAAAGACCATGATCAAATATGGGTGGAACCCATGTCCCTCAATAGACTGAGGGACACAGGAAGGTGTTCAACTTTGGGACATCCACAAACAGTCCAACCTAAGGGTGGGCAACACAGTACACAAAATCTAACAGGTTCAAGTAAGCAACAAAAATTGGGGACTGCCTGCAGCTCATACAGCAACCTAAAAGACCTTATGTCCTAAGTTAAGCAACAGATGAAGCCACAACTTCCACCTGTAGCAAATGTATAAACAAAAGACCAGATGGCAGCCTTGCAAATCTGGGAAACAGTTGCTTGATGCCCAAAGCTCAAGAAGCAATCACAAATGTAGTAGAATGCATCTTAACTGGAGGGGGTAGAACCTGGGCCTTGAAGCAATGATGACCCTTGGATGATGGTCTTTCAGTCACCTAGAGAAGGTGGAATAAGGACTGGCGCACCTATAACAAAAAGGGAAAGGCTTTCTGAAAGAAGCTGTGACTACATCCAGACAATGGAGGAAACTTTCCTTTTGGTTAGTTAAAGCCAGGCAGAGGGATGAAAAACCACGGTTCCTTGCAAGATAAGGCCACCAGTTCAGTCAGTCACTGAGCACAGGTGAATGCCACCTACTGATTGTTCAATAAAAATTTGAAAAACTGTCACTCACTTGTAATTGTACCTTACACTGTTAGTCCATTCTGTGTCAGTCTCAGATGTACATCTAAACAAGCAGTAAATAAAGGGTTTAAGAACAATAGACAGTTGCAACCAATCAGTTGGTTGCTGACCCTTTGAAGTATTCAAATACTACACATCCCATAAAATGGGGTTATGGGGGAGGGAGGTACACCGCAGGGGTGTATGGAACCTAATAGGCCGCGTCCCCTCTTAAGCCATTTTAGGGCACGATAGTGTGGCTGCACTTAATGATAGTCCATTCCATTGATGTCTTGTTAAATTTCAGGATTTATCCAAGCCACTGTAATATCTGGACAGTTAAAGCCACATTGCCTGACTGATAACCTCCTGTCGAGGAAACAATCAGTGCAGGCTCCAAGCATCCCACATTGTGGTGCAAGAAGTTCTACAACAACAAGATCAGCACCTTGATGAAAATCTGAAGTGTAGACATAAGGTCAAAAGGCAGAACCACAATCTGGTAGGGTATAGGTCCCAGCACAATGTATAGGAAAAGCTGATACACTGGAAAGAGGGGGACATGTAGGTACACATCCTTAATGTCAACAAGAAGCTAGAAAGTCTCACTGGTGCAGGGTGGCAATTATACAGGGTGGAGTATAGTATATAATATATATATATATATATATATATATATATATATATATATATATATATATATATATATATATATATATATATATATATATATATATATATATATATATTCAGTGCCTTGATCCAAAATTTGGGTTTGGAAACAGTGAATACATTGGAGTAAAGCCCTCAAAAACATTTTGCCAGGATTGGGGTAACAGCACCTTGATTTAGACATGAGAGTTTTTTCCGCACCTGAATCGCATTGCATGGGTGTTCACACCCGGGTTTTGTCAATCTAACATTGACACCAGCAGCAGATGGCATGAATGCCGTGTGATCGCTATGCAGTGCAATGCGGGCCAACGCAGCAATTATTGTGCAATTCCCTCAAAAGCATCAGTGTGAACCAGGGCTGAATGTACACTAATTACTCTGATCAGCGTTTTCCTACGTTATCCGCGATTTCCACATCTGCAATCTGATCTGTTTTAATTGTAATTAGTCGTTCTAGCGGAGCATTATTTCTAGCTGGAGCATTCACGAATTGACACATGTTGTCCATCAAGTCATTTAAAAATGACCAGCCTTAAATAAGTGAGCAGTCCCGTTTGCCCAGTCAATATCTGAATAATTAAAGTGCACCATTATAATAACATTGCCCCGCCTCATTACCATTCCCACCAGATTTCTCCTCGTCCTTCAAGTTGGGGGGACTGTAGCATACACCCACTAATAATTTCCCATTTGTGCTATCCCTTTGAAGCTGTGGGGATACCACCTCCTCCCTTGCCTCATTAGCAATGTTGTTCCTTGTGTTGACTAGCAAAACATTCTTGACATACAGGCCACCCCCCTCTACTTGCTTCCTTGTCCCTCAGAGAGAAAAAGTACCCCATGACAATTGCAAGCCAGTCATGTGAACCGTCAAGGTAATGTTCTCATATACCAATGAAGTCTATATTCTCATGTATCAGCTGCTTGAGGTTCTTCCATTTTGGAAGATAAACATCTAGCATTTGTAAACATGCCCTTTAGTTTTGTATGGGTGCATATTATTTTCTCCTTGCTCGTCCTGAGACTGCAATTGGATTCTGCCAACCTATGGACCTTGGCCTTGGGTACTTTACTTACACTTCCAATATCACCTCCAGTGAACTTCGCTCACTGCCAGCAATAGCTTCCTCTGATCCCTCCACTCCATTCTTAAATCTAGTACTTTAACAAAAAAATGTACTCTGCAGGTTTATGGACAAGAGACATATGTGTAACATGTGATTGGAAACTTCCAATGGCCTGTCACAACTGTGCCTTAAAGCTACAACCATTTGTCCCACTCTACTATCAAGAGATCATCTGCAACAGTAGAAAGGACCAAGACGTGGTAAAGTGCAGGACCTGAAAGCAAGAACAGAGCTCTAGAGAGGCTTAATATCAAGTGCAACATCAACTATCATGGTGGTCACTTTATTAAGGCGAGACACTGTCAGATACACACTTTTTAACAATGTTCTCTTTAAACAAGAGCAAGGCTACTAAAGTACTCGGGGGGGGGGGGGGGGGGGGGGGGACAGATAATCTTCATAAGGGAAAAATTAGAACAGCAGGTGCTCTTGTAATGTCTTTGTGGTCCTAGGGGCTCTAAAGACTGGGAATAGCACAGGTAGAAGCAAAAGGAAAACTCTAGCTTCAGAGTGGTGCACACAGCAACAATAAGTGAAAATAGTGTTTTAATTTGGGAGTAATGGCATAAGACTGACTCTTTAGATGGAACTTGTTAGGTCAACACTGAAGCAACTCAGGATCAAAGTCTCAGTAGCTGATGGCTCAGGGGCAGTGGGTTAATCAGATACAGAATCTGTGAGAGAAGGCACTAAACTGTGCCGTGAGATTCAGCAAATAACTGGGTTATTTGGACGATCGAGTCTTGCATGGCTGTAGTAAAAACCTCACCTGACAGGACAGAGGAACCGGCCACACAACTGAACTAAGAAAGACCAAGCTGAATAGACAGAAGCAGAGGGCAATGGGATCCCAGGCTGCAGACGTTCAACACAAACAGACGTATTGCACACAGCACTGCAAACATCAGAGTGACAGCTGTGGGTACAGGGGGCTGTCCATGTGCCTAGAATCAGACCTACTGCGACTGCATGGCACATGCATAGTACCCTGCACTAAAGCTCAGGGTACAAGGCAAAGCCTCAGGTACTCATAAAATCTAGATAGCTGTAGCAACTTGGGTAGAGTGGCCGGAGGTGACCAAAGTTATTGCAGGTGGCCGTAAAAATGGGTCAAAAATTAAGTTCCATGTTGATATGGAAAGCAGAATGGAAATGTTTCCTTAACACTGTATGCGGAGCGTGAAAGACGTCATGCAGTGGATGTCGTCAGCATTCACTTCCATACCATTAACCCCTTTTCCCTAGTGGAAAACAGTGCTAAATAGAAATTTGAAAAGATGTAGCGACCTGTGTACTCAAGGTAGCTCGCAGTGCTCGGCCCAACTAGCCAACTCAACCGTGAGAGTGTTCAGAAATAGGGCAAGCACTGAGGTAATACTAGTGGCTCTGGACTTGGAAAAAGCACTTGGCAGACAACCTTTTTCCACAACGGAGACTGGTAGGCACCCTACACAAAACCCATTGTCTAGGTTATCCACGCAATGTCAGGTGCAGTGGTGTCTGGACGTGCCACTTCAAAAGCCAGGCTGAGGAAGGATAGATAGCTGCAGTAGGAGAGACCAACTGTAGCAGCAGTGAAGAAAAGAGCCACGAAAAAAAAAAAAATGTTAAAGAGTAAAAGAAAGTGCTAGTGAATATGTTAATCCATTACACAGCAAAGCTGAAAAAAAAAAAAAAAAAAGATGTCCACCACTCCTAGGATACCAACAAAAACTGAGGCATGCTGGTAGTAAGAGGGGTTATCCTGGCCTACACCTTGTCCTTGTCTAATACTCCTGTAGGCAGCAATATAACCCAAAAGTAAATGAGCTTTCCCTTTTAAACAAATGTATTCCTATTAAGGATGAGCTCAGGCGCGTTTGCACAGCCCACGTGCAGAGCCCGCCAGGAAGTCTGCACTGCGCTAATCACAGTGCAGTGCAGACTTCCTGGCGGGCTCTGCACGTGGGCTGTGCAAACACGCCTGAGCTCATCCTTAATTCCTATTCCATATATACTTACAAATATCTTGTTACTCAAAAGGTTGAAAAAAATGCAGTATTGTAGATAGTCTTGCTGACAGAGAGCCGGACACCTTTATCCAAAAGGCCTTTTCTGTGCACAGAACAATTACTTTTATGCAACTGTTGGCACCAACACACAGAAACATCTGTGTAAAGTGTCCCGAACCTTTAAAAGAACATATAACACTATTTACAAAGGTTCCCCACACACTGCACATTGTTACCAGCCATTTTAAGGTAACAGGCTTACAGTGTGCACACATTTTCAGCAACTGCACAGGAAAAAAAAAAAAAAAGCATTTTTGATCTTCACTCTTAACGTACATATGCTGCCTTGCCGTGGTTGTCATGACGATAAATGGCCACTGAATCAAATACACACACGTAGGCCAAGCTCCTAAAACCTCTACCTTAATGTACATTTGTCAACATTAATAAAGTTCATAACGTACCCATAAAACAGGCTACAACTTATGTACACTATATGGGCGTGTATCTTTTTTTCAACCTGACCAACTATGTAACTGACTTTAAATGGCTTGAGGTATACTGCCTATTTGTTTTGGCTTGTTATTCAAATCAATCTGAACAAAAGTGGGCAAACCCGAAAACAAATCAGCAGTTCCACATTTACAACTGTAATTTCACTAGAAAATCTATAATCATAATAAAAACAATTGAAACAGAAACTGTATACCGTAATCAATTTAACAAAACAGAAATGCGCTCTCACCTTCACCTGAAGGTTGTGTTGTGAATGTTTCATTGAAGCCAGCGCAGTTAAGGCTTTCTTCCTGTTCCTCATTTTCTGTATCGCACTCAATGTCACTGTCACTGCTCATGCCTGGCAAAATGTGAAGAATGTGCTTGGAACACACTGTAGCTGTCAGATTTAAAAAAAGTTAGGATCAGAACAAAATATCTTGAAGGTCAATCAAAACAGAGCATATAGTCTGAAATATATTATCTTCTATTTAATCAGCATAGTATTGCGCAATGTATAGTAATGCATTCTGAGCAACTCGAAGGGATGAAGCACTGAAAATGTTAATTCAGTAATCTTGCAAATGAGACTAAATAGTACAGTAGAACACATCACGCTGCAGTGACTAAGCGTGAAAAACGTCTCTTATACCATGTAGACCTTCTCTAAATGCCAACACCTACACACTTTTCACATGCTGCAGATAGGGATGGATGCTGGCACCTTAATATAAGTTCTCTACTACAAGCCATCAGTCATTGAAATTTAAATGAGTGCAGAGGTGGAAGAATGCAGAGATTTAGCAAGAAATAAATAAAATACACTTTTGTATTACAGATCACTTACAAAACCAGGATGCGTGCAGCTAAGACAGCCAGCAAACAATAGATGTTGTTATGAATTGTTGCAGAATTGCCTACTGGGTAAGCTTTGTGATTCAGATCATACTAACGTTTCCCTAGTATTTGAGGCTCCTAAAGAGGCTCATGTATGTGCATGATGGAGCAAATTTCAGATACAATTTTGATTAATGCTTGGGAACATTATGTTATGCTTTCCACCTGCAGCTTGTATATTTATATACAATCTATGGGGTCACAAAATGAAGTTAGCATTAAGGCCGGGTTTACACTGATGCGACACGACACTCGTCCTACATTGGATCCGACTTTGCCCTGCGACTTGAAGTCAGAGACTTCAATGAATGGGGATCCGACTTGGATCCCCGCCAATACCAGGCACTGTGTTTGGTATGAATCTTGAAGGGGAACGCCATGCCAAATTTTAAATAAAAAAATTTGGCATGGGTTCCCCCTCCAAGAGCATACCAGGCCATTTGGTCTGATATGGATCTTAAGGGGAACCCCCTACGCTGAAAAAAAACGGTGTGGGGGTCCCCAGAAAATCCATACCAAACCCTTATCTGAGCACGCAACCTGGCCGGTCAGGAAAGTGGGTGGGGACGAGCGAGCGCCTTCGTGAACCATACCAGGCCGCATACATGGGGGGGTGGGTGCTATGGGGCAGGGGAGCGCCCTGTGCCCACCCCAAAGCCCCTTGTCCCCATGTTGATGAGGACAAGGGCCTCTTCCCGACAACCCTGACCATTGGTTGTCGGGGTCTGCGGGCGGGGGGCTTATCGGAATCCAGGAGCCCCCTTTAATAAGTGGGCCCCAGATCCTGGCCCCCCACCCTATGTGAATGAGTATGGGGTACATCGTACCCTTACCCATTCACCTGGGGAGAAAAAAAAAAAAAACACACACACACACACTAGACCGTGTGGCTTTTTAAACTAATTTCTATAGTATTACTATCAATTGACGTAATATGTGCCATTCAATATTTTCCCCACCTCTAAATAATTCACTCGTGTTCCTAATTCTTCTTCCCACTTTCAGATATATGGCGGCCTTTCCAGGCCCTTCTTTCCCATCAAAAAATGTTGTATATTCTAGATCCCATTCTTTCTTACTGTGGCCAAGCATAACTGCTCAAGCAGGAGTAGGTTCTCTACAGACCGAATTGTTTGGGGCAAAGTCTCAAAGAATTGTTTCAGCTGGGAATACCGCCAGCTATCACCATCAGATCTTTTTAAAATTTTAACTCCTGAAAAGTGCAAATTCTACCTTCCACCATTACATCTTTTAATTGTGCATTTTCTGTCTTAATTTCCAAACATCCTCCCTATCCCGGGTGGAAAAATAGGATTTTTCTAACAGCTTACCTGTAAAATCCTTTTCTTGGAGTACATCAAGGGACACAGCGCACCATAGTAATCACTATGTGGGTATATAGGCACCTTCGGTTGATGGACACTGGTATACCCAATACAGGAAGTTCACTCCCTATATAACCCCTCCTCCTACCAGGAGTACCTCAGTTTGTGTAGCAAAGCAATATAACCCCAGAAAAAGGGGCGCAGGACCCCTGTGTCCCATGATGTACTCCAAGAAAAGGATTGTACGGGTAAGCGGTTATAAAAATCCTATTTTCTTTATCGTACATCACGGGACACAGAGCACCATAGTAATCACTATGTGGGATGTCCCATAGCAATGCTATTTGAGGGGAGGGAGAGATACAACCCATAGGGTACCCCCAGACTTGAGGACCTATACTGCTGCTTGCAGCACACTGAACCCAAAGGCGATAAAGATGTGAAAGCCCAGAAAAAAAACAGAAAAATTAGGAGAAAAAAAAAAGTGTTTTTTCCCTTTTTTTTTCCTGAAGGCATTTTTGTTTTTTTACCCAAAAATAGGAAAAATTGAAAAAAGAAAAAATAGTTTATTTTAACATGATTATTAAAATATTTTAAGAAAGGGTGTAAAAAAAAAAATGTATCAGATTATTCTAATTTCTGTGCGCTGTGAGGACAAGCAAGTCCTAGGTAACAAACTGAACCCTCCAATGGATAGTATGCATTTCTTCCTTTAGGAGGTGCTATGCTGCTATTGTAACAAGAAAAAGGTTTCAGTTTTGCTTTTGCAGGTTATTGGGTGTTTTTGGTTTGTTCTGGCCTATTCACTAGGCCTCAAAAGCATTGGGAGAAAATACAGAGCAACAAAAAGGACCTGAAAGTATATACTTCATTAAAAAAGGTAAGAGTTTACATTTATCCGATTCTGAATCCAGAAAACAGAATCATTTAGCGACATTGTGGCGCACTGCCCAAGAAGCACTAACCGCCCTAGAGTGCGCTTTGACTTGAAAAGGTGGAATCTTACCCCTTAAATCATAAGCCTGAATTATAACTTGCCGAATCCACTTAGCGACAGTGGATTTCCGAAGCTACCTGTCCTTTCTTAGGACCTTCTGGCAGTATAAATAAGACATCAGTCTTCCAGATCTGAGCAGTCGTCTTTAAATAAAACTCTGACCGCTCTCACCACATCAGACAATGTAGTGACTTCTCTTCCATGGAACATGGTTTTGGAAAAAACGATGGCAGGACAATATCTTGGTTCAGGTGAAAACCTGAGACCACTTTAGGTAGAAAACCTGGACGAGGGCGCAACACCACTCTGTCCTCGTGAATAATCAAGTATGATTCTTTACAAGAAAGAGCAGCAGATTCCGAAACCCTCCTTGCTGAGGATATAGCAACCAAGAACACTAGCTTCCTTGTCAGAAGGACTAAGTGAATATGCTGTATCGGTTCAAATGGCTGTTTTTGTAACACTGACAAAACCAAGTTCAAGTCCCAAGGCTTCAAAGGTGATTTAACTGGCGGATTAAGCAGCATCACCTCTTGCATACAACACCGGACCAAAGAATGTGACGCAATCGGTCTTTGAAATAAGATCGATAAAGCTGAGACTCGGCCCTTAATAGTACTCAAGGCCAATTTCATCTCTACCCCCAATTGTAGAAAGGTAAGAATTCTGCCTATGATATACTTCCGAGGGTGCCAACCCTTGGATTCACACCAGGAAACTTAAGTCCTCCAGACTCCATAATATATAGTTCTGGGAGCTGTCTTCCTTGCATTAATCAATGTAGAGATAACTGACCTGGAAAGCCCACGTTTTTTCAGACTGTGGGCTTCAATAGCCAAGCCGTTAAATTTAGCGTTCGTAACGTAGGATGGAATATCGGCCCCTGTGAGAGTAGGTCTGGTCGTAGTGGAAGGGACCGTGGATCCGCCACCGCCATTTTTACTATTTCTGCATACCAGGACCTTCTGGGCCACGCTGGCGCTACCAGAATTACCAGCTTTCTTTCCAGCTTGATCCTGCAAAGAAGTCGTGGCAGCAACTGAATAGGGGGGGAATGCATAAATCAGTGAGAACGGATCCCACGGGGTCACCAATGCATCGGTTCCACATGCGAGTGGATCCCTTGTCCTGGACACAAAGTTGACTAACTTCATGTTGAATCTGGATGCCAGAAAATCTACGTCCGGAGTCGCCCATCTTTGGCAGCCCGAAAAATGTCGGGGTGAAGGGACCATTTCCCCGGAAATAACTGCTGGTGACTCAAGTAGTCTGCCTGCCAATTCTCTATTCCCAGAATGAAGACTGCCGATGGGCAGAAAGGAATGTTCCGTGCCTAAGTTAGAATATGGTTCACCTCTCTCTGCGAGACTTTTGGTGCCTCCTTGGTTATTGATATAGGCCACAGCTGTGGCATTGTCGGATTGGATCCTGACAGGACAATCCCGTAACCTGAAAGTCCAGGCATTCAGAGCCAGATGCACTGCCCGAATCTCTAGGATGTTAAAGGGCAAGGCTCTTTCGGTTCTTGACCACTGTCTCTGGACAGTTGTCTTTTCTAGCACTGCTCCCCAGCCTGAAAGGTTGGCATCTGTCGTTTACCATGTTCCAGATAACAGGTCTGAACGATTTTCCTTTCAGCAGATTCTGGGTTAGTAACCACCAACTGTGGCTTTGGGACACCCTTGGGGACAGCCGAATTGGCAAATCTAAAGTTGAATCATTTTGTTCCAAGCAGACAGGTTACTGTTTTGCAACAGTCTCGAATGGAACTTGGAACTGGGCATAGAGAACCGCTTCAAATTAAGCTACCATCTTTCCCAACAACCTCATGCAAAGGCCAATGGAGGGATCTCCTTTTGACTTGACCATCCGCACCAGCTCTCTAATGGAATTGATCTTTGCCTGAGGCAAGAACACCCTTTTCTGGGCTGTGTCTATGATCAGTGCAGACCCGTAGAAGGGGAGGCTCTGTCCTTGTAAAAAAATAAAGTATGGACAAGGGCTGTGGCGATGGCAGGACAATATCTTTAATTGCAACACTGACATGGCTATGTGGGGAATCATTCACTGACTCCGTTAGCCAAACTGCCTCTGTACCTCCCAGCCCCTTACTTCCCCCAGGGGGGACAAGAACAAGTCAAACTTTGTTCAATTAAGAATTCCCCCTGGCTGCTGAGACCACACACATGCTGTTTTGAGTAGCAACGTACCAAGGTATGTGCATTTACTCTCTCTAGAGGAGACTTTAAAAGCATACATTTTACTCATGCAAGAAAAAAAAACATAGATTGACTTTTTACAGTTCCTAGGCTTCTTCTCTTACCTTATCCTCGCTGCAGGATTCTGCTGAAACAGACAGATCCAAACTTCACCCATCACGGTGGGCTGCGATAGCAAACCTTCAAGGACAGGGTCCCTTTTTAATCAGGGTTCCACACTCTTGGACCTGTATTAGCACCCCGCCAGGAAAAAAAACTTTAGGTATCGTAGCATGACCAAAAAGCCCTGGGTCCCGAGGAGAGGTGTTGCAGGCAAAACCTCATGCTTTGTATACGAGGCCCAGATACCATCCACCTTGGCCTCAGTGGCATTTTGGATGGAACCGGTTTAAATCCAGTAAGGATCCCTCCAGTGGAGCTCTTACGGAGCACATCTTCACTTGTGACCAACACCTTAGACACTCGAAAAAAAACCGAGGTACTCCTGGTAGGAGGAGGGGTTATATAGGGAATGGACTTCCTGTATTGGGTATACCAGTGTCCATCACCTGAAAGTGCCTATATACGCACATAGTGATTACACATAGTGCACATTACTATGGTGCTCTGTGTCTCGTGATGTACGCTAAAGAGATAGTCTATCTTTTAGTGGTATAAGTGGTGAATTATATCCCCATTTTTCCTTTTTGTGTATCCAATCCCATATCCCTAGTGCTTTCTGTGTAATCTTGTGTGGATTCTCATCCATTTTCCTCAAGTGTGCAGGTATCCATATAATTTTCCCCAGCGAGACATTATTGATCGTACTTTCCATTTCCACCCATCTTTTTTCTTTGTTGTTTTTTGCCCATTCTATCACCCGTGAGAGAAGTACGGCGTTATAATAGTTCTTGAGGTCTTGTACCCCCCAGGCCCCCCTGTCCCTAGTCAATACTGAGACTCACGCGTGCCTTCTTTTTCTGCCAGATAAACCTTAGGAGTAGGGTTTTAAAGTGTTTTAAAATATACCTGTGGGAGGGGGATCGGTAGTATTTGCATCTTATACAAAAGCTTCGGTAGGATAATCATTGTTAATTCTTCCTATAAAATTTGGTTGATATAGCGTCTCCAAGGATGTTATTTTTACTTCCAGATATTTGAACACTTTTTCCCCTCAGATAAATGGGAACTCCTCTTGATACATCTGCTCCTCCTGTTTTTGCACATTAATATTTAGGATCTCGGATTTGGCCGGGTTCATTTTAAAATGAGATAAGTCTCCATATAATTTTAGAGATTTCATTAATTTGGGCAGGGTTATCCTGGAGTTAGTTATAAAGAACAGAATATGGTCGGCATATGCCGCAAGTTTATGTTCTTCATCTCCTATATTAAACCCCTTGTTTACATTCTGCCGGGTTATTATAGAACACATTTAATCCAATGTATCATTCTGGGGCCTACTCCCATTGCATCTAAGGTATCTTGCATAAAACCCCAGTCTACCCTGTCGAGCGCTTTTTCAGTGTCTATTGACAGCAGCAGACTGGGGGACTATGTTTCTTATCTTCTGTACCACCAGAAGTGTTCCAATTCCATTATCCCTACTTTCTCTTCCTGGTATGAACCCTGCCTGATCCGCGTGTACCAAATCATTCATTACTGTTTTAATGCTTCCTGCCAGTACTTTCGCAAAAAACTGTCGGCATTCAGCAATGATATAGGTCTATAACTAGAGCAGAGTGAAGCATCTTTCCCTTCCTTTGGTATTATAGTTATTGCTGCCTCTAAGGCCAGCCTGTGTTCAACCAAAAAAAAAAAAAAAATCTATTCTCGAGTTGGTCCCATGCACAGTAGAGTGAAATGTATAATCCCGGACCTTGGCATGTTGTATTCTCCATAAATCCATTAATTGGTTTTGGTAGAGTTTCTTGATTAATATCTTCCTTTGTTCATTTCCAGTCCTCTGTGCCCGGGACGTACTATCGTACCTTGGGTCAACACAGATTAAAATCTCCGCCCATATTGGCTCCTCCTCTCTTGAATTCCAAAAAACTTTGTTATAAACGGCTAATGGATATTTTATTGGGTTATTTGGGCAATAAATATTTGCCAGGGAGTACTTGACCTCATTAATTCTGACCCTCAAAAATACCGTCCGGGTTCGCTTTTCTCTCGACTAGGGTAAACCTAACTCCTCTGGAAAATCCTGTGACCATGCCCTTTGCTCATTTCGTTGGGGAGTCCCCATAGAACCATACTGGGAAATCTTTTGAAAATATTTTAAGATTGGAATCGTGGGAAAAATGTGTCTCCTGTAATAGGACGACATCTGCCTTGAGAGACTTTATCTCTTATTATATTAAATCTTGGGAGAGTTTATGGGAGAGTTTAACTCGCGTACATTATGACATAAAATTGAGGGTTGTCATCCTTGTTCACTGTGCTCCCCATCCCCAAGATAGCTGTACCACCCTGTTGTCGGGTCCCGGGGAGCACAGCGAGCCAAGACGTTCGGAACTGCTCTTGTTGTCCTTGAGCTGCGCCAGAGAGGTACCCCTAATGCACCCAACCCTGCCTCCTGCCCCCACCCACCCCTATCTGGGGGATGTTTTTTTTTTTAACAGAAACGTTTTTAATAGAAAACAAAAAATACATATAATGTCATTACATCTGATTCATTCATCGGTAAGGCACATGGTCAAACAGAGTAATATAACATAGGGTTTCATCATAGAATTACTAAGAGTAGGAAGACCAGGTACATTTAGGTCAGGTTCGGGGAAGCGTAATAGTGCATTCAGGTACCAGATATCTCTGGTCAATTGAGTACCAATACTACCCAAGTGGGTATACGTCACGAAGTCAACCGTGTAAAGGGGCCATAGCACAGTCACATATGTGTACTATAACCTATCCTCCTTCATTTCTCATTCAATTCTAATACAACTTTAGATGTTCAAGTAGGGGTTTTAGTGTTGTTCTCCTGATCAGAGTCTCAGCTGCTAGATCTGGAAATATCTGCAGGGTGGTCTCTTCATACTTGATCGGCTGTTTGGCTTTTAAGCTTACCCAGATCTGCTCGGTCTTAGAAATGATGGAATCTCGCTATTATATCTCTCGGTATTTATCATGATAACTCGGCTGGCTTTCTAAGTCGCTGGACCCTTTCAAACTTTATTTTTTCGGCCCAGCATATGCCCAAATAATTTATCCATTTTTTTCTTGTTAATCTTCACCCTACAGATCAGGCAATCCCTTTCTGTTACGATTTTCCTGATCTTCCAGTCTGTACATTATGTACCTGTGTTCCCTCTGTAATCCTTCCATCTGATCTTTTAACTCTTATTGCCGTCGCTTGCGAGTCCAGCTGCTCTTCTGTTCCCTCCACCCATTTTAATATCCGATTCAAATCCTTGTGCAGGGTAGCCATTTCTCCTTTTATGGATAATTCCAGTCTTGCAAACATCTCCATTTCTCCTTTAGTTGGTAATTTTAGTTTTTTTGTCTGGTTTCAAATACGGGGTTTTCTTCTAGCTCGTCATTTATACATGTTGATATGTCTGTGGTATCTATGTCCCTTGGTTGTTTTCTCTGGCCGTTTTTTTTTGGGCACTCTCAGGAAGTTTACTCTTTGCCCTTGTCAGTTTCCCAGGACTCTCTATGCCTCCATCTTGTGTCATGTATTTCTTGATAGAGCCAGGATTGCACTCACTTTGGGGGGGAATTCACTCCTGCCCCTCTTACTGATTTCCCCCTCATTCTGTTTTATTTATTAGACCCAGGTCAGGGATACAGGTACTCAAAGATATAAGTGGTTTTGTTTGTTACTGTCTAATACTGGACAGTGATGGCCCCAGTGTCGCAGTGGGAGGGTGGCTTACTGTGTCAGGTGCCTGATTTTTACCAATTTTCACTAGCTCTGTTCAGTGGTACACCGATTTACCGGAGGGGTGAGGGAGCAGGGTATAACCATCCTTCCATCCACTCAATCCATCTCCACCTCCAGGCATTATAGAAATATAAAATTGTCCTGCGTTCCAAAATTGGGGTATCATATTCCAAATTCCAATTCCTGAGGGGGGGAGAGACTTTGCAGTTGTTCCCTTTGATAATGCAACTTCTACAGTTTATACTTTTTCAATTACAGTTCTGATACAGCCCTAGGTATATGCTTTTACCATTATTTTATCGAATAGCCTGGTGCGAGTTTGAGAAGTATGCAAAGGGGGGTATCTCCTCATATCACAGTCCATCAATCAGTCCAGAAATATTATACAGAGAAAAAAGTGACTCACCCCCCGGTGCTTCTGATTTTCTCCGGATCTGAATACGTCCTGTCAGTTGCTGATTATAGATGCTTTTCAAGCTGTAATGCATGTGCTCCTTTCTCCTGTTACATCCAGCTGTATATGAGCCGGGTCAGGGGGTCCGGGAGTCAGGGAGGCGTATCTGGTCTCCGTGGGGAGAGTTTCCTGTACTATGCTGTCCGGTAAGCCTGCTGTCCTCGTGGGATGTCTCCCTCCTCAGAGCCGGGACCGGCACTGTATATGGTTTGCTCTCCCCCTACAACCGCCTCATTACTGGTGACTTGCTGGTTTCCTGAGACGTCTCCTCCTCCTGGGACTGTCACATCTATTCCCCGGCATCCAGCGCTGCACTTTCGGCTGGTCGTTCCCTTCGTAGCTCGGCCACGCTAATGTAGGTGAGCTCAGGGAAGGGAAACTTGACGGTGCCTCCGTGACTGGAGCCGCTGCGGGGCTCTCGTACATGTTCCGGCAGGCGATCACCTAAGAAGTCACTTGCACATGCTGGGGAGAGTGTCACGGGCCTCACAGGGTCAGCAGCTGCACCTCTCCGGCTCCCACATCAGGCTCCTCCCTCAGATCTTGCTTGTAATCTACACTTTGATAAGTAAACGTCATTGGACGCTGGCTTCTGTTTATGAATTGTGTATAGTTTTGATTTACATCATCTAGCACGGTTTTGGTTGTTACATATTTTATTTGGCACTTTATATTTGTGGCACACTTATTTAACGAGAGCAATTGTTTTGTCTTTCTTTTACCTGTATATTTAATTTCAGCATTTATAGCTGTAAGGCATGCAGCTCCTAAATAGGATGTCTTTCGTGCTGGAACTCATTACAATATACGATTGCACATCTGCTTCACAATTTTAAATATTTGAATCACATAGGAAACATCATTAATTTTTCATGAGCACAATTAATGGCATGATAAATTGATCATAAAGGGGTAGGATAATTTTAACACATTAAGGAAGTGTGACCAAGTTTGTTTTACTATATCTAGATGAGCAAGAATATCTTGAAACAACTTTAAAGAAAATAGGTGACGGCTCCCTAAAGCTAAAGGCTAAAGTCCAGGTATGTTTGGACCCCTGATGACGTCAGACGCAACTGCCGAAATGTTAAGTTGGACTTCCGGCATAGGTCATTCCGTTGCATGGAACACAGACTGGGAATCTTAGTTTCCTAATCAATGCTTGTTTAATTTGTTATGATGCAAGTGCAATATTTTATCCTTTTAATAAACCAATTCAAATTACTACACTATGATGTAATCCTTTACATTTTTCCCATGCCAATGAGATTGTGGCGCAATTATCGCAAGAAAAAAAGGAGTATCAAAGTGCCCAAGGCTGATTGCCTCGTAGCCTTTCTTTATCCAAGAGATCATTGGATGAGTGACCCCAGCTTTATTTTGGAGATATACTTACCTGTGAGCGCTGGATTAACTTCCTTTGAGTAAAAGGGGTCAAATTTTTCTGGTAAGTGCAGTGTTATTACTGGAGAGCACTGATTGGAGGATTCGTTCTTGGAGAAATACGCACTTTTATAGCAGCAAGCACTTTATTGAAGATAGTCTTTGGAATTTACTGGACTTTATGAATTGTGTATTTTATTTGGCACATTTAACCACTTGCATACCAGGTACGAACACCCCCTTCCTGACCAAGCCATTTTTCAGCTTTCAGCGCTGTCGCATTTTGAATGACAATTGTGCGGTCATGCAAGGATGTACCCAAATAAAATTTTTATAATTTTTTCCCCACAAATAGAGCTTTATTTTGGTGCTATTTGATCACCTCTGTGGTTTTTATTTCTTGCGCTATAAACAAATTAAGAGGGACAAGTTTGAAAAAACGCAATATTTTTTACTTTTTATTATAATAAATATCCAATTTTTTGATTTATTTTTTTTAAACAAATTTTTTCCTCAGTTTAGACCGATACGTATTCTTCTACATATTCTTGGTAAAAAAAAAAAAAAAAAAAAAAAAAAAAAAAAATAGCAATAAGCGTCTATTGATTGGTTTGCGCAAAAGTTATAGCGTCTACAAATAGGGGATAGATATATAGCATTTTTATTATTTTTTTTTTTTTTTTACTAGTAATGGCGGCGATTTGCGATTTTTATCGTGGCTGCGACATTGCGGCGGACATATCGGACACTTTTGACACATTTTTGGGACCATTCACATTTATACAGCGATCCGTGCTATAAAAATGCATTGATTACTGTATAAATGTGACTGGCAGGGAAGGGTTAACACTAGGGGGCACTGCAGGGGTTAATATGTTCCCTATATGAGTGATTCTAACTGTGGGGGGAGGGGACTGACTGGGGGAGGGGACCGATCAGTGTCCCTATATACAAGGGACACACCATCGGTCTCCTCTCCTCTGACAGGACGTGGATCTGTGTGTTTACACACACAGATCCACGTCCTTCTCAGTTACCGGGCAATCGCGGGTGCCTGGCGGACATCGCGGCGCCGGGCACGCGCATCGGGTCCCCAGCTACGGGGCGGGCGCGCGCCCCCTAGTGGCCAAAAAGCGAGCGCCTTCATATGACGGCGGCCCGCCACAAGAGCTGCACCGTCCCGCCGTCATTTGACATTGGGCGGTCAGCTACAGGTTAAGGAGCACAATTTTTTTTTTCTCTTTTTTACCTAGATGTGCAATTATATAGGTCTTCAGTAAAGAAAAAGACATGAAAAACTCACAACTGTTGGAGAGATAGGAGTGGTGGTTTGATTGAAACCTGTATACCTACACGGTATGGTGAGTAGTTCTGCCCTGCTTTTAAAATGGAGGCACAACATTTTCTACACTACGGAGCCTTTACATGTGCTTTGAGTGCTGCCGATTCTGTTGATGCAGGAAACCATTGTCTGAGGAAGTGTTGAGCGCATAGAAGGTCGCATTTGTCCACCTGGCTGGGGAATGCTGAGCTTGCTTATACACCACGGTATTGGGGTCTGGGAGTCTGGTAAGTGGCCTTATTGCTTCTTTGGTGGAGGCACACTGGATTTATGATTACAATACAGCAAGGATTAATGAAAGACAGAAGAGGTGGCAAGTAAAACCTTGGACAGAGGGGTGGCTGTGGACATAGTATACTTAGATTTTGCAAAAGCATTTGACACAGTTCTCCACACAGGGCTAATGTGTAAGGTCAAGTTGACAGACTTGAAAAAAATCAGTTTGTAAATGGATAGAAACCTGGCTAAAAAGACAGAGTAGTGGTTAATGATTCTTACTCTGAATGGTCTAAGGTCACCAGTGGTGTACCCCAAGGTTCAGTGTTGGTATCCTTACTTTTAATATCTTTATACATGATATAGGGTCTGGGATTAAAAGTACCATTTCTGTCTTTGCATTTGACACCAAGCTATGCAGTGGAATAACATCCTTACAGGATGTCTCCAACTTAGGCCCCATGTACACTGCTGCTGCTAAACGGACGTTCAGAGGCAGTTGGACACTTTTTTCAACTGCCCCTGAACTCATTCAATGTTATCTTATGTGTACATGTACACAGGTTTGTTTACTGTGGTTTTTGGCAGTTGCATTTATAGGCCCTTTTTTTTTTAAGGCAAAAAACGTGTTCAGACGCCGAAGTTTCCAACGTTTCAGACGCGTCTAAATTTATTTATAGGCGTTTTTCGTTTTTGGCCATTTAGAAACGCTTCTAAATGCAAACGCGGCAAAACGCCGCTAAACTTGGGTTACTATCTGTCAAGTTAAATCGTTCAGGAGAGGTTGTAAAAACTTCCTGTGTACATGAAGCCTTAGAAACCAACGTCAATGCATGGTTTTATTGGGCAGCTATGTGGCAAATGAGGTTTAAAGTTGATACATGTAAAGTTATGCACTGGGGGGTAAAGAATATGCATGCATCATACACACTAGGGGGGGGGGGGGGAGTACAACTGGGGGAATCCATAGTGTAGAAGGATCTGGGGGTTTTGGTAGATCATAAGCTTAATAATAGCATAGGTTTCCAAAGCAAGCAAAGTCCTTTCTTGTATTAAGAGAAGTATGGACTCCAGAGAGATATCATTTTGCCCCTGTACAAATCATTAGTAAGACCTCATCTAAATATTCAGCTGTGGGCACCAGTTCTCAAAAAAGGTATCAGGGAACTGGAGAGAGTGCAGCGAAGGGCAACCAAACTGATAAGAGGCATGGAGGAGCTCAGCTATGAGGAAAGATTAGTTATTCTTGCTTGAGAAGAGGAGATTAATGGGGGATATGATCAATACGTACAAATACATAAGAGGCCCATATAGTAAACTTGGTGTCAAGTTATTCCCTTTAAGGTCATCACAGAGAACAAGGGGGTACTCTATGTCTAGAGGAAAAGAGACTTCATCTCCAAATACGGAAAGGTTTCTTCACAGTAAGAGCTGTGAAAATGTGGAATAGACTCCCTCCAGGTGTGGTTCTGGCCAGCTCAGTAGATTGCTTTAAAAAAAAAAAAAAAAAAAAAAAAAAAAAAAGCCTGGATTCTTTCTTAGGTGTACATAATATAACTGGGTACTAACATTTATAGGTAAAGTTGATTCAGGGACTCTCCAATTGCCTCTTGGGGGGGATCAGGAAGGAATTATTTTTACCCTGCTGTAGCAAATGGGATCATGCTTTGCTGGGGTTTTTCGCCTTCCTCTCGATCAACAATGGGTATAGGATTGTGTATATGGAATTGTATGTTTTTTTTTTTTTTTTTTGGTTGAACTAGATGGACTTGTGTCTTTTTTCAACCTAACAATGTAACACAGAAGCCTATATGATTGCACAGCTATGGGACATTATTTTGGGTAGGATTATTCATTCACCTGTGGTGCTCAATTTATATCTGTTGGATTTTCCGTTTCCAGTTTTAAATATTTGATTCAAATATGAATTATTTTTTCCCCCCAGCACCATTTACTGCATAAAAATATGATTTGAAAGGTATAGGGTAATTTTCTTGAACACACTTGGCAGCGCAAAACAGTTTGTTTTACTATTTAAGTTGCTACACTGGTATCTGGGTGTTGGCCTGTGCTGCTGTCTCTTTATGTAACCAAGTTTATTTTCACTTTAGCACATTTTTTTTGTTTTTATTAATTTGTAAAAAATATTTACAGCAAACTTCCTGCTGCATCTACCATACAGAATGCCTCGTGTACAAAAAGGTCAGTGACAAAAGTTCCTCCCTACCAGCAATAAGATTGAACTCAGATAAGATAACCTGAGTAAATTTTGTATTTCCACTTTTGGTAGTCAAATTGGGGTAACACCTATTTTATCTTCCCACTAACAAAGCAACATTAAAGCGGGATTCCACCCTAAAGTGGAACTCCCGCTTTTCGGAACCCTCCCCCCCTCCGGTGTCACATTTGGCACCTTTCAGGGGGGAGGGGGGTGCAGATACCTGTCTAAGACAGGTATCTGCACCCACTTCCGGGCATAAACTCCCACGGGAGTTTACGTCACCTCCTGTCCCGGCGCGCTGTCTGCCGGGACACACACGTGACCCGGCAGACGGCGCTGAAGATTCTCATTGCGCCGCGCGACTCGCGCATGCGCAGTAGGGAATCGGGAAGTGAAGCCACTTCCTGATTCCCTCACCGAGAATGGCGCCGGCTACAGCAGGGAGCCGAGCGATCGATCGGCCTCTGCTGCCGACACCGCTGGACCCTGGAACAGGTAAGTGTCCATTTTTTAAAAGTCAGCAGCTGCAGTATTTGTAGCTGCTGGCTTTTAAATTTTTTTTTTTCAGTACAGTCCCTCTTTAAACTAACTAAGGCGCAAACCACTCAGGGGAAAGGTAAAAACCACTATATATAAATAAGGAAACTAAATCTTTGGAATCTTACCAAAAGGACAGATCAGAACGGCGTCCTTAATATTGATTTATTCAATCAGATTGCACAGCTAAAGATAGGTATCAATGCTGAAGCAAAAACTTGAATGGGCATCTACTGATCACGGAGCCACGATTACGCTCCCATAACACAAATATATATCCATGCAAAATAGACAAATATATCCAGTTAAAATATGAAAATAAATCAATAGATTACATCAATAGATATAAATAAGGTGCAAATAATGTGCAAATTCATGTGCACAAATAAATACAGCAGCAATAAGTGCATATAATAATTGATAAAGTGTTCACACACAAATCAAGTAATAAAAAGAGAAAGAGGAAAACTTCTGTGCAAAAAAGCCTAAGAAAAATAAAAAATGTGCAAGAAATGCCTGTGCAAAAATGCCAGTGTGAACGATGACTAAGCAAAAAAAAAAAAAGGCCTGTGCCAACAAATGCCAGTGTATACTACAACTGTGGCAAGCACTGTGCAAAAATAACTCAACAATGCTTAATGTGCAAGCAAAAAAATAAAATAATATAAAAAAATATTAAAAAAAAAATATGCAAGCAAAAAAATAAAAATAAAAGAATTGTCCAAACAGTGCTCCAAATAAACAGTCCTCAAAATTCCTAATGTGAAGCACGGTCTCATATATGGGTTTCCTGTATCTGAGCTCAGTTCTGTGTGTATTAAAGTTCAGTAATTGCAGCCAGCGATCCCATCCATGCAGATTCCAGTGTGATAATAAAAAGTGTTTGCCCCAGCCTCTTACCTTAAGGTAAGGTATAAATCACCTTACAACCAATAGCTGCTCTTGCTTCTGGGCTTCCCCTGCTGACGCTGCTCCAAAACGTATCAATCCCACCAGGCACTCAATCATAATATGAGGGCAAAGATAGGGAAGCACTCCATCGTGTGTGAGTTTAAACAACGTTTTAATATAATAAAATGACTTACAGTTTAAAAGAATGAAAAACAGCGGTAGTACAAACTTGTGACCGATCCCGGCCGAGATCGGACACGCTCTGACACCCGGCTCGCTAACCTGACGTGTATCGTCACTGTCCACGTGACTTTGTCAAAGGTATTTGACACAGGCATTTTTTGCTTAGTCATCGTTCACACTGGCATTTTTGCACATTTTTTTATTTTTCTTAGGCTTTTTTGCACAGAAGTTTTCCCTTTTTCTCTTTTTATTACTTGATTTGTGTGTGAACACTTTATCAATTATTATATGCACTTATTGCTGCTGTATTTATTTTCGCACATGAATTTGCACATTTGCACCTTATTTATATTTATTGATGTAATCTATTGATTTATTTTCATATTTTAACTGGATATATTTGTCTATTTTGCATGGATATATATTTGTGTTATGGGAGTGTAATCGTGGCTCCGTGATCAGTAGATGCCCATTCAAGTTTTTGCTTCAGCATTGATATCTATCTCTAGCTGTGCAATCTGATTGAATAAATCAATATTAAGGATGCCGTTCTGATCTGTCCTTTTGGGAAGATTCCAAAGGATGTGCGTGTATTGGAGCTAGCAAACGCCACAATATATTTTATACTTTTATAATTATAAATGACTAGCAGCCTCAGACCCATCACATTTTAGGGAATTCATACATTTCTACATGCATGCATTTCCTTTACCTTCATCAGGATAAGAGGAAGCACCATCAGATAACACAGGGTTTATGTCCCCAGCATCTTGGTCACTATCCAAGCTGCCTGCTTGTGAACTGTCTTTTCCACTCCATCCTTTAGAGTTTGACCTTAAAGTTAAAAAAAAATAAAAAAAATTTCGTTCATGAAATAACAAAAATAGTAACAATAAATTTGTCCTTGGATCTAGAAGTACTCTATACATTTTTGACTTACCTGTAAATACCTTCTCTTGGAATACAGTACATGACTGGTATTTTTGGACCATAGATTACTGCTGCTATCTTCAGGGGATTGGACACTGGCAAAAACTTTTGGTAGGGCCACTCCAGAGTTTACCCATATGAGCCTGGCCACTCTGCGAAGCCCCAGGGTTTTTAGCCAGAAATAAGGAGTGATTAAGACAGAGAGGAGGGCTCTGTGTCCTAGATTGTACTCCAAGATACACTATTTACAGTTTAAGTCAAAACTGTGATGATCTTAACCTTACACAACTGGATATCGGTCTGGATTTCATAGACCATGAGATGCACCCAAGCAATAAAACTGTGGGGTGGGCAACACAGCAACTGAAAACTGTCAAAAAGCCATAAGAAACAAGGGCTTAGGAAACCCAAAGAATACTTGGTTAACACCTTGAAGCACATTGTAGTCAAAGCTTGCATCAGCTGAGGCCTGAACATCCACCTGTTATTACTTGAAAAACGTGAACAGAGGACCTTACATATCTAAGACGCAGAGAATTAATGCTAAAAAAGCCCACAGGACACCAAGACATGACATTTTGATGGGATAGAGGGAGCCTTTCCTTAACCACTGGCCGCCCGCCCAACGTCAAATGGCGGTTCGGCTCTCATTCTGGGTGGATGTCATAAGACGTCACCCCAGAACAGCCGCTCATGGAGGTGCGCAGTGCGGCGAACATGGCTGGGCCATGTTCCTAGGACACGGCGCGACCCAAATCTCTGTAAAGAGCCGATGACGCGGCTCTTCAACCATGTGAAGGCAGAGGGAGATTAGGGAAGTAAACAAGTGGCTGAAGAGATGGTGTAGTAAGAATGGGTTTGGGTTCCTAGAGGACGGGGCCAAGTATGATAGGATGTATGCGACCGGTCCAAACTATGTGGCATGTTCACCAATGCCAGGAGCTTAGCTGACAAGATGGGTGAACTAGAGATACTGTTGTACAAGGAGGATTTGGATTTTGTGGAAATTTTTAGAGACCTGGTTCAACAGCTCTCATGATTGGCTGGCAACCATTCAAGGGTATACCCTTATCGCAGGGATAAAGGATGGAGAGGGTAAAAAAGGGGGAGGGGTATGCCTATATATCAAGAATAATGTACAAGTGAATGTGAGAGATGATATCACTAAGGGAGCTAGGGAGGAGGTGGAATCCTTATGGGTAGCACTCCAAAGGGATGAAGCATGGGGAAAATATTACTGGGAGTATGCTATAGGCCCCCTAACCTGAGGAAGAAGGGGGGATGGATCTCCTATCACAAGTTGGATTAGCAGCAAGGAAGGGAAGTGTTATCATAATGGGGGATTTTACTTATCCAGACATAGACTGGGCGGAGGGAACCACATATTCATCTAATGCCTCGTACACACGTAGGGACTTTTGCCGGCGGACCTAGTCCAGCGGACAATCCCGCGGGACTTTCCGGCTAGGTCCGCTGGACTTTCCGAGGGTGTGGACTTGCCCACACACGCACGGACTTCTCCAGCGGATAATCCGCCGGCCAAAAGTCCGCGGGACTTTTGAAAATGAACGGACTTGCCCACACACGGAGCAGTCCGTTCATTTCGAACGTAACTTCAGGTTACGTAGCTAGCGTAGGCAGTAAATGCCGCCGCGCTAGCTCCGCAAGCTGGCATGGATTTAAAGGGAATCCCCACGCCGAAAAAACGGCGTGGGGGTTCCCCCCAAATCCATGTCAGACCCTCATCCGAGCACGCAGCCTGGCAGGCCAGGAAAGGGGTGGGGACGAACGAGCGCCCCCCCCCCCTCCTGAGCCGTACCAGGCCGCGTGCCCTCAACATGGGGGGTGCCCTGGGGAAAGGGGGGCCGTGCGGCCCCCCCACCCCAAAGCACCTTGTCCCCATGTTGATGAGGACAAGGGCCTCTTCCCGACAACCCTGGCCGTTGGTTGTCGGGGGTCTGCGGGCGGGGGCTTATCGGAATCTGGGAGCCCCCTTTAATAAGGGGCCCCCCAGATACCGGCCCCCCACCCTATGTGAATGAGTATGGGGTACGATGTACCCCTACCCATTCACCTAAGGTGTAAAATGTAAAGTAAAAAAAAACACCCACACTTTTGAAAAAATAGTTTATTGCACTGCTCCGGGGGTCTTCTTCCGTCTTGGGGGTCTTCTCGCCGGACTCCCCCGCCATTTACCAAGCTCTTTTACCGAGCGGGGGAAGTCCGGCTACCTTCTTCGTCGTCGTCGCCGTCTGGGGGTCTCGATCCGCCTTCGGGGGTCTTCTTCCGTCTTGGGGGTCTTCTCGCCGGACTCCCCCGCCATTTACCAAGCTCTTTTACCGAGCGAGGGGAGTCCGGCTACCTTCTTCGTCGTCGCCGCCGTCGTCTGGGGGTCTCGATCCGCCTTCGGGGGTCTTCCGGGGGTCTCTTCTGTTCTTGCGGCGGTCGTCGTCTTCCGCGCCGCCGGCGCCTTGTCCTTCTTCTTGTCCTTCTTGTTCTTCTTCTTCTTCCGATGTTGACCCGTCGCTGTCTCTGCCCGGAATGCCTGTGCCGATCTGCGCTCAGACTTATATAGGGACATGGGGGACAGGGTCACATGCACATGTCACATGGTGACCCCGCCCCCTTGTGTTGTCACAGTCCCGGAGGATGCTGGGACTGTGACATCGCAAGGGGGCGGGGTCACCATGTGACATGAACATGTGACCCTGTCCCCCATGTCCCTATATAAGTCCGAGCGCAGATCGGCACAGGCATTCCGGGCAGAGACAGCGACGGGTCAACATCGGAAGAAGAAGAAGAACAAGAAGGACAAGAAGAAGGACAAGGCGCCGGCGGCGCGGAAGACGACGACCGCCGCAAGAACAGAAGAGACCCCCGGAAGACCCCCGAAGGCGGATCGAGACCCCCAGACGACGGCGGCGACGACGACGAAGAAGGTAGCCGGACTCCCCTCGCTCGGTAAAAGAGCTTGGTAAATGGCGGGGGAGTCCGGCGAGAAGACCCCCAAGACGGAAGAAGACCCCCGAAGGCGGATCGAGACCCCCAGACGACGGCGGCGACGACGAAGAAGGTAGCCGGACTCCCCTCGCTCGGTAAAAGAGCTTGGTAAATGGCGGGGGAGTCCGGCGAGAAGACCCCCAAGACGGAAGAAGACCCCCGGAGCAGTGCAATAAACTATTTTTTCAAAAGTGTGGGTGTTTTTTTTTACTTTACATATTACACCTTAGGTGAATGGGTAGGGGTACATCGTACCCCATACTCATTCACATAGGGTGGGGGGCCGGTATCTGGGGGGCCCCTTATTAAAGGGGGCTCCCAGATTCCGATAAGCCCCCGCCCGCAGACCCCGACAACCAACGGCCAGGGTTGTCGGGAAGAGGCCCTTGTCCTCATCAACATGGGGACAAGGTGCTTTGGGGTGGGGGGGCCGCACGGCCCCCCTTTCCCCAGGGCACCCCCCATGTTGAGGGCACGCGGCCTGGTACGGCTCAGGAGGGGGGGGGGCGCTCGTTCGTCCCCACCCCTTTCCTGGCCTGCCAGGCTGCGTGCTCGGATGAGGGTCTGACATGGATTTGGGGGGAACCCCCACGCCGTTTTTTCGGCGTGGGGAGTCCCTTTAAATCCATGCCAGGTCACGGAGCTAGCGCGGCGGCATTTACTGCCTACGCTAGCTACGTAACCTGAAGTCACGTGCTAAATGAACGGACTTGCCGATGAGCGGCAAGTCCGTTCATTTCAAAAGTCCCGCGGACTTGCCCACTAACGGCGGGATTATCCGCTGGACTGCCAAGTCCAGCGGATAATTTGAAAACAAAACTTCAAACTTTAGTCCGCCGTACTTTGGCGCCAAAAAGTCCGCCGGCGCCCACACACGAGGGGATTATCCGCTGGACTTCAGTCCAGAGGATAATCCCGCGGGATTGTCCCTTCGTGTGTACGCGGCATAAGGCTCGCCAGTTCCTAAAATTCTTGCAGGACAATTTCATGGTTTAGATGGTAGACGCACCAACTAGAAATAAAGCGTTACTGGATCTACTGATAACCAACAATACAGCCCTCTTCACGGATGTGGATATACGGGGCAATTTAGGTAACCGCGATCACAGGTCAATTGGTTTCAGTATAAATCACACAAATAAAGAAACATAAGGAGAATACAAAGACACTGAATTTCAAAAGAGCCAACTTCCCTAAACTACGAACCTTGTTAAAAGGCATGAATTGGGATAAAATCTTAGTAACAAAGAACACTGAGGAGAGATGGGTTTGCTTTAAGAGCATATTAAATAAGGGCATTAGCCAATGCATCCCATTGGGTAATAAATTTAAAATGGCGAACAAAAGTCCTGTATGGCTCAACTCCAATGTAAAAATGCATATAAAAGCAAGGAGAAGGACTTCAAAAAATACAAGGTTGAGGCGCCATCATCGTCAGCATTCAGACTTTATAAAAAATGTAACAAGAAATGTAAGGGTGCATTTAGGGCGGCTAAGATAGAACACAAAAGACACATAGCGGAGGAGAGTAAAAAAAAAAAAAAAAAATCAAGAAATTCTTTAAGTATGTAAACAGTAAAAAAGGGAGGACAGACCATATTGGCCCCATAAAGAATGAGGAAGGACATCTGGTTACAAAGGATGGCGATATGGCGAAGGTATTGAATTTATTCTTTTCCTCAGTCTACGAGGGAATCAGGGGGCTTCAGTAAAAAAAAAAAAAAACCTGCAGTGTTTATCCTTATGACACATCACAGGAAGCACCTCCATGGTTAACAGAGGACAGAATGCAAATTAGACTTGGGAACCTTAACATTAATAAATCACCGGGACTAGATGATTTTACTGACAGTCTACCAACTGGAATGGTACCAGGTGATTGGAGAAAAGCCAAGGTAGCAATATTTAAAAAGGGCCCAAAATACATCCCTAGGAATTACAGACCAGTTAGCCTAACATCAATAGTATGCAAGCTCTTGGAGGGGATAAGGGGCTATATACAAGATTTTAGTAACGAGAACTGTATCATTAGCAGTAATCAGCATGGATTTGTAAAGAATTGTTCTTGTCAAACCAATCTATTAATCTTCTATGAGGAGGTGAGTTGCCATCTAGATAAAGGAAGGCCCATAAAAGTGGTGTATCTGGATTTTGCAAAAGCATTTGACACAGTTCCCCATAGAGGGAACTGTACAAAATAAGGTCCGTTGGCAAGGAACATAGGGTGAGTACATGGATTGAAAACTGGCTACAAGGGCGAGTTCAGAGGGTGGTAAAATGGGGAGTACTCAGAATGATTAGAGGTGGGTAGTGGGGTCCCCCAGGGTTCTGTGCTGGGACCAATCCTATTTATTTTGTTCATAAACGACCTGGAGGATGGGGTTAACAGTTCAATCTCTATGTTTGCGGACGATACTAAGCAAAGCAGGGCAATAACTTCTCCACAGGATGTGGAAACCATGCAAAAAGATCTGAACAAATTAATGGGGTGGACAACTACATGGCAAATGAGGTTTAATGTAGAAAAATGTAAAATAATGCATTTGGGTGGCAAAAATATGAATGCAATCTATACACTGGGGGGAGAACCTCTGGGGGAAGCTAGGATGGAAAGGGACCTGGGGGTCCTAGTAGACGATAGGCTCAGCAATGGCATGCAATGCCAAGCTGCTGCTAACAAAGCAAATAGAATATTGGCATGCATTAAAAAGGGGATCAACTCCAGGAGAAAAAAAAACGATAATTTTCCAGCTCTACAAGACTCTGGTCCGGCCGCACCTAGAGTATGCTGTCCAGTTCTGGGCACCAGTCCTCAGGAAGGATGTACTGGAAATGGAGCAAGTCCAAAGAGCAAATAAGCTAATAAAGGGTCTGGAGGATATTAGTTATGAGGATGCGAGCACTGAACTTATTCTCTCTGGAGAAGAGATGCTTGAGAGGGGATATGATTTAAATTTATAAATACTGTACTAGTGACCCCACAATAGGGATAAAACGTTTTTGCGGAAGAGTTTAACAAGACAGGTGACCACTCATTAAAATTAGAAGAAAAGAACCTCTCCAGGAGAACTGGTCTCACCCAAGGACACTAGAAAAAACTGGAGCCTTGCGATGTGGGCAGGGTGATATGGGTACACTCTAGGGGCAGCCCTATAAAAAGTTTTTGCCAGTATCCAAGATGGCCGCGGCTCCGGCCTAGCTCCGGAGCGGCGGCCATCTTGGTGCACCCGTCGGCCATTTACAATGTGATTGCTCCGTCAAATGACGGAGCGATCACTTGTAAACAAACCGGCGTCAAGATGACGCCGGTTCCTCTCTCCCCTCTGTGTACAGATCTGTACAGTGGAGGGGAGAGATCGGATGCCAGCACATACCCTGCCAATACCCAGCCATACCCCGCCAATACCCAGCCATACCCCGCCAATACCCAGCCATACCCCGCCAATACCCAGCCATACCCCGCCAATACCCAGCCATACCCCGCCAATACCCAGCCATACCCCGCCAATACCCAGCCATACCCCGCCAATACCCAGCCATACCCCGCCAATACCCTGCCAATACCCCGCCAATACCCTGCCAATACCCCGCCATACCCAGCCAATACCCCGCCAATACCCAGCCATACCCCCCAATACCCAGCCAACACTCCGCCAATACCCTGCCAATACCCCGCCAACACTCCGCCAATACCCTGCCAACACTCCGCCAATACCCTGCCAACACTCCGCCAATACCCTGCCAACACTCCGCCAATACCCTGCCAACACTCCGCCAATACCCTGCCAACACTCCGCCAATACCCTGCCAACACTCCGCCAATACCCTGCCAACACTCCGCCAATACCCTGCCAACACTCCGCCAATACCCTGCCAACACTCCGCCAATACCCTGCCAACACTCCGCCAATACCCTGCCAACACTCCGCCAATACCCTGCCAACACTCCGCCAATACCCTGCCACACTCCGCCAATACCCTGCAACACTCCGCCAATACCCTGCAACACCCTGCCAATACCCTGCAACACCCTGCCAATACCCTGCAACACCCTGCCAATACCCTGCAACACCCTGCCAATACCCTGCAACACCCTGCCAATACCCTGCAACACCCTGCCAATACCCTGCAACACCCTGCAACACCCTGCCAATACCCTGCAACACCCTGCCAATACCCTGCAACACCCTGCCAATACCCTGCAACACCCTGCCAATACCCTGCAACACCCTGCCAATACCCTGCAACACCCTGCCAATACCCTGCAACACCCTGCCAATACCCTGCAACACCCTGCCAATACACTGCAACACCCTGCCAATACCCTGCAACACCCTGCCAATACCCTGCAACACCCTGCCAATACCCTGCAACACCCTGCCAATACCCTGCAACACCCTGCCAATACCCTGCAACACCCTGCCAATACCCTGCAACACCCTGCCAATACCCTGCAACACCCTGCCAATACCCTGCAACACCCTGCCAATACCCTGCAACACCCTGCCAATACCCTGCAACACCCTGCCAATACCCTGCAACACCCTGCCAATACCCTGCAACACCCTGCCAATACCCTGCAACACCCTGCCAATACCCTGCAACACCCTGCCAATACCCTGCAACACCCTGCCAATACCCTGCAACACCCTGCCAATACCCTGCAACACCCTGCCAATACCCTGCAACACCCTGCCAATACCCTGCAACACCCTGCCAATACTCTGCAACACCCTGCCAATACTCTGCAACACCCTGCCAATACTCTGCAACACCCTGCCAATACTCTGCAACACCCTGCCAATACTCTGCAACACCCTGCCAATACTCTGCAACACCCTGCCAATACTCTGCAACACCCTGCCAATACTCTGCAACACCCTGCCAATACTCTGCAACACCCTGCCAATACTCTGCAACACCCTGCCAATACTCTGCAACACCCTGCCAATACTCTGCAACACCCTGCCAATACTCTGCAACACCCTGCCAATACTCTGCCATACCCAGCCATACTCTGCAATACTCGGTAATACCCAGCCATACTCGGCGATACCCAGCCGTACCCAGCCATGCTTAGCCGTACCCAGCCATACTCAGCCAATATTACAGTTGAGGAGATGACGTGGATATTACAGTGGTTGAGATTATGGATATTACAGTGGGGGCTTTATGGTGGTGGAATTTTTACAGGTTTTTGCAAATTCAATTATTATTTGCTGATCCGAAAAATGATCCGATCCGTGACTCTGATCCAAGCAACGATCCGATCCGTGAGTTTGGGGGGGACAGATGTACAGAGGGGGAACAGATATATGTGTGTGGGGGGGGGGGGGGCAGACGTGTAGTGGGGTACAGAGGGGGAACAGATATACGTGTGTGGGGGGAACAGATGTGTAGTGGGGTACAGAGGGGGAACAGATATATGTGTTGGAGGGGAACAGACGTGCAGGGCGGTACAGAGGGGAAATAGACGTGCAGGGGGAACGCACCCCTTGCTTACAGTAATACTAGACCCGCCCCTAAGAATATAAAAAAAAAAAAATCAGTTACTTTTCTGAGTAACTAATTACTTTTCCAATGTAGTAACTGAGTTACTAACTCAATTACTTTTTTTGCATATAACCTATTGTCTATTAAAATAACAAGCAAGAGAATAGATGAAAAGGTTTATAATTACATCAATTTACAAAAACAGTCCAGTTTAAATTTTTTAATTCCACAGATGGCTTAACAAAACAAGAAACAAAACCACTCACCCCAATGTGACTATTTTTCTAGTCTTTTCCAGGCACATTGCTTGTATTTCAGCACTGAGTAGGTCGGCCTGTCTGTCATCTGCTTTAGAACTAGAAGGCGCCTCAGGACTCACGTTTAGAGACCTTGGGGATCCATGTCTGCTACCATTCTTGGTTCCACTGTTACAGCCTTAACAAATATAACATAGTTTTCCAACATAAGCACTGTGCTTGCAAAAGTGTTACTGTTCATTACAAAATACATTACAAATAAAGGTAAAAATAAAAAAACATATACAGTATGTATTGAAAAATAAGAGCAGTGAGAGCTGCACAATATCTGAGAAAGTTCTCTTGGAACTGCACAGTACTACAACTACTACAGTAGTTGTGATGACAGCACAAAATTTGGCATTTTCTTACACATTCAGTGATAACAGTAGACAAATTAAGAAGGTGAATCTCCCCAACAAGGGCACAGACAGCAAGCTAGCCCTGACAGGTAATGTGGAATGCATAGGTATTCACTGCCTTAAATCAATAGTTGATAAAGGCACCTTTGGCTGCATTATTTGTGGGGCAAGTCTGTACCAGCTTTTCAAATTTTGATCCTGCGAACTGCAGTCTTGGCAAAACTACACTGATGGGTATAATGAGGAATGTTCAGTTACAGTAATTTTTTTTTCATTTGTAGTTTTATTAAAGGTATTATGAGAACTTACAATGGTAAAAGGACATAAAATTCCAGAAGGAATAAGGTATCAACAGATACATAATACAAACACTTTAGAATACAAATAAAGATGCTGCACAATACTATGCAAATTGCGCAGCATGGTCCGGATAATAAACATTATATTCGAGAGTATGCAATAGAAGATCGTACAGGAAATAATGAATCAGGTATAGGTTAATCTATGAAGAAAGAAAGGTTGCCACTGGACCTTGCTAGGACTAAAGCCTAGTACACACGGGCCGAATGTCGGGGGACAACGGCCGGTTCAATAAAAAAAAAAACGGCTGGCAATCGGCCCGTGTGTATGGCGTCCGGTCCGATGGAAGCTGGCCATTTGGCTGGCTTTTGTTGGACAAGCATGCTGGAAAACCAGCAGCCGATTGGCTCCAGATCATTTGTATTCTAAAGTGTTATTCTAACCAGAGTTTTCAGGCAGGTGGCTGTACCCCTGTCAGAACACAAAAGCTCAGCGGAGAAGATCGCTGTACCAACATTGGATTGTTAGTACAGTGGCTCCGACCTGAGCTATCAGCTTTTTTATGTTCAACCAGAACTTCATTGTAGAGACTCAAGAAAAATAGCAAAGTTGGCTTTCCGTCACCCAATCTTTTAGGGTGCCCAAAAATACAGTTGTCTTTATAATAAGAACACAAACCTCCCCCCCAACATTTCCTCATGCCTTTCAGCAAATATAAAAAAAAAAAAAAAATTCTCATTTAGTAACTAATGTTGATCGTTTTTTCATAAAGGTGCAACTTTATGAAATGATTGCTTTCATCAAAGGCTTGAGGCATTTGGCTTTGGTAAAGGTAGACTATAATAGAATTATAAGTTGGCCTTTGGACAGATCTGCCATGGGGACTGGATTTGGCCTTTTTTCATTTATGTCCCACAAGCAGTGAGGTAAATAAGTGGCTATCAGGCATGGAAGTTTGGGGTGGAGGACTAAATCCAGGCAAACAACATTTGCATTGAAATTATAAAAGCAGGTGATAAGATCTTATTCTAACTGCCTGTGTGGATGAGACAAACTAAATGTCCTTGCACCAAGCAGGTTTGCAGCATGAGGTGAAAATATTGCCTTCTGATGGTCAGTGAGGAATTATAATTATGCCCATCCTGATCAGTCAATGTAGGCATGTGGTGTCTCATCTGACCTTCGGGTCTGATTATTGGGGGTAAAAAATAGTTAAACAGCACTGTTGAAGTACAAAACAAATATCTGTCAAAAAACTAACATCACAATTAAACCACAATTACATTGTAATGATTATGTTCATTTATGTAGTTTTTCTTTTAAAAATAGTAAGACCTAATTAGCAGCTAAAATAGCTTGTGCTTTTTAAGGTGATTGAGCGCATCTCTCCAAATGTTCATTTCCCTCGATTTTTGAGAAGGAATAAAAAAAAAAAAAAAAAAAAAAGTCATTAGGGAAAAAAACTTTTATTACTATTTGATGGTGCACAGAAAACAAACAATGCCGTAACGTCACAAATCAAAATCTTAACAGCCAGGTATTAAATGAATTTCGTGAAAGGTAGAGACCATTTACTGGTGCAGGAATTACATTTATTAGCAGGCCCGCACTCTGTAATTTGCAGGCAGTCAACTGAACATTCATAATTGTCAGCAGTATAAGTAATGTTACACAAAGACTAGCAATTCGACCAGTGTATCCAGTTTAAGATCGTGACTCCAAAAGAGCTCTCTAACAAAAGATCATGATACAAAATGCACATTTACAGTGGGTGAAGATGTAGGCTCTTCTTATGGAGAGGAAGAACTTAAAAATCTTGCCAAAAGTCTTCCTCTTGAGAGGAAAAAAATGGTGTCCAAGGAAGGAACATAAGAAAGCCAATTAATTATGTGAACTGTGTAAATTACCTTCTGAAGTTACTTGACCTTCTCCTTTCACGCGGTGACCACCATCTCCTCCACAGTCCACTGCTCTCCTCAGAGACAGACTCCCTGCTCTTTCACCGGATCTAGAATGCTTGGGGGAGTTACATTTCTTACTGGTACCTACAAACAAATCACAGCGTTTAAGATGAATCAAAAACTTAGATATTTGGTAATGTTTCTCCTAAGGTCTCTTTAGCACTTTGTCCTATTGACAAAGAACCCTAAAATAAACAGATTCTACAAAAATACAATGCTTCCCACCGCCACCACTATATGCCATATGCAGGAGTCAGTAATGGAGGTTACAAGAGTTCTATGGTAACAGCATACAGATTCATTCTACAACATCAGCATTATAATAGCAATACAAACAATAGTTCTTTTTGACAATACAATATAAGTTGCAATTCACTAATCCTTCTTGCCGAAGTGATTGCTACAAGGAAAACAGTCTTTAAAGTGGAAGTAAACCCCCCTATCGTTTTCAGCCAAGGAAGCTGCCATCTTTGCTTCTGTTTAATCTTCAACTGCCACAGTGCTGCACATGTGATCCGTTATGACACCAGCCATTGGATGGTTTGACTGTTTGGTTGAGAGCACAGCCAATGTACAGTTAGCATTCCCGGCATGCCTTTTTTTTTAAACTGTTAAATCGATGGGTTTACTTCCGCTTTAAGGTTAAATTCTTTAGAGATATGCTCTGCAAGGGCTCGGAAGGTTCTTACGTAAGGGCCTGCAACACCACTGAGAGATCCCAATTGGGAAAATATCTGACCGGGACCGGTCTTGACCTGGAAATAGTCCTAAAAAATCTCATAATCAGGGATTCTGAAGATAAGGACCTTTCCAGATAGACCCCTAAAGGTGGCCACCTGTACTTTAACCACTTCCCGACCGGCGCACACAGATATACGTCGGCAAAATGGCACGTACAGGCAGGAGGGCGTATATATAAGTCCCTCCTTAATGCCTGTCTGTGCCATCGGGAGCGCGCCGGGAGTGGCGCACTCCCGTGGCAGTCGGGACCCCCGTGAGTCCGGTTGCGGGCTCCGCAGACTCGATCGCCGCAGGGACACCCGCGATCGTCTCGCGGGAAGGCTGAACGGGGAGATGCCGAGATAAACAGCATCTCCCCGTTCTGCCTAGCAACTAGTGACGCCGATCTCTGCTCCCTGTGATTGGCGCAGAGATCAGCATTCACTAGCTGACAGCCACACCCCCCCACAGTAAGAAACACACCCCTAGGCATACTTAACCCCTACACTGCCCCCTTGTGGTTAACCCCTTCACTGCCAGTGTCATTTATACAGGAATCAATGCATTTAAATAGCACCGATTGCTGTATAAATGACAATGGTCCCAAAAATGTGTCAAAAATGTCCAATGTGTCCGCCATAATGTCGCAGTCACAATAAAAATCGCTGATCGCCGCCATTACTAATAAAAAAAATTACTAATAAAAAAAATTAAAAAAATGCTATAAAACTATCCCCTATCTTGTAAACGCTATAACTTCTGCGCAAACCAATCAATAATCGCTTATTGCGATTTTTTACCAAAAATATGTAGAAGAATACGTATCGGCCTAAACTGAGGAAAAAAATTTTTTTTATATATATTTTTGGGGGATATTTATTATAGCAAAAAATAAAAAATGCGTTTTTTTTTTTTTAAATTGTCGCTCTTTTTTGTTTATAGCGCAAAAAATAAAAAACACAGGGGCGATCAAATACCACCAAAAGAAAGCTCTATTTGTGGGAAAAAAAGGACGTCAATTTTGTTTGGAAGCCACGTCGCGCGACCGCGCAATTGTCAGTTAAAGCGACGCAGTGCCGAATCACAAAAAGGGGCCTGGTCCTTTGGCTGCAAATTGGTCCGGTCTGAAAGTGGTTAAGAGTGCTGACTGCGAGACCCTTGTCTGCACCTTTTTGGAAAAACTCCAAAACTGAGACTAGGTATTTCACACCTCTATGTTCTGCATGACAAAAAGAAGCATAGACTCTCCATACCTTGGCATAAGTGGCTCTAGTTACCTTCTTCCTACTAGAGAGTAAAGAGGTTATTAGCCGTTCCGAAAAGCCTTTGCTTTTCAATAATTGCTCCTCAGATACCAGGCAGTGAGTTTTAGACTGCCTACGTCTGGATGATGAACTGGCCCCTGAGTCAACAAATCGTGACTCAGGGGAAGTTGCCAACTTGGTTTTATTGCCAGAACTAAGGAAAACCAAGCTCTCTTTGGCCAGAATGGGGTGATCAGAATCACCGATACCCTTTCCCTCTGAATTTTTCTCAGCACCAGCAGAATTAACTGGAAAGTGGGAAAAGCATACCCCAGGTGAAAATTCCACTGATGTGCCAGATCGTCTGTCCCCTGAGAACCGTCGTCTCTCTGAAGGGAGAAAAACTGAGGAAGCTGAGTGTTTAACCTTGAGGCAAACAGGTCTACCTGTGGAAGGCCCCAGGTTCTGACGATCAGAGCTAACACCTCTGTGTTCAAGCTCCATTACGCTTCCTGAACCCTCTGTCAGCTCAGATAATCCGCTACCTCGTTTAACGTACCCTTGAGGTGGACCGCGGATAGAGAAAGTAGATAGAGATTCTAGTTTGGGCAGAAAACAATCGATAGTAAGGAGGAGAGATCTGCTCCTTGTGCCCCCCTGTCTGTTCAGGTAGGCTACAGTAGTGGCGTTGTCCAGTAGTATCCGGACATGGAAACCTAGGAGGTTTGGGGAGAAGACAGTTAAGGCTAAAGCCACCGCTTTTAGTTCTCTCCAATTTGACGATCTTTTGGACTCGGCCTGGGACCATGTCCCCTGAGCTAAGTCCTGACCCATGTGGGCCCCCCATCCCCACATACTGGCGTCCGTTGTGACCACCTTTTCGATCGGGAGAGACCAAAGAAGGCCCTTCTGCAGAACTACCTGATGTCTCCACCACCACATCGAGCGTCTGACCCTGGTGGGAACTCTCACCCTGGTGTCGAGGCTCTCTGTCCTGTGGTCCCATGTTCTCAAAAGGAACCTCTGGAGAGGCCTGAAATGCAGCCTTGCCCACTGTATAGCTGGCATTGAAGAGGTTAATGTCCCCAGAACTGACATAATCATTCGTACCGAAATCAGCTGATTTGTCTAAAGAGATGATACTGCCCTCTGGATCATCTTCTCCTCTGGGAGAAAAATTTTCTGTTCTACCGAATCTATCCGGTATCCCAGAAAGAGCACCTTCTGGGCTGGAATGAAATCGGACTTTTGAACATTCACTAACCACCCCAGTGCCTCTAAATGACTGCGTGCCTTGTCCTGCAGCCTCTCCCTGGATGGGGCGAAGAAGAGGAGGTCATCCAAATATGGGATTACAGCAATCCCCTGGAGACGAAGGGGGGCGAGAGCATCCGCCATAACCTTCGTAAAAATACGAGGAGCTGACGAAAGACTGAAGGGAAGGGCCCTGAATTGAAGATGTACAATCTCCCTGCCCAGGCGCACCACATATCTCAGAAAGTTTTGAGACCGAGGTGCCATAGGGATATGCAAATAAGCATCTTTCAGATCGATTGATGCCATGAAGCATTCCTTGGTCACCATGTTCCTGACCGTAAAAATTGAGTCCATGCAAAACTTCTTGTACTGGACTGACCTGTTTAATGGTTTCAGGTTGAAGATCAACCGGAAGATTCCAGATGTTTTTTTTTTTTTTTTTATTAGAAAAATGTGAGAATAGAATCCCTGGCCCTGTTCTTCTCAAGATACTGGTACAACGACCCTCTGGTGTCCCAGATCCTTTAAAAAGGTTCTTCATGGCCAGGGCCTTTGTTGTATCCCTTGACAGATTTGTCACCGAGAATCTTTCTGGCGGGCGCTCTGAAAACTCTATTCTGTAACCATGGGCCAGCGTGTCCAGAATGTATTGACTTTGTCACACTGGCCCAAAAGGGGAGAAAACCCTGAAGCCTTCCCCCTACTGGCAGGTCCAAGTCATTGTGCCTTACCAGAGGCCGCAGGAGGATGGAAAAGGACATTTCCTTTTCCCTTCTGTGACGACCAGTTCCTTCCCTTTTCTTGGGGTTTGCTTTGTTCCTGTGTGTCCTTTGAGGATGAAAAAACTTCCTAACAGGTTTTTTTTTTCTTTTTGATAGGAAAAGACTTTTTTATATCAGCTGTCCTATCTAGCACAGGATCTAAGTCGGGACCAAACAGCAAATCCCCCTGAAACGGTATCCCACACAGCTTGTTTTTGGATGTCGTGTCTCCCGGCCAAGTCTTCAACCAGAGAGCCCTTCTGGCCGAGTTAGTTAAGGCTGCAGCTCTAGCCGTCATTTTCATAGAATCCGCTGAAGCATCAGATATAAAGGCTAGAGCGGCAGAAAGGCTTGAGCAGGAATCCAAAATCTCCTGTTTTGGAGAGTCTGCCGAAATATGGGCCTTAAGTTGATTCAACCACAACTCCATATTCCTAGAGATGACAGTAGTCGCCATCGCAGGTTTAAGATTCCCCATGATGGAATGCCAAGCCGTTTTTAGCTGCAGATCCATCCTCTTATCCATAGGGTCTTTTAATACCCCCATGTCCTCAAAGGCTAAAATCGGTAGATTTAGAGACCTGGGAGAAGGCAGCATCTAGTTTGGGATTCTTGTTCCAAACTTCCGATGGGTCTTCGTCAAAAGGAAAACGCCTTTTTAAGTTTTGGGTAAGAGATGACTCATTCTCCACCGAAGGGATCACAGGTGAGCCCAGGGAAGAATGTGAGGCAGATGGTTGACTCAGGGATGGGTTTGCTAGTGAAGAGCGAAATGATTGAATAGTTGCATCAAGTTCTTTAACAGATGCAATCAAGTCGCTGCAAGCAGAGGAAGCTTCTTCTTTCACTAGTGAATCAATGCAGGATTGACAAAGTCTTCTTCCATCCCTCTGGTAACTTTGCTTTACAGGAGGGGCATTTCCTTTTTGCCACTGGATCAGAGCTCTTGGCCTGCCGTGAGACAAAAGGAGAAAAACCCACCCCAGTGAGAACAACCTGTCCCATTTTGTAAGGGGGCTCACCACAGGTGCACAGTGAAAAAGCAAAGTGCCTCATGTGCCCAGACAGGCCCCTGCCACCGGGGGGGGGGGGGGAGAGAGACCCCACAGTAAAGGAGGACAGTATACAAACTGCCTCTTACCTAATAAGCACCAGCCCCGTTCCTCCCCTCTCCCCCTGCGATTTCCGGCGGAAATGACACCCTATGCCTGCTCCGTGGGCCCTGCCCCCTCCGGATGCCTCACCTCCGGCGGACTGAGTCACAGCACGCCATCCCAAAGATGGCGGCGGCATTACAGACAGCAAGCGGTGGACCAGAAAAAATTAAAAAACAAACGATCACCGCTGTGCCCTGCCGCCGCCTAGGGACAGGACCCACAGCATTCCGGACTCTCCCTGAGCCCATATGGAAGGGGGAGATGGAGCCCAGCCAGCAGCCTCAGACATCGATGTGGAATGGGAGGAAACAGCTCTCTGAGGTAAGAAAAAGAAAAAACTAAATTGGTGGAGTGGAAAATCTAGGCTATCAGGACAGCACCTGAGAGCCCCTGATCTCCCACGAAGTTTTCACTCCGGAGGAAACACAAAAACGGACTACTTGTGGGAAGGAGCCTCCTTTTAAAGTTTGGTGGAAGAGGTGTTTCTTGTGGACAAGGGGAGAAGTCACTCTCTCAGGTGCTGTCCTGAAAGACGATAAGGGAAAAGGGTCCTGTGAGAGTTTGGTTCGAATGCGATATCACACATACTATCTGTATGGCTGAAATCGCACTGCACGGACATCGCATGTGATTTGCACTGCAGTGCGGTGTGAATCACATGCAATATCGCACAGCACACTGGTGTGAACTGGCCCTAAGCTCATTCAGCCTGGGTGTAATTATAAAAAGTGAGAAATCCACCCCTCCCCACATAACAAATTCTGGTGATGGAAAGGAATGTTTCAACTGTGATCAGGTGACCTCAGACACACACACTGCACTATAACAATCATCAGACCACTGGATGTTCTACTCTGCCCAGCTCTGACTACATACATCTCCCCTATATTCTTCTTGCTGTTCACTGTAGAATACATTTACTTTCACCCCGTCTATGGATCACATCCCATAATGAGAAACATCCAGTCAAAACACAGTAAAGGCAGCCAATCCTGGGAGAGCTGGAGGGGAGGGGGGATGTGAATTGTGAACTTTTTACACAGGATGTGCCTGTCTCAGGCTAGTGCATGAGATATGTAAATCACCTGTCACTCACAGCAAGGGAGTGTTTTTGACACAGTTTTCAAAACTTTGTCAAGATTTCTCTAACTGAACAATAAAAGCAGATTGCTCAGGCCTCGAGTAAATCTGTGTGGCAAGACTGGGCTCAAATGAAAGGAAATCTTATTCTCTACATTATGACATCACTTTAATGTATAACATACATTTGTTCTAACAAGGGATAAGACCACTGTGATATGCATGTACATTGTATTATGTTTGGAATGATTGGGAGGTTTATGCAGCCAATGTCTCCACTTGTATATACACAAACAAATAAAAAATCTCAGAAAATCTGGAAAACTGGTCCAAAAAGTTAGAGACTACTCAGATTTCTTCAATATAGCATGCCTGGAACACTATTTAAACGCATGCATTTAATTAGATCTCTCCTTTAATGAATTTACCAATTCTGCTTTATGAGGTATTTACCAAGCATGTTTTCTGAGGTAAATACCGCATAAAGGGATACTGAATTGACATATTCATTACTGCATGCAATATTTGGGAAAAATGTGTTATGTTACCCAAACACCACATGTGATATGCGTTCATGAATTGAGCTCTATATTTAGTATATTTAGATTCCAAATTGTGGTTATAATCTATAAAATAAAAAAACAACATTTCCTTCAGCAGCCCTATGGACTGTAATTAGAAGAGGTCATCACAATACTTCAAATATGAAAGGTTAAAATGTAAAATCTAAAAATGACTACTATATTTAGGCTATTTTTTGTCTCATATCTATAATGAATTAAAGATAAGTTAATTTGTGAATTAGGGCAGCACAGTGGCCAACACTTCCTCCTTGCAGCACCAGGGTTACCGGCCTGAATCCAAACAGCACCACCCACATGCAGCCTGCACGCTTTCCCGGTGCATGCGTGGGCTTCCTCCCACACTCCAAAAACATGCTGGCAAGTCAATTGGCTCCTGTCAAAAATGGCCACAGCATGTGCGTCTATGCATGTGAGCTAGGTACCTCGGACTGCAAACTCCCCAAGGATCGATGCGAATGCACAAAATACGTGTAAAGCGATTCACGTAAATTTTCTGTGCTATACAAACAAAAATATTAATATTGATAACTTTTCCTACTATTAATGTGCACTTATAATATATTGAGGGATTTTAATAATGTGCATGTTCCTAAACACATTGAATTATAATATGGTATTGATTCCGAATGCCTCATCAACTTCCTTTGGTGCTAGAGAGTAAAGAGTAAAAATCCAATATGGCTCTCGATTACATACTCTGTTAAACCTATCAGTAAATGATCCAGAAAGAGCACTGAACAGGAAAATCACGCCTTTAGTCCTCCTTATGGGTCCGATATATACGATCTTGAAGAGATTAGAGACACGTGTTCCTCTCGAATATCTAAGGTCTCTTAAAATCGCTTTCAATAAATCATCCATGTCCTCCAGAGAATGCTTGTATCTGGAGGATATGGAATACCTGTCCAGTATAACTTTTGAAGTGGTAACATCACTAAACTGCTCAAGAGAATCCACCTCTTCTTCTATTTCCCTGTTCCTGTTGAACTCCACAATGGTAACAGACGGCACTATAGCAAGTTGGCTCAGGGGTTCAGATAACATGGACCTAAAAACATGAAAAACTTTAGAGGTTTCATCTTTAATGATACAGGGGAGGTACTTACAGACTGTGGAGGTCTCTTTACATACAGTACAAGCTTGTCTATACACCTATGGCACAGGTTTGCTCCAGCTATCCTTTAACTTAGGCAAACAAATGGAGAGCCAGCCACACTGGAATACCTTCTGAAGTTTAGTGAAATATGGTTCACACACACACACACACACACACACACACACACACACACTGAGCAAAATTATAAACCCAACACTTTTGTGTTTGCCCCTATTTATCATGAGCTGAACTCGAAGAGTTACGACTTTTTCTATGAACACAAAAGGCTGATTTCACTGAATAATTATATATTATCTGTGTTAGTGAGCACTTCTCCTTTGCTGAGGTAATCCCTCCACCTCACAGGTGTGGCATATCAAGATGATGATTAGACAGCATGATTATTGCACAGGTGTGCCTTAGGCTGGCCACAATAAAAAGCCACTCTAAAATGTGCACTTTTATCAAACAGCACAAAGGCACAGATGTTGCAAGTTTGGCATGCTGACTGCAGGAATGTCCACCAGAGCTGTTGCCCTAGAATTGAATGTTAATTTCTCTACCATAAGCCATCTCCAATAGGAGTTTAAGAGAATTTGGCAGTACAGCCAACTGGCATCCAACTGGCCTCACAACCGCAGATCACGTGTAACCATCACGTGTCCCCTCCAAGAACATCTGAGATCAGCCACCCAGACAGCTGCTGCAATAATCGGTTCGCACAACCAAAGAATTTCTGCACAAACTGTCAGAAACCATCTCAGGGAAGCTCATCTGCATGCTCGTCGTCCTCATCGGGGTCTCGACCTGACAGCAGTTCGCCGTAACCGGCTTGAGTGGGCAAATGCTCACATTCGATGGCGTCTGGCACTTGGGGGTGTACTCTTCACGGATGAATCCCGGTTTTCACTGTATAGGGCCGATGGCAGACAGTGTGTATGGCGTTGTGTGGGTGAGCCGTTTGCTGATATCAATGTTGTGGATCAAGTGGCCCATGGTGGTGGTGGGGTTATGGTATGGGCAGGCGTATGCTATGGACAACGAACACAGGTGCATTTTATTGATGGCATTTTGAATGCAGAGATACTGTGACGAGATCCTGAGGCCCATTGTTGTGCCATTCATCCATGACCATCACCTCATGTTGAAGTGTGATAATGCACGGCCCCATGTTGCAAGGATCTGTACATAATTCATGAAGCTGAAAACATGCCAGTTCTTGCATGGCCAGCATACTCAACGGACATGTCACCCATTAAGCATGTTTGGGATGCTCTGGATCGGCAAATATGACAGCGTGTTCCAGCTCCTGTCAATATCCAGCAACTTCGCACAGCCATTGAAGAGGAATGGACCAACATTCCACAGGCCACAATCAACAACCTGATCAACTCTATGCGAAAGATGTGCTGCACTGCGCGAGGCAAATGGTGGTCACACCAGATACCGACTGTTTTTTGGACCCCCCACCCAATACAGTAAACTGCACATTTTAGATTGGCCTTTGTGGCCAGCCTAAGGCACACCTGTGCAATAATCATGCTGTCTAATCAGCATCTTGATATGCCACACCTGTGAGGTGGATGGATTATCTCGGCAAAGGAGAAGTTCTCACTAACAAAGATTTAGACAGATTTGTGAACAATATTTGAGCGAAATAGGCCTTTTGTGTACATGGAAAAAAAAAAAAAAAAAAAAAGTCGTAGAGCTTTCAGTTCAGCTCATGATAAATAGGGGCAAACACAAAAAAGTGTCCACACACACACACACACACACACACACACACACACACACACACACACACACACACACACACACACACACACACACACACACACACACACACACACACACCACACATTTTTGTAAATATTTTATTATATATTTTCATGTGACAACACTGACGAAATTACACTTTACTACAATGTAAAGTAGTGAGTGTACAACTTGTATAACAGTGTAAATTTGCTGTCCCCTCAAAATAACTCAACACACAGCCATTAACGTCACAACCGCTGGCAACACAAGTGAGTACACCCCTAAGTGAAAATGTCCAAATTGGGCCCAATGTGTCAATACTTTGTGTGGCCACCATTATTTTCCAGCACTGCCTTAACCCACTTGGGCATGGAGTCTTGAGCTTCACAGGTTGCCACTGGAGTCCTCTTCTACTCCTCCATGATGACATCATGGAACTAGTGGATGTTCGAGACCTTGCGCTCCTCCACTTTCCGTTTGAGGATGCTCAATAGGGTTCAGGTCTGGAGACATGCTTGGACAGTTCATCACTTTTATTCCTCAGCTTCTTTAGCAAGACAGTGGTCGTCTTGGAGTTGTGTTTGGGGGTCGTTATGTTGGAATACTGCCCAGTCTCCGAAGGTAGGGGATAATGCTCTACTTCAGTATGTCACAGTACATGTTGGCATTCATGGTTCCCTCAACAAACTGTAGCTCCCCAGTAGCGGCAGCACTCATGCAGCCCCAGACCATGACACTTCCACCACCATGCTTGACTGTAAGCAAGACTCGCTTATCTTTGTACTCCTCACCTCGTTGCTTTCACACATACAAACACTTGACACCATCTGAACCAAAATACGTTTATTTGGTCTCATCAGACCACGTACATGGTTCCAATAATCCATGCCCTTAGTCTGCTTGTCTTCAGCAAACTGTTTCCGGGCTTTCTTGTGCATCATCTTTAGAAGAGGCTTCCTTCTGGGATGACAGCCATGCAGACCAATTTGATGCAGTGTGCGGCATATCTGAACAAGGACAGGCTGACCCCAACCCCTTCAACCTCTGCACAGCAATGCTGGCAGCACTCATACGTCTATTTCCCAAAGAAAGCCTCTGGATACGACGCTGAGCACATGCACTCAACCTCTTTGGTTGACCAAAGAGCCTGTTCGGAGTGAAACCTGTTAAACCACTGTATGGTCTTGGCTACCGTGCTGCAGATCAGTTTCACACCAAATTTAACACACCTGCTCCACATTTCACACCCGAGACCTTGTAACACTAAAGAGTCACATGACACCGGGAGGAAAAATGGCTAATTGGGCCCAATTCATTTTCACTTAGGGGTGTACTCCCTTTTGTTGCCAGCGGTTTAGACATTAATGGCTGTGTGTCGGGTTATTTTGAGGGGACAGCAAATTTACACTGTTATACAAGCTGTACACTCACTACTTTACATTGTAGCAAAGTGTAATTTCTCCAGTGTTGTCAGATGAAAAAAATGGAATAAAATATTTACAGAAAATTGAGGGGTGTGCTTACTTTTGCGAGTATACACACACACTACAAGTGATCAGAAAGTCCTCTCCCATTACTCAATTGACAACATTCCATTAACCACTTGCTTAATGGGCACTTAAACCCCCCTCCTATCCTGGCCAATTTTCAGCGCTGATGCACTTTGAATGACAATTGCGCGGTCATACTACACTGTACCCAAATTAAATGGTATTTGATCACATCTGCGTTTTTTTATTTTTTGTTTAAAAAAAAATAAAATGTAAAAAGACCAAATTTTTAAAAATATATTTTCTTTTTATAGTTTGTTATAAAATTTCAAAACCGGTAATTTTTCTCCTTCATTGATGTTTGCTGATGAGGCGGCACTGATGGGCACAGATAGGTGGCAGTGATGGGCACTGATGGGTGGCAATGATCGTGCGCAGGGAGCGTGCACAGGGGAGGCTGTCATATGACGGCCTCCTGGAAATTCAGGTTCGCACTGTGGCCGTCATTCGGCTATAGCGCGGATGTCAAGAGGTTAAAGTAAATTGGAAACACTGCTGTGAATGTGCAGATTCCAAATGGGAAGTTTTCTCTGAACATATCACAATCGTTTTAAATCAATGATCTGGACAATTGATCTAGATGAGGCAATACATGGGAAGATAAATACAGTGGAAAAGAAAAAAAATAACTTTTTTTTGTATAAAAAGGTACACATTAAATCAAACACATTATCTCTTTATATCTCGGTTTCTTCTTCATTAATTACATCTATTTACTACTTATATATGGGATATACAAAAGAAAAAAAGATTATATATTCAATAGATATTTGTCATTAATCTTTGTTATAATAACTGGATATTATATATAAAAGGGATATGTAAGGGTTCATTGATTTAACATGTGTACCTTTTATAAAAAAAAAAAAAAATTACTTTTTCTTTTACACTGCACTTATCTTCCCATGTATTCCATCATCTAGATTGATTGTCCAGATCATTGATTTTAAATGACAGTGATATATTCAGAGAATACTTCCCACTTGGAATCTGCACATTTCCAGCGGTGTTTCCAATTTACTTTAATGGAAAATATGTCAATCAAGTAATGGGAGGGGACTCTCCGATCACTTAGACAAGTAATTTGTGTCTAGGCAAATTTGCTTACCTGTGCTAAGCAGGTGCCACTCGTGACTGCCTCCACCGCATCAGTGTCCTTTGGATTCATGCAGCAAAAGGCTCAGCCAAGAAGGCAAAAGAAAGGGGTGATTGCTGCTGCTTGCCAACAAGCTGCACTGGAGCAAGAGTGAATGCCTTTTAAAGAGCCACCAATTCCTTGTGTGTACACATGCCATGCTAGACCCAGAATGGGAAGAGGCCTGCCAGAATCCTTGCTGTGCTCCACAGACTGGAACTGCTTGATTCAATGACGATAACTATCCCCTTCCCTACCAGAAGTGACGCTTCATGGCACCAGTAAGGGAACAGAGGCCACCGGGGAGCCAGGACTAGCAATCATCCTGAGTTGCCATGGACTTTGGAACCCATGCAGCCAGGCTAGGGGTTCAAGAAGTTTAAACAAATAAAAAAAGAATTAAAAGGCAAAAACTGCTAGAAGGGCACAACATCTTCCCTCCACTCCTAAACCAAGAGATTTTCTAAAAGACATTTCCCTCCAGTGAAGGAAATCCAAATACTGGTGGACAAGGCCAGGGACCCCTCTCCCTTGAAAAGTCCTTCCTCTTGCTTTCCTACTGCAGGTGGAATCATGCTCTCTCCCATGCTGTGCTGGACAAACTACAAGTGAATTTATATTAAAGTTACATTAAATGATAAAGCTTAAACAAGATTATATTGATTGGGTTAACATCTACTTTAAAAGGCTAAGTTGACCTTTACATAAAAATTTATAAAAATTGCACATCTTTTTGCAGGTAAAAAAAAGTTTGCATTCATTATTTTTTAAAACAGGTGTCTTTAAAGAATTGCACCCACGATCAGGTGCAATGTCAAGCACCTACACGCACTGCCTACAGCTCTGTTGCCCATACCTCTGAACCAGCTGTCATTGCAGAGTTGCAGGCAGTGTGAATGAGCTGCGGGCATGACCTCTGTGGCTGACGGTACTTGTAGTTTATGCTTTCACAGTTCAATGAATTATGCAGCTGCATGAGTGGAGCGGTGGCACAACGCATCAGTTCATTAGACCCGCTTTCAAAAGGCTGTAGAGAGGTTTGATCAAATAAGCGCTGTACATAGCGGTATTCTTATACGCCATGATTACAAGCCTGTGTTTGCGAGTATGTTTTAATGCTGTGGGTTAATAAAGTATTCGATTTCAAGGAGTCCACTCAGATTTGGTCCATTTTATTTTCCACTCTTATATGAGGAAATAAGGTGATCTTTGAGCAAATCTGCTGAAATGATTGGAGGAGTGCTGTCAGATGCCACTTGCCTAAGTATTACATGGTATTCTTTTAGTTTGTGAGGTCTCAACAGTGATACTGCAGATTTTTTTTGTGAAGGTGGAGGTGCACTTGGTGAATCGCATGTTTGAAGATGAAGATGAGTTTGCTGTAACACACATACTAGACTTATTTATTAATACACCAGGATGGCGCATTATTTGGTGCACATTTCTGAAGCAGACTAAAACCCTCCTGTCATGGTTACCTAAATGGTACCAAAGCTTGTCTATCCCTTTCTGCGTCCTGCACAGTCCTACTGCCCAGTGTGAGACAACCCATCGTAGTGATGGGCAAATAAGAATTTGAAAGACATAGTGCCAAAGAGGCACGCTAGCACTGGCTGGAATTGTCAAATCTTTGCCTGCCAGAAGTCCTGCTGTTAGAGTGTGACAGGAAGGTTTTGAAGGCCTCTATGTGCCTGCAGCAGTTTTTTGGATTTGATGACAAATTCACTAAATCTTTTTTCTATACTTCACAATAGCTATAACCTCATTTGAATACCAAGTCAGGCTATGTTACCTTGGAAACACATAAAAATATTCTTCCACAAAAGGAAGGAAGGAAATGAATGCTTCAATAACTGGATTTTTTACACAGCCTTGTTGGTTCAGAACACTTACCCATGGAAAATGCACTAGACCAGTGGTCATCAACCCTGTCCTCAGGACTAGAATACTGAAATCGCTGAGCAGCAAATTATATCACCTGTGATGTATTTCAGTAAACTTGCAAACCTGGCCTGTTAGGCCCCTTTCACACTGGAGCGGGGAGCCGCGGTGACGGTAAAGCAGCACTATATTTAGCGCTGCTTTACCGTCGTTTTAACCGCGGTATTCGGCCGCTCGCGGTGCGGTTTTACCCGCCACGAGCGCCCGAAAAAAGGGTTAAACACCCCCGCAGAGCACCGCCGTAGCGGCGCTTTGCCGCGGTTTTCCATTCAAATCAATGGGAAGGAGCGGTATAGGAGCGGTGAACACACCGCTCCTATACCGCTCCAAAGATGCTGCTAGCAGGACTTTTTTTAACGTCCTGCTAGCGCACCGCTCCAGTGTGAAAGCCTGGAGAAAATGACCCTTCACTGGCATGTAAAAAAAGATTCTAGAGCCCTCTCGACTGTTAACAATTTCCTTCGAATGGAGGAAGCCTGAGCCTCCAAAGGGGACAACCTGCCCTGCTCTAGGAGGCCATCTAAATATGCCCCCCCCCCCCAACCAAAAGAGCTTGCATCGGTCGGGATATGCATCGACACCGGAGTGGTCCACTCCAGGCACCTGTGCAGGTGATTACGATCTCTCCACCACCCGAGAGTTCTCTTAACCCTGGACTGTATGCGAACTGATCTCAAGAGTTTTGGGACCCACCCCAAACACTCAGCAGGAAAAGCTGCGAGGGGGGCTGGTAAAATCTTTCCTAGGGAAAGGCTGCGAAGCAGGATGTTATAAGACCCACTACCGACATGACCTCTCTAACAGAACCTGGTCTCATTGCAACTTAACCACCATCTGTCCCATCTTCAAGAATTTGTCTTCTGGAAGAAAAATCTTCACTATCGAAGAAATCTAGTACCTGAGAAAAGTCACCTTATGGGCCAGGATGATCAGGCAATATTTTTCGCTGTTGATCAACCAGCCCAGGACTAGAACAAATGCCTGTGTAACTTGGAGATATGCAGCCAGTTTTTGCTGAGAATTAGCTACCAGAAGGAGGTCGTCCAGGTAAGGATTGTAATGGAACTCATCCTCAGCAGGGCCAACGCCTCCGCTAGGACCTTTGTAAAGATCTGCCCGACATTGGAAATAATGAACTTCTGTTCATATTGACTGCCACCTCAAGAATCTCCGACAGGCAGGATGTATGGTTATATGCAAATAAGCATCCCTTAAATCTAGCACAGCAATGAAACATTCTGGACTCAGCAGGTTACTGACAGAAAAGATTGACTTTATGCAATAGTGCATGTATCTTATGAAACGATCGAGAGGACAAAGGTTAAAGAATAAATCAAAAACGTATCCAAAAGTTTCTTTACTGCAAAAATGTGAGAGTAAAATCTTAGATACTGTTCCTCCAAAGGAACCTCCGTAAAAACCTGCTAATCCACTAAGTCCCCTGCCTTCTTTTAGTCCCGAGGAAGGTTGGTGACCTGGAACTTCGACAGAGGATGTAAATTGAACTCCAGTCTGTACTCGTTCCCGATCAGATTCACAATGAAAGGATTGAAGGTAAATGACGCCCATTGAAGGAGGAAGGCCACCAGTCTTTCTCCCACTGGGGGACAGGAGTCATTGAGACTTAGTGGGCTGTAGAAGACGGTTAACCAAGACACCGCCCTTTTCCCATGACCTTGTAGCCAGAGCAGTGCTTTTTGGGCCTGGCTTCTTAATCCCGCTGACCCTGATGCCGTTGGCCACTAAAAAAAATTCTCGAAGTTCTGCTGCTTTTTAAATCCTGAAAAGGTTTTCTTTTTATCTGCAGTGAGCTCAAGCGCCTCCTGCAGACCCAGGCCCATCTTGGATAGTGGAAAATCCAGCTTAGGGCACTTATCCCACAGCTGCACTTTGTCATCATAAAAAGGAAATCTTGTTTTTAAAATTACCAGAAAAGAAAGGTGTCCTCTCTGGGTTTTCCCATTTCAGCTTAAAAGAAAAGCATTGGATTCTTTTTTTGTAAATCATACTTACCTAGGTGGATGCAGCATCGGACTGTCCCTGCCAGTTCTAAGGCTGAGAACTGAGCGATCAAACACAGCTAATTGCTCAGTTCTCCCTTCCACTATGAGCAGAGAGTAGCCAGGGCAAGGCCTCAGAGTGCACAGTCAATATGTGCATGTATTGGAAAAGCCTTTCTGGACTTAGCTAGTTTTTTAGTGCCCATAGGGGCTCGTTTAGGACATCAGTCAGGTGATGCTAAGCAAAGACTGATGTGCACCAGTGTAGACCAGGAAACCATGTTTTATCTCTTCCACAAAGCTGGGCCTGCTGAGGGTACAGGCTTTGTGTGTCAGTGTGCAAACCCCTAAATGGGTATTTAGGGCATAGGGGTTTATTTACTAAAGGAAAATCCACTTTGCACTGCAAGTGCACTTGGAAGTGCAGTTTCGCTGTAGATCTGAGGGGAACATGCAAGGAAAATAATAAAAAGCATTTTTGCTTGTACATGATTGGATGATAAAATCAGCAGAGCCTCCCCTCATTTCAGATCTTCCCCTCAGATCTAAAGCGACTGCACTTCCAAGTGCACTTGTAGTGCAAAGTGGATTTGCCTTTAGTAAATCAACCCCATAGTTAAATAAAATATTCTCAGTGCAACCCAATTAGTGCTTACAATAATGAAATTAATGGTTCGATCCTATTTACTCAAGTAATTAGTGTTGCTGCTCACACTGTAATGTGTTTCCCACATCCACCAATATGTAATGTACCAATTCGTGCCACACAATTTAAAACTAAATCACAACCTCATATACATCAATCTGTGAAAAAAAGTGTAAAAATAAAATTATGAAGAAAAAAAATGATATTATTCTTCCAATATTGATTACGATGATTATACTGAACAATATACTCCTTAATATATATTAATATGTGTAATACAGTCTTGTGTTTCTCTAACATGTTGCACACTTGTGTTGTACAGCAAAAAGAAATGTACTCCTTGGGATCTGCAAAGGCTTTATTTTGTGTCTTCCCACACTGCTTTTTATTCATAACTCCCAATGAGTACCACCACCATTCACACTCTGCGCTCACCTCAATATACTGACCGATTGTGTACATATAAACTACCATGCATTTTCTAATCCATCGCCTCAAATCACAGCAAAGTGCTTCGACTGGCTCGTCCGCTCAAAAGGGAATAAGAGCGCAACATGGTGTTTTAACATATTAAAACAAATGGCACTTTATTAACCACTTCAGCCCCGGACCATTTGGCAGCCAAAGGACCAGAGGTCTTTTTTCAATTTCGCACTGCACTACTTTAACTGGTAATTGCGCGGTCATGCAATTTTGTAACCAAACGAAATTTGCGTCCTTTTCTTCCCACAAATAGAGCTTTCTTTTGATGGTATTTGATTGCCTCTGTGATTTTTATTTTTTGCGATATAAACGGAAAAGGAGCGAAAATTTTGAAAAAAAAAGAGATTTTCTACTTTTTGTTATAAAAAAAATCTAATAAACTCAATTTTAGTCAAACATTTGGGCCAAAATGTATTCAGCCACATGTCTTTAGTAAAAAAAATGCCAATAAGCGTATATTTATTGGTTTGCGCAAAAGTTATAGCGTCTACAAACTAGAGTACATTTTCTGGAATTTACACCGCTTTTAATTTATGACTGCCTATCTCATTTCTTGAGGTGCTAAAATGGCAGGGAAGTACAAAACCCCCCCAAATGACCCCATTTTGGAAAGTAGACACCCCAAGCTATTTGCTGAGAGGCATGTTGAGCCCATTGAATATTTTTTTTTTTAGTCCCAAGGGATTGAATAAAGACAAAAAAAAAAAAAAAAAAAAAATTTTTTTTCATAAAGTTGTCACTAAATGATATATTGCTCACACATGCCATGGTTATATGTGGAGATGCACCCCAAAATACATTTTGCTGCTTCTTCCGAGTATGGGGATACCACATGTGTGGGACTTTTTGGGAGCCTAGCCGCGCACGGGGCCCCGAAACCCAATCAACGCCTTCAGGGTTTCTAAGGGTGCAAATTTTTGATTTCACTCCTCACTACCTATCACAGTTTTGAAGGCCATAAAATGCCAAAATAGCACAAAACCCCCCCAAATGACCCCATTTTGGAAAGTAGACACCCCAAGCTATTTGCTGAGAGGCATGTTGAGTACATGGAATATTTTATATTTTGCCACAAGTTGAGGGAATATTACAAACTTTTTTTTTTTTGCCCAAAGTTGTCACTAAATGATATATTGCCCACACATGCCATGGGCATATGTGGAATTACACCCCAAAATACATTCTGCTGCTTCTCCTGAGTACGAGGATACCACATGTGTGGGACTTTTTGGGAGCCTATCCGCATACGGGACCCCGAAAACCAAGCACCGCCTTCAGGATTTCTAAGGGCATAAATTTTTGATTTCACTCCTCACTACCTATCACTACCTATCACAGTTTTGAAGGCCATAAAATGCCAAGATGGCACAAAACCCCCCCAAATGACCCCATTTTGGAAAGTAGACACCCCAAGCTATTTGCTGAGAGGCATGTTGAGCCCATTGAATATTTTTTTTTTTAGTCCCAAGTGATTGAATAAAGACAAAAAAAAAAAAAAAAAAAAAGTATTCAAAAAGTTGTCACTAAATGATATATTGCTCACACATGCCATGGTTATATGTGGAATTGCACCCCAAAATACATTTTGCCACTTCTCCTGAGTACGGGGATACCACATGTGTGGGACTTTTTGGGAGCCTAGCCGCGTACGGGGCCCCGAAACCCAAGCACCACCTTCAGCATTTCTAAGGGTGTAAATTTTTGATTTCACTCCTCACTACCTATCACAGTTTCGAAGGCCATAAAATGCCAAAATTGCACAAAACCCCCCCAAATGACCCCATTTTGGAAAGTAGACACCCCAAGCTATTTGCTGAGAGGCATGTTGAGTACATGGAATATTTTATATTTTGCCACAAGTTGCGGGAATATTACAAACTTTTTTTTTTTTTTGCCCAAAGTTGTCACTAAATTATATATTGCCCACACATGCCATGGGCATATGTGGAATTACACCCCAAAATACATTCTGCTGCTTCTCCTGAGTACGGGGATACCACATGTGTGGGACTTTTTGGGAGCCTATCCGCATACGGGACCCCGAAAACCAAGCACCGCTTTCAGGATTTCTAAGGGCATAAATTTTTGATTTCACTCCTCACTACCTATCACTACCTATCACAGTTTTGAAGACCATAAAATGCCAAGATGGCACAAAACCCCCCCAAATGACCCCATTTTGGAAAGTAGACACCCCAAGCTATTTGCTGAGAGGCATGTTGAGCCCGTTGAATATTTTTTTTTTTAGTCCCAAGTGATTGAAGACAAAAAAAAAAAATAAAAAAAATTTATTCAAAAAGTTGTCACTAAATGATATATTGCTCACACATGCCATGGTTATATGTGGAATTGCACCCCAAAATACATTTTGCTGCTTCTCCTGAGTATGGGGATACCACATGTGTGGGACTTTTTGGGAGCCTAGCCGCGTACGGGGCCCCGAAACCCAAGCACCGCCTTCAGGATTTCTAAGGGTGCAAATTTTTGATTTCACTCCTCACTACCTATCACAGTTTCGAAGGCCATAAAATGCCAAAATAGCACAAAACCCCCCCCCAAATGACCCCATTTTGGAAAGTAGACACCCCAAGCTATTTGTTGAGAGGCATGGTGAGTATTTTACAGCTCTCATGTGTTTTTGAAAATGAAGAAAGTAAAGAAAAAAAAATTTTTTTTTTTTTTTTTCAATTTTCAAAACATTGTGACAAAAAGCGAGATCTGCAAAATACTCACCATACCTCTCAGCAAATAGCTTGGGGTGTCTACTTTCCAAAATGGGGTCATTTGGGGTGGTTTGTGCCATCTGGGCATTCCATGGCCTCCGAAACTGTGATTGGCAGTGAGGAGTGAAATAAAAAAATTACACCCTTAGAAAGCCTGAAAGCGGTGCTTGGATTTTGGGGTCCCGTACGCGGCTAGGCTCCCAAAAAGTCCCACACATGTGGTATCCCCGTACTCAGGAGAAGTGGCAAAATGTATTTTGGGGTGTATCTCCACATATGCCCATGGCATGTTTGAGCAATATATCATTTAGTGACAAGTTTTTGTAAAAAAAAATATAATTTTTTTTTTTTTTCATTATTCAATCTCTTGGGACCAAAAAAAAAAATATTTAATGGGCTCAACATTGCTCTCAGCAAATAGCTTGGGGTGTCTACTTTCCAAAATGGGGTCATTTGGGGGGGGGTTTGAACTGTCCTGGCATTTTATGCACAACATTTAGAAGCCTATGTCACACGCCACCCACTCTTCTAACCACTTGAAGATAAAGCCCTTTCTGACACTTTTTGTTTACATGAAAACATATTTTTTTTTTGCAAGAAAATTACGTTGAACCCCCAAACACTATATATATTGTTAAAGCAAAGGCCCTACAGATTAAAATGGTGGGTGTTGCATTTTTTTTTTCCACACAGTATTTGCGCAGCGATTTTTCAAACGCATTTTTTGTGGAAAAAATACACTTTATTTTTATTTTAATGCACTTAAACACACTATATTGCTCAAATTTTTGATGAAATAAAAAATATGATCTTAGGCCGAGTACATGGATACCAAACACGACATGCTTTAAAATTGCGCACAAACACGCAGTGGCGACAAACTACATACATTTTTAAAAGCCTTTAAAAGCCTTTACAGGTTACCACATTAGATTCACGGAGGAGGTCTACTGCTAAAATTACTGCCCTCGATCTGACCTTCGCGGTGATACCTCACATGCATGGTACAATTGCTGTTTACATATGACGCCAGACCAACGCTTGTGTTCGCCTTTGCGCAAAAGAAGGGGGGGCAGGGGTGCTTTTTTTTTTTTTTTTTTTTTTTTTTAGTTTTTCTTTTTATTTAGCTTTTTTATTTTATTTTTAAACTGTTCCTTCCATTTTTTTTTTCTTAGTTGTCATTTTTATTGTTATCGCAGGGAATGTAAATATCCCCTATGATAGCAATAGGCAGTGACAGGTACTCTTTTTTTGAAAAAATTGGGGTCTATTAGACCCTAGATCTTTCCTGTGCCCTCAAAGCATCTGACCACACCAAGATCGGTGTGATAAAATGCTTTCCCAATTTCCCAATGGCGCGGTGGGTATGCCCACCATTAGAATACCTCCCTTCATCCACCCACTTCTAATGATGGGCATACATGCACCATTTATATATGCCGAAGCATGGGGGCATCCTCCCGCAAAAAAGTTATGCCACGTACACATGGTCGGACTTTTTTCGACCGTATGTACGTGGCATTAGGAGCAAAATCGCTCCTCCGCCCTCTGCTGCCCCCATGCTTCGGCATATATGCTCTTTTTTTTAACTGTGGTGGTGAAATCACCTCCTACAGCATTGGAGTCGCGGCTTTATGTATCGTGGGAGCAAACGCTGTTGCTGTCAAGATAAATAAATCCACGCTGCAACTGAATGGCGTACCTGCTAAGCAAATAATGGTTAACATTAAAACAAAGTAACATTACAGTATAACAGTAAGACCTTACCATACCATACCTGCAAAGCAAATACCAAAAAAAAAACATAGTAAAAAATAAAACATTTTGTTAACGCAACCGGTGCCTAAAATATATATATGCCGAAGCATGGGGGCATCCTCCCGCAAAAAAGTTATGCCACGTACACATGGTCGGACTTTTTTCGACCGTATGTACGTGGCATTAGGAGCAAAATCGCTCCTCCGCCCTCTGCTGCCCCCATGCTTCGGCATATATGCTCTTTTTTTTTAACTGTGGTGGTGAAATCACCTCCTACAGCGTTGGAGTCGCGGCTTTATGTATCGTGGGAGCAAACGCTGTTGCTGTCAAGATAAATAAATCCACGCTGCAACTGAATGGCGTACCTGCTAAGCAAATAATGGTTAACATTAAAACAAAGTAACATTAGAGTATAACAGTAAGACCTTACCATACCATACCTGCAAAGCAAATACCAAAAAAAAAACATAGTAAAAAATAAAACATTTTGTTAACGCAACCGGTGCCCAAAATATATATATGCCGAAGCATGGGGGCATCCTCCCGCAAAAAAGTTATGCCACGTACACATGGTCGGACTTTTTTCGACCGTATGTACGTGGCATTAGGAGCAAAATCGCTCCTCCGCCCTCTGCTGCCCCCATGCTTCGGCATATATGCTCTTTTTTTTTTAACTGTGGTGGTGAAATCACCTCCTACAGTGTTGGAGTCGCGGCTTTATGTATCGTGGGAGCAAACGCTGTTGCTGTCAAGATAAATAAATCCGCGCTGCAACTGAATGGCGCACCTGAAAACAAAAAAATGGTTAACAATAAAACATACCTGAAAAGCAAGCATGATAAAACATAATAAAACATTGCAGAATAGAATAGAGTAAAAAAGAGCAACAATAGAGAGAGAACAATAAAACGACAACTATTTTTGGTTTTTTATTTTATATTTTTTTTGGGGTTTTTTTTTTTTTGTACTTTTTTTTTTTATTTTTATTTTTTACACTTTTTTTTTAAACTATAACTATAATTTTAACTGTAACGGTCGGGTCTCAAAATGCGATGGCATTCTTGAGACCCTGTAACTATAATTTTAACTGCAACGGTCGGGTCTCAAAATGCGATGGCATTCTTGAGACCCTGTGAAAGTGTATCCTAGCCTGTGAAATGCTGTACCCTACGCTAATACCTCACTAGTTCGTGGTAGCGTTCAAAGCATTCACCAACGCAGAGACCAGGATTGTCAGGACAGCGTGGACAATAATAACGGGTGTCACGCCTAAATCCGCGCTTGCTACAGACACGACATCTTCTTTGGGGGGCTCGTTGGGTAGGGGTACTCTGGAGGACATGAGGATAATGCCTCTCATGCAGCCGGCTTACTGCATTTGGTAGGGGATGGTGAGGTGTGGAATCGCCTGGATACAGGAGTTCCATGACAACCGCTCCCTGGAATTCAAGGAAGGGTAACGTCCCGCCTGAAGCTCCGTATAGCACATGAGCATTCAGCAAAGCCAATTGGAATAAATAAATAGACACTTTTTTGTACCAGCGTCTAGCCTTACGGACAACTAGGTACGGCGCCAACAACTGGTCGTTGAGGTCCACCCCCCCCATATTAAGGTTGTATTCGTGGACACAGAGGGGTTTCGTCACAACACCAGCCGCCGTACGAATTTGGACTGTCGTGTCTGCATGAAGGGAGGTAAGAACGAAAACATTCCTATTATCCCTCCACTTCACAGCGAGCAAATTATTACACTTGAAGCAGGCTCTCTCCCCCAGCCTAAGAGGGGAATCTACAAGCCGCTGGGGAAAGCCCCGGCGATTAGGTCGCACGGTGCCACATGCTCCAATCTGATGATCAAACAAGTGACTAAACAGTGGCACGCTCGTGTAATAATTGTCCACGTACAAGTGGTACCCCTTTCCGAATAAGGGTGACACCAAGTTCCACACTATCTTGCCAGCGCTCCCTATGTAATCTGGACAGTTCTCCGGCTCTACGTGACTATCTTTTCCCTCATAAACCGAAAAGCTCCACGTATAGCCTGTTGCCCTGTCACAGAGCTTGTAGAGCTTGACCCCGTATCTGGCACGCTTGCTGGGAAGGAACTGTTTGAAAGACAAGCGGCCAGAAAACTTAATCAGGGACTCGTCAACGCAGACAACTTGATTGGGATTAAACAAGGCTGCAAAACGTTGGTTGAAGTGGTTTATGAGGGGCCGAATTTTGTAGAGCCGATCAAATTCAGGGTCTCCACGAGGACGACAAAGTTCATTGTCACTGAAGTGCATGAACCGCAAGATCTGTTCGTATCGTGCCCTGGACATGGAGGCAGAGAACACGGGCATATGGTGGTGCGGTGAGGTGGACCAATAAGACCTCAGAGTCGGGAATTTGTGTATGCCCATGTTGAGGGAAAGGCCCAGAAAGGTCTTAAATTCGGAAACCGTAATTGGTTTCCAATCTCTGGCAAGGGAAGGCACTTGGGGATTAGCGGCGATGTGTTGACCAGCGTATATATTACTTTGGTCCACAATAGATCTATAGAGATCTTCCGTGAAAAACAGCGAATAAAAATCGGATGGCTTAAAATCAGCTGTTTCCACCTGAATACCGGGTTGGCCAGTGAATGGGGGAAGTACGGGTTCTGCAGAAGTGGTGGGCACCCAATCAGGATTGGCGAATTCTGCAGGAAGGACACTATGTGATCGACGGACCTGCCTTTGTCTTCTTCTTGGTGGCAGCGGGACACTACTTGTGCTTGCCACCTCGCCAGCTTGAACTGCACTTATGGGACTCGCCACGTCACCAAGTGTTACTGCAGTGCTGGTTTGACTACGTCCAGGGTGTACTAGGCCGCTGGTGCTTGCCAGTTCACCAGAAGGAATAGCGGCGCTAGTACTTCTCTGCTCCATACGAGAGACCTGCGGTTCCTGCACCTCAACAACATCAGAAGATCGGGATCGGGTACGCCTGACCTTAGCAGGGACCACACCTTCGTCGCCAGAGCTATCTGTCATGGAGCCGCTGTCGTCTACTGGATCGTATTCTGAGCCTGATTGTGACAGATGAGTGACCTCCTCTTCACTATCTGACATACTCAGAAACAAGTAGGCCTGTTCACTAGTGTACTTGCGATTTGCCATTTTGGGCTCTAAATTTAGTAGTACACTAGTGAGATTCACAGGAAAAAAAGCTCCTAGGCTGCTGGCAACTGAATCAAAACGCTACCAAAAAAACTGTTAGCGATCGCAGGGATCAGGCCTGACTCTGCGAACGCTGCAGTTATGTGTGCTTAGTGTTTTGGAAGTGACAGTGATCGATCGATACTGCACTTGGGTGGGCTGGGCTGGGCTGGGCGGAGGGGGAAAACGCAGGTGCTAGCAGGTATCTGGGCTGATCCCGCTAACAATGCGTTTTTTGGAACCCTAAACTGCTGGGACGCTAGTATAGATCTGATCAGATCAGATATTGATCTGTTCAGATACTATACCACTAAGGGAGGTGTATGCTTTGCGCGTGGGTGTTTGCGGTACTGGCACTAACCTGGGGCGACGCAGACCTTATTTGACCCTAAAACCTAATTGATATCACCCGCCGGGCGATCAGGGGGTTAAACCGATAGTTGGGTAATAAATGGCGGGTGCCCTGACAGTATAAAAAAACAAGCTAACTAACCAGCGTCACCCGTAACAGTTATACGGTGATCACTGGTGAAAGGGTTAACTAGGGGCAATCAGGGGGTTAAAACCTTTATTAGGTAATATATGGGGGTACCTGACACTATATAAAAACCTGACGGGGAACCTAAATAACTAAATAACTAACTGGCTAACCAGCGTCACCAGTGACACTTATACTGTGATCACTGGTGAAAGAGTTAACTCTAGGGGCAATCAAGGGGTTAAAACCTTTATTTAGGTTGTAATATGGGGGTACCTGACCTATAAACCTATTTATAATCCTATATAAACCTGGCGGTTACCTAAAAAAAAAACTGGCTACCTAGCGGCACCAGTGACACTAATAGAGCGATCAAAAAAAACGATCGCTTAGTGACACTGGCAAAAGGGGGTGAAAGGGTTACCTAGGGGGCAATCAAGGGGTTAAACCTTTATTGGGGGGGGGGGGGGGTAGGGGGCTACCTTGGACCTAAAGGGGCCTAAAACTAACTGCCCTGACAGTTATTGCAGTCACACTGACACTAAATGCAGTGATCAGTAAAATAAATGATCACTGCAATCAGTGACACTGTGACTGGGGGGGCAGGGGGTGATCTGGGGGGTGATCAGGGGGTGACAGGGGGGTGAAATATGTGCCTATGTGTGCCTGGTGTCAGTGTAGTGTTGGTGCACTAACCTGATGTCTTCTCCGCTCGGCGTCCCGGTCAGAAAGACCGACACGAGGAGCGTGACATCACTTCCCCTTGCCTGTGTTTACAATTACACAGGAAGGGGAAGGAAGCGGACGAATCTCATTGGCCAGAGCGATCGGGAGGGGGTGGCCAGAAACGACTGGCCGTTACCTCGTCCCGCATCGCTTCTGAAGCCATCCCGACCGTCCCCGCCGGCGGAGGGGGGTCCGATCGGACCCCCCAACCGCCGGAAGAATGTCACGTACAGGTACGTGATTCTGCCTGTACGTGCCATTCTGCCGACGTATATATACAGGGGGCGGTCGGGAAGTGGTTAAAATTCATATGCAATCCCCTCACATAAGTGCACTAAAACCAGCAGTGCACCACCTTAAAAGTACTTTTATTAGATCCAGATGCATGCCCCCTTTAGGACAGAGACCTCAGCATCACCAATCAGTGTAATCCAGCGACTACTTCCAGGTAACATAACGTCACTAGGCTCCGCCCTGACAAGTTGTGTCACCGTCCTCGTGACTTCCTCCTCTTTGAAGTTTTAGTACAGTATCAATAACAGATTTAGCGACCTCTATGTCCTTTAGGACCTTGGTTTAAAACAGCCATTTTGTTAAATCCAGTGACTGAAAAGCAAGATGGAATAGAGGGGCTTGACACAGCCAGTGTGGCTTGTTGACCAGGTTCTTCTGGACCAGTTTGGTGCAATGAGAATCACCACTTCTCTTGCTCTATTCTGCAGACTAGGCATAGCCAAATTTGCACTGGAGGGCAGGCATATATTAGCCTGAACTGATAACAGAGAATTATCAAAGCATCTGATGCCAGTGCTACAGTTTTCTTAATCCAGGCCAGAAACAGAGGTAACTTGTTGAATCTGGAGGCCAGGATATTAGCAACCCCCCAGGCTCCCCCCATCTCTGACATATCAGGTTGAAGATGTCGGGGTGAAGGACCCATTCCTCCTTGGTCCAGGTGGTGATGGCTGAAGTAATCCGCTTTCAAGTGGTCTACTCCTGGGATGTGGACAGCAGAATTTGCTGGACAGTAATTCTCAGTCCATGAGATGATCAGACCTGGCTCCTTCAAGGCTGCTCGACTCCTAATACAGCCCTTGGTAACAGATGTAGGCCACAGGCATGGTGTTGTCTGACTGCAATCTGACTGGATGTTCTTGCAGAAGGAGTCTCCAGTGGTGCAAAGCCACCCTTTTCACTATGAGTTCCAGGATATTGATGGAAAGCTTGACTTCCACCAAGCAGGTTGCTCAAATTGTGAAGCAGTAGAACACATTATGACACAGTCATGATAGATGGAGATAGATATATATTTAATAACACACACACACATACACAGTGGATATAAAAAGTGTACACACCCCTGTTAAAATGTCAGGTTTCTGTGATGTAAAAAAAAAAAAAAAAAAAATTGAGTAAGATAAATCATTTCAGAACTTTTCCACCTTTAATGTGACCTATAAACTGCACAACTCAATTTAAAAACAAACTAAAATCTTATGGGGAGGAGTAAAAATAAAAAAAAATAAAATAATGTGGTTGCATAAGTGTGTACACCCTCTTATAACTGGGAATGTAGCCGTGTTCAGAATTAAGCAATCACATTCAAACTCATGTTAAATAGAAGTACCGTATATACTCGAGTATAGGCCGACCTGAATATAAGCCGAGGCCCCTAATTTACCACAAAAAAATGGGAAAAACGTATTGACCCGAGTATAAGCCGAGGGTGAAAAATGCAGCAGCTACTGTAAGTGAAAAAAAGAGGGTCAGCAAATGCCCAGCTGCATGTCCCCTGTGTCCTGTACAAACCCCCCTGTGTCCCCATTGCAGCCTACCTGTGCCGATCTGTGCCGATCTGCATGTCCTGGGGGGTCCTGTGTAGTATCCCTCCCTGTGCGATCTGTCTGCTACCAGTGTCCACCATTGCAGCCTCGATCTGTGTCACCCCACAGTGTGTAAGGCGCCATTCCAAGATACAAAAGCCGCGCCTCCTCCTCGTCCGTGAAAGGAGGAACACTGTTTTCCCAGCAGTCAGTGTGCAGTGTTCCGCCTATCACGGACGTCCTCTCATCCTCGTCCATGAGATGAGAATGACAGGACGTCCGTGATAGGTGGAACACTGCACACTGACTTACTGCTGGGAAAATTTGTGTTCCTCCTATCACGGATGAGGAGGAGGCGCGGCTTTTGAACACTGCCGTCTGTCTGCATGACACGCTGTTCATGTAGGCAGACGGCGGTGACTCGAGTATAAGCCGAGGGGGGCACTTTCAGCCCTAAAAAAAGGGCTGATAATCTCGGCTTATACTCGAGTATATACGGTAGTTCAAACCTGCCATCATTTAAAGTGCCTCTGATTAACCCCAAATACAGCAAAAGCCATTGTCCGCAGAGAGCTTCCAAAGCATCAGAGGGATCTCATTGTTAACAGGTATTAGTCAGGAGAAGGGTACAAAAGAAAAAATTTCCAAGACAGTCATCAAGTGGAGAAAATATGGCACAACAGTGACATTACCAAGAACTGGACATCCCTCCAAAATTGATGAAAATACCAGAAGAAAACTGGTCAGGGAGGCTGCCAAGAGGCCTACAGCAACATTAGAGGACCTGCAGAAATATCTGGCAAGTACTGGCTGTGTGGTACATGTGACAGCAATCTCCCGTATTCTTCATATGTCTGGGCTATGGGGTAGAGTGGCAAAATGAAAGCCTTTCCTTATGAAGAAAATTATTCAAGCCCGGCTAAATTTTGCATCTAAAGTTTACCATAAGCATGTGGGAAAATGTGTTATGGTCTGATGAAACCAAGGTTGAACTTTTTGGCCATAATTCCAAAAGATAAGTTTGGTGCAAAAAAACTGCGCTTCACCAAAAGAACACCATACCCACAGTGAAGCATGGTGGTGGCAGCATCATGCTTTGGTTTTTTTTTTCCTTCAGCTGCAACAGGTGCCTTAATCAAGGTAGAGTGAATTATGAACAGTTCTGAATACCAGTCAATATTGGCATAAAACCTTAAGGCTTCTGCTAGAAAGCTGAACATGAAGAGGAACTTCATCTTTCAGCATGACAACGACCCAAAGCATACATCCAAATCAACAAAGGAATGGCTTTACCAGAAGATGATTAATGTTTTGGAATGGGCCAGCCAGAGCCCAGACCTGAATCCGATTGAAAATCTGTGGGGTGATCTGAGGAAGGCTGTGCACAGCAGATGCCCTCGCAATCTGACACATTTGGAGTGTTTTTGCAAAGAAGAGTGGGCAAATATTGTCAAGTTAAGATGTGCCATGCTGATACTCATACCCAAAAAGACTGAGTGCTGTAATAAAATCAAAAGGTGCTTCAACAAAGTACTGTATTCGTTTAAGGGTGTGCACACTTGTACAACCATATTATTTTGTTTTTACAAATGAGTTGTACAGTTTATAGGTCACATTAAAAAGGTAAAAAGTTGTGAAATGATTTATCTTTGTCTATTTTTTTCACTTTTCTAATCCACTAATTATGCAAGGGATCATATTCCCTACAAAAGGACTGTTTTTACAAGCTTTACCAGACAAAATAACTAGTTAGTCATCATGGACATACTTCTGACTTTAAATGAACTTGGCCTTTGCACCCTGAAGGAAGATCCTGAAGATGGCCTGTTTGATTGGCTGAAACGAGCGTTGAGGTTGGTCCGCAGCATCGTGTCATCAACCAGTATACCGTGGCAGCGGCATACCACTGCATTTGGGCAGATTTCCTGGGAACTTACCTGCTGTTCACACTGGGTGCCTGGTTTACAGGATTATATGGAATAAGTGTATTAAAAACGTTGCTGCGCAATGAGCCTTTTTCTGTCATTTGCATGAGGAACATCTACCCCAAACACCACTAGTATATAGAGGAATGTGGCCCCCTTTATATATCCAGTCATATGGGGAAGTATCGATCCTGAACCACATCAGTCCACAGAAAATCCATGGGGACTGCCCCACATGCATGTTTGACCAAACTATAAATAGTTGGTCTATTTGGGGCACTGTCCTGTGAGCACATATCAAGCACGGATTCATATTTACTTTGTAGAGCACGAGCACTTTAATTGGGATTTGGAACTTTTTATTGCTTCAGGTTTACTGATCATTGCAACAAATCTTCTGTATGGGACTTTCTAGCAAATTTTTAAAAAACGCACCAGGTTTCAAAAGTGATATTTAACATTTGTGGCACTTTGCGCGGTATATTATTATATTATTATTTTTAATCCATACAACTGGTCTGGTCCCCCCCCCCCAGTCAAAAAACAGATTGTTTTGCATGGTATAAGAAAGGCAAAGGGTACAAGGTAAGCATTGTGAACGCACAAAACCTGGACAGCGGGTAGCAGATAAGTTTGATGTCCTAGGGTGAAGAAAATCAATGTAGGTGAGCAGCAGGAAAAGATCAAAGTTTGGAGTGCCACATGGCTCTTTCTAGGCAGCAGCAACAGCGGGGAGATCCGCTTACAGCTGTATAGGAAAAATGAGCAAGGAGTGTGCAACAGTCTACCCAACTGGTGAGGTTGGCCACACCATTCCCACAGCATTAACCCTTTCAAGGGGTTAACAGCAGCGCCCAGTCCAGCAGGTATTGTGGCACTCCAAAAGCCAATCGAAGGATGGCCATGCTGGATAACTGGAATCAAGGAGACAAGGCTACAGCAAGAACATTGCGAAGAGTCCTGATTAAATATAATATTTGAAGAAAAAGAGGCACTACCAGAAAACTATGCTCATATGCTGGTAGGTGGAAGGGTTATCCTGGGCTGGTCTACAGTTAGTTAGTTTGTCAGTGTCCAATCCTCCTGTAGGTGGCAGAATAACCCAAGGGTTAAAGACGTCCAATGTCCCTCAAGGATGAGAAAGAAATATAGATGCCATTGATGCCTGGTTTTCATGCAGACCCGCTTACTTCAGTAGTTTCAATCAATGACCAAGAACAACTATGCAAGGAAGAATTGCCAAACTTTCTAAGAGGCTCAGCATTAGAGCCAGGCAAGTGGCAAGAGACCAGCAGTGGTAGCTTACGTATTACTCCCATAGCAGGTTGGCTTAACGTCAAAATAAGACCTGCAAGTCATAGAAACTATACAGGCTGGCAAATAAAAGTAAAAAATAATTAACCAATACATCCCCCACACAATTGCCAATAGAACTTCAATTTTTGGATGCAGATGCCAAATTATGGCTGTTGTAGCCTTGCCCAGACTATGCCACACTTTGCAGCTTGCAGTGTTCAGGCAGTGCCCTGCTGTGTTACTTTGAATGGCAGTAACCTTGGTTGCAGGGTATCAAACCAAAGATAACAGCTCTCTCGCCAGTAATTTCTGTGCGCATCATTCCCGCAGGCTAAACAAGATAAATCTATCCATGTATGGGCAGAGTTTGCTCAGGATGATACACTTTCTGCATGACTTACTGTGATTTTGTTTCATCTCTGGAGTTGTTCAACAGGGATTCATTTCCAGGAAGCATATTAAAAATGCACCAAAGATTGCAAAGATAACTAGAGGGAAACCGGTTTTAAATCACCCAAATAAACAAATATTCATCAGTCAAAAGACAAAAGTGTAGCATCTATTTTCATTCCTGACCACATTTTGGTCATGATAGAGATTTAATTATATATATATATATATATATATATATATATATATATATATATATATATATATAATCTAGCTATCATGACTGTGTCATAAGGTGTTCTACTGCTTCACAATTTGAGCAACATGCTTGGTGGAAGTCGAGCTTTCCATCAATATCCTGGAGCTCATAGTGAAAAGGGTGGCTTTGCACCACTGGACACTCCTTCTGCAAGAACATCCAGTCAGAGTGCAGTCAGACAACACCATGCCTGTGGCCTACATCTGTTACCAAGGGCTGTATTAGGAGTCGAGCAGCCTTGAAGGATCATCTATCATGTGTGTATGTCCAACCAAATTTTTTTTTTTCGTATTTGAGAGATATTTCCTCCCCCAGACAGAAAGTGAGGGGAATTCGATCTACAATCACAAGACAGATGGTAATAAACATGCTTTTCTTTTTTGACAGTAGGGAAAGGCTAGAATCTGTCATATTTGTATTTATGTCTGTGTCCCTGTAGCAGCTTTTCCATCACTTCCTGTGTAATAAAACTTTGTCAGTAAGACAGGAAGTGAGGGGGAATCATTTCAACAGAGATAAGAATTAGTCATAGAAACTGGACAGGAGTTCCAATTATTTCTCATTCTATTCAAAACTAGAAAAATGGTTTACGTCTCGACATACATTCAAAGCAAGGTGAACTATTTAAAGCCTTCCCAAAGACATGTAAGCTATGGGGAAAAACTACATTTTAAATGGCTTTTTAGACTTACTGTTTCTCACATAACAGCTTGCAAGAGAGGATTTCCGGAGCAACTCCATTCCCAGCTCTTGTAACTTACTGCAGCCTTCTCCACTGCCTGTTGCAAGCGAATCCAGCGAGTCCAAGTCTCCGACAGTGTTCAGCTGGCCTTCACTAGCATTGCTACTTCTGACATCACATAACTGGCTCTTCACAGCAGATAGTTTGCTGCGCACCTCAAGCACCTGGGACTTATACCTCTTTAGCATTTTCAAATCAGGAGAGACTCGCCAAGAAGTATGCTGTGCACGCGTGTCCCTGTCCTTGCGGGAACAGGACGCTGGAGAGAAAAGCAAATGTGTTTTAGTACACAATTGATATTTACAATTTTTAAAGATGTACTCAGTAGTGAACATTGAACTTCAAAAGTAGAGCAGTTTTTATAAGCAAATACGGTTACGAGTCAACAGGGCCACCTGTCTTCCCCAATGAACAAAAGTATTTCTACAGTATAGCTGCTAAAAGAGATGGAGATATACACACACACACACACACGAGATCAAAATTAGACAACAACCTACAATTTCCTAAATTTCAAGGTCACTACTTAGTCCTATTTGAAATGATCTAAACAAGAGTAAAAGCACAGTTTTGTTTAGCATATTTCATGAGATACATATATTTTGAAGCACGGAATAAAAAGCTTCAATGAGATATAAAAATCCTATTTTTTCAAAACAGCTTACCTGTAAAATCCCTTTCTTTGAAGCACATCACTGGACACAGAGCCATAGTAGTTACTATGTGGGTTATAGGCCACCTTCATGTGATGGACACTGGCACACCCAAGACAGGAAGTCCACTCCCTATATAACCCCTCCCACTACTGGGAGTACCTCAGTCTTTGTAGCAAAAAAATACACGTGTATACTAGAAAGAGGGGCGGGACCTCTGTGTCCTGTGATGTACTTCAAAGAAAAGGATTTTACAGGTAAGCGGTTATAAAAATCCTATTTTCTTATCGTACATCACGGCACACAGAGCCATAGTAGTTACTATGTGGGATGTCCCATAGCAATGCCAACTGAGGGGAGGGCAACATTGCAGACTAGAGGGCAACAGAACAGAATTAGGGCAACATGAGACTAGAGGCTATTTAAATATCAAAAAATATATTAATTAATAACAAGCAGCACTTGCTGGAAGAAATAAATATGGATAATAATTGTTGCTGATAAATAAATTACCAATAAATAAGAGATCTGATGATTACGAGTACATACAATAAATATGTAAAAAATAGGAAGGTAAAAATTATGTGGCGCTTGCTAGTAAGAAGGATGCCAATCCTCAGGGGGGGGCTCCAAAGGATGGTTCCCTAAAAGCGTCTGAAAGTTAATAATTTGAAAAATCCACAATGTATAGCAAAAGATAATGCTATACAAATAAACTCAATCATAAAGTGCATCAAATAGTGAAATAAACATTCCTGTGCAAGGTAATATTGTGCAAAATAGACAATAAAGTGCGTACAATATCTTATAAAAAAAACACTTTTCATAAATACGTAAAAATTCATAAATCGTATATAAATAAGTGAAACCGTAATTAAAAGACTGGTATTGAATAACCAAAAAAATATTGTGCAAATAAGCGTGTGCAAATAATGCCAAACGAAAAGTGCAGTAATTGCGAAACAAGTCCAAAATACCATGTGCAAATATGGCCAAAAAGAAAAGTGCAGCAATTGCAAAAAATGCTGATTAGTGCAGTGATCCAAAATAATTGTGCTCAAATGCAACAGTCCAATGCAGTCTCTATGTGTAGTAATTTCTTATGTGAAGTGAATCCTCCAAATAGCAGTAAGCTCCTTAGGCTAAATAGCAGTGATCTCCTCCATGCAGTATAGTGTGCCAATCCTTGTAGTTTCCCCCAGCCTCTTACCTATAAGTAAGGGTTAAAACAGCCTTACACTGACACAGCCAGAGATCTCTTCCTCCTCTTGATCATTCAAATTCTTTAATTACGGTTTCACTTATTTATATTTTTATACGATTTATGAATTTTTACGTATTTATGAAAAGTGTTTTTTTTTATAAGATATTGTACGCACTTTATTGTCTATTTTGCACAATATTACCTTGCACAGGAATGTTTATTTCACTATTTGATGCACTTTATGATTTAGTTTATTTGTATAGCATTATCTTTTGCTATACATTGTGGATTTTTCAAATGATTACCGTATTTATCGGCGTATAACACGCACAGGCGTATAACACGCACATTCATTTTAAGAGGGAAGTTTCAGGAAAGAAACGTACATTTTAAATTAGGAACTTTGAAGCAAAATAAGGATCAGTGCCCATCTACAGCCTGACCATTGCCATCAATGGAGCTTGATCAATGCCCATCTGCAGCCTCGCCATTGCCATTAATGCAGCAGCCTCGCCATTGCCATCAATGCAGCCTGATCAATGCCCATCTGCAGCCTCGACAGATTACATACAGTGAGAATCTCCTATGATAGACAGAACAGTGGTCCAATAGTGGCCCAGGAGACGGGACTTCCTATTACAGAGGCCGCCAAGTAAACAGGAGATTCTTACTGTATGTAATCTGACGGTGCTCGTCCCGCTCCTCTCCCTGTCCCCTCTGAAGCAACTAAAATGTAAGTATTGGCGTATAACACGCACACGCTATTTGTACCCGATTTTCATGATGAAAAAGTGAGTGTTATATGCCAATAAATACAGTAACTTTCAGACGCTTTTAGGGAACCATCCTTTGGAGCCCCCCCCCTGAGGATTGGCATCCTTCTTACTAGCAAGCGCCACATCATTTTTACCTTCCTATTATTTACATATTTATTGTATGTACTCGTAATAATCAGATCTCTTATTTATTGGCAATTTATTTATCAGCAACAATTATCATCCATATTTATTTCTTCCAGCAAGTGCTGATTGTTATTAATTAATATATTTTTTGATATTAAAATTTTTTGCTGGCGCCCCATTTTATACATATTTGTATATATTTATTTTTACTGACCATTGGTGTGTGAACACTCTGATGGTGGCCGCAGCAGTTGTTATATATTGATTCGCTTTTTTATCCCTTATTGGTTTGCGCAGCTGGTTCTCCCCCTTTTTACATGAGACTAGAGGAGTTATACTGCTGCCTGCAGCACACTACGCCCAAAGGCGATATCCTCATGCCTTTTTACATTCACCTGCTAAAATCTGGTAAATGTATGGACTGAAGACCAAGGTTGAGGCCTTGCAGATTTGAACCATGGAAGCTTGGTGATGCACCCCCACAAAGCACTAACAGGGCAATGTTAATGTGCAAGGCCATTTCTGATCTGGGCCACTTCTCTTGGACAGTTGCCTCTTCCAGGACTGCCCAACCCAAAAAAAAAAGAAAAAAAGAAGGTTGGCATATGTGATCACTTCCCAGGTAACTGAAGGATTTTCTGCTTTGCAGATTTTTGGTTATTAACCATAAACTGAGGCTCCGGCACACCCAGCCTACAGCACATGGTATTTCCAGGCGGTCTCCCATCCAGGCATTATCCAGGCCTGACCCTGCTTAGCCTCCAAGATTCGACGAGATCAGGCGCTTTTAGGGTGATGTGACCGTAGGCTTTTGAGTCAGACACATTCAGACTCCTGGCTTAATGTTGCAAAAAATTTCCCTTTTACCTACTGACTCAAAGATCTTTGCTAGGGTTGCTGGGAGACTTCATACAGTTATTTCCACTTTGGTATAAAATGACCAAACAGGATTTATGCCAGGAAAGGCCAAAGACATAAATATCTGGAGGTTGTTCACTAACATCTGTCACGGCCTCCAGGGGTGGCTCGGGAGTTGTGCCGTCACTGGATGTCGAGAAGGCATTTGACTCCATTGAGTGGGAGGTACCTGCGGGAGGTCTTAGGCTTGATTCATACTTCCGCATTTTTACTGCTTTTTGCATTTTGCAGATTTGCTCTACAGAACGTGTACCATAGGAAACCATGTTAAATGGGACGTAGTGCAAATCTGCAAAAAGCACTAAAACGGCATAGGTGTGAATCAAGCCTCACGCAGATTCGGTTTTGGCCCAATCTTTGTTTTGTGGATTCATAGTCTATACAGTATAGGTCACACTCAGCCAGAGTTTGTACCAATAGTAACCTGTCTTTCCCCTTTGTTCTCCATCAGGGGACCCAGCAGGGCTGCCCTCTTTCGCCAGTTCTTTTCCCCCCCTGGGATTGGAGCCCTTGGCCTGTTTGAGGAGATTATCTGAGTTGATCCAGGGGTTGCTGGTGGGTGATTGTGAAGAGGATAGCTATGTATGCCAATGAGGCCCTGTTGCACCTTGGAGATTGTACATCGTCCTTACGGGCAGCACTGGATATTATAGGAGGTTTTCTGCGCTTACTCCGGGATCCGATTTAATTGGGACAAATCACTGCTCTTCCCTCTCGCCCCTAGCACCTCCACTTCGATCACTTTTTCCCCCAATAAAAACAGCATCTAAATTTAAGTATGTGGGGATAGAGATACAGCAGGATCTGATCTTCTATGCCACCGGCAACCTTCTCCCCATCTTGAGCCATCTCCAAAGTAGGTGCCTTTCCTGGTCTACTCTTCCCCTAAGCACAATAGGACGGGTTAGTTTACTTAAAATACATTTTTCTACCTAAATTCCTTGATTTTTTTTTTTTTTAGGCAAACTGCCTATCCTGAAATCCTTTTTAATTAGATTGGATAGCATATTTGTCCTGTTGACGGTTATCATTGAGAGGGAAATTAAAAGAAAGCCCCACATTTTGAGTTGCCACCAATACAGGAATAGGAGAACTCTTCCAATGAGCACACTAGTTCTGGCGACACCCAGGGATTCCCTTACTTTGGACAGATTTCCTCTTACTTTCAGTTTTAGTTTTGGGATAGGAGGTGAAGTAAAATTTCCCCAATGGAACACGTGGAAAAACAAAACTGACAGGGGTTTTAATCCGTCCTTACCCAATCTAAAATAAAATAAAATTAATTGAGTTCTACTTTAATTAAAGCGTGAAGACGTGAAGCTAGAAGCTGAATAATTATGCACAGCTGCTCCAGTTTTAGTAAAATTACCCCCCACAGTATTTTCAGTAAATATAGGTTTTGAGTCATTACAGAAGTGTTTACAGTAATTGTTTTTATGGACTATACATTTATAAATTGTTTGCCGATTTATATAATTTTTTCTGTATTAAATTTCATCCAATTCCAAAATCCAATTACCTTTCCTCCCATACATGTTGAAATAAAATATCAGCTACACAAAAAGAGTGCATTGTTTTTAATACATCAGAAGATTTGCACTGTGAGAAGTAAAGGACAACCATTGTGTAGCACTAACACCAACACACACTAACATCATGCAAAATATGCTGACCTCTTACGCTTGTGGTTAAACATTTCTCAAAAGACAATATATTTACTTTCCACTGAATAAAAAAAATAAATGCAATGCAAGTACCTGAGGACTGAAAAAGTGATGCAGGAGGTCTAGGTTGCAAGCTCCAAAGATTCTCAACACTATTTCGGTCTTTGAGGTCGAGTAAATGAATAAGAATAAGAGGGTCTAGGTCCAATAAACTACTGCTGCTGGAAGCACTTATGTTCCCAGATCGCCTGCAGTTTCTGCTGCCACCATATGTATGATTACTTGCTAAAAAGAGAAAATAGAACATTTTTAAAGGATAAGCACATCTATAGGAGAAAAAAACTGCATTTATTATTTATTTTTTGCAAAAGAGCCTGCGAAGCTTTGCAACCACCAATCAATGAATGAATCGCAGGTGCAGTGCACAGGTTCCCGCTGAGTCTCCCCCAGTTCCTTGTCCATACCAAGTTACATACTGTCAGTTACAGAGCTGGAGGAAGTATCAGTTGGATTACAAGTGCAGTGATCACCGCACTTGCATTCCATTGATCAATACAAGTCCATCTGCTGCGGTGGCAGATGGGATCTGGAGGTCAATTCATTCCAGGTCACATGGAGACCCACACAGCTGCACAAAATTTAAAAGTGACAGAGGTCGTCAGGGAGAGGTACTCTAGTTTAGGGTGGGCAGGTTTTTTGGAACCATGTTACATTGTGAATATGGGTGTAACATGGTCCAAAAAAAAGGTGGCATTAGCCTTTAAGTGAAAAGACTTAAAAAAGCTAAACCAGTTAAATGTATAGTGAAGGAAGAGAACGCCAAAAGCACCTGGTTTAAGTCTAAAAGAAACAGCCCAAAAATCTAGTGAGTACAAAAATACTAGGTAACGTTGCACCACTAGACTAATGGGTGCTGGCACTGCAGTCTTTCAAAATGGCTTTACATTTTTCAGTCTCAGGGACAATCATTCTGATCCTGGCTTTCTTCAAAAAGTATGCAGTACAGAAATTTAAAGTGGAAGTAAACCCTCCTATTGTTTTCAGTCAAGGAAGTGGTCATCTTGGCCTCTAATAATTCAACTACCAATAATGCTGCACACATGTGATCAGTTATGACAGTTCACAACCAATGTGAAAGTTACATTCCCGGCATGGCAGAAATGCTAAGTGTTTTATGAAACTGGGTTTACTCCCGCTTTAAACTCTTCAGACTTGGCTGAAGGATCTGGATGATGGTCCTGGAGCCTGCATCTTTTACATGGTCAGTGTTGGATGCAATGGAAACAGCCTCCTCACAGGGTGAGTCCATGATGCCCTGCACTCATAGTTCATCCAGAGTCTGTCGTCTCTGAAGACTGAGTGCACATTTTGGTAAAAGGGAATTACTGTGGGGAAATACTGGGGAGGAGTATTCAATCCTTAGCAGATTTTTAATTATCAAGGTCCTGAAGCAGCTTAAAAAATATTAGCCCAGAGTTGGAATTTAATACTTTAACGGTCACAGATATTCCCATATGTTGGAAAATGTCAGTACATGCAATGATGTCAAACACTGCCGAAGTCCGAATAAAATGTCACAGGAGAACGTACTGTGTCATTTTCAAAGCCAGTTACAGGTCTACCCCATGGGCATTACTGTATATATACACAGGTGATACAAGCCTAAAGTAGGCCATAGATGGGTATTTGTTTTTTTCTTGAGCCAGCAGGCTGAACAAAAGAACCAATAGATTTCTACATCCACACAAACCTAGAGGATGGAGGAATCGATCCTTCTGCTGAGCAAGGACAGCCATACAAATGATTGAAATTTGGCCAATCCCTGCTGAACTAGCTGAATTTCAATCAGTGTATGGCCAGCTTGTAGCTGATGTTCGAACAAATCCTAACTATACTTAAACCTGCTCACACCCCCATTTTAAGCCTATTCCATCTACCCTGTAAAAGGAAAGAAGTCTATACTTAACCGTGCTGAGGGCACCCCTGTCTGGTCACATGACCTCCCCAGCGTCCAGCTTCAGTCAAGAGGAGAGACTGCCGACAAAGGCTGCAGAGCCTATGCAGTGTCGTCAGCTACAGGCTTACTATGGGACATAGGTCGTCGGCTGTCCCTGCTCTACACTGAAGCTGACCGCTGGGAGCAGATCATGTGACAGGACTGGAGCGCCCTCAGCATAGCTAAATATAGACTTTTTCCATTACCATAGTTAGATTAGGCATTGAGTGGGGGTGGGAACAGGTTTAAGTATGGTTTTGAAATAAATGGACTTCCACTTTAAGTCACTTAAACCACTTAACCCCTGGAAGGTTTTACCCACTTCCCGACCAGAGCACTTTTTACAATTTGGCACTGCGTCGCTTTAACTGGTAATTGCGTGATCATGCAATGCTGCACCCAAACAAAATTTGCATCTTTTCTTTCCACAAATAGAGCTTTCTTTTGGTACCATTTGATCACCTCTGCATTTTTTATTTTTTGTGCTATACACAAAAAAGTGCGACAATGTTAAAAAAAAAAATATATCAATATTTTTTTACTTTCTGCTATAATAAATATCCCCAAAAATGTTTTTAAAAAAACATAAATTTCTTCATCAGTTTAGGCCAATATATATTCTTCTACATATTTTTCAAACTATGGGAAAACATCAGTGCTATAAAAATGCACCGATTACTGTGTAAATTACACTGGTAGAGAAGGGGGTTAACACTAAAGGGCGCTCAAGGGGTTAAATGTGTGTTCCCTCAGTGTGTTTTAACTGTATGGGGATAGGACTGAGTAGGAGAGGAGACATTTCGCTGTTCCTACTTACTAGGAACAAAGTACATGTCTCCTCTCCTCTGACAGTACAGGGATTTGTCTGTTTATATACAAATCCCCGTGCTGTCGCTTGTGCTCACGATCGCTCATGGCTGGCGGCCATGCGCATGGGGTCACACTCGCCCTATATAGGGCTTCGCGCAGTGGTGCCATTGTGCCGCAGTAAATGTACGCAAGCCGATCGTAAAGAAAAAAAAAAAATTCTTAGCTACGATTCTTAGCTAAAGTAATTTAGAATATTCAAGCTTGTCACATGTAAAATACTTGGATTAGTAAGATTTAAGAATGTGTATGGAGAATAAATTGCTTTTACACAAAAAAAAAAAAAACATTAAGTTTTAGAGTTTACAAGTAAAGAGGAAGCATGGAATTGGGTGCCTGCTGATTAAAGTTTTAGTACAGCAAACACTCAGAAAAGAGGCAGACATGTTCCAAGGTCCTATTTTTAGTCAGCTAACTATACAATGAGGAAAAATACAAAGCCCTGTAGAAGCTAGTGTGCAGAAGTGGCAACTCTGTGTGGATCCAATTGATCAGTACTGTACTCTCAGGTGATGAAAAGGCACACGCTGGTGCTTTTAAAAAGCTGAAATTGGAACAGGTCTGTGCAGTGTGCTGTAATGTGCGTTGGCAGAGGGACTCCTCTTGCTGGCAGGTTGTTTTTTTTATAACATTTCTTGTTTATTTCAAGTCGTACCTGAAGCTCCAGCTGCGCCAGCTACATCTTCCATCAATTCTCCTTCTTCTAAATCCATGTTACTGCCATACTCCACATCATTTTCGCCAGACCTAACCGAGAACAGACACAAAGTAAAAGGAGACGGATAAAAGAGTTTCTCTAAAACGTAAACATTTGCTAAGGCCATGGACAATTAAAAAGTGGAGCTAAACCCTCCAGTCTTTTACAGCCAAGGAGGCTGCCATCTTAGCCTCTGTTTGATCTGCAGTTGCCATGGTGCTGCACATGATGGCTTGACAGTTCGCTTGACAGCACAAGTAATCGTGACAGTTATCAAACACGGCATGCCTTAAATGTAACGATTTTTGAATCAATTAGATTGATGGGTTTAGTTCCACTAAGTATTTACATAATCTTAACAATGCATAAAGTAACTTTAAAACAGTCTTATTGATCGTTTGATCTGTGGGTACTGTGAAGTATTGTATCAAACAATTCGGCAGAATCATTGAAGTCATTCAAGTTCTTCTCTCAGCAGGTCAGCCTATCTGCTACCCACTTCTAGCAGCGACTCAGCAGCCATTCAGAAAGGTTTCTAATCTTTCATGTAAACATGAAGGAGCTGTAGGAGGAAAAGCAGGAAGCAGCGAGAAAAGCTTGAATGAGTTCAGTGCTTACAGGTGGCAAGGCATACCATAGACAGTCAAGATCAGGATCACTGGATACTCTACAATAGGCAGCACTAAATGGCAGACCGCTGTCCAGACTGCATGCCACTCCTTTCCAGGCCATGGCATTTAGCACTCAGAGACGCATGTACTCTTCTTTTCACATGTCTTGAAGATTGCTTCTGCTCCCCTATACAAGGCTGGCCGTGAACAGTGGACTATCATCCCCACTCTGATCTTTTATCTGAACAATCTCAAACCACACAGAGTCACTGAATTAAGGACTTCACATACATATTTTTGACAATATAGGTTTATGACATTTAGCAGCCTGGGTGTCCTCTCTTCCAATGTAACAGTCATGATTCTCACAGTAGGGTGAGGGTTTGCCAAGCCATCAGATGGCTGGTCTTCTAGCTGATCACATGTGCAGCACCATGGCAACTACAATTCAAAGGCCAAGATGACAGCTTCTTTTGGCCATAAATGATAGGAGTATTTAGTTCTGCTTTAAGGACTACAAAATGTTCATTTTGTGAAGTGAATATTTAGCTGGACGAATAAAATATATTTGCATTAACTTCAGTCATCCAATCACACACAAGGTAAATCTGAAAATTAGCTAGCTATAAAATGTGTCAAATGAGGGCTTTTTTTTGTTAGGAAATTGCAAATGGCTGAATTTCCTCCTGAGCTCCTAAGAGAAAAAAACACAAGAAAACTTAAAGCGGAGCTCCACCCTAAAGTGGAACTTCCGCTTATCGGATTCCTCCCCCCCTCCGGTGCCACAATTGGCACCTTTCCGTGGGGAGGGGGGTGCAGATACCTGTATAATAGTATAGGTATCTGCACCCACTTCCGGGACTAGCTAGCCGCAGCTGCCCGCCCCTATCTGCAGCTAATGCTGGACTCGGGCACGCACACACAAGGTAACCCCTAGGGAGAGCGCTTCTCCCATGGGGTTTACCGATGTGAGGAGGAGCCAAGAGCGCCACCTGGAGACCCCAGAAAACGAGGTTTGGGCCACACTGTGCAAAACTAACTGCACAGTGGAGGTAAGTATGATATGTTTGTTATTTCAAAAAAACAAAGGTTTACAATCACTTTAAGTTACCTAAAGAATTGTGAACTGTGGTCAACAGTCTATCAATTAAAACTTGATTGGTTCCTGTGGGCAACTGTTCTTTTCAAACACCACCTTTGGTAGCGAGCCTGTTCTGTGGGTAACCTGGTCTTTCCAGCATTCCACAGATTTGTTTACCAATGCAAAAGCCTGCCATGTTTCCTGGGCAAAACAGTAATTATAGATTGCCAACTCATGGTAAAGACACAAGGCAATTCATCAACAATTTTAGACCAGAATATGAACTTATTATAGGAGTGCAATTTAATTGCAAAAATGCATCATAGCGACTCCTGTCTTTTTTCTTAAATGTTAACAAGAACACTTTTACAATCTTCATAAGAAAGGGTACAAGATTACTTAAAAAAAACTTGTCAGAAATATGAAGAAATAGACATTTTCATCAATTTCATATGGAGGTTTAAAACTGAATAAGCCCCAGAAGAATAAAAAAAAAAAAAGATAAAAAAAAAAAAGGTTCAACGCAGAACACAAGTCTTCAAACAGAATATTCCGTGTTCTTATCACCCTGTTGAATGTTTTCAAAGGAGCTGTTTGCAGGACTGGGCATATAAAAGGCAAGGATAAATACATTTTATGGTTTCTAAGCAGAATTTGAGGACTCTTGCACCAGTGATAAAATCCTAATAAACAGATCAACTGACTTTCCAAGGCCCTATGAATATCAGGGTAGGCTTATGGACAGAAAGGATAAACAAGGCTAGTTATCCAATGACCAAGACATTGTCTCAGCTCTGAGAAAGATAAACACAGAAAAAAAACTCCCTCATAGAAAGAACAGTTTTTTTTCCACTCTTGTGACCATTTCATACAGCTCAGACATTGTTTTAAAATACCTGGAACTAGTGACAAATATTAATGTACAATCTCCATGGTCCATAAGAAGCCAAAAGGGAATGAAGGAATTTTTGATTACGGTATGTGTTTAGGATAATATTCTACTGAGAATCGAACCATATCCACATATGTCTAAAAGTGTATGAATATAAGACAGACTATACCTCATATATTAAATCACACGAAAAAAAATCTAATTATGATTGCATTTGTCTGCTGGCATTATAGTAGGCAACGTATTAATGTGATTAGAAATAACCCATATGTAGAAATGGTTTAAATATACAAATTATTGTGTTTAGAGATATAGAATATATATATTCCAGAAATTGAACATAATCAGTCTGAACTAAACTACAGCTCAGACAAATATATATTATACACACACACACACGTGTGTGTGTGTGTGTGTGTGTGTGTGTGTGTGTGTGTGTATGTGTGTGTGTGTGTGTATGTGTGTGTGTGTGTGTATGTGTGTATGTATGTATGTGTGTATATGTGTATATATATATATATATATATATATATATATATATATATATATATATATATATATATATATATATATATATATATATATATATATATATATATAACACACACACACACACACACACCGTATTTATCGGCGTATAACACGCACTTTTTTTCCCCTTAAAATCAGGGCAAAATCGTGGGTGCGTGTTATACGCCGATCCCCACTGTTTTTGAAGAAAGGAGCGAGCGGAGCCAATATACCAAAAGCCGCGTGTACGGCTTTACTCGCCTCCTCTCGCAGTCCCGCCCACCTCAACTGATTGCGAGAGGAGCAAGCGCCGACAACATACAGAAATCCGAGTGTACTTCGGCTAGTATCGGCTCCTCTCGCAGTCCCGCCCCTGACTGTGAGCAGAGCAGGCACTGGGCAAGGCTGCAGATGCACACTGATGAGGCTGCATTGATGGGCATTTAAATGTAATTTTTTTTCCTTAAAATTCCCTTTATACGCCGATAAATATGGTATACATATATATAAAAATCTGAATATTTATAGGAGGTGAAACATCTATTCCTAATCAATATAAAAGTTTCTGCATTAGTAATGTATACTCATCTGACAGAGGTACCAGATCTCCTAACATTACATATTAGAGTTGCAGGATTCTGGATAAAATGGGAATCACAATTTTTTTGCTTAGAATAAAGATCACGATTCTCTGTGCAACATCTTTCACATACAAAAAAAATTGGGCTAACTTATAATAAGAACAATTGTTTGCCAGCTGAACACTTATATGGTAATCACAACACCCAATAGGTAAATCAAAGATAAAAAGAAGTGCAGCGCAAAAAATGTAATCAAATTCTAGAAGATCAGACAAATAATAAAAGTCCAGAGATATTCAGTGAGTTGAACAATAAATCCCAGACAGCAGCAGCAGAGACCATCCATGTGTGGGAACAGACTGTGTATTTTTTTTTTTTTTGTCTGATAGTCAATTATATAGATATCTATGGTTATTGTGTCTACAGGAAGAAAATCGGTCCGTTTGTTTCATTCTCATTGTATCAAAAGCCATTAGGGAGTATTGTGAATAATTTTGCATTTTATGTAAGACTTTATTATGTCATCCATAATCTAACTATTTATTGTGAATACATGTCTAGTGAATAAATATTCCATATTTAGTCTGTATTTATATCGTTTGATGCATGCTTTGAAAAAGAAATTTGATTGATAAAAACAACTCATAATTATCGTTCGAGAAATTCTCAAACTCACGACACACTATTCAAAGAGCATAAGAAAAGGGTAATGGTAATAAATTACTTTCAAAACATTAACCAGAAATTCCAGCATAAGCAAATTTCCAAATGACTAATTTGCATTCTATGCATTAAGGTGAAAAACCTTCTGTGCTGCAGCAGTCCCCCAGAGCCCTCCTTTTTCTTACCTGAACCCAATCATTCCAGCGACGAGAACAAACCCAGCAGCTCCAGCCGCTGTGTTTCGGATCCTCATTGGACAGATTGATAGCAGCAGGAGCCATTGGCACCCGCTGCTGTCAATCAAATCCAGCGAAACAGGAGTCGGGGCTGAATCCTGCTGTCTGCGTCAATGGACGCAGCAGTAGGACTCGGAGCGTGCCTGCACGAGTGCCCCCATGGAAAGCGGCTCTTCGTGGGGGAATTTGATGACGAGTAGGAGGAGCCAGGAGCGCCACCGGGACACACCGGAAAAGGAGGATCGGGGGCCGCCCTGTGCAAAATCCTTGCACAGAGCAGGTAAGTATGACATGTTTATTTCTTCTTTTTTTTTAACAAACATTTACAATCACTAACAACAAAAACAGGACTTTTTTTTTTCTTAAAACAAACTGCCTGGAAATTTGGCACAGACAGATTTTGGCAAAGTGGCATGCTCTACAATGTAAAATGGCAGATTTTAGAACTACCCGAATTCGGTGTACAAGTCGATGTCAGAACCAAAGGTTTCGCAAATGCTTCATGGATTTGGCGCAAAACATGAACAAGAGGGATTAAAAGACAGAAAAGTGATGCAGCAGCTTTATTGAATTTCCCCAACAGTGTTTAGGACTGTATTCACATGTATAGAAAAAAAAAAAAATGGTTGTAAAACCTCTCCTATACCCAGTGAAGTGAACAGCCTCAGATGATAAACAGATTAAATAAATCTCCCTACATATATCTGCTGTCTTTCCCTGTCTATAGTCTTTAGAAAGTGCAGATCATGTAATAAATGTTTCTTTCTCGTGCAGCAGTGGGTGTGGAGTCTGGGCTTACACTGTGTGAGAGCTGATTGGAGGAAAGGCACTCCCCACCACCTCCACATAGGCAGAGAAACAAAGGAACATGCAGAGCTGTAGTCTAAATAGACAAGCTCTCTGCTTATCTTCCTCTAAGCACCCTCCCCAATACAAATTTTCAGCTGCTGTTATCTCTTGTGTCGGAGAACTTGTGAGAAGTTATCATGCTAATAACAGAGGAATGGAGCAGCAAAAAGACACAGCACTTAAAGCTTTGGAGAGAGAGAGAAGTAAACACTACAGATAGATGTGCTTAGGTAGAATTTCATGAATGGGGTTTACAACCACTTTAAGCAAATGCTCAGAATAGATATTACGAAGAAAGAGTGAGGATGATTTACCAAAGGAATACAGACTGATCACAATGTGAATATGGTGAAACTGTTAAATGCACTCATGCAATCACATAATAGTAATTCCCCCCCAGTAACCCATTTCCCCTGCAAATAATTGGAAATACAGCTTTACCTTATTTACTAAGCTAAATAAACATACACTTTTCAAAAATACATGATTAGTCTATTTATTGAAGTAAACATGTGCTCTGGCTATGCACATTAAGGCATTTGCTTTTACTGCTTGCGAATATGTAATTTAAGCCATAACAAGCCACAATTCACCTCGCAGCTATAGGCATTGTGAAGAAATTCAACTTCACATTTCATAACAGAGGCACTGAAATCACAGTTCTTCGAAGGACAGGTCTTCAAAGGGTCCAAACTTCTTTGTGTGCAGAGCTTACATGAGTTTATGCATGTTTGCACTGCGAACAAATGCAACTTGCTTTGTCACTGCAAATAGTGGGAATGCATACCACTGAAACAGAGCGTGAAGAGACTTCTTTTATGTTTCCAGAGGAGCGACAGCATGGAGCTGTGTGCAAGGAGCCTCTTTTACCAGAGGGGTGTCAGCATGAAGCAGCATGCAGGCAGCTTATGTCAGTGAATAGAGATTTAGTGGCTATAGATACTCACTCGCACATACGAGTTTGACTGGTGTGCAGGGATAGGTGCATGTCCCCAGATGCAGACTGTCACCATACCTGTCAAATTTCCTAAATTCCTGAAGAGTCTGTACAGCAGAAGAGTCTCCATTAACTAGCACAGGCTGCCAGCATGCAGCTCCACACTGCTCTGGAAGTATAAACAAATGGCTCTTCATGCTATATGGGCCACTGCAAATGTGTGAATGAGCCCTTAGTGTATCTGTTGTGATTTGGGGGATACATTACTTGACACAAATGGCTAGAAAGGCAAATCTGGTCTTATTATAAAAGGTCTTTTACTACTTGTTTAAAATACGTAAAAACTTCAATCTCCATAGTACGGGCACAAATGCACTTTAACTAAATCAACCCCAGTAATTCTACCCTCCAAAATTTCACTGCTATCTATCAGAATTCATCACTTTAGCTACCACAGATGTATAAACACATCTCTCCATAATCTAGGTTCTCTACTTACATAGTCTCTTCATCAATATCATTTTCTTCTGTATTGCTGGTGGCTGTGGAGCTGGCAGAGGAACAGCTGCCCTCCAAATGGTTCACTTCATCATCCCCAGCCAAGTCAACATCCAGGTCTCCATCAGAGAGATCCTGCTGCGAACACAAAACATGTAGTGGATACATTGTGCTGTTCTATATACCATGACAACAGCAAAGTCACAGAAACCTAACACAGTGAAAGAAAATTTGGCATTAAAGTGATTGTAAAGTATTTAATAAACACGTCATACTTGTGCAATGGTTTTCCACAGAACAGCTCCGATCTTCCTCTTCTGAGGTCCAACTCCAGCGCTCCTGGCTTCTTCACCATTCTGAGTGCCCCATAGCAAGCCAATTGAGAGGAGCACTTGTGCAGGCTCGATTCTGAGCCGAGCTCTGTGTGTCCGTTAAAACAGCACGACCTGCCCCCCCCCACCCCCATTTCTTCCTCGCAGGCTGTGATGGACAGGAATGGGAGCCAATGACTAGACTGAGATCGGGCTCAGGTAAATATTTACAGGGGGCTAGTTGGAGCGGAAAACAGTTTTTTTACCTTAATGCAGAAAATGCATTAGGGTAACAAACCCTATGCCTTTACCACCACTTTAAAGAATACTACCAGGCATCAGCAGGTTATACATAGCTACATTGGTCCAGCTTGGACCAATGTAAATATATACAGTGCTGTAAAAAACAAAAAGTATTTGCCCCTTCCGGATTTTTGATTTTTTTGCATATTGCTCACACTTGATTCACACCTGATTTAGATCAAACTAATTTTAATATTACACAAAGACAATCCGAGTAAATCAAAGATGCAGTTTTTAAATTATTTAATTTATTAAGGGAAAAAGGCTGTTCAACCCTGCCTGGCCCTATGTGAAAAAGTAATTGCCCCTACCATGCTGAATCATGAATGAACGACGATTAACCACATTTTTTTGGAAAGCAGAGTTAAATTTCACTTGCCACACCCGGCCTGATGACTGCCAGACATGTTGAATCAAGAAATCCCATAATAAGAAGCTGTCAGGCAAAGTGAAGCACGCCAACAGATCACAAAAAGCCACACAATGCCACAATCTAAAAAACTTCAGGAACAGTTTATCCACCAATGGAGGCAACGTGGAACAGTGGTTAACCTTCACAGGAGTGGCCAGCCTACATAAATTACTCCAAGAACATGACGACTCATCCAGGAGGTCATAAAAGAACCCAGATCATCTAAAAGAACTGCAGGCCTCACTTGCCTCAGGTAAGATCAGTGTTCATGATTCAACAATAAGAAAGAAACTGGGCAAAAATGGCATCCATGGGAGAGTTTCAAGGCCAAAGCCACTGCTGACCAAAAAGAACACAAAGGGTCATCTCACATTTACCCAAAAAACATCTCGATTATCCCTAAGACTTTTAGGCAAATATTCTGTGGACTTATGAGACAAAAATGTAACTTTTTGGAAGGTGTGCGTCGTGTTACATCTGGCATAAAACTAATACAGCATTTCATGACAAGAACATCATACCAACAGTCAGACAAGCTTTGCAGCTTCAGGACCTGGACAACTTACCATCATTGATGGAACCATGAATTCTGAGCTCTACCAGAAAATCCTAAAGGACACTGTCCAGCCTTCCGTTCGTGACCTCAAGCTCAAATGCACTTGGGTTATGATGACAATTATCAGAAACACAACTGCAAGTCCACCTCCAAACGGTTCAAACAAAGCAAAATTTAGGTTTTGGAGTGGCCTAGTCAAAGCCCGGACTTAAATCCAATTGAGATGCTGTATCATGATCTTACACAGGCCGTTCATGCTGGAAAACCCTCCAATGTGGCTGAATTAAAACAATTCTGCAAAGAAGAGTGGGCCAAAATTGCTCCACAGCAATGTGAAAGTCAATGCCAGTTATCTCAAATTCTTGATTGCAATTGTTGCCACCAAGGGTGGCACAACCAGTTATTAGGTTTAGAGGGCAGTCACTTTTTCACATAAAGCCAGGCAGGTTTGGACAGCTTTTTTGCCTTAATAAATGAAACCATCATTTAAAAACTGCATTTTGTATTTACTTGGATTATCTTTGTGTAAAAAAAAAAATATTTGATGATCTAAATTATTTAAGTGTGACAAATATGCAAAAAAAATAAATAAAAAAAGAATAAAAAAAAAAAAAGAGTAAAGGGGGCAAATTTTTACAGTATTGTATACAACATACCTGGCCAATGCTGCCTGCTGGAGATCAGTGAAATAGATGCCGCTACTTTAGTAAACTCCACTTGCTTCAAGGTCCCACTTGCAGCTGCCCTACATTGTGAAAGCAAGAGGTCAGTAGCTCAGTACAGGCACCATTGAGAGAATGCTTTGCATTTTCTGAATAAATGCAAAGTCTTCTCTGATTGGACGGGGTAGAAAGTGTGACCTCACTGCCCCTCCTCATTACCTCATCCAGAGAATGCTTTGCATTCATACACAATACGCAAAACATGCTCTGAATGGTGCCAGTACCCTGTTCCCAATGCACAAAAGAACGGCTTGGCATGGGACCTGGAAGCAAGTGAATATCACTGAAGTAGCAGTGCCCACTTCAGTGATTTTCAGCAGAATTGCGCAGGTATGTTATATACATACCAACAAAGAAAATAATGCAGCTCCTCCAAATATAGATTACAAACTTAAAGCAAGTGCTATCAACAGTAGTACCTGAAGTACCTTGGGGCATGAGCTACACGCTGATGTCTCACCGCCACTTCCATACTTGTAACTGGTGGCTTCTTTTGTAAGTACACAGTTTTATTTGTCATGACAATCATTTTACTGGCATTCGGATGCAATTAGAATCCACAGGCCAGAAAGACTTGATAAAATCCTGCTCTCTGCATGCACTTTGCACTACATATTGCAAAATCCAATATGCAAGGGTGTCCTACCTAAAAAGATTGGGTAATGAGGAGGCCAATACTCGTTTGTCTCTGGACTTTAGTTCTACTAAGGTGAGGTTTACGTCACTTTACAGACATGCAAACATATTAATTAAAAAAAAAAAAAGATTAGGTCCAATTAGACCTAGTCTGCAAATATCCTAGAAAGTGTATTATAAAAAAAAAAAAAAAAAAGAACCCAACACTAACTGACATCTGATAGAATATGGTAATGATAGGATGGCACATACATATCTCAGTTGTATTTAAATCGAAAAAAAAATATATATGTTACAGTAGTTGCATAGTTATATACCCTACCTTATGCACTTCCGAAGTTGGACATAGGGTCACCAAGTCTATACCTGTGTGCATCTACTGCGTTTAGTTTCTCCATACCCACCTCTATGGAGTTTCCCACAGCTAAAGGCAAGGAGGAGTAACAAGGGGTAACAATCAGCAAACCCCCTTTGGCCGCAGCAATTATAAACACTGCAAAAGGAGAACTGGACTTGAAGTCTAAGTATGCAAAAATGTCACCCCCACCCACAGCCCTGGCAATATAGAAAGCTGACCTATAGTGGTCACAAAAAGAAAAAGAAAAAAAAAGTGTCAGGGGAAGATATTTATAAGATATTGAATATGGAAGATGTGCCATAATATTATATGAAAACCTGAATGACTGTAAAAGGAATGGTTCTTTTATCTTCCCCTCAATTCTGCGATCTTCTCTTGTAGAGATCTGACCAGCATCACACAACCTTTACAGCAAACACATCTTAGCATTCATGCGCTCTGTGGCTCCATTCATTCCTATGGATAAGCCATACTCTGCTGGACTGGAAACTGGTGTAAAGCTTATGGGAATGAATGGGTCCCCAGCGCACATACACACTAAAAATACGACCCAGTGGGGATTATTTCAGAGGAACGGCTGTGTGGCATTGGGCAAGGCCTTCACAGTGAAGATTGCTGGATTAGGGAGGAAGGTAAGTATTTGAGCTGGTGGACTACACTTCAGGGTGAAGGGGGGTTGGTTAAGTGAAAATGTACCATATATTGTTACTTGAAGATGTGTCCCAGACAATTAAAGCTAAAAATAGCTTTCACACTTAAAATTTAAATGAAAACAAACAAAAAAGGGGACTAGATTCAAGGAAGAAGAGAAAGCAAGTAAAACTGAACAGGAGGAAGCTCACATTAAAAACGTCATGAAGAATTTTGTCCTCATCCTCTTCGGCTTCTCTAGGCGTAGGTAAAGAAGGAATGTTCTCAATGTTCACATCTGTCTTTGTGGTCCTGGCTTCTGGGCTTTCATCATTTTGGGGGCTGAGATGATTATCTGGAGGGGATAAACCTCTGGATTTCTGGTTTCTTGAGAGCTCTATTGCAAGTCTCTGAAACCCAACAGCAGATGACCACACAATTAGGGGACAACGATATAAAAGAAAACTCAAAAGGTAGTGGCATGACAGGAGCACAAATTGAATATAAAAAACAAAACAAAAACAAAAACTAAAATACATAGTATCAAGGTGGTGCTTATTCAGAGCAAACAATCTAGCATGCAATAACAACTACATGAATAAATATGGAGTCCCATTTTATCCACTGAAGGATTCAGTGACCAAGTTTGAGGATTACGTTTAATAGCTGGATTAGATGCTATGTGTCAGAAAAAGTAATAATCTGTGTTTTGTTTTTATTTAGAGCCATGTCATTTTCTTTATAGTACATTAAAGTTAATCTATGGTCTTTTTACAAGGTTTGGAATTAAAAAGGGAATATGATTAGTTTAATGTATAGAATTGTATTTCTATTGACTTTAAAAAAAACAACAACGAATATCTTTGTATATATAGCAGGGGTAGGCAACCTGGGGCCCTCCAGCCTTTGCAGAACTACAAGTCCCATCATGCCTCTGGGAGTAATTGTAACTGCTAGTATTGCAATGCATCATAGGAAATGTAGTTCCACAACAGCTGGAGGGCCCCAGCTTGCCTACCCCTGGTATAAAGCCCACAGAATTAACCCACTGGAGGCACCCGAGATCAAAGAAGGGATTAGGAACAGTCTGCACTCAGAACTACAGGAAGTAACCATGCCCAGTTCTCAACCAAAATGTAGTTAAGTCCACCACAAGACACAAATCTGCCAATCAAAAATTCACCAAAACAGGCAGAATAAAGGATGAGGAAACAGCCACCCGTCTCCACACACAGAGGTGCCTCTGGAGCCTGACAGACCTACAGGACCTGCCTAACTGTGATCCAAAATATGGTTATAAGAATCGTCTGATCTGCCCTGATACAAAGTATCTACCAAAATGGAGCGATGGGCATGAAGCATAGCCACACTAAGAATATCACCTGATTAAAGTGGTAGTAAACTCTGTTCGACCACTTGTACCGCCTATAATAAGGCTTACCTGTAGGTACTGTGAATATTTCCTATACTTGCACGGCTTAGAAGATATTCAGAGTGCATGTAGCTGGTGACGCCAATGGCGCATGTGCTCTGAAGGTCCGGCATACAGTGTCAGACCTTCAGAGCCCGTGTTGTAAACAATGGCTCCCGTGCGCATTTGCAGGAGTGACATTATCACACCCCCAGCCACTTATGTAGCCAGAGGCCGCAAACCCAGAAAGAAGACCAGCATGATATGGAAACCCTCTCAGCAGTGACAGCACGGCACTAGAGTGCTTTGTTTTGAGGCAAGTCTTCCATAACATGCTAGTATGCGATGCATACTAGCACATTATGACATTGCTTGCAGGGGATTTATTTTTTTCCTCAACTGCGGTTTACTACCACTTTAAAGGAGAGAGCCAAAGAAGGTATATGGAGGAATTGTGGATTAACCACTAAAGGCAGACATATCTCCATTGATAAGGTCCCACAAAACAGGGAGTACCTGCAACAAGATCCCAGAGTGTTCTGCCTACTGACAATCCAGTGGAGTACAGAGCTCTCCAGTGATGATTTCTTCCTTTCATGCAGGGGATGAAGTACACCCAGAAGCTCCCCGCTGGGAGAAGTCACTAGCAGCTATAGCAGCCGCTTGCGATAATTGTGAGAGAATCCAGCAGGCTGGTTGTACCAACGTTGATCGATCAACTTGGTACATTCAGCCCGCCCATTAATGGTTCGAATCTCGGCTGATTCAGCAGGATTCAAACAGTGTATGGCTGGCCTAATATCCAGGGTATGAAACACCTTGGCAAGTGTATTTCCCTGGGGCATGTGGCAATCCAGTCACCATAAAAGACTGATGGGTCCCCACCAGACTTCTTAGTTTATAAAGACCAACGGGATCTTTTAACCTGGGAGTCCAGGTCCCTGGGAATAGTGGAGGCTGAAAAAGACACAAGTCAACATGAGAAAGGGAGACTGTTAGGAGGGCTCCAGCCAGTGTAAGAAACAGGGAGGAATACTTTTCTGGCACTGTTGGACAGATTAAGATTACTGCCAGCCCAGTGCAGTAGGCCAGACAAGTCAATCAAAACTGGGATTTCAGCAGGAAATTGACCAACTAGTGCAATCTCAAAAGGGGAGCGCATCCTCAACCAGCCTAATGGTTCAGTATTAAGATGCCTCAAAAAGAGGATAACCCAGGGAAAAACCTAGTTTGATTTAAGAGCTCAAGAGGGTCAGAGACAAACTCTGCAGGGGATGACACAGAGGCATGAATGGAGTCTCTTTGGGCAGAACGCGCCAAGAGCTCAGCAGAAACAGTAATTCCCAGAGTGGACATTGAGTGGAGGTCCCAGTGAACATAGGATAGTGATAGGCATAGCTGAAAGAGCCGAAGACAACCCTATAACAATATAATACACTCCCCCCTGACTCCGGACCCACAAAAGGTAGTATGAGCTCAAGTCACCATAATAGGACTTTCCTCCCTGTGCCTTAGCAAAGACATGTTGCTTCTGTATAGTGGTAATGCAACTAGGACCGATATGAGCCAAGGCCTCATGTACTCACAAACCTGGGCAGCTGGGGCTTATAAAGGGTTTCTGGAAGCCAGAGAAGGGGGGAAAAGGATAGAGAGAGAGATTATTTATATCTATCTATCGATAGATAGATAGATAATTTTTTTTTTATATATCTAGACACATATTGTTTGTCTTTCATTTCTATTTTAAACTAAATGGATAGTTTTACAAAGTGATCATTTACAATTGCTTTAAACAGTCATGGCAGTAAAATTAGCACTGTAAAGCAGGATGGAAGACTGGTCCTTGGCAGTTTGTTCAATCTGGACAAGACCATAGGTGTTTGCCAAACATTTAATCAGGTCCCACATCTGCCTGGGCCAGTTCAAAGCTTTGAGTATCACCACAATGCCTTTCATCTTGATCCAGCTGAGCTGATGCAGGAATTCAGAAGAGGAAAGGCATAGATCATTTTTTTTGATCCTACAGAGCCCCCAGACCATTCACTGCTTCTGTTAAGAGGATCTCTTTATTTTTAGACAAACCTGCCTAGTTTGTTTTTGAACCTGGAGGCCAGGAGGTCCACATCCAGCATTCCCCCACCTGTGACACAGTCTTAAACAGTTCAGGGTGAAGTGACTATTCCCCTGGATACAGACACTGACAGTTGCGGCAGCCTGCCTGCCAATTATCCACACCTAGAATGTGAACAGAGAGCAAGGCTTGAAAGTTCTGCTTCCACCTTGGTTGACTGGATCCTAATCAGGTGATCTTACAATCAGGGTGGCCAGCATTGCAGTGACAACCAAATCACTCAGAGCTCCAGAATGTTGATTGGGAGACAAGATTCCTCTGTTCACCAAAAAGATATCTAGAACTCAGCAATACCAAAAGATACGCTGGTCTTCAGGTTGGTTTTCCAAAAGCAGCCATTCTCAACCAGGGTTCTTGTTGGGTTTCCTTGACCTGTGGTAGATTTACCTTTTATTTAATGGTGTTTGCATTATTCTGGAGCTACTGCCACTTTGCAGAGTCTGCTGCAGGACTACCAATGATAGTAGCAAATGGCACCAATAATTGATACCATCAGGCCCAGAATTTTCCCATCATAAGGAGTCTTATAAAAGTTTCTTGGCTGTGCTCCAACCTAGCTCACCATAGTGTTTAACACTGTGGCATGTGTTGTAGGATAAGGCTATTGGACTCCATTCACAAAGCGTTTTGTTTCCCCTTAAAAAATGCAGCAAAAGACAGCTCAGTGTTTTTCAAAGTTTTTTGGCATTCACAAAAAAACATTACTAAAAAACCAGCAGGAGTTATTTTATGAAGTCTTAGGGTAGTAGTAGTAGTGAAAACATGCAGTAATTTAATGCCTGGCACTAGTCGGCATATTAACATTAATAAATAGGCATTGTTAAGGAGCAGATGGCCGCGCCGCGTCCTTAAAAGCCAGTTCTTACTGGTAACACTGTTTCCAGTAGTCTTCCAAGGCAGCCCTTGAGAGATGGAGCTCCTCCTCACACACAGAAAACACATTGCCAGCAAATTCTTTAAAAGGCGGTCCCTCAGTTTCCTGGTCAGTCATCCAAGAGAACCGAAGGCCGGAATCTGAAAGCACAACACAACCCCACAAGGTTAGACATAAAGGTGGGATGGTGCTGCCCTGGAAGACTACTGGAAACAGACTTACAGGTAAGAATTAACTCTGCTTTTCCTCCCAGTCATCTTCCAGTTCAGCCCTTGAGAAGATAATCAAGTACTCACCAGACTAGGGTGGGACAACAGCTTGGAGGACTTTCCTACCAAAAGCCCGGTCCTGGCTGGAAATCAGATCCAGCCTGTAATGCTGAACAAAGGTTGAGAATCTTGACCAAGTTGCTGCCCTGCAAATTTTCTCCGGAGTGGCTACCGCCTTCTCTGCCCATGAGGCTGCTGAAGCCCTTGTTGAATGAGCCCCTAGGTCTTTTGGCAGTGTTAGCTCCACAACATTCCAGTATAGCTGCCTTGATCCATCTGACCAGCATTTTCTTGGACGAGCGTCTGATGCTCTGAACTAATTGGTGACTTCAAAGTACTGAAGGAGACATCTTCTAACATCTAGAAGACTTAGTTCTTGCTCTTTGCCATTAGCTGGTAAACTACAAAATGAAGGTAGTATTATATCCTTGGATTTATGAAAAGTTGACGTCACTTTTAAATCCCGGATCTGCTTGAAGGACGATTCTATCAACGTGAATTTTGAGAAAAGGTTCTCTGACAGACAGAGCCTACGTGCTGTAGTGATAGCCACAAGGAAAACGGTTTTGAGTGTCAGCAGGTGTAAAGTATCTGGTAGCGGCTCAAAGGGACTTTTGATGATCCCCCCAAGTACCACCGACAGATCCCATGTGTAAAATATTTGCGTCTTTGGTGGTCTGTATTTTGACAACGCTCTGCAAAAGCGAGAGACCAACGGGTCTTCTTGTAGTGTCTGTTCTAGATACACGGAAATCGCTGCTATCTGGACCTTCAGTGTACTGAGAGCTAGACCTTTATCAGCACCCTGCTGCAGGAACTAAAGAATAGTCGGTGTAAGCTTTTGTCTGTTATTTTCCACGCACCAGCATTGACATTTCTCCGGGTCTTTCTGTAGATGGCCCTGGTGTTCAGCTTGCTAGCACTCAGAAGCGTCGCCACCACTTCATCTGAGAGTCCTTTTGATCTCAGGATGTCTTCCTCAGTAACCAGGCCGCCCATTTGAAGCTTTCTCGTCTTAGGCTTGAATTTCTTCACCACCCAAGGAATCAGATGTACCGGAGGGAAGGCATAGCACATTTTGAAATTCCATGGGTTTTGGAGAGCGTCCATCCCTAGAGGCCGGTCTTGTGGGTTTAGAGAAGAAATGCTTCACCTGGTTGTTTTTCCGGGATGAAAATAGATCTATATTTGGTACTCCCCAGCAGGCTTTAATTTCCCTGAACACCTCTGGGAGATCTCTTGGCTGAGAAAGTCTGCCACTTGATTGTTTTCCCCCTCTAGGTGGACCACTCTCAGCGACAGTAGGTTCCCTTCTGCCCATTAACATATCTGGTTGGAGATGTGACTTAAGGAGGGGCTTCTCGTGCCCCCTTGTTCATACAAGCTAGTGCCGTGGCGTAGTCCGACAGAATCAGGGTGTGATGACTTAGTTGGTCTTGGAAGTGATCTATGGCTTTGGCTATTGCCATAAGTTCCCTCAAATTCTAAGATGCCTGGGCTTCTTCCGGGGACCATCTCCCCTGAGCAGGTTGCCTTGCTAGGTGGGCTCCCCATCCCCAACTGCTCGCGTCTGTGGTCAACTTCCGTGAGGTTGGGAAAGACCATGCCAGACCCTGGTATAAATTTGTGTGGATCCTCCACCACCAAAGCGACCTCTTCACGGAGGTTGGGAGTAAGAGCGTCCTGTCCAGATCTTGTTGATTTCTTAAGAGAAAGACTTGTATGGGCCTTAGATGATAATTGGCCCATTGTACCGCTGGTATTGTTGAGGTCATCAGATCCAGAACTGACATCAGCTCCCTGATGGATATCAGGAGGTTGTTCTGTACAGAACTCGCTCTTGACAAGGTCTTGGATCTTCTCCTCCAGTAGAGATGTCTTCTGCTCTATGGAGTTGAGCAGATATCCCAGAAACTGGATTTTCTGAGTGGGACACAGGTTGGATTTTTCGATGTTTAAAATCCAGCCCAGTGACTTCAGCCATAGTTGAGCTTCTGCAAGGTCTTATACCAGCTGTACTTCTGACGGTGCTGCAAATAGTAGGTCGTCTAGGTACGGTACTACCGTCATCTTCTTCAACCTCAGAGGGGCCAGGGCTTTTGCTAGGACTTTGGTAAATATCCTCGGTGACCAAGATAGCCCGAATGGAAGAGCCCTGCTCTGGAAATAATACTCCTTTCCCCATCTCCGGGATTCTTCTCATATGGGAATGTGGAGATAGGCATCCCTGAGATCCATGGTCGCCATGAAAGTTCCTGGTTGAAGGATATTTTTGACCGAGACTATGGATTCCATGCAGATTTTTTTGTATTCTATCGATTGGTTCAGGGGTTTTAGATTTAATATCAATCGAAACTTCCTGGAAGGTTTTTTGATCATAAAAACGTGAGGTTAAAAACCCTTGAGTTTTTCTTCCTCTGGGACGGGAGTAGGGCTGAAACAACTAATCGATTAAATCGACAACTAATCTATTAAATTAATCGGCCAGTAACAAAATTGGGTTAAAAAAAACGAAAAATTAGCCCTTTATAGTACAAAAAAGCAAATAATCGCTACTGTAAATATTACTTTCACAGTTCTACAGTAAAAAAAAATGAACCCCTACAGTAGTGATTATCTGCTTTTTTTTTTTTGTACTATAAAAAAGGGCTAATTTTTGTTTTTTTAACCCCCATTATGTTACTAAACGTCTCAGGCCTGGTTCACATCTATGTTTTTTTTATGCTTTTTGCAGAAACGCACTACAGTTCATTTACATGGTTTCCTATGGGACACATTCACATCTATGCTTTTTTCAGCCGCTGCTGTTTGGAAAGGGTCAGGAACTTTTTTTTTTTTTTTTTTTTTTTTTTTTTTTTTACGCAAAAAACTGCTTTTTTTGGTTCAATATACTTCAATGGAGAAGCTGCAGAAAAGCATGTAATGCGTTTTTGCAGCAATTTCTGTTTTTTTAATCTGCCCAACAACTAATTGGCCAAAAAAAGTATCTCTCTTCTGTCTGTTATTCTCAGTGGACTAAATATTTTGCTCCCTAACCATATAGTTGGTTATTTATATTTACCATCGCATAGAGATATTTAAGAATAAAGTGCCTTTTTTTTTAAACTTTACATAGTAACTAAATTATACACCACACTTTGTATTTAAGGTTATTAATCGATTATTCGAAACAATAAATCGGCCAACTAATCGATTATGACTGCAAGGAGTAAGGACTTTCTGGTCTACCATCTCCCCCAGCAACAACGGGAGAGCCCCTGCTTTTTCAGGATCCCTGGGAAGTTTCGTTAATAGAAATCTCTCTGGAGGATGACAATAGAATTCCAGGGAGTAACCCCTTGCGATGATGTCTAGAATGAACTGATTGGCTGTCTTCTGCCATTGAGACAGGAAGGAAGTCTCTCTACTTCTTGTGGATGCTATTCTTCGTCCACGAAAAAAAACCTTTGTGGAGTTTTGCGCTTTTCGGTCAGGAAGGTTTTCTTCCTGTCTGCCGTTCTTTCTAGGGCTTCGTCCAAGCCTGTCCCAAACAAAAACAGTCTTTCGGAGAATGGGAGGTTGTAGTCTCATTTTGGATGCAGGGTCCCCTGACAAGGTCTTCATCCAAATAGCCGTCTGGCTGCCATGGCTAGGCCTCCTCATCTTGCTGCCAGTTTGATAGACTCTGTGGACGCATCCGCTATTTAACCGACTGCCTTAGAGAGAACTTCAAAATTTCTTTCCTAGGCGTACCATTTTCTATATGATCTTGCAGTTGGGAGAGACAGAATTCAAGGTTTCTTGCCACGCAAGTCCCGTCCAGAAGCCAAAAGGTGTGCATGAATATAACCCATTCATTGGGGGGGGATGGATATGAATGACCAGCTGATGCAGCCCTACTTGGCCACCAGGAGATCACTGTTTTGGTATAAGAATGTTGCCATTAATTTTATTCAACTATCCCTGTTCAATTCATATGTTATTTTTTCTAAGTGCACCCAAAGATCCCTGACCTAATATTCCAAGAGGACATGATTACAGACCTTCTCTATCCCCATGGCAAAGCCCCTGAACAAATTTGCTCCGATGCATTAGCCAGACTTTATAAAAAGGCACTGCCCTGATATCCTCCCTCATACCCTAACGAGCGCAACCCCCCCCCCCCCCCCCCCCCAAAATGCTGTGCATGTACAAGTGTAGGAATTTACCGTGACGCCGGATACTACTGTCCCCAATGTCCCTCCCAGTCAGGCCTTTGTTTTGGAGAGTGTTAACAGATCTATCACACTTCACTACACTATTAGTGAAGTATATGTGACGTGAAGATATTTTTCCAGTTTCTACTATTTCTGTATATGACCCGGACTGTTTATCGACTATGCCTCCGCCAACCATGTTTCTGCCTTCCACGTAAATTGACCTCTGCCTGTTAATTGAGCATGCTTTTTGCCTGCCTCCTGAACTGATTGTTTGCCCAGCTACTGTATTGGTGGGATTCAAGACCGCAAAGGGATCTCTTATGCGAGGGGCTCTAGAATAGTTTTTCCGAGTGGAGAAAACCTTTTACTCTGGGATTATGTTTTCTTGGATTAGGGTCTGGAGACTTGGAGGGGTCAAAGAGATTTGGGTGGGAAGAAGCCTCTACCCCTGTTCTCAGATCTTACCTGATCAAGGCTCTAAAAGCCTCATAGTGCTGCCACCTGAACTGACCATGCCTCTGCACCTGCCTAATGCCAGGACCAATAAATTTGGCAGATCTCTGCCTGGACAATTCATTTGGCCGTCTGGACCAATGCTTTGCCTGTGCTGGGACAGTATTCCTGCCTGCTAAAAGCACAGATAACCTTTTTTTTTTTTTTTTACCCTTTGCTCAGCAGAATGTATTTTCTATTAGACTCATTATGCCTCATAGAATATTCATTATGGTTTTCTTTCCAAAATGGGGTCATTTTCTGGATAATTCCATTGTCCTGGTGGCTCCAAAAATGTAATAGGTCGTCAGTAAATGAAATGTGTAATTTATGCTCCTAGAACCTACCCTGCCCCATGCTGAGGAAGTCCCGCCTGGACGTAACGCGTACGAGGGTCAGGGAGCACGAGTGACGTCACCCGCGGCCATCTTGGATTTACTATACACACAGCGCCAGCACTCGGGACTGAGTGCTGGAGAATGTGAGTTCAATTTATGTTATTTCTTGTGCATATTAAATTACTTTTGAAACAGAGAGCACTAGGTTGTCCCCTTCTTTACCTTTATATATGTATGCTGGATACCACTTGGACCTGGTTGTTTCCTTTGACGTTTGAGATGAGATCCTGGCGGTGGAGACCAGAGTTTGAAGTAGCTACATATTGCTTTGTGACCTATTGTAGGTCGAAGCAGGGAGGTGAGAGGCCATCCTTACTTTCGGTGAAGGGACCACCACCACAGTGATTTGTACTGGATTTTGTCACCATTTCCACTTGAAGCTGCTGTAGTTTTGCACATGCACTTTATACTGGAACTTTCATTGATTTTATTCTGGGACTATTTAAAATCACATTGATTTATTCATTTACCATTTATTATTTTTTGCGCTGCACTATCTTATTATATTATGCTCCTAGAACACCTGACAGTGCTGTGGCCAGGCTGTGAAAAAGTCTGACACATGTGGTATTGCCATACTCAAGAGGAGTAGCAGAATATATTTTGAAGTGTTATTGCAAGTTTATCTATGCCATGTGTGAGAAATAACTTGTAAATAAGACAATTTTGTAGGGAAAAAAAACTCACTATGCCTCTTACTAAATGCCTTGGGCTGTCATCTTTACAAAAAGGGGTCATTTGGGGGATATTTGTACTGTCCTGACATTTTAGGGCCTCAAGAAATTAGACGGGCAGTCAGTACATCAGGATTGATCAATTTTTTCAATTATATGTAGCCTAGCTTGTAGACTTTAAAAAAAACTTTCACACAAGCCTATCATACACTTAGTAGGATTTTTTTTTACCAAAGAAATGTAGCAGAATACATTCTGACCTAAATTAATGACGAAATTAGACTTTTTTGGATTTCTTTTTAAAACAAAGTAGAAAATATTGTTTTTGTTTTAAAATTTTCGCTTATATCACAAAAAATAAAAAACCCCTTGGTGAATAAATACCACCAAAAGAAAGCTCTATTTGTGTGAACAAAATGATAAAAATTTCATTTGGGTACAGTGTAGCATGACTGACTAAATGTGATTCAAAGTGCAAGAGCCTTCGGCGCAAGTGAAATTTTTATTTTATTTTCACTCTATTAGGGTTGGTGGTGGGTGTCGCAATTGACAATGGATCTACACCAGTGGACTTTTCTTTTAAAGAACTTAACGGTCTATAGTTTTTTTTACAATACTTATTTATTTATTTTTTTGGTGAAGGAGTACCCCATACTAATTATGGGGGGGGGGGGGGGGGGGGGCAGAATCTGTGAAAAAAGGAACATGAACCCTGCTTAGTCAGAATTTAGAAGAGTAGGGATAAATTTGGACATCCCTACTAAAATTTGTGAAATTGGTCTACAGGATGCACAATACAAGTAGTTTAAGAATTAGTACAATTAATGCCTCCCTCAAAAGAGAGAATGCATAACTGTGCAAAGATAGTATTGAATATACCACTCTACACGATATCCATGCAGACCTAGGGTTTTATGCTTACAGTAGGAGGGAAGGGTACGCCCAGCTTTTTGCTGTTATACTGTAGGGGAATTTAGAGATTTTCTTCTGTGTGGGAGAGACGGCATAACTCATGTGAGCCAAAGTAATTCACTAGATCAATGGGATCATATTTGACCTACATTTTACACCAGCTCATCTTAATAGAGGAATGCCAACATAATAGTGTCTCGAAAGGGTCATACTGTTGAATGCATGAATTCTAGGTATGGTTAGAGAAACCTGCTCCAGTTTGGCCAGGTTAGCAAAAAGGGAGACACTGATACAACTCAATTCAAATCTATGTTGTGCCTGACCTTCAGCAATCATAGGTTAGTAATCATGTTGACTGCATTTCCATATCTGGAAGGTTTCCAAAGAAGGGTTTTGTACATTAGGCTCTCTGTCTCTAGTTTTTCCTGTCACAATCTATGAATCTTTCCCATATTAGCTAGTGACCGGCTTCTGTTGAACAGACAGGAGTACACAATTTGTCCGGATCCCGCTGAAATTAATGATTTTGTACACAGTATACCCAGGTTTACTGACTAAAGTAAAACCATACCTAGGATGGAGAAACCTTGCAGCCTGTATCTTTAACCACTTAAAGACCAGGCCTATTTTTTACACTTGGGGTTAACAATTTAAAATCTTTTTTTTTTTTTTTTGCTTGAAAATTACTTAGAACCCCCAAATATTATATTATATATATATAAAAATTTTTTTATTTTTCAGACACCCTAGAGAATAAAATAGCGTTGCAATACTTTATGTCCCACCATATTTGCACAGCGGTCTTACAAACGCAATTGTTTGGGAGGAAAAAAAAACACTTTCTTGAATAAAAAAAAAAATAGGAAAGCAGTAAAAATTTTTATTTATATTGTGAAAGATAAAGAGTACATTGATAACCAACATGTGATGCTTCAAAATTGCACCCGCTCGTGAAATGGCAGCAAACGTTGACATTTAAAAAATCTCCAAAGGCGACGTTTAAAAATGTCTACAGGTTGCCAGTTTTGATTTACAAAAGGAAGTATTTTGCTAGAATTATTGCTCTCGCTGTAACGATCGCGGGGATACCTAACATGTGTGGTTTGAACACCGTTTACATATGCGGGCGCGACTTGCGCATGCATTGTCTTCTGCGCACAAGCATGGCAGGACGAGGCACTTTAAATAAATTGTATTTATCTTACTTTATTTTTAAATTTTTACACTGTCCCTTTAAAAAAAAAAAAATGGATCACTTTTATTCCTATTACTAGGAATGTATACATCCCTTGTAATAGAACAAAAGCATGACAGGCCCTCTTTAATGTAAGATCTGGGGACAAAAAGTCCTCAGGATCTCACATTTACACTTAAATGCAATGTATTTTTAAATAAAAAAAAATAAAAAATTGTCCCTTTAAGGTCATTGGGCGGAAGTGATGTTTGACGTTGCTTCCATCATCCAAAGGCATAGGAGTTGAGTGTGTGTGTGTGGGGGGGGGGGTCATCATTGCCTCGACTTGGTGCCAAGCAGGGGAAAGGATTGAATCGCCCCCTTTGCCGCGATAAAAGTGATCTTGTGGCGAATCCACCCCGGAGACCAATTTTATCTTGAAGCCCACCATTTAAAAAGGAAATACCGGGGTTATGGCAGCTGTCTGCTGCCATAACCCCGGTATTTAACGTCAAAGCACCGACGTTTAACGACAGCGGGCAGTCCAGGAGTGATTAAAAGAATAGATCTACCCCAAGATCATGGTAAATAACATCACAGGGCAAAAACAGAGTCAAAGACTATCAATACTTACTTCTTTCAGGTTGTTTATTTGTTGAACATAGCTAGTTTGTGCCGCCTCCAACTGAGAGATGTACCAGTGCTGGTCTCGACTCTTCTGAAAAAATGTAGGGGAACGAACCTGAAATCTAAGGAAAAATTACAGCAAATTATAGTACTATTCAAAACATGCCAGACACCAAATGGAACTTTGAATGTTCAGTCAGGTTTTAAAGTCATACTTTAGAGCAAACAGAATTACTATTACTACACTGAATTTCATGTGCAAAAGTCAAGCTGACCCTAACAAATGCACCGGCAGGACAAGAAAATTGAGGATAATCGTACATGAAGAGACAATAAAAACATTTTTTAAGCTTGAATATTTGTAAAAAACTTACATACCCACTCATGTTTCTGAGAGCCATACAGTAATGCAAATAAGTTTACCAAAGCTTATGTATATGGAAGGCTAAAACAAAGAATACATGTCTTTGCTCATGGAATCTATTTAACATTGTACTTAGAATGTTACTGTGGACCTCTTAAAAAGTGTCAGTGGAGATGATAGGATTTTTGTACTTGCCTGTAAAATCCATTTCTTGGAGTACATTACGGGACACAGCAGGTCGTAAATCATGACTTACCTGGGTTATGCACCACTTATAGGTGAATGGACAGTGGCAGAAACAGACAGGAAGTCCTCATCTATATAACCCCTCCCATACAGGAAGTACTTCAGTTTTGTAAGCAATGAACCCCCAAAAGAGGGGAGGGAAGTACACGTCCCGTGATGTACTCCAAGAAATGGATTTTACAGGCAAGTACCAAAATCTTAATTTTCTTTTTCAAACATCATGGGAAACCGAGTAGGTTATAAGTCATGACTACAATGGATGTCACCAAAGCAATGTACATGAGGGGAGGGGGGCACAGTAACCATCATCAGGCCCAAAGAAGCCACTCTGCAGGCCTGCAAAACACTGCAGGCAACAGCAGTATCCTCAGCAGCCCTTGCATCCAGATGGTAAAAACCTTATAAAGGTTTGCACTGAGCCCCAGGTTGCAGCCTTGCAAACCTGAGCCACTGACGCCTGATGGATATCCCAAAACTTCTTGTAGAGCGAGCTTTCACTTGAAAAGGTGAAACCTTATCCTTCAATAGGCTTGGGCAGTAAATGGACAAATCCATCGTGAAATGGTTGACTTAGTTACCACCTGACTTCTTAGGACATGCAAGAATGTGGTTGCCACAGTAGAAATAAATTATACAATCTCAGATACATCAGGAATGCCCACCATCTCCTCTCATCTTCATATTTGCTCTCAAACCTCTCCAATGCCACCCCGGTGTCACCAAAAAAACGTTGTCCCACTATGCGATTTAAAAAAAAAAAATAAAAAAATAAAAAAAAAGCCTGTCTGCCATTTGTGACAGTGGAACTTTAGTTCTGCTTTTATATCTAAAAGGTCATTACATATCCGATTTGATCATTACCTTAAAATGACAGTATCATTTGCACGATTAAGGTAGCCTTCATTTGCAAGGAGATCCAGTCGAAAGAAACGATTATACCCCCAGCACTCTCCCACTTCAAAATCTGAAGCAAATTCTCTAATGATGTTTTTAGCTGGATCATTGGAAGACTGGTGAACCATCTCCACTCGATACTCATACCTGGGAGGAAAATAACTGTTACACACAGAGGCAACATAACTGTGGATTTCCAACTAACCAAAACACATTTTGACAAGTATAGCTATGCTGAATTACTTTTTCCCACCTACCCTAAAAATAAGTTTTCTTTAGAACCACATAAGGTTCACATGCATGAGAAAGGTCATACAGTGTCTTGAAAAAGTATTCATACCCCTTGAAATTTTCCACATTTTGTCATGTTACAACCAAAAACAATTGTATTTTATTGGGATTTTATGTGATAGACCAACACAAAGTGGCACATAAATGTGAAGTGGAAGGAAAACGATAAATGGTTTGCACATATTTTTACAAATAAATATCTGAAAGGGGGGGGGGGGGGCGTGCATTTGTATTCAGCCCCCTTTTCTTCCGATAGCCCTAACTAAAATCTAGTGGAACCAAATGCCTTCAGAAGTCACCTCATTAGTAAATAAAGTCCATCTGTGTGTAATTAAAACTCAGTATAAATACAGCTGTTCTGTGAAGCCCTCAGAGGTTTTTTTAGATAGCCTTAGTGAACAAAGAGCATTATGAAGGCCAAGGAAACACACCAGACAGGTCAGGGATCAAGTTGTGTAGAAGTTTAAAGCAGGGTTAGGTTATAAATAAATATCCCAAGCTTTGAACATCTCCCAGAGCACTGTTCAATCCATCATCCGAAACTGCAAACCTACCAAGACACGGCTGTCCACCTAAACGGACAGGCCGGGCAAGGAGAGCATTAGTCAGAAAGTTGCAGTTCGTGAGAAACCATGCGGCGGACACCACAAACACATGGAAGAAGGTGCTCTGGTCAGAAAAGACCAAAATTGAACTTTTTGGCCTAAAAGCAAAAAACTCTATGTGTGGCGGAAAACCAACACTGCACATCATCCTGAACACACCATCCCCACTGTGAAACATGGTGGCAGCAGCATGTTGTGGGGATGCTTTTCTTCAGCAGGGACAGGGAAGCTGGTCAGAGTTTATGGGCAGATGGATGGAGCCAAATACAGGGCAATCTTAGAAGAGAACCTGCTAGCCACTTGCCGACCAAGGACGTCATATGACGTGCTTGACTTTGAGTGGCGATATCTGAATGATGCGTGCAGCTATTGGCATCATTCAGATATCATTCTTTCCGGCCGGCGATTCTGTGCACCATAAGAATGATCATAGCGGCAGTTCCGCCGCCTGATCGTTCTTATAGGCAGCGGGAGGGGACGTCCCCCCCTCCCGCCGCCATCCGGTGCTTCTCCCGTGCCATCGGGGGGCCGGAGAAAGAATCGCTCGCCGCCGGATGACGAGCATAGGAGATTTCCGGTGACCAGATGGTCACCAGTCATCTCTATGACCGTCGGAGGCCCGGGCGCGACGTTATGACGTCACACCCGGTACCCGGGCTGTCAGCATGAGATCGCGGCTGTCAGCATGAGATCGGTAAAATTTTTTTTACCAATCTCATGCTTTCCAGCCTGGAGGAGAGATGTGGGGTCTTATTGACCCCACATCTCTCCATAAAGAGGACCTGTCACATACATTCCTATTACAAGGGATGTTTACATTCCTTGTAATAGGAATAAAAGTGATCCAAAAATTTTTTTTTTTTTTTAAAAAGTGTAAAAATAAAAAAAATGAAGTAAAATAAAAATAAATAAATAAAAAAAAAAAAAATTAAAACGCCCCTGTCCCCTGTAGCTCGTGATCAGAAGCTAACGCACACGCAAGTCCCGCCCGCATATGTAAACGCCGCTCAAACCACACATGTGAGGTATCGCCGCGTGCGTTAGAGCGCGTGCAACAATTCTAGCACTAGACCTCCTCTAACTCTAAACTGGTAATCAGTAAAAAATATTAAAGCGTCGCCTATGGAGATTATTAAGTACCGAAGTTTGGCGCCATTCCACGGTTGTGCGCAATTTTAAAGCGTGACATGTTCGGTATCTATTTACTCGGCGTAACATCATCTTTCATATTATATAAAAAAATTGGGCTAACTTTACTGTTTTGTTATTTTTTAATTCATGAAACCGTTTTTTTTCCAAAAAAAAGGCGTTTGAAAAATTATTGCGCAAATACCGTGTGAGATAAAAAGTTGCAATGACCGCCATTTTATTCCCTAGGGTGTCTGCTAAAACAAAGGTACTCAATGTTTGGGGGTTCTGAGTAATTTTCTAGCAAAAAAATGATGATGTTTACATGAAGGAAAATAGGCCAAAATAGGCCCGGTAAGCAAGTGGCTAGAGTCTGCAAAAGATTTGAGACTATGGCAGAGGTTCACCTTCCAGCAGGACAACGACCCTAAACATACAGCCAGAGCTACAATGGAATGGTTTAGATCAAAGCATATTCATGTATTAGAAAGTCCAGTCCAAAATCCAATTGAAAATTGCTGTTCACAGACGCTCTCCATCCAATCTGACAGAGCTTGAGCTATTTTTCAGAGAAGAATGGTCAAAAATGGCACTCTTTAGATGTGCAAAGCAGGTAGAGACATCCCCAAAAAGACTAGCATCTGCAATTGCAGCAAAAGGTGGTTCTGCAAAGTGTTGACTCAGGGGGGCTGAATACAAATGCACGCCACACTTTTCAGATATTTGTATAAAAAAAATTGAAAACCATTTATCATTTTTCTTTCTACTTCACAATTATGTGCCACTTTGTGTAGGTCTATCACAAAAAATCACAATAAAATACATCTACGTTTTTGGTTGTACCATGACAAAATGTGTGAAATACTTTTTCAAGGCACTGTACATCAAAAGTGGGGCATGCTCAAATTTTCTTCATCTTCATTTTAGGGAATGAAACGTGTACCAAATTCAGTGCTAGACCAAGGTCTTCCAGGACCCAATGTACTGATGCACAATAAAGGCTACATGGCTTTCATCCATAAATAAATGCACAGAAGTTTGCACTGAAAGTAGGGCTGAAACAACTAATCGATTATGAAAATGGTTGTCAACTATTTTTATAATCGATTAATCGGTCAGCCGATTAGTTGCTCTACATACACAATGCATTGTTTACATATCAAGAAATACAATGCAGCACTCATATACAGCTCAGTACACCCTTCATACATGTCAGTAAGTGCTTGAGAACTTGTGAATGTGTAAGGAGCAATACCTCATGGGACATGTAGTCCTGGGCAGGAAGTGAGTGGTTCCAAAGGCAGACGTTTTTTTGACCTTGCTATAGGGGCACTCTATACTATAATTTGCATCTTGCCATTGGGGCACTGTGAAGGCAGGAGGAGCCAGATGTGCCAGGGGGGTACCCCAGAACAGAAGAATCAGGGCTGCTCTGTGCAAAACCATTAAACAGAGCAGGCAAGTATAACATGTTTAAAAAAAAAAATAAATAAAATAAACACTTTAAAGCCTGTGTGCAGGGAAGGTCAGCAGCTGAACCTAGAGAAGGTGGAGGCTGATAGACTGGAGGTGATAGAAGGTATTACAATTACATTTAAAGTAAACTTTTACCAGTATTGTGCATTATATAAAAAATGATCATATCCATGAAAAAATAAAATAAAATATTTATATATCCCTTCATATCGCTGCATGAGTTTTTATATTTATTTATTTATATATATATATATATATATATATATATTATATATATATATATATATATATATATATATATATATATATATATATATATATATATATATATATATATATATATATATATTACTTTCACTGTTTCACAGTATAAATGAACCCCTAAAGCCCCATACACACGGTCGGACCGTGGACCAACTTTCCCTTGGACTTTTGTCCAAAGGGCGTTGGCCCTCAAGTTGGTACTGCATACACACGGTCGGACTTTTGAGACAACCAACACGAACGTAGTGACGTTTCAACGTACTGACGACACTTCAAAAGAGGACGTTCGAATACTCCAGCGCCACCTTTGGTCAACTTCTATATTGTTGTCTGATCTTTTGCATTGGTTCTGAGCATGCGTGTTTGTACTGTGGACAAAAGTCAGTTGGTACTGCATACACACGTTCGGACTTTTGTCCTTCGGACTTTTGTTGGCAGAAAGTTGGTCCGTTCGCACAGCCAACAAAAGTCCGATGCAACCTGGAAAAAGTTGGTCCGATGGAGCGTACACACGGTCGGATGTTGGTCCAAACCACCTAATTTGCATGTTGGTTGTCAAAAAGTCCGACCGTGTGTACGGGCCTTTATAGTAGCGATTATCTGCTCTTTTTGTACTTTAAAAGGGCTAATGTTAGTTTTTTTTTTTTAACCCCATGGTGACAGGTGATAACAAAAAAAAAAAAAAAAAAAGGATGTTGCTACTACTAAATATATTAGGCCTGGTTCCCACCTCTGCATTTTTTTGGTGCTTTTCGCAGAAACGCACTACAGTTCATTTAGCACGGTTTCCTATGGGACACGTTCACATCTATGCTTTTTTTAGCCGATGCGTATTTGAAATGGGTCAAGGAATTTTTTCAATGCAAAACAGTGCTTTTTTGGTTCAATAGACTTTAATGGAGAAGAAGCAGAAAAGCATGTAGTTCGCTTTTGCCGCGATTTGCAATTTTTAATCTGCCCAACAACAAATAAGTCCAAAAAAAAAGCATAAAAAATTGCAAATTAACGCAAAATCTCGTGTGCAAATACGCACAGCAAAACGTATGAACCGAGCCCTGTGCTGGCCATACACGCATCAATTTCCGGACGAGAATATTGATACAAAAAATCTTTGTACATTCGCTGAAAGAATGTCATTTAAAAATGTCACTTTTTCTATAACTGTAACCACATATGATTACTACATAAGTATTCTGAATTGTACAATACTGAATATTAATTTTATTGTACTCAATTTCATTGAATTTAATAAAGTATTTTTGACAATGAAAAAAATTTAACTTTTAACATTCAGTTTTAAAATAAGAGTTATTTATGAAAAACACAAACATACACTGCCTGAAAATTCCTGTAACCAAGAAGTTTTCTATATTGCTCCTTCGAATTTTCCCATCACTGTGGTAAAAAACTAACGCCGATTTGACCCCGATTAGAAAATCGAACGATTGTTCTTAAAATTCAATTTCTTTTGAAGGAAGACATTGTTTTGTATGGCCAGCATAAAGTGACAGCAGGCACAGGGAGCTTTTATTAGGCCACCTGCCTATGACAATGGAGTCTGTCATACATAATATATTACAGTTATGTCTGAAAATCACCAAAACAGTCTTTAAATTATTTTTTTTCTTTAAATAAAAAAATTGATCTCGGAGTCTAATGATATTTACCAGATGTAACCTCTAATAGTACATATACTATGGGGATAATTTACGAAAGGCAAATCCATTTTGCACTGCAAGTGCACTTGAAAGTGCAGTTTCTCTAAATCTAAGGGGTAGATCTGAAATGAGTGGAAGCTCTGCTGATTTCATCATCCAATCATGTGCAAGCTAAAATGCTGTTTATTATTTTCCTTGCATGTCCCCCTCGGATCTGCAGCGACTTTACTTTCAAGTGCACTTGCAGTGCAAAGAGGATCTTCTTTTAGTAAATAACCCCCTAACATCTCTTCTGTCTGTTATTCTCAGAGTGGATTAGAGAATTTGCTCTCTAACCATATAGATATGTATATATTCCACAGCATATAGGTATTAAGGAATACATTTCCCCTTTTTTAAACTTTACATATTAACTAAATTATACACCACACTTTAAGATTATCCGATTAGTCTAAACAATAAAATTGGCCAACTAATATATTATAAAAATAATCGTTAGTTGCGGCCCTAACAGAGTGTCTCTCTCGGTTTAATCAGCAGGTCTCTGCCGTCACTGACAGCCTTTCACTGTACCCGGTTTATCAAGAACATTCAGACCTACTGATACAGGGGAACATGTCACACTGACAGGTGATTACACAGGGAGAACTGCTCTCTAATCTACAAAACTGAGCTTTCAGTTTGACTGCTCAGGTTTTCAAGATTGAAGAGACAGCTGGTCAATTGTGAAGTTAAGAGGCTCCTTATTAACTCCATCCCTACCGGCATAGCACCCAAACCAGTATCTTTTTTGCTTCTGACATAGCGGATTTAAGTGTTCTTTATATTCTGTTTTTTTTTTTCTTTTAATTGCCAAATGCCAATTTTACTTTGCAGGACTGTGCCACAACTGCGAGCCAAGCATTTGATCAGTAGTTGCAGTGCGGCCTCACTGATCTCAATGGGAAAGTCCGCAGCCTTGTTGAAAGTGCCTGTACACATACACAGCATGTCTACAGCTCTGTCAGGCTGTAATGTTAAAACTATCGTGGGTGTGGCCAGCTGTCTATTTTTACTGCTCCACTGAGGAGCCAGTGGAAGAGTCCAAAAAGTGACTACATATATAGCTAAAACACAAAAGCAAAAACAAAGAAAATTCATGAAAGAACTAAATTAAATTAATATACTTAAAGGAGTACAGCCAAAGTTTGTTTGGCTGTACTTTTCCTGTGGATCACAGGAGTGCAGTTCATTCTGTACTCCTGTGACCCGTTACAACAGACAGCGGGCTGAAGCCACAGAGCAGCTCCATGCTTGGGCAAGATCCCAAAAATTAAGTCAGGAAAAGCCCTCATGCCTGGACCGTCACCCAGAGAGCCGCTGACAGCCTGAGCCAGCGCTCCAGCCACCCCCACAGCCCAGCACACCAGTGAGCAGGGGGGGGGGGGGGTGCAGAGCAAACAGCAGTGACATTCACAAGCTCTCTGCTCACGGAGCCCTATGAACCGAGCGATCGGCGGGGTTTGATTGCTCGGTTCTCAGTCTTAGAGCCATTATTCTGCAAAACAAAGAAACATACTTCTCTTAATAAAAAGCTAAAATATTAAGATGCAAAGTATCTATCAGAATGGAAATACATACTTTGATGTCTCTGGGAGTCCAGCAGAAAGTTCCAGGAAGACTGATAAATAGTATCCTCTTACTACTCCATTTCCATCCTAAAATGGACACAGCACAAAAATGTAAAATGTATTCTTAATCAGGAGACCAAATACTGAAAGTGGAACTTAACTGTACCTGAGCACCACAAAATGAAAAAACGCTATTTAGTACCTTTTTTATAATCAAAGCATACTCGCCCATCTATCCATGTCTCAATGCTTTATTTCATTGAGAAACCCCTTTGAACCCCCCCCCTCCCCGCAAATGTGGCCATCTTGAGTAAAGGGAAGATAATCATGTGGCATTTACTTCTGGAATCCATCTGTCCTTAGCTCATGCATGCAGGCAGGAGGGTGCATTTAGCTTAAAAAAAAACATGAAGACTCCTGGGATGTATGACATAATTTTGGTCTAGGCCAGAAACCAACTGAAGAAATGTAAAAAAATAAGTGAATATACTTTCCTATATACTAAGGCTAGCAGCATAGGATTAAAAATAGTTTGTGTTAACCACTTCAATACCGGGGCACTTTTACCCCCTTCCTGCTCGGGGGAAATTTTCAGCTTACAAATTGTTATCTTTTTTTTCTTTCCACACAAGTAGGCCCCATTCACACGGGCTGTCCGATCAGGTCAGCCAGTCAGTTTTTCAAGCGGATCTGAACAGACACTGCATTGTCCACTATGGAGCAGTGGATGTCAGTGGACCCATGTTCGCTGACACCTACCACCATCCGATCCTGTCCAACCAAAGACAGGTGGTGGTTCTATTTTCCATCCAGCGGATCAGATGACCACCTGTCCGTTTCAATCCGACTGCCCCATAGAGGAGAGCGGGACTGTGTCCGTTCTGCATAGCATTCACCTGCTCAGCGGGGATCAGTGGAGAGATCCCTGCTGAGCAAGCGGAGGCGCCAGTGTGAAAGGGGCCATAGAGTTTTCTTTTGGTGGTATTTAATCACCACTGGGTTTTTTTATTTTTTATAATTAAACTAAAAAAAGACTGCAAATTTTGAAAAAAAAAAAAAAAAATATATCTTTCTTTGTTTCTGCTATAAAATTTTGCAAATAAATAATTGTTCTTCATAAATTTAGGTCAAAATGTACATTTCTGTGATTAAAATAACCCAAATTAGTGTTTATTAGTCTGTAGGAAAGTTATATATAACCGTTTAAATCTGATGTACTGACAGCCTATGATTTGAGGCCCAAAAATGCCCGGACAATACAAATATCCCCAAATGACCCCCTTTTGGAAAGTACAGTAACTAGTAAGAGGCATGGCAAGTTTTTTGGAGTAGTAATTTTTTGGCACAATTATTTAGAAAAGAAAAAAAAAATGAATTTAATATACTGTCACCAGTATAACTGGTGTGATGGTGATCAGGGACACTGACTGGTGACAGTATGTACAAAAATAAAAAAAAGTGTTTCCTCTTTTTTTACAAAAATGTTTATTTTATTTAATTTCTACAATTTATATATACCAACAGTGTGACCAAATACAGTGTTAGCATACTAACACCGTATTACTCTGGGAAGTGATCAGGATTTTTATTTTATTTTTTACACATTATGATTGCTTATACCAATGAATTGAATTGGTATAAGCAACCATTTTTACTGAATGACACAGGTTCAGTGTCTTTTCTTGTGATTAGATGCGATTGGCCAAAGATAATCACATGGTACAGATGGGCTGGTGACAAATTGCACCGCAGCAAAGCCCCTCGACCACGCGAGAGGTACATTCTGGGAGGATGTTAAATGAAAGTGAGGTGTTAAGTTTGAAATGGTGGCTTTCAAAGTAAATTGCATTTTGGCTTTGTCTCTTTGCACTTTATTGGCAAGTTAAACAAACATACTAGAAAATTCCTTATCTGTCCGACTGCTGAAATCGTTAAAAATCAAAGTAATGATGTGCGTCGGTCACCTGGACAGGTTTATCATAATGCAGTATAAATAATAAGAGTACCAATACTTGAAGTTACTCCTTCAGTGTGGAGGAACTTAATTCCATTATGACACGGAATTCTCAACACTTGAAATTAGCATCGATAGCCTAATGGGTGATTAAAACAAAATGCCATACTTTAAAAAAACTTTAGCATCAGTGTTTGGTGACTCTGAAGGTTCTCATTTATCCAGGTCATGTCTAGTAGTAGTTTGTCACATTCAACTGGACCGCTTCTGTATATCGAAGATGTTTCAAAGCTTATCCAAGACACTTCAGCTCTGAGGTCAGAACTGAAAAAAAATGGCTTGAATAAGCTAGGAAACATCTTCAGCACTGCAGAACAAGACCAGTTAAATGTGACCAACTACCACTAGATCAGTGTTGGATAAAGTTTTTCTCTATAATCCCCTAGTAAGAGTAAGACCAGCATTCTATCCTGCCTAGAAATCTGCTTTAAACCGTATGTAAATTGAAGTCTGCTTTCAAATGCATTAGATGCTTTTATTTTGTAATACACTTCAATCAAGATTGCGAACTCACCGGATAAACCTTTAACCTCCAGCAGAGACCGGATACTTGCAAAGGTGGACTGTACACTGGGTCAGCACGCTGGCGTAAAGTGCTGAAAAAAAAAAAAAAAAAAAAAAAAAAGGATGACAAATATCTTTAAATTAGCAGGCATGTAAACAAGTATATTAGGCTGGTCTGACAGCATACCTGTAAAAATCTGGCTATCAAATACCATAGTCATGTGCGATAGACTTGGGAATTAAGTGAAGGTGCTGCATGCCCTCATTGTGAAGAAACCCATAGATGCTACCATGCAAGAAAACACACACACACACACACACACACACACACACACACACACACACACCATTTGATGTTTGAGCAGATTACAGAAAAGATTTAGGGCTCTTTCACACGGACGGACCGTATGTCCGTTTTGCATCCTTCCGTTTTCGGATGCAAAACGGACATACATGTATCCCTATGGGATAGCGGGTGTCAGCGGACGAACATCCGCTGACACCCGATCTCGTCCGTGCCCGCTATGGTCCGTCTCTGCAGACGGAGGAAAACCCTATTTTTCCATCCGTCTGCAGAGCGGATCGGATGACGACGAACTCTACGGTCCGTCGTCACCTGATCTACCATAGGGGAGAGCGGCGCTGTGACAGGTCCATCCCTGCACAAAGTGCAGAGACTGACCTGTCATCTTCCTGCTCAGCGGAGATCGCTCCGGCTATCCCCACTGAGCAAGCGGATATCCACGGGGCGGATCTGCACTGATCCGCCCCGTGTGAAAGAGCCCTTAGCGTTGCAATCTGGGACATACACAGGACACTGATAATCAAAGAGGGTCTGAAATTATCTTTTTATGCTGCTAAACCGATGCATGAGGAACCCTTCGAAATATGCATTTATTTGTTATGCATCACTACACCTGAAGAAACATTGTGAAATCAGAATGAAGCCTTTTACACCATATTTTTAAGCAATCCGTCAAGAAAAACAATTGCCTTATTTCATCCAAACATGGCTGTGGGTGTGCCAAATAGGAAAAGATCTGATCTTTGGCTGAAGGATCTGCATTATTCTACAGATATCCTTTGCTGTTAAAGGTTGTTACATTAGTCAATATCAGTTGCTAGTAAAAGTATTTTTTTAGAATCTGTATGATTTGGAGTCACAAACCACCATGTTAACATTACTACAATATAAGAAAAATATTTTTTATTTATTTTTTTAACAGTTAACCTATATGGAAGGAAGGGGTCTTCTTCATTGTATATTGCTAATATACATGTTAGTTATAAAAAACTTGTACAATGTAAAATTAAATACCCATAACAAAAACAGACTGTACAGAAAAAAATAAAAATAAATAAAAAAAAGGGATCAACAGAATAAACTGGGCTTATGAAATTTGACACAATAATTGTACCCATTTTGCATGCTGTGTAAGAAAATTGCCCAACAATTAAATTTTGACAGTAAAGACAGCTTCAGAAATGTTTTTATCTATAATGAGGGCATGTTCTGTTCCGACAAAGTATTTCTGGCCAATTTTTTAACGTGAAACTTTCTACTTCAGTTTCTCACTAGTGTTTATACATAAATGTAATACTGTCGATAGACATACAGTACTTTCAAATGAGAACAATGTTGCTCCAAAATGATGGAGAAAGTAGCCATGTATTTACCTTTAAAGTAAATGTAAATTATAACAAATTTCTCTTATTTGCTTCCCAACTGTCTGTTAAATTTACCATTCAAAGCATTTTGTGATATCTGTTCGACAAGTGCAAAAAGAAAAAAAAAAAAAAAAAAAACTTGTGAACTGATAAGTTCCTGTGCTGCTTTTTCTCTGCAAACAGTAGCATGGTTCCCAGTAGACATGTGCAATACATTTTGTTTCAAATTTGTTTAATTAATTTTGACAAACTCGTTTTTTTGGTAACATCCAAATTAACAAAAAGCCAATTAATTAATTTTTCCAAAATATTCGTAAATTTGAAATAACTAGTTATGAATTATCTGAAATAATAAAATAAAAAAAAAAACAATATTATTAATAGAAAACGTTATTATTCATTAGTAATTTGTTCCGTTCCATTTGTTAAGATGCGGAATACGTTATTTTGGATGATTCGTAATAATTTCGTAATCTGATAAATCTGATAAATTCCTATTCGTTATGTTCACTAACAGCTAAATTTAAAATGAAATTCCAATACCTATACTTTAATCGTTAGGAATAGTCAAGTTATTGGTTAATTATTCTTTCTTATTTTCGGATTTTCTAATTTATGAATTGCAATCATAATGAATCACCCGAAAAACGGAAAAAAATAAAATGATGACTAAAACGAACACATTTTTCGGCAGTGCCCTAAGCGATCCCTGTTGACTTAGGAAACACACACACACACACACACACACACACACACACACACACACACACCCCCTATGGTTATGGAAAAGGCAGGTGTGCTTTAGTCCTCTAACCCCAAAAACACTCCCTAGGCTAGGTTGACAATGCTCCTCCTGCTAGATACCGTACGGTTGTCACCCTAAAACAGAAAGTGTGTTCCTGGCAGGATCATTAGGTTGAAATAAGTGTGAAAAAAAGAAAACCAATTTTGCAATCACATCTAAGGAAAGATAAACTAATATAATATATTTTTGTTCTTGGGTTAGATGCACTTTAAAAAGGGGACTTTAAATACCTTTTTAATTACCTGTCTAGGGAGCCCACGATGTCGGCCCCCTGAAGCCGATCTGTCCATGGGCTCGGGTGCAGGCTCCGCCATTGTAACTAAGGGAAACTGGCAGTGGAGCCTTCAGGCTTCAAAGCCGGTTTCCTACTGCGCATTTGCACGAGTCACGCAGTGCTTTCTGAATGGCCACATCTTCAGAAAGACACACACAGGTCCCAGAAGGCAGTGGGGGGGGGGGACGGAGAGGATGGACAGAGACAGAAGAGGAAATGACGCACCGCAAGGCTGGGACGGAGGTCGTAAAGTTGAGTTGAACTCCGCTTTAAGACAAAAAGGCCTCAATTATAAAAATGTGTGTTGCTATAAACAGAAATAGGACAGTTTAAAAAAAAAAAAAAAAAAAAAGGTGTTAATTTCTGTGCTATTAAGTCTTTATTTGAAGGATACAGCAAACAATTGTATTGCAAAGCACTTAAAGTCCAGAATGAAGATTGTCAAATAGGAAACACAACCAAACATACATGTATCAGGAATCAGTTTTCTTTAAATGTATAAAAAGATAAGAGATAAGAGGGGGCATCATTAAGATGTGAAGAAATTTGGAGACTGGGCGTGCAAGATTAGAATGTACTAGTAATGAGTGAATGTAAGAGAGGGGGTATAACAAGGAAAAAAATATTGGGAATGGAGAGGAGGTAGAAGCATATGAGGGGAATTAAAAAAAAAAAAAAAAAAAAAAAAGATAAAAAGGGTGGGATGGGAAGAGCACAGACTCAAAAAACGGCAGAGAGGTGAGGGACCCAATACTGCTTATGTTAAAAGGGGAGAGTCAGCCATGTAGGTCTTCAGATTTGTCCCTAAGGGTACAAAGTAAGGTGTTAAATCATTCATCCTGGAAAACCACTGAGACACCAGGAGTGGGGCTTTTTGTTTCCATATGCTAGGAATCCAAGCCTTTGGAGCATTTACTTTTAAGAGGACAGCCATTGTCAAGAAAGAAATGTCTGAATTTGTTTGCCCCTCTGCATCAGCACTGGGGTCACATTAGCTGAGTGAGGGAGAGAAACTGAGGAAAAAGAAAAACATTGGAATACTAGTCAGCTCCAGTTTGCAAAGGTATATTTACTTTGGAAGAATAAAGCACCTCTAACGTAGGAGTGTCATATGTGTCTGGATGCTGTTGCATTGCGATACGTTACAATTTATTTTGTTTTTTACATTTTTGAATGGGGTTTCTTGAGAGTATGCATAATTTTAAAAGGGTGCCTTGACTTAAAAAAGGCTGAGAAACACTGCTATAAGGGATTCTGTTGAATTAGTTATATGCGTTTTCATGCCACTAATGCTTTTAATACCAATTTTTTTTTATTTTTAACATAACCGACCTGCTATTCAGGTTGGGTCACACAGAATAAACTTTGGATTTTATATTTAATTGTATGTTGGTTGTAATTTTCTGAGACAGAGTTCAGCTCAAAAAACCCAGAGCTCCGTTTTCCTATAGGACGGATTGGTCCCATTTTCACTTTTGAAGTCAAATTTGAGAACCCCCTCCCGCACTGCTTGTGCCCATTCATACAACATACCTACATACACATGGTATACATTTTTATTTATTTTTTACCTTTTTAGGTGTATGGAGCAAACCTTTTGCAGACTACAAGCTACTCTGACTGATTTTAAATGAAAGAAAATCCAATCTGTCCCTACTGACAAAGAGGGGACAGATGGAGTTTCCTCCTAAGGCACTATAATGCTGAAAATAGCGCCTGCAAAGAGCCGCTCCTCGAGTGCTTTCATACTGGAGCGTTGCGCTGGCAGGACAGTAAAAAAATTTCCTGCAAGCTGCATCTTTGCAGCGCTGTATACACCGCTCCTAAATCGCCCCTGCCCATTGAAATCAATGGGCAGCGGCACTTTGCTGGTGGTTTTAACCCTTTTTTGAAAAGTAAAATATAAGCTATGTGACAGAAAAGATGCAACAAATATAAAAAGTAGGTGTTAGCCAAATTTGGCTGCAAAAGTTTGGAGTTTGGAGTCTTTTTGTGTAAGAATACATACTTGAATAGATTTGAAAAGGTATAGATATGAGGTTTAATAGCATAGCAAAGCAGAAAATAATACCTGAAGTTTTCCAGAACAAATGTAGTGGAATCATAAGCAGGGACCAGTTCACTGCAGACAAAAAACAAAACAAACATATATACATGAGAGCATGAAAAGCTAGAAACATTTTCATTTTCTTTTACAAAGGTTAAAGCAAGTTGTATGTTTCCTCTTGTGCAGTATGCGTTTTATGACTTGTGTGCTTACCATGCTTCAGTATATGGATGTAAGTAAGAGAATGTGTATGTGTTAAAAAAAATAATTATAAAACCTATAAAATAATGTACCACCACCAGGGTAGTGCTTGGAGCCCAAGCAACCGATAACAGGCCTGAATAGTTTCACTGTGGGCACTGGGAGTGCACAACCTTTTCAAATGACTACTTTCAGGAGGTTATTTGCATAAGAATTATGGAAATGCTTGCAGCAGTGGGAAGAGGGGGAGGTATATTAACAATGGTTTTGGGGGGGGGGCGTGGTCTCAGCATGGTGGCGTGAATAGGAATCTTTACAGAGCTCCTGGCCGCCGGGTTCCCTGCAGCTAACCACCGTTAACTTAGGCCACATTACCGGTGCCCAGCAGGCCCAGGAAGCCTGACCGATATTCTGCTGCCGCAGCCTACAACCGGGATCATTTTCTATGGCCACAAAAGCTCGCGGAGGCAGCTCCCAAGATGGCACCAGCCCGTTTTGCAGCCTAGATCACAATAGAGGAATCCACAGTGCCTGGTCTCCCACAATAGCGGCCAGACGACCACATAATGCTGCCTCTCACCCCCCAGTAATCTTTCTCCCTGCCTGTCCAGATCGCTGACAGTCTCTGTGGACATGGAGGAGGAACTTCTCAGCTTGGAGCACATGCCTCTTCACCAGCTCCTACTACACCCAGCGCTCTAGCTTCAGCCCAGAGCACAATGCAGAGCAAGGACTGATGCCTCCACACCAGGTCAAAGTGAGAACCCTCGGTAGCCCACCTCGGTCTCCCTCTCACTCCCACTCCCAATTCTGAGCACAGGTTAAGCGCATTTTTACAGCAGCTCCCCACTAGACCAGACTTAGAGTCACTTGTCCAGAGAATGGAGACTGCTTTGAAGGGTGAAGTACAGACTCTCAAACAGAAAGTGTCTGAACTGGACACCCGGGTTGCCGCAGTGGAGCAGGAACAGGGTGCAATGTCTCAGTCTGTGCAAACTTTACAATCTTCTAACTCGGATCTCAATGACCAAGTTGTCCAACTGCACTTACTCCTTGGCGATTTGGAGAATCGCAGTCACTGGCAGAATATACGGTTAAGGGGGGTCCCAGAATCTGTCCCACAATCAGAACTGCGCTCGACAGCGGCCAACATTTTTAACCGATATCTGGACCGACTGCCAGATTCTGAGGTCGTCATTGACAGAGACCAAGATCGGATTCATCAGACAGGCCCAGGGATGTCCTTTGCTGCTTATACTCTTATCCTCAAGGAGTAGATACTACAGCGGGCTTGGAGGGTGGGAGCCCTGGAGTTTAATGACACAGCTGTCCACCTTTTGCCGTATGTTTCAAGAAAAACTCTTCTCATGCGGCGGTCCCTCAAACCACTCCTGGATGCTCTGAGCGAAAAGGGTCTTGCCTACAAGTGGAGCCATCTATTCCATCTCATCGTTCACAAAGGAACAAATACCTTCTCCTTACGTCATCCTTTGGAGCCGGTCCTGTTTATCTTTGCTGAGATGGATCCGATTCCAATACCTAACAGGCTTACAGTGCTCGCCTCTGGAGATTCCCCGGCGACAGGTCCCCCGGGCAGACCACAAAGGCCCGTTACCATTGCTGTTGTCAGGGAGGCCTTTCACAAGCTAGAGTGACGGGGCACCCCCGATCCTTGCTCCTGAATAAAGAGGCAGCCAGTTGAACTTACCAACGCAGACTGTCAGTCTAAACACAGCTCTACTTTTTTGCTTTACCTTTTGAACTGACAGGAACTACTTACCTTTACAATTTTTTTTTATTTTTTTTTTATGATGGCTAAACCTGGTCTGTGAGGGGAATGACCAGCAAACCCAGGGTCTTCCTTATATGACCTTTGATATGCTTTGGTTCGCTGAAAAGCAGAGGCTTCCTTTACGCTATAAAGAGTTACTATAGTTCCTCTTTGGCAGTATGTCTGTCAAGATCCTCTCTCGGAACGTTAAGGGGCTGAATTCCTCGGAGAAGCGCACTAACTGTCTAGCCAAGCTCTGGAGACGCAGAGTGCACATTGCAATTCTCCAAGAGACTCAGGGCAGACAAGATACCCAGACTATCCAACAAATACTTTCAAACGGCGAACCATAGTCCGATCTCAATCTCTAAATCTAAAGGGACGAGTATCCTCATATTCAAATCCCTTCCATGGCAACTCCTAGATGAGCGCCATGATCAGGAGGGCAGATTCCTGCTTCTGAAATGGAAAATTTATTCTCAGACCTTCACTCTTGCGAACATTTATCTTCCAAATTCCAATCCACTCCCAACCCTCGAGACCTTTTTTTCCACCCTTGACCCTTTTCTCAAGGGAACCCTTGTCTTAAGGAGGGTACTTCAACTTAACCTTGGACCCACACAGAGATTCTTCAAACTTATCCTCTCTACCCCAGGGAGAACCGATTTCACCGCAAAAACCTTTTGCACTGCCATAATTGGTCGATATAGGGAGAATATTTCATCCGCAGGAGCGGGATTATACCTTTTATTCAAAATGTTGACAGTTCTTATTGCAGAATTGATTTTTTTTTTTTTCTAAAACATTCTGCGATATCTCTGGTCACCAAGACAGACATCAGCCACATCACACTCCGACGATGCCCCAATCACTCTGGAGCTTGCCTTCTTCCAGGCAACCCCCAAGACTTCTATGTGGCGACTCAATGAGGCGCTCTTGAATGATCCAGAAATTGCAGCAGATATCTGTAAGGAAATTACGTTATACATCTCTACTAATGTAGACTTGGTGTAAAATCCAATCTGTGTGGTCTACACACAAATGCTAGATTAGGGGAATCATACTTAAACATGGTCATGCAGCCAAGAAACGTCCCAACAAAACCTTGTCCGACCTTCTAGCTCGACTCCATTCCTTAGAATGTCAACACAAGTCCAGACCGTATTATTGAATCGGATAGGTTCTAAAAGGCCATAAGAGATCATTCCCTATACGAAGCAAAACATGTCCTGTTAAAGGCCCATTGTTCTTTTTACGAATATGGAGATAAGTGCGGCAGCCTACTGGCTAATGCCTTATGTACCAAGCGATCACAGACTTACGTTTTTACGAAAACTTTACTTTCATCGTCTGCTCCTAAAGTTCATTCTTCTCCAAAGCTGGCGGAGAGCTTCCGCGACTTTTACTCTAAATTGTACAACTTAAACCAACCTCCCACCTCCGATTTATCGTCCCCGAGCTCCTCGGACATCTGCAAATGCATTAGGGAATCCAATCTCCCTAACCTGACTACGGAAGAGCGTGAGGCCCTTCTCAAGCCCATTACAGTAGAAGAATTTACTTCGGCCATAGCTACCACTCAGTCTGGTAAGGCTTCTGGTCCCGACGGATTTACCCTCCCTTACTATAAACGGTACCAGGATTCCTTGACACCTCACTTCAATGTGGCTTTTAAACGCTGCCATAGATGGACACGGATTCCCTGCGGACATGCCTCCATTTCAGTGATCCCTAAACCGGGCAAGGACCCAATACTATGTGCCAGCTACAGGCCTATTTTCCTTGAATTGTAATATGAAACTATTCACCAAAATCCTGGCTTCTAGGATGAATGTCTTGTTACAATGCTTAATTGCAACAGATCAAGTCGGTTTTAGTCAAACTAGGGAGGCTAGGGACAACACTATTCGGATTTCAGCCATTTTATAAGAATCCCACCGCCACAGTATGGGTAAATGGCTATGATTCCAGCCCTTTTTCCATTTCTAAATGCACCAGACAGGGTTTCCCCCTATCCCTATCGCCTTTACTATTCGTTCTCTCTGGAACCCTTTCTACAATATATTAGAGGTAACCCGTCTATACGAGTCATTAAAGCCAGCAACTACCAACACAAGGTGGCAGCGTATGCCGACAACCTCTTATTTTATATCACTGAGCTGCTTACCTCCTTACCCTCCTTGTTTCAGGAGTTGAAACACTATAGTAGCTTGTCTAAGTTCAAGGTTAACTTACAAAAATCAGAGGCCTTAAATATCTCCTTGACAGATGTTACCAGAGCGAGCTTGCGCCCTTTTTTTCCCGTTCAAATGGGCTGCCCACTTGATTCAATATCTGGAAACGAAAATTCCTTCAAACCTAAATGACATTCTTTCCCTCAACGCTAACCGCTGACATTAAAAAAAGTGGGACTCTCTGGCCCTTTTTTGGTTTGGCCGTTGCAATGTACATAAGATGAATGCGATGCCCAGACTCCTGTACTTATTGCAGGCACTGCCGGTTAAAAAATACCTCAGACCTTTTTTCATGCGGTACGGTCGGTATGTGTCAAATTCATTTGGCGAGGAAAAACATCCAAGCCTTGGTAGAGCGTTATGGTTACGACCCAAGCTGAAGGGCTGAGTGGGTTTCCCGGACCCGGCCCTGTATTATACTGCGGTGCATATGACCAGGGTTGTGGACTGGTGTGGACACAATGCCCTGAAACTCTGGGTATCACTGGAACAAGAAACAGAAAATTGCCAAACAAACATATATACACATTTACCCATTTATTTCACAAATGAAATGGTAAAACTAATTTACACCTAAAATTTGCAAAACTGTGTCATTTTCCACCACTCCAAAATACTCCATGCCAACAGCTTACATATAAGCAAACTGCAGTTGAGAACTTCTTTAAATGGCAAATTTCGTTTCTAGGACTCCTTCACCATGCACATCTCTTCTAAACTAATCATTGAAACCACACATGTGGACAAGCTTGGGGACTTTGCACAGGAGGCTTCGCAGCTTCCAGCAAAACGTGAACAGGCAATTGTGGGATTGGTGGGGGAGAGCAGACGGTCAAGGGATTTTTGTAAAGTTAATGAAAGAAATATTGTACTAAATTTACAGCTGTGCTTTATGTAAAGTTTGTCTTATTTGTTAGGTAACTATAGATATTTATTCAAGTTTGAGCAAGAACCCTCTTTTAACATTGCTAGAAAAAGATTATGCTAAATGTGAGATGATGGGAAAAGACTTTCATTTGGGAGTTATGTTTTTAATCACTTTTATTAAAAAAAACTGACTCCCTACCATGCAAAATACAACTATATTGTATTCATGGTTAATTGGAAGCTTCAACTCTTGAGACCAACAAACCTAAACAGAGGGTATCTCAACCTAGAAAACTAGCATCCATAATGACAATCTTCCAATAAAGGGGAAGAACAAAAACCTGCCGCAGCAGAAGAAGCCACCGTGACAGACATCTTGGTTGGAGGACATAACAGGACATGTCCAGAGAAAAACTAGATTTGTTCCATGCCATAAGAATTTTCCATGGCCAAGTTCTGGAGTAGAACTACACAAATAGACGATTACAAAAGTGGATACTATCAATCACAGCACTGATGGGATTTTTGGTTCCAGAAGCAGATTCTGCAGTCCCATCAACTTTTCCCGAGGCTGGAAGGCATTGATCTGAAAGGGATCCTGAAGAGGACACAAATACTCCAAGCAATAAGACAAATTTTATGTTTTGATGTTCAGGATCCACTTGAAGTCTTTCAAGTTCAGCATTGTGATCGACCCACTGGAGTCCAAGGCTAAGGATTATCTTGGTATCTGAGGACTGAAATGCCTTAGAGAAAATCGCAAAACTAGCATGAAAACCTTTGTGAAAACTCCTGGGGCTGAGGCAAGGTCAAAGTGAAAGACAAACAGATAACTTTGTTTAATGACAAATTCTGAGCATCTACAAAAGATAGGAATGTGAAAATATACATCCTTTATGTTGGACACCAAGAAATCTCACTGATGAAGGGAGAGAATGAATGACTGAATACTGTAGATGTGATTCAAAAGTTTTGAGAACTCTTAATCTAAGATGGAATGAATGCCGCCTTTGGGCTTCAGATGCGTAAACCGGTTGCATAAAAACTTCATATCTTTTGGCTGGGGAGGGGATGGGGAGAACACCAATGAGGACCTCCACCTGCCAATTGCCTAGCAGTGGGCAGGAAAAAAATTTAAGTGGCATCCAGGGCAGGATCCAAACTCCCTGCCTTGCAGCAGCATGACATATGATAGCTCCCTGATAGACTATGAATGTCAAAGCACTGGCAATTTCTGACTACATTTGTATCGAATAACCTTCAAGCAGGATTGTTCAGCACTGCAGAGACAGCCAAATTACCTGCAGTTCCAAGATGGCGATTCAGGAAAAAAAAAGGGGGAAAAAACGGAGGACAATAGCTCTCAGCAGATGCGGCAGAGCAGCTGGCTCAGCCTCATAGCACACAGCTAATAGATGGAGCCAGCAGCACCCACCTTCTCTCCAGCCCGATGTTTCAGTGAGAGCCGCAGGAGCAGAGTGGAGACTGACCAAGAACTGAGTGATCAGCGGGACATGTGATCCTTCAGTTTTCAGGCTTAGCGCCAACCTGAGATAGCTGCAACATATTTTACCTTTAAATCCTTCGTATCAACACGATGCCCTGGGCTTCTCCCCAGACTCCCCAAATGAGGAGTCTTTTCCTGCAACAATTTCTGAAGGTTCAGGATCAACCTTGCAACTTCTGAACAGACCCCACTCTGACAGAAACCGGCTAATTCTTCCTACAAATTTGAGGTCATCAAAGAACCCCACAAAGGGGATGGAACAGGGCCAATGCTAGGTACTAACACTTAGGTGAAAACCAAGGTGAGGCAAGAAATCAAAGCTAGGGCCATGAAGTGGAAGTGTAGGGTCCTAGGGGCTCTAGACATGTTCCCCTTGTGTCAGGAAGGCAGCAACTGACCTTGCAGATTCTTAGGAAATTTGGGGAATATGAAGGAAATTTGGGGATTTGAGGTCCAGAACAGGACAAATACCTCCACTGGGCTTTGGCAACACAAGAGCAGGCTTGAATATAACCCCTTGAACCTGCATTGTGAAGGTACTTGCACAACTTCTCCCTGGGACAAGAGATTGTTTAGTGCATTCTCCAAATTTTACTGTTCTTGGTAAAATTTTGGTTGATTTGACATGGGAAAGCATTGAGGGAGTAGAGTTTTGAACTCTATTTTTTACCACTGTGAAAACCCTGATTGAGCCCACAAGCCTGGGACATCTGCGAGCCAGAGAGAGGAAAATTGTAACGGATGCCCCCCCTCTCTTTGGAAGAGGGCTTTGAGAAAAACACGTAGGGCTTTGTGGCTCAAGTCTTCTCCTGAAAGAAACAGCTAAACTTAGGCTTTGAAGCATCGGTCGATTGATTGGGAGCTCTGCAACTAGAAGAGGTGGAGGCTTTAGAGAAAGGAAATCTACCGCCGTTGAAGAACCTTCCCTCCTGTGACATTTTTATTTTAAAGCTGAGCTCTGCCCAAAAGGGGAAGTTCCGCTTTAAGGATCCCCCCCCTTCTATGCCACATTTAGCTTGTCATTTTTTGGGGGTGGGGGGCGGCGACTCGAGCAGAAGTTCTCGTCTCCCTCCAATGTCCTAGGATAGGTCACAGGCCTCAAAAGATTGCCTGACCATTGAGGAGGCGCAGCACGACCTGCGCATGTGCACCAGGCTGTGAAGCTACAAGCTGTCACAGTCGGGGGCCTGCGCTTGTAATACTGGTGCCGAGGAGAGGCAAGTGAGAGAAACGAGGGTTGGGGCGGCTGCATCACTGATCATGGGACAGGTGAGTATGTGTTTATTAAAAGTCAGCAGCTACACTTTTTGTAGCTGCTAACTTTTAATAAACACAAAAAAAGACTGAACTCCGCTTTAATCTATCATGTGCCTCACCAAAGAAATGTCAATCTTCAAAGGGCATGCATGGAGTCTTTTAAAGGTAATTTCAGCTATCCATGCTTTTAACCATAAGATTCTGCACAAATGAATGGAAATTGGGGCCAGTCTATAAATTTTTTCCATGTTTTAGGGTATCCAACAAAAGAGCAAGGCAGAAGGAGCTGTAATTGCTCGGTTAAAGGGTCTAGTTGGTTGTTCATTGCCCTAGTTCAGTTAGCTGCAGCTTGACAAATTGAAATTGCAGAGACAGCTGGCTATATAGAGCTGGGCCTGCAAGAGTAAAGACAGACTTTAAGAGCCCCTCAAATTTCTGACCAGCAGAATCTTTGAATAAAAGGAACATCTTCAATTGGAATAGTGAGATATTTGTGCAAAACTGTATTGGAAGGATCGACTATCAAGACAGACGACAGTAACTTTTGGAGGAGTGAAGATCTCCTCCAGAGTGCCCCAATTGTCATAAATTTCACATAGGATTTGTTCATGAATGAGGAATTACTTTTTAGAGTTAACAAGTCTTTGTACCCAAAAGGGTCAAGGTCACAGAAGAAAATTGGGTGTGGCAAAGCCACAGCTTTTGTGCACAGCAGATGTGAGCATGTCTACTATTGCAAGCTTATTGCATGAAGTTCCAGCGTCAGGTGTAAAAGAATGTAGGGGAGAAAAAACTCTTCCACAGCCTACTCTAATACTGCCTCCAGGTCCTTTTTATCCCCTTGTATGTTCGCAGACGTTACGACATGGTCAATCGTTTCAGTTGTGCTTACCTAGTGCACAACACTCAACAGGCTGCACATGAGGGCTGGAAGGCCACGTGTTAGACACAACGGCTCTAATACTAATACAGCTTCTCTCCCTCAAAATACCACAACCAACACAAAACAAGGCATGATCACTTTCTAGACAAATATATAGTACATACTTAGAACTATTATTTTATAATTAAACCATTAAATAGAAGTAACCTGGTAAAATCTGGTGGAACCGGTGTAGTAACAAAAGAAGCCATGGGTTTCCTATGAACTTGCTGAAACATCATAAGAATCTCTGGACTTTTGGAAATAAGCTCACTCTTACTACAAGAACGAAGCTGAAAAACAATATATTAATAATAAATAATAATAATACCATCATCAATAACAAATTATGTGGAAGTATTTAAAATTATAAAAGTGTTTTTAAAGAAACTATTTAACCACTTACCGACCGGGCCCTAGCCCAAAGACCGATACAGCGCGGTCAAGTAATTCTGGGAGGGTGTACAATGACATCCTCCCAGAATGGCGTGCACTCAGAAATGTCCGTGACCATTGGGTCTTCCAGACCTGGCGCGTCACAGATCGGAGTAAAGGCCCAATGACAGTGGCCCTTTACCACGTGATCGCTCCATCCAATGAAAGAGCGATCAGTTGCCAACCATTCGGTGCATGTCCGGTTCAGCTGCTCCCCTCTCCTTTCAAAGATCAGTACAGTGTGTGAGGAGACGAAGGAGGTGGTGCAGCACCGCTGTGGGCTGGATCTGAAGTTCCCACAGCGCTGATCTGTGCCCATCCATGGCTCATCCATCCCCATTCGTGCCACATCCGTGCCACTACAGTGCCTCACAAAAGTGTAATAGGTAGTCAAATTAGATTTTAAATTTATGTTCCTAGAACACCTGCATGTTTGGCCTCTGTATGTAGCAAGGCTGTGGAAAAGTCTCACATGTGGTATCGCCATACTCGGGACAAGTAGTAGAATATAATTTGGGGTGTAATTTTTGCTATGTACATGCTATGTGTTAGAAATATCCTATAAAATTGACAACATTGTGTAAAAAAAATAAAAATAAACGCATTTTCATTTTCTAAAAACTAGTGCAAAAAAAAAAATGTTTAAAAGACTCATAATGCCTCATAGAATATACGTTGGGGTGTTTGCTTTCCAGAATAGGGTAATTTTTTGGGTGTTTCCATTGTCCTGGTGCTCCAGGGCCATCAAAAGTATAAGGGGTAGTCAAGAAATTAGATATGTAATTTATGCTCCTAGAACACTTGATGGTGCTCCCTGCACGTTGGGCCTCTGTATGTGGCCAGGCTGTGTAAAAGTCTCACACATGTGGAATCGCCATACTCAGGAGTAGCAGAATGTATTTTGGGGTGTAGTTGCAAGTATGCATATGCTGTGTGTGAGAAATTACTTATTATGAAAATTTAGTAAAAAAAATTAATTATATTCATTTTGCAAATTGTGGGAAAAATTACAATTTCAAAAAACTCACAATGCCTCTTACTAACCACCTTGGAATGTCTACTTTCAAAAAAAAAGGGGCATTTGGGGGTTATTTGTACTTTCCTGATATTTCAGGGCCTCAAGAAATGAAAGGTCATCAGTACATCGGGTGTGATCAAATTTTCAGTGATTTGCACCATAGCTTGTGGACGCTAATCTTTACAAAGACCAAATAATATACCGCATTTGTGGTTATTTTAACCAAAGATATGTAGCAGTATAAATTGTGGCCAAAATTTATGAAGAAAAATTACTAATTTGCAAAATTTTATAACAAACGAAGAAAAACGCATTTTTTTTTTTTTTTACAAAATATTTGGTCTTTAATTTATAGCGCAAAAAATAAAAAAATAAAGTGGTGATTAACCGCTTCAGCCCCGGAAGACGTTACCCCTTCCTGACCAGAGCATTTTTTTGCGATTCGGCACTGCATCACTTTAACTGACTTTTTGCTATAATAAATATCCCCCCCCCCCCCCCCCCCCAAAAAAAAAAAACAAAAAAATTTTTTTCCTCAGTTTAGGCTGATAGGTATTCTGCTACATATTTTTTGTAAAAAAAAATTATATTATATTATATATATATAATATAATATAATATAATATATATATATATATATATATATATATATATATATATCTCGCAATAAGCGTATATTGATTGGTTTGCACAAAAGTTATAGCGTTTACAAAATAGGATAGTTTTATGGCCTTTTTTCATTTAGTAATGTGATCTGTGATTTTTATCAGGACTGCAACATTATGGCGGACACATCGGACACTTTTGACACTATTTTGGGACCATTGTCATTTATACAGCGATCAGTGCTATATAAATGCACTGATTACTGTGTAAATGACACTGGCAGTGAAGGGGTTAACCACTAGGGGGCGATGAAGGGGTTAAGTGTGTTCTAGTGAGTGATTCTAACTGCGGAGGGGGTGGGCTTTAAGTCACTTGACAGCGATCACCTCTCCCTATGACAGGGAGCGGTGAGCTCTGTCATGACAAGTCAGAACGGGGAAATGCCTTGTTTACATAGGCACTTCCCTGTTCTGAGGCTCCGTGACACGATCGCCTGTAGACTGGCGGACAGAGTCAGCCTGTCCCACGGTCACACACCTGCTATCCCCGGCTCTTAAAAGGGAAGTACAGGTACACCAATTTGCCCACCGCTGCCATTGTGCCAACAAATATCGGCGTGCAGTGGTCAGCAAGTGGTTAAAAACCACCAAAATAAAGCTCCATTTGTGTGAAATTTCGTATGGGTACAGTGTTGCATGACTGAGTAGTTGTTATTCAAAATGTGCTGCAGAACATTGCAACTGTGATCAGCAGATCATGGGTGCAATGCCATAATCTTGCAGAATCTCGGGATAGCTGTCTGCCCGTACCTTACATAAGCGCAGACTCTTTACTGGTGAGCAGAAAGATCAATAAAACTATGAGAGTACTCACCAGCAAGCTAACAGTTCATCTGCCGCAGTGGCAAACAGTGGTTGTAGTGCATTCATCCACAGATCACAATGAATGAATGATGCGGCCGTGTGGGTGAAGACCCCCATGGCCGTGTGACAGCAGTGTGGGGGAGAAGATCTTTCGCCTTCTGTCACAGCAGGGGATCGGAGGGGAGCAGGCGGATGCTCTTTGGTAACATGTTACACCCCAAGTACAGGTGTACCTTGTTACCAAAAGGTGAACTTATTTAATTGTACAGATACAGGCTTGATATTTATAGACCCCGAAATGTCCCCAGCAATGAAAAAGGATGGGCAACATGTCAATAAAAAACAAGTTATGCTCAAAGTTATTTCTTTATATAGGAGAAGAGGTTCATGGGACAAGGTATGATTATATAAGGGGCATGTCCTCAAAAGCTTTACCAGTGTCCAATCAACTCAAAGTATCAGCCTATAACCCATGGTTTAAGAATATCATGCTTCTGTTCTGTACTAGAAGAAGATTAAGATAAAGTATTTTTTATAAAAGTATTAAATTGAAATACAAAAATGGGTCCCAAAAGCCTCACTATTGGGTATGTGGCCTTTTTCAGTTCTCCCAAGAAAAACACTGCATTTTAATTATTGTATTGTATGTTGGCACATACCACTGTAATTCCTCTTTCACATGGGTGGCCAGGGGGAGGCAAAATAAGATGGTTGAGCTGTGGTTTTGCTACTTCCTGCGTGAAAGAGATAGATAGATATCAGGAGCACCTTGTCCAACAGTATTTTACACTACAGGGTGTGTGTTGCTGTCTAATGTATATGGCTTCTGTTGCGAGATGTTTTATCTGTATCCAGTTTTGTGATATGCATATATTGGCCTTAATTATAAAACAATCTGCCCCACCGGCAAAGAAATTTAAACTTTAACAATTATTTTTTTTGCACTTTCATATTGAAGATTAACATGTATTTGTTGTTGTGAGGCAATACAATTTTTTTTAATTGCATATTAAAAATGGTACAAAATAGAAGCTTACAGAAGTAAACATTAGCTTCCAGGCAAAGCAGTAATGGAGAACAATTTATAAAAAGTGGAGCAAAATAAATATAAAACCTAATGTAATATATACATTTAAAAAAATGCTCAATGGTTATGTACCTGATGTTCCACTTCTTGTAAAAGGGATTCAAGAAGCTCTGTTTCCTGAGTGAGAGAAGTCTTCTGACCTAAAAATTAAAAACAGTTAAAGTGGTTGTAAACCACAAACCCTAAAAATGTCTACCTACATGAGAAGCCTCATTTGACACTGATGAATAAAAAAAAAAAAAAAAAAAGTCTCCTACATAAGTTGTAATTGTCTACCTGCTGCCCCCAGGGGTAAAACATGTCAGAGAGTGTGGCTCGTGAAGTGGTGCAAGGCTGAGGCCATCTCACACCTGTTAACACAGACTGGACTGGGAGAGTTAACTTTTCTAGGTATACTACTTCATGCCGCACTCCATTCCTAAACACCAGGGGGACAATATAAATCTTCCTTTTTTGCTTAGAGCAGCACTACAAGTATAAGCAGTTCACCAAGTACCCATAAGTGTAATAAGCTTGTTCTTAAGCTGGGTATCCAATCTGGCAATCATCATCTCCACAGCATTGCGGATCTCCCTAACACGTTCATCCTTAGCACCTCGTACAGCCTCAACGTTTCGCTCCTAAAAGACAAAACATTTTTAAGAATATGATTTTTAGTTACTTAAGATAACACAAGTTTTCAAAGGCTTGTGCATACTGTTTATTTAACAACAAATCTTACAAAATGCTCAAAATTGATCTTGCACATATGTATAATAAAGTACATACAGTGAGGGAAAAAAAATATTTGATCCCATGCTGATTTTGTAAGTTTGCCTACTAATAAAGAAATCATCAGTCTATAATTTTCATGGTAGGTTTATTTTAACAGTGAGAGACGGAACAAAAATATTCAGCAAAACACATGTCAAAAAAGTTATAAATGGATTTGCATTTTAATGAGTGAAATGAGTATTTGACCCCTTCACAAAACATGACTTAGTTACTTGGTAGCAAAACCCTTATTGGCAATCACAGAGGTCAGACTTTTCTTATAGGGGCCACCAGGTTTGCAGACATCCAACACTTTCTATGTGATTAAGGTCTGGAGACTGGCTAGGCCACTCCAGGACCTTAATGTGCCTCTTCTTGAGCCACTGCTTTGTTGCCTTGGCCGTGTGTTTTGGGCCATTGTCATGCTGCAATACCCATTTCCAATGCCCCATCTGAAGGAAGGAGGTTCTCACCCAAGATTTGACGATGCATGGTCCCCGTCCCTTGTCTCTTTGATGCAGTGAAGTTGTCCTATACCCTCAGCAGAAAAACACCCCCAAGGCATAATGTTTCCACCTCCATGTCCATAGTCAGCATTCCTCCTCCTCCAAACACAGCGAGTTGAGTTGATGACAAAGAGCTTGATTTTGGTCTCACCTGACCACCACACTTTCACCCACTTCTCCTCTGAATCGTTCAGGCCTGTCTGTAGTGCTTTCTTGAGCAGGGAGAGCTTGCGGGTGCTGCAGGATTTCAGTCCTTCACGGCGTAGTTTGTTACCAATTGTTTTATTGGTTACTATGGTCCCAGCTGCCTTGAGATCATTGACAAGATTCTCCCATGTAGTTCTGGGCTGCTTCCTATCCGTTCTCATGATCATTGAAACTCCACGAGGTGAGATCTTGCGTGGAGCCCCAGACCGAGGGAGATTGACAGTTATTTTGTGTTTCTTCCATTTGCGAATAATCACACCAACTGTTGTCCCCCTCTCACCAAGCTGCTTGGCGATGGCCTTGTAGCCCATTCCAGCCTTGCGTAGGTCTACAATCTTGTCCCTAACATCCTTGGAAAATTCTTTGGTCTTGGCCATGATGGAAAGATTGGATGATTTGCTTCTGTGGACTGGTGTCACCCCTGATGCTGGCCAAACCGCTTGCATGGAAAAAACAGCCCAGTAAAGCCTTGTACAAACGATCGGATTTCCGATGAGAAATGAGTGATGACAGGCTGTTGGTGGAAAATCCGACCATTTGTACACTCCATCGGACAATTATGGAATTTTCCACGAACAAATGTTGAATGGCATGTTTTAAAACTTTCCGCGGACAAATGTCTGTTGTAAGATTTTCCGAGCGTGTGTACACAAGACCGTCGGACAAAAGTCCAAAGTACAAACACGCATGCTCAGAAGCAAGTACGAGCCAGAAGTGGTCGGTCTTGTAAACTAGCGTTCGTAATGGAGAATTAACATTCGACGTAGCAAATTATGAAATCTCGAAATGCAGTGCACAGTCTTCTTCTTTAAAGTGGAGTTCCACCCCTTTTTTACACTTTGTATGAGATAAGGACATGCAGCAGTTTTCACAATGGCATTTTTTTTTGCTCATAAATACCTTTTTAGTTGCTCCCCCTTACTTCCTCCTTTCCAGTCGCCTAGGCGATTACGTCACTTGGCGATTCGCAAGGGTTCCTGGGATAGCAGCCTCATGTTGCAAATTGCCTACTGCCGAAATCTCGCGATATTTGGAAGTAGGAAAAGATGCAAACGTGAGTTAGCCCAGCAAAGTGCATGCTGGGAGTTGTAGGCAATGGGGAGAAAACCGGAGATGCAAAGCTAATGAGAGAGCTGGGCTCTCTTCTCTGCAGATAAGTGAATGGGAGGAGGAGGGGGCGATCGGGTTAACAGTACACTCGACGGCAGCTGGAGAGACTTGTAAACTTCCTCTCCTCTCCTGTCCTTTGATTGACAGGTTGCTATAGCAATGGGGCCGCAACTTGTGCCGATGCTGACGTTGCTATAGCAACCTATCAGGAAGAATAGGTGTTGGATTTAGAGGTGCATGCTGGGTAATCAGCTGCACAGAAATCAAGGAAGTTAACACAGGAGAGCCACAGATGCCCACAGCTAAAATGGAACCTGCCTGCTTCCGAGATCAGTGAGTAATTAACTTTCTTTAAAGAAAGTAAAAGTGCACAAAAATATGACATATTATTACTGTTCATCTACATGTTATGACAATTCCAGAGCTGTCCTTAAAAAAAAAAAATGTTTGGGGGGCTGGAACTCTGCTTTAAGGGGATAATAATGAAGCCGCTTTGCTAGCGATACTGATGGACTTCTTGCAAACAAATTTTCAAAGGCTTAAAGAAGAAGAAAGAATATTATTATGTTGTTTTTTTTTTGGGCAAGTTGTCACAACACCATTATTCCATAGTTTTTAAGATCAAAGATACAACTATGTTGGTGTCCCTTGTCAATTTTACATTGTATTTTTTATTTTATTTTTTAAATGTAACTGCCTACTCCCAAACTGTCATTTAAAGTAAAACACATAGTCAAGTATTCTCCACAATTTTTTTTTTATAGTGCATTGAAAAAAGAAAACAAAATAAAATTAGACATGCTATCTGCCAATAGAACGTAAGCAAAAACTGCATTCTATGCATCCAAAAATAGAAAACAAATCAAATCGATATTATTCAACCAAAATATAAAAAGCCTCATGCATATGTCCTGCTTCTTAATATAGGGGATCAACAATGCCAATAGTTGGTGAAAGCAGGGGTTGGTCATCCGGAGATAATTCCGAAAAACATCTGGAATATTCTCATGGAGCTCCCGCAGCAAAGGCATATGACATAATAGGTCACAATTAATAAAGCAACCATTTTTTGGTCCAAGAACTCCTCCTCCTGTTCCTGAACTGGACTTGGGTCAAAGCAATAACTAAAAGGCCAATAACAAATAACACCTCATCTCCTCCGATTCCGCAACATGTCTGGTTGACGAACAGCCGTTCAGAAACGAACTGAAAAGCACCAAATGAAAAGCGCAAAGTGAAAGGCGCAAACTGAAAAGCACAAATCACTCGCCAAACCCCTACTAACATGAAATTAGCAGAAGGAGCCCAAAGGGTGGCGCTAAAGAGCTGAAAAATCATGTAGTACGTCACTACGTTTGTGTTTGGTGGCCGACAATTCCTTGCCATTTGTACACAAGACAAGTTTGGGCCAACGCCCTTCGGGACAAAAGTCCATGGTTTTGTTGGCTGAAAATCCGATCGTGTGTGTACGAGGCTTTAGTCACAAAGCCGCACTTTAAAAAGCAACTGATCACAGACAAAACAACCAGAGTAAAGGTGGGCGTTGTGTCCTTTAATGAACTCAGATAAAAATATTTCACAATGGGTACAAAATAAATAGCATTTTCTCTTATGTTAATTGAAGGACGCAGTGGAGATTTTGATCTCCGATTATTGGGACATCCCAAAAGCAGTGTTTACCGCGAGGTGTGAAAACAAACAAAATCTCTGTAAACAGAATACAAGATGTCCCCTTATAAGCGGCCCCTTGACCAAGTGACAGCGGCCTTCAGCTCATCTGCATTGTTGGGTCTGGCGTCTCATCTTCCCTCTTGGCAATACCCCACAGATTCTCAATGGGGTTTAGGTCAGGCGAGTTTACTGGCCAATCAAGCACAGTGATACCATGATCATTAAAAAAGATATTGGTACATTTGTCAGTGTGGGCAGGTGCCAAGTACTGCTGGAAAAATAAATCAGCATCTCCATAAAGCTGGTCAGCAGTGGTAAATATGAAGTGCTGTACAATTTCCTGGTAGAGGGCTGCATTGACTTTGGACACGATAAAACACAGTGGACCCACACCAGCAGATGGCATGGCTCCCCAAATCATCAATGACTGTGGAAACTTCACACTAGACTTCATGCTACTTGGATTTTGTGCCTCTTCACTCTTCCTCTAGACTCTGGGACCTTGGGGCGTGGCCTGGACTGGCATGTGAGTAGCTGCATTCTCACAGAGCTCCCACAGGTTACTCCAAAGTGATCCTGTTCCCAGCCATAATACAGTTTCCAGGCCATCGGACGACTCCTGCGCCTAGTGAGAACCTGCTATGCCACCTGTTTTCGACGAATCCATGATGGTTCTGAGGGGAAAGCGCAAGGAGGATGCAAAGCGCCCGGAGCTCCAAAATGGCGCCGCGGGTCTCCAGCAGCGTGGGCCTCGTGGCACTGATAAATCTAAAGACACAGTGAGTAAGCCCCCTAAGAATACCAGCGGTGACCCCCCCCCCCCCCAAAGACATTTGTTATTATGCCCAGAAGCTGTCAGGATCCCTGAATATCACTGGCTCAGCTGAGGAGGGGAGAGATACAGAAGGGAAAGCTGTGTAGCAGATGCAGGGGGAGGAGTAGGTTACAGCATGCACAGATGCAAATATAATTGAAGCACAGTCAGAAGAGCTGGAAGTGGACAGTGAGGAGGACGACATTGCACAGCCTACCCTAGCTGAGATCCTGAGAGCAGTTAACAAATGTACTGCCTCAGTTAATACACTGCAGGAACAATTTGGTGGCCTGAAGGAGGAAGTGTCCCTAATAGGACAGGATCTACAAAAGATCAGAGAAAGAACCACTATGATATAGAAGATAAGCTTCCTTCACTGATCAGAGACTCTCAGTACAATACTAGGGTAGCTGTTGATCAACGTGCTGACAACCTGGAAAACCGTATGAGAAGGAATAATGTATGTATTGTGGTCTTCCTGAGAAAATGGAGGGCAGGAACCCCGCTGATTTTGTGGAAAGATGGCTGCTAGAGGAGTTTGGGAAGGAGGCATTTACATCACTGTATGCTGTTGAAAGAGCTCACAGAGTCCCCTGATGCCCCTACCACCAGGGCATTCCCATCCTTGCATGCTGCACTACAGAGATAGAGATCATCCTGCGCTTGGCCTGGGAGAGGCAAAATATACAGTTTCATAGGGCACGCATCTTCTTCTATCCCGACTTCTCCTCTGATGTTCAAAAAAAGAAGGGCCACTTCACTGAGGTCAAGAAAAGGCTGCAGAAAATACAGGCGCCTTATGCTATGCTCTATGCAGCAAGGCTTGGCATTACAGCAAGGGGCCAGGCCCATTTCTTTTGAAAAGGCAGCTGATGCCTCTGTGTGGCTGGACACAAATGAGAAAGCTTTCAGTCAGGCCAGGAGACCGGTGGCCGAAGAGGATTGACCTAATCGGGGTCACACTGTGCTACTTGCATCCATGAGCACGGGAACTACCCAGCTTTAATGGTGCCCCCTTTTTCCCTCTGCGCTGTCTTGTAGCTGTTATATGCAGTGCTGGGAACAAGAGTTGATTTAGTGTTCTTTTTCTCCCCACGGAGAGCATGCATGAAGCAAAATTCTACCCCGTGATTAATGTGTCACGATGTGACTCAACTGGCTCCCCTACTGGTGGTTGTGAGGCCAGCAGGAGACAGGACCGGTTGACCTATTAACCTTTCTTCAGCTCAATCTTTTATTGCAAGAACTCTCCCGATTGCCCTAAGGAGCTCGGTTGAGACCAGGGCTTTGCAACATCTTTTGTCCCTACCAATTGCTGCAATAACGCAGATTGTTCACCTGGAGTTTAGAGTGCTGTTGCACTCAGTGGTTCAACATGTTGGGAACAATATATACAGCACATGAGAATGCAACGCATAAGATCTCGGGCACTATGGGGCCTATACCACAAACTCAGACCTTTGTTGGCTTACAGCCATGGGACGGGGGGGGGGGGTGTGATAAAATGTATGTGATATTTTTCAATTGCTCTGATATGTATTTACGATGGCCAACGAGTTTGACTGTGGTATCATGGAACATTGGGGGGGGTCTGGGTGACCCCCTCAAGCATACCATGGTGTACCATGGTTTCCACATCTATGTGCAAATACCTCCCTGCTATTTGTGCCTTACAGGAGACTCACTTCACCCCTGATTCCCTGTCTTGCCTGAAATTCCATTGGGTGGGCAGGGCCTATCATTCCACTCACACCTCATTTTCCAGAGGGGTGAGTGTATTGATACATAGCTCCCTGGATTACCAGGAACTAGTTTGGTTTATATCCCACCCCCATAAAGTCATCAGGTGTTGCGGGCTGTTCTTGAGTTTCAGTTGAGGCACCCAGATGGATCGTTGTATATCTTGGGTGACTTTAATTGCTACTTGGACCCTCAATTCTACACTGCCGTCTGTTTTCTTTGAAATGTATACTTGTCTTGGTTTATATCCCATCCCCATATAGTCATCAGGTATTGTGGGAGGTTTTTGAGTTTCAGTTGAGGCACCCGGATGTACCGGTGTATATCTTGGGTGACTTTAATTGCTACTCAGACCCTCAATTAGACAATGTAATGGAAATTTGTAAGTTCTGTATATAATTGTATTCCATTTTGTATGTATTGCACACTGCCCTCACTGTGCACACGGCACTAATAATGTTTTCAGTACATGTTTACATTCTTTCGAGTCCTGATTAGAATGAGCCTGCCTATGATACGCCCCTTGTTACCATAAATGAACAATTGTAATATTAATGTGATACCTACGTAATCATGTGTATAAAACCCCTGAATTGCGTCATAATAAAGGAGAACGGTTATTTGGAAAGATGCTGAGCGTATCTTTTGTGTCTGTTGCCTACTGCAGTAGTTATTAATTTGGAACCACTAATCAATATGAGGATAGGAGTTGCCTATCTATAAATTTCCAGGACAACAAACACCCTCCAGTGGCACCGGGGAGAGGCATATGCCGAACAGCCTTGAAAAAATGTTTGAGGTGGGCTGGATGGATTTGTGGAGAAGTAGGAACCATGGGGAAGACAATTCTCACGCTTTTCAAAATCCCATTTGTCGCTGTCACACATTGATCTCTGCCTCTGCACGGATACAGCTGTCCAATTCTTAGGGCCCCTGGAAGCTTAATGCCTTTTGGCTCACTGGATCGATTTGTGGAGAAGTAGGAACCCTGGGGAGAGACATTCTCACGCTTTTCAAAATCCCATTTGTCGCTGTCACACATTGATCTCTGCCTCTGCACGGATACAGCTGTCCGATCGGTGGTGGAGATAACATATGCCAGGAGGGCCCCTTGGAAGCTTAATGCCTTTTGGCTCAATCTCCTTCCATCCCAGGGCCAGATTACACAAAAAAATAACTGACTTTTGGTTTGATCAGGTGGGGCATCTCGATGAGGGGGTGGTATGGGATACATTGAAGGCCTTCCTCAGGGGACCATTTATCAGGGAAATTAACGTTTTTAAACGTGCTTCCAAAGCACAAAGCGAGGGTCTAGAGAGATTGGTACATGATTTGGAGGTCAAGTTTGTCACTAACCCCACAGAGGATCGTAGGGACGCATGGCTATCTGCTCAAGCTGTGCTTAGCCGACTCACCTCCTCGGCAGCAGAGCGGAAATGCTTCTTCAGCAAACTTTCATTTTTTGGAGGAGGGGGAACATACTAGTCGCCTGTTAGCAAAAATTTCCCACTCACAGCAAACGTCCCCATCCATTGGTGCCTTAAGGGTAGCCGCCAGTACAGCAAACAATTCTCCTGATGCTATAATGGCGGCTCTTAGCTCATACTACTGTGACCTATACAGATCCCAGATCTACAAACATATATGGAAGGGGTAGAGTTACCTTCCTGATCTGATAGCTCTCTGAAGGAAGCCATTAGAGAGAGGCAGGGAAGGCATCTCCTTTCTTTGGTCTGTTTAGGGGTACTAGACAGGGATGCCCCTTGTCCCCTCTACTGTTCGCGCTGGATATAGAACCGTTAGCAGCCCGTGTCCGCTCTAATCCCAACATCAGGTGCTTTCAATACAGAGAACATCACGAAAAATGAATGCTTTATGCCGATAACATGCTCCTTTTGGGAGACACGTCATCGTCCCTGGGGGAGGCTATGGAGGTTGTCCAAACATTTGGCCACTATTCAGGATTGGTGATTAACTAGACTAAGTCGTCTCTCATGCTATTAGATAGGAAACCTGACCCACAGCGGTCAACTCTGCTAGATATCCCTGTGTCCACAGAATTTAGATATTTGAATATACAGGTTACACCTAACCCACTAGGAGTACATCACCTTGAATCTGACCCCTTTGCTAAATCGCTGCAGAGATCGGGTGAAGGTGGTCTAGAGTGAATCTGTCAGCAGTAGGCCAGATAAACTTGATCAAAATGATCTTGATGCCACTGCTTTTATATATTACTTCACAACTCCCCTATGGTAGTGCCATTGAAGCATTTTTAGAGTTATTAACCCCATTTTTAGGTCTCTTATTTGGCTTAACTCAACAGCCAGGGTAAAATTGGAACAGTTACAGCGCCCTAAGGAAGCAGGTGGGTTAGCACTACCAAACCCTTGGTTGTACTATCTGGCCTCCCAGCTACAACACATAGCAGGGCACAGAGCTCTGGCTAATACTCAGGTGTTCAACTTGGTAGACCCTACGTCACACCTTCTCTGAGCTGCCACCGGGGGAGAGGTAGCGGAAGGTCTGGAAGCATTACGGTTTTCTAAATCTAACAAAAGATCTAGAAAAGATCCAAACCTGGGAAGTTCACACCCATCAGTCCCCTACTGCAACACATGTTGCGGAATTAATTCCAGGCTCTTATGGCAAAAGATCTGCCAACCAAATTGTCCATCCAAGGACATATAACACAGACAATGCCAAAACAGAAGGTTCTTTCCAAAAGGGTAACCTTCTACCTCACTTGCCACCATAAAATGGCAGGTCCCTTGAGGGATGAAGTATGCTGCTGCAATTGAGTTGTCCGACAGAATCAGGAATGCATGACCCTCTAGCCAGAAATTTCAGTGTAGTAGGGGGGGGGGGGGTAACAAAATTGTTCAAAGCTCCCATACAGAGATGGCAAGACAAAGTTCTTTGGATGACCAGGTCACCTGTACCACAAGGCATCCAGGACAAAATCCCAACCTGCCAACTGATATGAGGATCTTCTGAAAAAACGGGGGGGGGGGTATCCCCCAGCTTCAACACCAAATTCCTGAATCACCAGAACAGAGAAACCCTGGTCCTCTGCATCCGACAAAGTGGTAAGGCAGAACTAAGCTGACCCATGACAGTAAGTTGAGTGGTAAAGGCCAGAGTGCAACCAAATGAAAAGAACTGCCCTGAAAGAGAAAACTACTAGAACCTTTATGCATAAATCACAGAGACTGCAGCCCCTGGACCACAGAATTGAGTCCTGGACTGGAAGATAAAGCTCCTCCAGGGTACCCCACTGGACCTTTAGGAGGCCCTGTACACTGTGCAGCACGTAGTCAGTCAGAACCTGCACCCAGCATACCCCATGAAATCTTCCAGTTATCCTCAATAGGAAAGATGTGGTAGTGTAGCAAGTCTAACATGGGGCCTGAGCCTGGGAGAGCACTCAGAATGCAGAAGACCAGCCACAAACCATAAGTGCCAGTGACCAACAGCAATTTGAGCAGACGTTAATGTGCTGGAAAAGATGGAGACATGGAAGCATGCATCCTATATGTCAGAAGATCTCCCTGATGCAGAGGTGCTTAGACAGACCTAGGGAATGCTGGCAGATTATTTGGTCCAGAATTGGGCACTAATAGCCTTTAGAACGAAGACAGGGTAAATACCCTGATATGGTTGAAAAACAGCGAGACATTGTAGTAAAACCCTCTAAACCAATCCACCACAAAAACAGGGGCAACAGCTTCTAAATAAAAAAATCTGCAAGGTCACATGCAGACTGCAAGGCAGTGTGGAGACACAGGCATGCAAAACGAGATGAAGCAGGAAGGGAGTAAAGAGCACAGCTACAATTATAGTCCCTCCAGCAATGTCCTGATCTGGCACACCAATGATGCTACCAGAGGTTTACAAGGACAAACAGATGTTTCCTAACTTAAATTAGAGCTTCCATGCAAGGTGAAGGGGACCATCTTGCCTGGAGAATGTAGAGGCCTAGAATTCACAATTCAAGTAGAATCCCAGGTCAGGTCTAGCCTTGAGGTTGAGTTTTGGAAAAACAATACCCTATGGTGCCTCAGAGCTAGGGAAGACGTGCCAAGCACTTTCACTCGCCAATTACATCCAAGAAGAGGGTGTCAAGGACAGCTCCGAGGAGATGTGTCCCTGGAAGAGCATGTGCCGCAAATGCTTTTTACACACCTGTGCCACAACCTAAACTTGACCAAGAATGCTTACATTGTACACTGATTGCAGGCACCCACGGGATAGGCAGGAGACAACCACTATCCCTTTCAACAAAACTCCAAGGTTGCAGACATAGGCTCCCAACACACCACAAAATATATAGAAGAAATGTAAAGAATAGATTTGTCCAAATGATTTCAGACACAATTGAATCCTCACAGAAAACATATATGCAAAGTAGGACTAGGCATTGCAAGGGCAATCCACAACATATAAGAGACTCCTCAAAAGGTAAACTGTCTGTAAAACTCTGGTTGAAAACAAAATCTAACAGAAGTCTCCTCCCAGTCTCCATAGGGTATGCTGGGGAGTAGCATATGCATCAAGGTTTAGAGGGCTCAGGGCTCTAAGACTCCGAGGCAGGAAACAATACTAGTAGAACCTACAAGGTTCTCACCTTGGCACTAGGCTAAAAAACCAAGCTGCTTTTTGCATATGGGAAGGGGGGGGTTATGGCCACTGTCAGGGGTAATCATTTGGCCATCAAAACTCAGCAGCTTAATATGGGGGCATGACTGCCAACTGTGCAGCCCTGCTAAAGTCTGGACTGGAAATAATGTAAGGACTGTGCTTTTTGTAACCCATTGTCTGTACAAAAAAAAAAAAAAGATGGTGCTGTCAAAAAAAAATAAAAAAATACATAAAATGAATAAAAAGTAAACCTTTATTTATATTGTGGGGCTTAACTTGAGTCTGTGTGTAATATTGGTTGTATATATTAGTTGTACAGCTTTTTTTATTTTTATTTTTTTACACCTCAATACATCATACTAATCCAGATCAGGTTAATGGCTACATCTTATGTTGACAAAGTTCTTGTATCTTTTAAATTGGCAGCCGATTTTATAAATTTATTTCCAATATAGTACTGACATACTTTATAGAACCTTATACATGCTTTGTATATAGACACATCAGTCCCTATTACATATCTCATTTTCAATCACTCCTTCAGAGCCTTTTTGTTTATTTTTTTGGAGAGGTGACAGTGCAAAAAGTGCAAGCCAAAAGACAATTCAGTAAAAACATTCTAAGAAAAAGCTGTCAATCAAGAAGCTTCAAGCAAAATGCCACACACTTATGCATGATAAATGGAGAACAAACTGATAAAAATATAGGTTACCCAAAAGGTAATTACCATAGAGAATATTCATCAAAAAGATGCAAGCAGACAATTTTGGGACAACGTGACTACCTATAATATTTTTCATTTTAACTGACTGCAAAGAAAAAACATCCTTTGGAAGAAACTGCTTTGTCATTTTATTACTTAGTACCTTACTTAATAAGGTAGCTCACTGAATTACTGTGATGTTTAATTTATAAAATGTAAAAAAAAAAAAAAAACTGTCTGCTCACTGTACGCGATAGATGTTCAGCCACCAATAGTAACATTGTATTGCTGCATAATTAAATCTTACCACTTCTTGCACAAGACTAATGAGCTCCATTAGCCGCCGGCGAAGTTTGGCCACCTCTTCATTTACTTTTGTGACATGCTGCTCATAAATTTCAGCAAGCGGTTTGAACGTATGTCCTCCATGCTAAAAAAAATAAAAAATAAAATATATATACACACACATTAAAAATTTGTCATCACACCCCTCTTCCCCAAATTGATATCCATTATTTATTTACAACTAAAAAACTCCAATAATCACATAAGCCACACTTACGTTTCCAAATGGGAGAAAGACCTGCAGTGCAGTAAAAGACAGGGAAGAATGGCTACAAAGTTGGTACACAATGGCCTCCTGCTCTAACCACAACAGAATCTGCATTCAAAACCGTTGAGATAGTGCATGGTCCTGTTCCGATTAGCACACCTTCATCTGTCTCTTCCTGGCACATGCTTTTGTGGCTGTCCTGCCTTGGGAGATTTCTTACACACGGTGGATTTGTCCCATATGCTCACAAGGTTCTTGACTATAGTTCTCAAATTCCTGCAATCTGTTTAATTGTCCCTTCCTAGAAATCCCTAGTATGCCCTGCTCCATCTTAAACCGCCAGGTCTCACCAAGTCCCATTACAAACTAGGGACCTATGCAGCAAAAAAGGCAACAAACAAAAAAAAGAAGCTGTTTGTTTACTTTGCTGAAGTTTGCCACAATGTTGATACCTTTTTCATTAATGAATGTACTTTTATATACACACACACACACACACACATACACACAAAAATGTATTGCAATATAGACTACATGGACACAATACGGCCATCCTTGCTCATAGCAAGTTGTTCATTCCTATACAGTGCCTTGCAAAAGTATTAACCCCCTTGGCAATTTGAGTTTTGTTGCCTTTACAACCTGGAATTAACATGGGTTGTTTGAGGATTTGCATCATTTAATTAACAGAACATGCTGTGGCAGAGCCAGGCTCTGTCCCTATGAAAATGGGGTTAAAGTGGACACAGAGTCTGCATATCAGCGGATTGCAGAGCTACAGAGCATACATTTGAAACGGAGAAAACTGCTCTGGCAGTTTTCTCCAGATCTTGCCATTTCTGGAAGGGGTTCTGTAGTTTGGAGATCCTTCAGAGTCTTGGGTGGGACGGCATCTCCAACCCTGTGTCCGGGTCTTGTTGGCAGCCAGCAGGGTGTGTGCCCAGGTGCACACAACCCATATAATGAGGGGCTGGTGAGAGCAGAAGAAGGGGGAAGGAAGGTGGAGCAGTGGCTGCTAGTGAGTGTCTGTGAGGATAGAGGCTGTGTGCATTAAGAAGCTCTAAGCTGTGTGCATTGAAGGGCATCAAAGCTGTGTGCGTCAAAGGAGCCCGGAGCTGTGTGCATTGAGGGGCTTGAAGCTGTTTGAGAGGCAAGTACCCTATAGCAGCAGTACTGTTGAAGAGTAGCCAGGTGGGCTAGCATTTTCATTTGGATTTTGTATATTTGATTGAAGCTTTGACCCCTGCGTGGGATTCCTGGATGGACTTTTGTTTTGTTTTCCCTTTTAATAAACATGGGCTACCAGGCACTTAAATATAAATGCCTGTCTGAGTGGACTCACTGCACCAAAACGCATCTATCCACTTGAGCTAAACACTCCAATGTCATAATGTTTTTTATTTTTATTGTGAAGCAAAAAATTGGACAAAATAACAGAAAAAGTCAATGTGCATAACTATTCACCCCCCTAAAGTCAATAACTTTGTAGAGCCACCTTTTGCAGCTATCACAGCTCCAAGTCACTTTGGATAAGTCTCTATGAGCTTGCCACATCTTACCACTGGGATTTTTGCCCATTCCTCCTTGCAAAACTGCTCCAGGTCCTTCAAGATGGATGGTTCGCGTTTGTGAACAGCAATCTTTAAATTTGACCACAGATTTTCTATTGGATTGCGGTCTGGGCTTTGACTAAGCCATTCCAACACATTTACATGTTTCCACTTAAACCACTCAAGTGTTGCTTTAGCAGTGTGTTTGGGGTCATTGTCCTGCTGGGAAGGTGAACCTCTGTCCTAGCCTCGAATCACACAGAGTGGTACAGGTTTTGCTTAAGAATATCCCTGTATTTAGCACCATCCATCTTTCCACTTCAACTCTGACAAGTTTCCCAGTCCTGACTGCTGAAAAACATCCCCACAGCATGATGCTGCGGCCACCATGTTTCACTGTGGGATGGTGTTCTTCGGGTAATGTGATGTGTTGGGTTTGCACCAGATATAGTGTTTTCTTTGATGGCCAAAAAGTTAAATTTTAGTCTCATCAGACCAGAGCACCTTCCTCCATACATTTTGGGAGTCACCCGCATGCCTTTTGGCAAACTCAAAACTTGCCATTTTGCTTTTTGCTCTGACAAAGCCCAACTCTATGGAGGGTACGGATTATTGTCCTCCTATGTACAGATACTCCAGTCTCTCCTGTGGAACTCTACATCTCCTCCAGGGTTACCTTAGGTCCCTGTGCTGCCTCTGATTAATGCCCTCCTTGCCCGGTCTGAGTTTTGGTGTGCGGCTGTCTCTTGGCAGTTTTGCCGTTGTGCCATGTTCTTTCCATTTGGTTATGATAGATTTGATGGTGCTCCTAGGGATCATCAAAGATTTGGATATTTTTTTTTTATAACCTAACCCTAACTTGTACTTCTCAACAACATTGTCCCTTACTTGTTTGGAGAGTTCCCTGGTCTTCATGGCAGTGTTTGGTTAGTGGTGCCTCTTGTTTAGGTGTTGCAGCCTCAGGGGCCTTTCGAAAAGGTGTGTATATGTAATGACAGATCATATGGCACTTAGATTGCACACACAGGTGGACCTCATTTCACTAATTATGTGACTTCTGAAGGTAATTGGTTGCACCAGAGCTTTTGATGGGCATCATAACGGGGGGGGGGGGGGGGGGGGAGATACATACGCACATGCCAATTACCATTTTTTTTATTTCTGAAAAATAGATTTATGTATATATTTTTCTAATTTTACTTCAACTTAGACTATTGTGTTCTGATCCATCACATATAATTCAGATTAAAAAAACATTGAACTAAAAGCTGTAATGTAACACAATAGATAAAAAGCCAAGGGGTGAATACTTTTGCAAGACACTGTAGGCGTCTAGCCAGGTGGCTTGTCAGTTTACTGCTTGCCGGAGAAAACCCAGAGTGTGCAACTTTGTTTGCCCTTAAACTGCAGTTTGGACTGATGGAAACTGGAATTTAACTAAAAATGCACTTACAAAAAAATAAAAAAAAGTCGCCTATGGAGAATTTTAAGTAACAAAGATTGGCGCTATTCCACGTGTGCGCGCAATTTTAAAATGTGACCCGTTAGGTATCTATTTACTCAGCGGAATCTATTTCCACTGAAAAAAAAAAATAGGGCTAACTTTACCGTTTTGTTTTTAATTCATGAAACTTAAAAAATAAAATAAAAATCGATGCGCAAATACCGTGTGACATAAAAAGTTTCAACAACCACCATTTTGTTCCCTAGGGTCTCTGCTAAAAAAAACATATATAGCAGTTTGGGGGTTCTGAGTAATTTTCTAGGAAAAAAAAAAATATTATGATTTTTACATGTAGGAGCGAAGTGCCAGAATTGGCCCGGGATAAGAAGTGGCTAGACATTTACAGACTTTTGTCAAGCTTTAACAAAAAGATTTATGATATTGGTGTTTTCAGTTCTGGCATCCAATAGAGTATTTCAAAATACAATAAGCACCAACAAAACTTAAAAAATAAATAAAAAAATAAATCTTAAAAAACTGATAAAAAAAAAAAATGTTGTTAATAAAAAAAATAGGTTATGTTTACCGGCACTGTGCAAAGATATTGCACACAAAAGTCACTTACCTCTTCTTTTGGCAGTCCCCATTAGTGCTATCCACTCCTCTTAGCTTTGGGCGCCTCGTGTAGCAAGCTGGCTACAAAAGAGGCACCAATGCATGCGCACTCTCAAGTTGGGCTGTGTGCATCTATAAAGAGGCCAAGGCCCTGCTGCCCTCAGTTTTTCCTCTGAAAGCAGGAAGTGAGGGGAGCAGTGACATGGAGCCAGGTAAGTATTTAAGACAGGGGAGCTTAGAAAAGGTAGAGTTTTTTTTTTTTTTTCTTATGCAGAAAATACAAAAAAATTTAAAGTCGACCTTTACAAAAAATCAGATGAACTTACACTGGACAGGGGCCCTCCCCATCCCCTCGGTCCCACTGTACCAGTGTCCCGCGATCCCTCGCAGTCAGACACCGGGACGCTGCTTCACTGATCCTCCACTTAATCACCTATCTGTACCTCTCCCTGACCAATCGTAATCCATCTAGCCTGTCCTGTCAGCGCTGGAGGAAAGCAGAGAAAGCCAGGAGGATTTCAAATCCCCAGACCGGTAAAGAGTTGCGATTTCCAAAAGCGAGGGATCGTGGGACGAGTGTAAATTCACCTTACAGATTTTCTGTCAAGGTAAACTTACCATTTAAGGTGAAAAACGTTTAGACGTTAGATTTTAACAATTGCAAGCCTTACCGAAATTTGGGAATGACACTGATTCTCTCCCTCCCCAAATTTAAACATGCATTATCATTGAACATTTACTCAAATGACACATTCGAAGAAAAATGAGACCAATCATTGTCAAAAGAGTGTTAGTAAGGTTCTTATTGCGGTCTGTGCCCCCGTGAAAGTAAAAGAAACTCACAAATTTTGGGATGTCCCCAGAAAAGTAAGAGGGGAAAAATCTTTCAATGGGGACACTAGTTTTGGTGACCTAGGGGTCCCCAAAGTTTTCCCTGAATTTGCAGGGATTTCCTCTCACCTACTCTTCCTGTTTTTTTCTACGGAACGGGATGTGAAGGTAAATCTCCCATGGGTCAAAGGAGCCAAAAAAATTTAAAATAAAATGAAAGGAGTAATAAACCCTCCCTTACGCTATCCAAAATGGAGAAAAAAAGTTTTGCCTATAGTTAATTATTAACCACCTGAGATCCAGGCCAATTCTGACATTTCTCTCCTACATGTAAAATTCCAAATTTTTTTGCTAGAAAATTACATAGAACCCCCAAACATTATATATGTTTTTTTTAGCAAAGACCCTAAAGAATACAATGGCGGTCGTTGCAGCTTTTTATCTCGCACGGTATTTGCACAGCAATTTTTCGAACGCGTTTTTTTCAGAAAAAAAACAGTTTCCTGCTTTAAAAAAAAAAAACAAAAAACAGTAAAGTTAGCCCAATTTTTTTGCATAATGTGAAAGATGAAGATACGCCGAGTAAATAGATACCCAACATGTCACGCTTCAAAATTGCATGCGCTTGTGGAATGGCGCCAAACTTTGGTATTTAAAAATCCCCATAGTCGACGCTTTAACATTTTTTACTGGTTACATATTTTGGGTTACAGAGGAGGTCTAGGGCTAGAATTATTGCTCTCACTCTAACGTTCGCGGCGATACCTCACATGTGTGGTTTGAACACCGTTTTCATATGTGGGCGGGACTTACGTATGCGTTCGCTTCTGCGTACGAGCTCGCGGGGACAGGGCGCTTTAAATTTTTATTTTTTTTATTTTTATTGTTCATTTTACTTTATTTTTTTAGTTCAACAACTTTAAAAAAAAAAAAAAAAAATATTTGATTACTTTTATTCCTATTACAAGGAATGTAAACATCCCTTGTAATAGGAATATTACATGATCGGACCTATTTACAGTGAGATATGGGGTCAATAAGACCTCACATCTCACCTCTAGGCTGGGAAGCCTAAAATCAAAAAAAAAAAAAAAAACACGATCACCGCTTCCCAGCGGAGGCGGCGCAGTTTTTTGAATGCAGAGGCCGGGCGTGACGTCATAACATCGCGCCCGGCCTCCGAACGATCATAGAGACTCCGGCGACCATCTGGTCCGCTGGAAATCTCTATGATCATCACCCGGGGGCCGGCGGATCCCGAGTCCGACTCACCGATGGAATCGGTGAGTCGGTAGAAGCACCGGAGGGCGGCGGGAGGGGGGGGCGCCACCTCCCGCCGCCCGTAAGAACGATCAAGCGGCGGAACAGCCGCCATGATCATTCTTATGGTGCAGGGAATCGCCGGCTGAAACCGGCAATATCTGAATGATGTCTGTAGCTACAGGCATCATTCAGATATACCCCTGAGACCAAAAAGACGTCATATGACGTACTCTGGGTCTCAGGTGGTTAAACTGTCCAGCGAACAAAAGGAACATAACTGTAGTGGTACCAGCACTATACTAGTCACCAAATTAAAAGTAAATTGAGAAAGTTAAAATTAGCATAAGTACATGTAGGCTTACTCACCATTCCACCCCAGAGAGCACACTGATGACAGATACATATTTTACAAGTCCAGCAAAATACACTGAGTTTTTCATGATGATTCTCACATCTGAAAAGACACATTAAGACAAGTTTACATTAATACTCTGTTATCATGTGTTCTGCAAACAGGTATTTTACTGACACATACATACACACTAATATATATATATATATATATATATCTTATAACTTGTGATTGCTGGTGGGTATTGGTAGATTAATTGCATATTTTTTTATTGTAGCAGCTTGGGGTTTCTTTGAGGTTATGCCCGGGTTGGCTTTAAGCGTTCCGGGAACACTGTGGAAAAGTGTACAAGCCCATTGGTAGCTTTTGAAGTTATTGGTAGGATTTTTTTAGTCGGAAATAGGGACTTAGTAAATCAGGAATCTCCCTTGCTCACACCCAAATATCGCGATTGTGGTAAGTACTTTTGTATGTATGTTCATATAATCTGCTAAGTTTTCTTTAAAGAATGAAAGAAGGTATGGGGAAAATTCCAAATGTGGTTTTGTCATTACTTGTTAAAAAGACTAAAGAAATTAAGAAATGTTGTTGCTGTGATGCATATGGGAAAAAGGGGTTTTGGCTATGCAATTTAAATTTAGAACGGATATTTATATTTTTGCTGAGTGTCAACAAATATCTTAAGAGAACAAAATATACATACAGTGTATAAAGAGAATTAATATTAAAAATGGCCAGTCAGACTACCAACTATGGGTATAGCGCCAGAGAGTTCTCTATATCCCATTTTAGAAAATCCCCTCTTCCCACCAGGGCTAGAAGACAGGGCCTTTAAGTATTTACTAGACATGGGTCACACACAAGCCTCTAGTTATATTAGGGAGGGAGAATGGTGAACGATAGCGGAGTTGATGGATAAAGAGGATACATATAGATTGAGATTTTGGAATGCGCTCCAAGTTGTCCATTTTCTTAATACACTCCCAGCCCCGGAGGGGTTTAATAGACCCCTCACTATCTTCGAGAAAGTGTGCTCGGCAACGGGAGTAATGTCTCATGCGTTATCAGTTAACTATGGCATACTAATGGCAACAGTGGAAATAAATAGATTCTCTGAGATGCATCAGTGAATGGGAACAAGAGCTGGGAGAAAATTTTAATACAATACAAATACAACAAATCCTTAGGCTCACGCATGAATCGTCGATATGTGTGAAAACACAAGAGACGAACTTTAAAATTCTGACACGCTGGTATAGAACACCAGATAAACTGAAAAAAATGTACCCTGACCTCTCAGACAGATGCTGGAGATGTCAGAGGGATAAAGGTACTTTGTCACATATTTTCTGGGGATGTCCTAAACTAAACAACTTCTGGACAGAAGTTAGACGGATTGTCCAAATTTTTACAGAACACACAATTCCAAATGACCCAGCTCTCTTCCTTCTTCATGTTTCTCATATACCAGAAAAGGTATACAAGGAATCTATAATCTGTCACCTTTTAGATGCTGCTAAGGCGTGTGTCCCACGGAGGTGGAAGTCGGAATTACCTCCGACGATAGGGATGTGGCTTCGCAAAGTAAAGGAGATAAGTAAACTGGAAGACTTGGTTCTTTCAGCACGATCAAGGAGAGAAATACTCCAAGACCTGGCGACTCTGGAACACCTTTATGGCCTCGGAGGAAGGAAGCACCCTCTTAGAAGAAGATTAGAAGTAAGACCATTTATACTATTACGATTATAAACATTCTAAAGTGAGAGAAAGATTCGGGAAGGATCTCCATGGGGTGGCTCTGTATGGGGGGGGGGAAAGAAAGACATTTTTAATTTATTTTTTTTCTTCTCTTTTTGGGGGTTTCTTGGATGTGGGGACGCTTTTTTTTTTTTTGATTTATCTTGTTAAAATATTAGACGAGTGGTACGGGTCTGGGACACGGGGAAGCATAGAGATGAGTTTGTAAGGAGTAGAGATATCTGAACCAGATGACTCAATCCGATTCAGGGTATTCAAAAAGTAAAGCTTAAAAGAGTTGAAGTAAATTGTTTGTTGAAGATTATTAACCTTTATTAATGCATACCCCCTAATTTGTGTGTATGCACCTGTATGTGTACTACTGTGTCTGAATAAAGAAAATAACTGAAAAAAAAAAAGTCAGTACAGTAAAAGTACAATAGTATACGAGTTATACGAGGTCCCCCTTTACTAATATTTGTTTATAGAATTGTAATTATAAGTGCTTAATTTGTTCGCAAGATGTGTAATTGTTTGAAGTACATGTTTTGATGACTCTTTCAAGGTTAAAAAAAAAAAGGAAGAAAGAAGAATAGAACGGTCAAGGTTGCAAACAAAAGGTGTTAAATGTGCTGGGGGGTTGTGTAAGGAGAGGGAATGTTTGCATCAAAAACACCCTAATGTGGTAAGGATAAAGTGAGTTTAATCACTTAAGGACCGCCTCACGCCGATATACTTCGGCAGAATGGCACGGCACGCTCGCGACCCGGTCCTGAGCTCTGTGACCGTGGCCGCGGGACCAGTGGACCCGATCGCCGCTGGTGTCCCGCGATCGGGTCACAGAGCTGAAGAACAGGGAGAGGAATGTGTAACCAAACCTCTCCCCGTGCTTCCTAGTGACGCTGTCACTGATCGGCTGTTCCCTGTCATCGGGAATTCCACATATGTCCCAAGAGATTGAATAATGACAAAAAAAAAAATTTTTTTTTTACAAAAAGTTGTCACTAAATGATATATTGCTCAAACATGCCATTGGCATATGTGGAATTAAACCCCAAAATGCATTCTGTTGCATCTCCTGAGTACGGGGGATACCGCATGTGTGAGACTTTTTGGGAGCCTAGCTGCGTACGGGACCCCAAAAACCAAGCACCGCCTTCAGGCTTTCTAAGGGTGTAATTTTTTTTTATTTCACTCCTCACTGCCAATCACAGTTTCGGAGGCCATGGAATGCCCAGATGGCACAAACTCCCCCCCCCCCCCCCCCAAAATGACCCCATTTTGGAAAGTAGACACCCCCAAGCTATTTGCTGAGAGGTATGGTGAGTATTTTGCAAATCTCGCTTTTTGACACAAAATTTTGAAAATAGAAAAAAAAAATAAAAAAATAAAAAATGTTTTTTTCTTTACTTTCTTCATTTTCAAAAACAAATGAGAGCTGTAAAATACTCACCATGCCTCTCAACAAATAGCTTAGGGTGTCTACTTTCCAAAATAGGGTAATTTCGGGGGGTTTTGTGCCATCTTGGCATTTTATGGCCTGTAAAACTGTGATAGTGAGGAGTGAAATCAAAAATGTATGCCCTTAGAAATCTTGAAGGCGGTGCTTGGTTTTCGGGGTACCGTATGCGGATAGGCTCCCAAAAAGTCCCACACATGTGCTATCCCCATACTCAGGAGAAGCAGCAGAATGTATTTTGGGGTGTAATTACAGAAAATATACTCTAGTTTGTAGACGCTATAACTTTTGCGCAAACCAATAAATATACGTTTATGGTCATTTTTTTTACTAAAGACATGTGGCTGAATACATTTTGGCCCAAAAGTTTGACTAAAATTAAACTTATTCGATTTTTCTTATAACAAAAGTAGAAAATCTTTTTTTTTTTTTTTCAAAATTTCCAGTCTTTTTCCGTTTATATCGCAAAAAATAAAAAAATGACAGAGGCAATCCAATACCATCAAAAGAAAGCTCTATTTGTGGGAAGAAAAGGATGCAAGTTTCGTTTGGGTACAACATTGCATGACCGCGCAATTACCAGTTAAAGCAGTGCAAAATTGTAAAAAGACCTCTGGTCCTTAGGCTGACAATTGGTCCGGGTCTTAAGTGGTTAAAGAGACATTGGAAAACATTAATGGCGCAGCGTACCAATCCTGGCAAAGTGTCCATGTTTGCTGTAGCACCGCGGGAAAATAAATTTTCATGTATTTATTGATTATGAAGAATATTTGGACCAAAGGATTTACATTGAATAGATGATAGCTGGTTTAATATGAGAAAGTTACATTTTTCTGTAGCCTGTCTCAATCTATGCAGTAGATATCCAGAAATGTCAAGATATCTGTAAGCCCATGTATTAATATATAAAAAAAAATAATTAAAAAGGGAACTTGCCATTCATAATATTGTTACTTATTTTAAAGGATTAACTAAATACAGACCATTCATTTAACACAAGTGTTTTAACACATATAGACAAAGATTGCCATCTTTGGTCTGATAATTCAATAAAAAAAAAAAAAAAAAAAGGTTGGGACAGAAAGAGAAGTTAAGAGGTTAACCTGAACATAGCTTAAATGTAAGAAGTATTGTATAGCAGAGCTTTGGAGTGTGTATGTGTGGTATCACTGGTAGCATTTTTTGAAGCTCGTGAACTAATGGTGAATTACTGGTTATTAGGTAAGGGGAAGTATAAGGAATTCTCTTCCACCTGCTCAGAGAGAAATTCTTAATTTTATGTGCATGTGAGTTTTTGTCTAGTCTTGGGATTCCATTTAAGGGTACAAGTTGTTTTTTTCTTCTGAATGCAAATGGATTGTTAGGTAGTTGATATATGTTCTATGATCCTGCCAAGAAGGAGAACGTTGCTAAAGTGGGCAGGTGAGAGGGACAGAGTAGGGTACTCATCTGTGTGTGGTGCTTTAAGAGGATTGAATGGACAAGAACAAATTACTATTTGAGTGATTCCTATTATCCAAAGTATTGTTTAGCACAATAAACAGAAGTACATATCTGCTGTTGCTTCAAGTGAAAAAAAGGGATCAAACCACCGACCATTCCTTCGCCACCGGTTTTGCGCAAAGTATACCGATATATATGCATTCCATATTCAGCGAGTCCGAGAGACTTGCTGAGGTGGAGAGTGAATGGTAAAAAAGGATTTAATTCAGAAAAAAGTATCTATATAGATTAAAAATACATGTTTAAATGTTAAAATGTTTCAACTATTGTCAGTCTGTCTATTCATGAAAATGTGTTTGGCACATATTAAGCCCATGCCCAATGCATAGTTAATTGGAAACATTAACCACTTCAATACCAGACACTTAGACACCTTCCCGCCCAAGCCAATTTTCAGCTTTCAGCGATGTCGCAATTTGAATGACAATTGCGCGGTCATGCTACTCTGTACCAAAACAAATTTTTTATCATTTTGTTCCAACAAATAGAGCTTTCTTTTGGTGGTATTTGATCACCTCTGCGATTTTTATTTTTTGCGCAACAAACAAAAAAAGACCGAAAATTTTGCAAAAAAACAAGTTTTTCTTTGTCACTGTTAATTTTTTTTGTAAATAAGTGCGTTTTCTTCTTCAATGACGGGCACTGTTAAGGCGGCACTAATGGGCACTGATAAGGCGGCACTGATGGGCACCGATGAGGTGGCACCAATTAGGGGGCACCGATGAGGTGGCACTGATGATGGGCACTGATAGGCGGCACTGATGGGCACTGATAGGTGGCACTGGTATGCGGCACTGATGGGCACTCAGGTGGCACTGATGGGCACTCATAGGCGGCACTGACGGGCACTCATAGGCGGCACTGACGGGCACTGATAGGTGGGCATGGGTGGGCACTGATAGGTGGGCATGGGTGGGCACTGATGGACGCTGATGAGTGGCACTGATGACACTGATGGGTGGCATTGCTGGGCATCCCTTTTTGCATCCCTTTTTTAAACTTTTTTTTTTTATTGAATATGATGTGCCAATCAGTGCCCATCTGTGGGCACTGATTGGCATATTTTTGGAATTTTTTTTAACATGTGGATGGCCATGGGGGATGTACCTGGCCATCCACATGCTGGGGGCTTCCCTGGTGGTATTGGGGGCTTCCCTGGTGGTCCTGGGGGCTTCCCTGATGGTCTAGTGTGGGCATCTGAGGGGGGGCTGCGCTGATAAACAATCAGCGCATACCCCCCCTGTCAGGAGAGCCGCCGATCGGCTCTCCTCTACTCGCGTCTATCAGACGCGAGTGAGGAAAAGCCGATCAACGGCTCTTCCTGTGTACATCGTGATCAGCCGTGATTGGACACGGCTGATCACGTGGTAAAGAGCCTCCGCCGGAGGCTTTTTACCGAGATCAGTGTAGCGGTGTGTCAGACTGACACACCGCTCCACGAATCGCCGCGATGCGCGCCCCCACGGGCGCGCGGCGGCTGTTATCCTGAAGGACATCATATGACGCCCAGTCAGGATAACGAAACCACTTCCCGGACGTCAATTTGCTATTGACCGGGCGGGAAGTGGTTAAAAAGGGGAATGTGACACATCACTGATAAATTACATGTATTCGCTGGTAACAAATGTTTATTTTTTTTTTAGATATCTGATCGGATACAAATTTTTAAGAGTAGCATTTCAATTTATGTATAGGGTATTTTGATTATTTCAGTCAGAGTTTGACTTTAACCACTTGACAACTGGGCACTTAAACCCCCTCCTGCCCAGACCAATTTTCAGCTTTCGGTGCTCTCACACTTTGAATGACAATTACTCAGTCATGCAACACTTTACCATAATTAATTTGTCCTTTTTTCCCCCACAAATAGAGCTTTCTTTTGGTGGTATTCGATTACCTCTGGGTTTTTTATTTTTTGCGCTATAAATGAAAGAAAGACCGAAAATTTTGAAAAAAAGAAAAAGAAAAACACGCATTTTTCTTTATTTCTTTGATAAAATTTTGCAAAATGATTTTTTTCTTCATACATTTTGGCCACAATTTATACTGCTACATATATTTGGTAAAAATAACCCAAAATTAGTGGATATTATTTGGTCTTTGTAAAAGTTAGAGAGTCTACAAACTGTGGTGCAAATCAAACAACATTGATCACACCTGATGTACTGGTGGCCCATCTCATTTCTTGTGACCCAAACAAGCCAAGAAAGAACAAATACCCCCCAAATGACCCCTTTTTTGAAAGTAGACATCCCAAGGTATTTAGTAAGAGGCATGGTGAGGTTTTTGATGTTGTGATTTTTTCCCACAATTCTTTGCAAAATTAAGATTTTTTATTTTTTTTTTTTTTTTTCCACAAAATTGTCATTGTAATAGGTTATTTCTCGCACGTGGCATGTGTATACCACAAATGACACCCTAAAATAAATTCTGCTACTCCTGAGTATTACGATACCACATGTGTGGGACTTTTCCACAGCCTAGCCACTTAGAGAGGCCCAACATGCAGGGAGCGCCATCAGGTGTTCTAAAAGCATAAATTACACATCTAACTTGTTGACTACCTATTACACTTTTGAAGGCCCTGGTGCACCAGGACAATGACACGTGGCACTGATGACAGATGCCACTGATACTTGGCATTGATGACACGTGACACTGATATGGCACTGACAGATGGCACTATGTGGCACTGATGACAGATGGCACTGACATTTACTTCGGGCACTTTATTTTCCATTTTCTTTATTATTTGTATTTCATGGACAATTGCTATGCAGCGGAGATTATGCGTTTGTTGTTCTCTACAGCCCTTGAAAGATGGGGTCCCTCCCATCACCACAGGAAACGCATTGCCACAGTTCAAAAGGCAGTCCCTCAGGTCCCTGGCCAGTCATTTGAGTTTCCTCCGTCGGAGGAACATGTTGCTAGGAACCAGGAGAGGGACTTCATCTCTCAGGGGCTGCTTGAAGGGAGTGGAGACCGCACAGGGGGACTGGTCCAGTGTTGATTTAGATAATTAGCTCATGCTAATTGGGTTAGGTTTTTAGTCATCCGGCTGTATATATGTGTGTGACATCTCAAATAAAAGCTATTCCTGATGTACTCCAAGACTGGTGTTGTCTAGTTCTTGGGGGTACCTATAACCAGATCCATTGGACTCATGTTCCAGGACTTAGGAAGCATTTACGGCGGACACCTTGAGTACAGGATCCGTCACAAGCGTTATTTACGATACACTGGAAATTGATTGGTTTGCGCAAAAGTTATAGCGTTCTAATAGAGTACATTTTCTGGAATTTACACCGCTTTAATTTTTGACTGCCTATCCGCGTCGGGGCCCCGAAAACCAAGCACACGCCTTCAGGATTTCTAAGGGTGCAAATTTTTGATTTCACTCCTCACTACCTATCACCGTTTCGAAGGCCATAAAATGCCAAAATAGCACAAAACCCCCCCAAATGACCCCATTTTGGAAAGTAGACACCCCAAGCTATTTGTTGAGAGGCATGGTGAGTATTTTACAGCTCTCATTTGTTTTGAAAATGAAGAAAGTAAAGAAAAAAACATTTTTTTTTTTTTTTTTTCAATAAAACTTTGTGAGCGAGATCTGCAAAATACTCACCATACCTCTCAGCAAATAGCTTGGGGTGTTACTTTCAAAATGGGGTCATTTTGGGGGGTTTTATGCCATCTGGGCATTCCATGGCCTCCGAAACTGTGATTGGCAGTGAGAAGTGAAATAAAAAAATTACACCCTTAGAAAGCCTGATTGGATTTTGGGGTTCCGTACGCAGCTAGTCACAAGCGTTATTTACGATACACTGGAAATTGATGAGGAAGAAGTTCAATTGTCCAGACATGACAAGATGTACGAGGCCCTGGGGAAAAAAAGAAGGCAAAAAGGTATTCTCAATACATAACGTGCTTTCTGACCTTGTCCGTAAGGAGTGGGCCAAGCCGGACAAGAAAGTTTTCCTTCCAAATTCTCTTAAAAGAAGATTCCCCTTTGACCAGAGCCCAGAGGCCGTCTGGAATAAAATTCCAAAACTAGACACCCCACTGTCCAAAGTGTCGAACAGTCTGACCTGGCTTTCGAGGATATGGGTCATTTAAAGGATCCAATGGACAGGAAAACAGACGTAGTCTTAAAAAGGGGCCTGGGATGCATCAATGGCAGGCCTGAAGCCAGCTCTAGCCACTTCTTGTGTAGCTAGAAATCTGAAGTTCCGGTTGTCACAACTACAAGAACACCTAAAGGCAGGCACTCCTAGAGGGGAGCTCTTAAAAACCTTCCCTATGCTTTTCAAGGTGACTTAGCTGTAAAATTTACAGCCAAGACTGCGGCACTTGTCGCAGCCAGAAGGACAGTCTGGATGAAAACTTTGGGGGGGGGGGGGACACAGCGTCCAAAACACGCCCGTGCAGTGTCCCCTTTACAGGAGACTTAGTCTTCAGCCCTGAATTAGATACCACCTTAGAAAGAACGTCGGATAAAAAGAAAAAAACTTTTCCCACTAAAGAAAAAAAAAAAAAAAAAAAAAAAAAACTTTCAAAAGGAAGTTTTTTCGTCCTTCAAAAGAACCCGCAAAAAAAAGGAGGACTTCAAACCCAAAAAGCACTGGACAGGGCAAAAAAGGAAAACGGGGGTATACTTTTTAAACTGCCCCAGTCAGAACTGTAAACCCCAGTGACATCAGGGTCCCTGTGGGAGGAAGATTTAAAACACAGTAGGAAAAGATAACCTCAAACGAGTTTGTTTTAACACATAATAAAAAGGTTATACGCTGGAATTTCACAGCGACCCACCCTCAAAATTTCTAGTGACAAAACTTCCAAGACACTCAGAAAAGGCCAGGGCCTTACCATTACTAGTAGGGGAGATGGTGGATCAAGAGGTATTGACACCAGTCCCTATTCAGAAACAGGGGGACGTTTTTTACTTGCACGTCTTTGTGGTAAAAAAAAAAAAAAAAAAACGTCAGGGAAGTTCAGATTAATCATGAACCTCCGACCCCTGAACCTCTCCATCTGATGCAAAAGATTTTGGATGGAGTCCATTTACTCAATACGGAATCTTCTCCAAAAAGAGGAGTTTATGGCTACCCTGGATTTAAGGGATGCCTATCTGCATATCTCAATAAGGAAGGCATGCCAGAAATATCTTCATATGGCAATTCAGATAGACACCAAAATGTATCACTTTCAGTGCAAAGCACTTCCCTTCGGACTGTCGTCCTCTCCGAGAATTTTTACCAAGGTTCTTGGGGGAAGCACTAGTTCCGTTCAGTCAGTCTCGATCATTCCGTATCTAGACGACTTACTCCTCATGGCCCACTCGGAGAAAACAACCTTGTCGGGATTAACACAACTCAGCCCGAGTCAATTGGAGTGGATAATCAGTTTGGAAAAGTCTAAAAACAACCCCAATGTAGCCCAAATACAGAATATTGTATTTGGGCTACAAGTTTCTGTCCGTAGATCAAAGGATAGTCTTGCCGGAAGAAAAGATATTGAATCTGAAGCAGAGAATGTCCTTTCTTCAAACCAGCACCAAATGTACAGTGAGAGAGGTGATGTTAGCATTAGGACTTATAACAGCAGCAATTACGGCCGTACAATGGGTCAGGTTCCACCAAAGAGACCTTCAGAGGTTTGTGTTGGAACAGTTAAAAAACAAAGATCTGGAGGAATACGTATCAATCCCCATCCAAGTATAACGTTCCCCTCTGGTGGTGGAAGGAGACGGAAAATTTAAACAAAGGGGTACTCTGGGTCAGGACAGCAGGATCCCACCCTTGAATGGGTAATGCTATTACCCATTATGGTTATATTTTTCAGTTCCATCCTTCGGTTCTTGGTAAATGACTGGCCAGGGACCTGAGGGACCGCCTTTTGAACTGTGGCAATGTGTTTCCTGTGGTGATGGGAGGGACTCCATCTCTCAAGGGCTGTCCTGGAAGACCACTGGAAAAGGAGTTACCGGTAAGTCTAACTCAGTTTATTGGTTTGTAGTGCTCAGATGCAGTATGGTTCCACTTTACTAATAAACCTGTACTTCAAATCTACCATACAGGGCACCAAATATATTTGGGTAAATGAGGGGGGTTGAGCACAGAATGAATTTCTCTAAGCAAATTGAGATATTAATTGCAAAAGGAGAAAAAAGAAAATTGAACATACACCAACACGGTAAAGAAACAAGTTCAGTGATCGGTTGGAAAACAAGAAGGGGCAATTGCTACCAGTCTCAAGCAGGGGTACTTTTTGATCTAAAGACACACCATAAGAACATTGTTACCACACTGTAACCCAAAAAGAGAATTACCACAATAGAGGCAAAACCAAACAAAGAAAAACAACAATAGCTTTAGAACACTTTGCAGATACATGTCCTATAAGCTTGCTCTTGTACCCCATACATATGTGCCATCAGCGATTTTCACAGGTTTTTAGTGAGGAAATAGTATCAGGGGCAGGAAATTTATTACGCTCTAACCCCAGAAAATTGAACACTCTAATACAATAAAAGCATATTTCTTGGGCATTGTCTCAGTAGCGTACAATCTGAAATATACATGGAAAAAGTCAGCTTTATCATCACTGATTTCACACTTGGGACAAGCAAGGCTACATTTACTACAGGGTCATGTGGTGACCCATCACAAAACACCTCAACGACCCAATCTGAATCCATACCCATGGGTTAAAGTGGATGTAAACCCTCTCCTATAAGTGAAGTGAACAGCCTCAGATGATATACAGAGATAAAACAAATCTCCCTACATAAGTTTTACATGCATATCTTCAGCTTGCTATATTCTTTAGAATTCTAACATTGTGTTTGAATTTTTACTTCCTCATGCAGCAGTATGAGTGGATTCCTGGCATACACTGTGTGACAGCTGATTGCCGCGGGACTTAGGGCTTTGGAGAGAGATAAGTAAACACTACATATATATGTGCCCAGGTCAAATTTCATGAATTGTGTTTACATCCACTTTAAAGAAACATCAGTGTGGAATGTGGGAGGTTATGATGTTAAGCGTTAGCCACCTGGTCATACTACACTTCCACGCCCACAGACCACAATTATGCTGCAACTAGGGAACACAGTTCCACTGAATTTTCTAACTCCCCAAAATGAGGGCATTAACTCTGCTAGCAAAAACCCAAGCCAACAAGCATCTCCCTAGGAAATGCTAAAGGAACTTGCATACAAAAGAGCACAAATAAGGAGCACATAATTATAGCAGCAATTTTTGTTATCTCTAGGGAAGTATGAATTACAGGACTAGAAATCACTGCAAGGAATGTCATCCTATGTTATTTTTGTATGGCTACAAATCTAAATAGCACTTGGCACCCATCATAACACTATAGTCTTAGTTTAGAGTTTCTCATGAAGTGCGAATAGGGGCTTTATTGATGCTTGTTTTATGCCAGTACATGCTGGGTATTATTGATGTCTGTATTATGTTTACATACTTCCCTGTCCACATGTATGTACATTTTATTTTCTTATTGTGTATGTGTATTCACTGACCTAGCAACTTTTAAGCTTTATTGTTGCTCATGGATGTACAACATTTGTAATAAATATTTGTAGATTTTTTTTCAACTTTATATCTTTATTTCGATTTTCGCATTTACTTAATATACACAATCTCATACAACTTGATTACATAATATGCACAGTCTCATACAGCTTAATAAATTACATTGAACATTAAAAAGCGCTAGGCAGTTTGTAAGTACTATTCCTCTCACACTACCCCTTCTACTCCACCTTTGTCTCCCCCTCTGCACCATACATCCACCACCTTGCTCTCACTCTACTTCTATATTCCCACATCGTGCTCCTTCTTCTGCTTTGTCAGAATAACTTAACATTATCTTAGATATTCACATTATTCTCTTTCTCATTCCACAGTTTCCATATCAAATGGAATTTGATAAGATTTCCTTGTTTAATATATGTCGTTTTTTCCTTAAGAATCACCCTCTCCATGTTCTGTTCCCACTCAGAGGATGGGGGAGTTGGGGACTGCCACTTCTGGGCAATAAGTTTCCTGGCCTGAAAGAGGCATTGTATAAATCGCTAACTGAGCCTCTCCTGGCCTACCCTCTCCCTCAAACCCCCCAGAATGCATAAGGTGGGGTCCAAATCCAGGTGGGTTTTGAATACCTGGGCAATCCTATCTACTAACTCTAATCTTTGTATATTTACTTTCATCTCTGTTGTGTACATTGGCTACTATGCCGGTTAACTCACAGTCATTGTTGTTGCTGCTCTGTTACATAACATTTTGAAACAAATAAATTGATTTTGTCTCATTGTTTGCTGTGGACATTGGCTAAACCTCTCTCACCTCATCTAAAGTCCCAGGGCTATTTTTCTTGTGCATTATTGGGGATGGAGGTGTCAGAGGGGTCACACCAGACCTTAATCTCTCTTCTATGAAGTGCGAAAAGGGCCTTAATTGTTGTTACTCCAATAAAATCTCTAATAACGTCCGATTGCATATCTATGGGATATTAGCACAGCTTCTTTGCTTTTACTTCACTAGTATAACTCAAGATCATAAAGCTTGCTGACAGTAGATGCCGAATGGGAAAGAACTATTACACATACTTATCCTTCTCGTTTTCCTCATGCTTGTTAAGACTGCACAACTGGAGTGTGTCCAACCGTTGAGTAACCTCTTCTGCCCACCTACAGTTAACCAATTCTCTTAGTTGCAATGGAGCCCTGGAAGGAAAATTAAATTGTAATGAATGTGAAGTGACAAAATGTATAGTACAATTTACAAATGTGGGAAAGCATTAACAATATGAAAGGCCATTATTGATTTTCTTCATTGAAAATGTGATAATTTTAACACTGAACAAAAAAAGAAAAAAAGGGAGCTTGTTCCAGAGTACACTTTACCTAGAAAAGAATTAAGTGGAAAAGCTTGTGCTACCATTTGAGCAGAACATTGCATTTAAAAAAAAGATGTACGGGAAATAAAAAATAAAAAAAAGTGTCTCAAACTTATCAATTGCTGGTATCCTCACCTCCGACCTTTCGACTGCCATATATTTCCAAATGGGAAGGAGACCTAGGGCTGAGATTTACAAACAAACAGATGGAAAGAATTCTCCTGTTTTTCTACAAAACCTTTATGTGTGCTAAACACCAGGAATCTGGTTTCAAGAGCCTGATCCAATGGTATCATACACCTGCAAAGGTTCATAAGATGTTACCCCAATGCAAAGATCTTTTCCATATTTTCTGGGCCTGCCATCTATTGCACTTCTTTTGGATGGAAGTCCATCACATAACCCAAAAATTTACCGTGACCTACCGAAGGACCCTGCGATTTTCCTTCTGCATCACCACTGTTTTTCCAGCAAGGCTTAAAGGCGTTCCATCTTGCCTTTTCTGATTATCGCAGCAAAGAGCTGCATCCTGCTCTTTTGGAAACAGGTACAGGCACTGCCCAGAACCGTCATGTTGAGAAATGTTGCAGATATCAACAAGTTGGAGGATTTGGTGGCCACAGAGATGCCTCCATGATAAATTCCTCAAAAAATGGTTTTACTGGCACGAATTTGTATACTGTGAAGAGTACAAAACCTTGTTGAATTAATCTATCCAAAATTGAGACTTAACCAATGGGCCTCCTGGATCTGGAGACATGGCAGTTTGACTGGACTCCTTCAGGTTCTACTGCTCTCTTCCCTTTTCCCTTCTCACCTCTTCTCTACCCCTTTTTGCTGTCTTTTTAGTTTTTATTACTCACGGTGTGTGCAAAAACCACATGGGGTACAGAGAGTCTAGTGCCAGGTTTCCCGTGAAATTAATTTCATACTCTGCATGCCATTCATGACAGCAAATGTATTCTAAGTGATGTGATTTTCTGATTCTGTGTTATCTGTTGACGCGCATGTCAAATGGTTTCTGTACTTACTGTGAGATGTCTTAAAATAAAGAATTGATAAAAAAATAAACCAACACACTCACCTAGGTGGATGCAGCATTGCTCCGATGCTGCATCTGTCCCCCGCTGCCTCTAAGACCCAGAACTGTGCGATCAAAGACTTCTTGGTCTTCAGCGAACAGAGAGCCAATGACTGTCAGTAACGGGCTCTCTGATCTGCCCCTCCAGCGCTCACTGAAGCACTGGGTTGTGAAGGGGGTGGCTGGCCAGTTAAGCATCTGGGTGAGTCCCAACATTAAAGTCGGGATCTTTCCAGAGTCTAGACCATCTTAGTGATGTCAGCAGACAGTGGACTTTATCCTGGTGTCAGTTAAATAAAAGGTCTGGGGCTTGGTTGGAAACCTGAAGAAACTGCTTTAGATACAGCAAAATGTCTTTAAGTTTATTGAACAAAGTCCAACTGAATGTGACCAACCACTACTAGCTATGCTAGAACCTTGATAAATGAAAACCTTCATAAACTGGAAATACAACCTTTATTTACCTGCAGTGTGGACACTGAGCTCTTTGTTCAGTCAGCCATCTCTGTAAATAAAAATAAGAAAAATGTTTTTGGGGGTTTTTTGGTTTGTATTTTAACATACATGTAAAATCCTTTCTTTGCGCACAGTACATGACACAGGTCTTCAAAATCATAAGAGATGAGTTACAGTGGATATAAAAAGTTTACACACCCCTGTTAAAATGTCAGGTTCCTATGATGCAAGTAAAATGAGACAAAGATAAATCATTTAAGAACTTTTTCTACCTTTAACCCTGGTTCACATTGAAGCGAATCGACATGCAATTAGACTTTGCGTCGCCGCACCGATCCCCAAAAGTAGTTTCTGTACTACTTATGCTGAACCCGTACAGATGTTTCTGAAATCGCCCCCGAAGTGGGGACTGAAATGCGGGTATGAAATTGTGCGAGTTCAGCTGAACTTGCATAATTTCAAGCCCGCATGTCAGTGTGAACCTACACTTAATGTGACCTTAAAACTGTAAAACTCAGTTGAAAAACAAACTGAAATCTTTTAGGTGGAGGGAAGTAAAAATAAAAATAATGTGGTTGCATAAGTGTGCACATCCTCTTATAACTGGGGATGTAGCTGTGTACAGAATTAAGCAATCACATTCAAACTCATGTTAAATAGGAGTCAGTACACACCTGCCATCATTTAAAGTGCCTCCAATTAACCCCAAATAAAGTGCAGTTGTTCTAGTAGGTCTTTACTGACATTTTCTTAGTCACAACCTACAGCAAAAGCCATTGTCCGCAGAGAGCTTTCAAAGCATCAGGGGGCTCTCATTGTTAAAAAGTATCAGTCAGGAGAAGGGTACTAGATATACCTTGGATCACAGTGAAGACAGTCATCAAGTGGAACAAAATATGGCACAATAGTGACATTGTCCCTCCAAAATTGAGAAACAAAAAAAAAAAAAAACTGGTTAGGGAAGCTGCCAAGAGGCCTACAGCAACATTAAAGGAGTTGCAGGAATATCTGGCAAGTACTGGCTGTGTGGTACATGTGACAACAATCTCCGGTATTCTTCATATGTCTGGGCTATGGGGTAGAGTGGCAAGACGGAAGCCTTTTCTAATGAAGAAAAACATCCAAGCCCTTCTAAATTTTGAAAAAAAACACATCTCAAGTCTCCAAAAAGCATGTGGGAAAATGCGTTATGGTCTGATGAAATCAAGGTTGAACTTTTTGGCCAAAATTCCAAAAGATATGGTTGGTGCAAAAACACTGCACATCACCAAAAGAACACCATACCCACAGTGAAGCATGGTGGTGGCAGCATCATGCTTTGGGGCTTCAGCTGGAACAGGGGCCTTGGTCAAGGTAGAGAGAATTATGAACAGTTCCAAATATCAGTCAATATTGGCACAAAACCTTCAGGCTTCTGCTTGAAAGCTGAACACGACGAGGAACTTTATCTTTCAGCAAAACAACCATCCAAAGCATACATCCGATGTTTCTCTTTTCATCTTTTTTATGACGGCTTTTTTGATACTTGTGACTGACTTCGGACATTTTGGTTACACATCTGTGCACAGGTCTTAGGCTGCCTTAATTGTATCATTCCGCATTGAACAGTGTGAATAACACTGTATAACAGTATCACACTGCTCCCAGGAAATTTACAGTTTAGTCCTTTCCTAAGGTAGCTGGGGTTAATAACAGGCGTTTTGGGGAGTGCTCTTTATCAAAGGGAGGGATTCACTGACTGCATATTGCCACCTCCACTGTGGACAGGATGGACTATATGGATTGTCTGGTTTAAATGCTTTCTTTGGGGGAGGATATAGAACTAGCGGAAGTCATTTGCTATCTTCGGGACTTCCCTTGTTCTATTTTGTAGGGGATACAGGGATTTTAGAATACTATTTTGTAACTTGCTATATACAGCTAATAAAATGATGTAGTTTTACTCTTTAGGGTGTGTTTATGATCATATATTTTTTATTTTGGATGTACTATTGCTATTGATTACACCCCACAATAATTAATCTGTGAGTGCTACTCATTTAATAGAGGCGGGATTCCCATATATTCACATTTTTCTTTAACACCACCTTGGGCAACAAGAATGGAATAAGACGCAACACCACCTTGCTGTGGTGAAGGATCTTGCAGACACTGGTAAAAAAAACTGAAGTACTTCCTGTATGGGAGGGGTTTTATAGGGATGGAGTTCCTGTCTAAGACTTTTGTCTACCAGTGTCCATTCACCTAGGAGATGGCATATAACTCAGTAAGGAATAATAGCAAAACTCTGTGTCCTGTGATGTACGATAAAAGAAAAATCTATTTTTATCATACAGTACAGAGCACAGGTATTTAAATCATAACAGATAGGAAGTCCCAAAGCAGTAAATAAGGGGAGGCTAACATGATAACCAAAAATCTGCCAACAGACTTGGAAAACAAAGGCCAAGGCAGACCTTAACCAGCCTGTAATACCCCTTCAATACTAGACTATTTTTCAGGTTTTCACCACTGTGATAGTTTGACAGTTATTGTGGCATGCAAAAACTGTACCCAACTGAGGTTTACATAATTTTTTTGGAGACCGACAGCTTTTTTTGCTGGTATGTATTAACCGCTGGGGATTTTTTATTTTAGCTATAAAATGGAAAAAAGACCAAAAAAATAAAAAATATGAATCTACAGCTGCGGATCTCCTCTGTTTCCACCGATGATTACACAACTCATCTTCTTCCCCTGTTATAATCACAAGGAACCCAGCCTCTCGGATTGGTTGGGTACAGTGCGATCACCTGGCAAATAAGCCACCCAACAGCCGCCGATCTGCCATTAAAAGACATGTCGGTACAAAATGGGTTAAAGAGTACCTTTCACTTATGCAGCCAAAATGGGATAACACCAACTTTCTTTCACAATGTCTTTGTGAATATGCAGGTATTTTAGGTGCCTAGGCAAATTACATTAGTGCCCAGGCACCTCCTGGTATATGTGACATGCATATCCCAGGGGGCACTTGGGGGCCCGCACATCACTCTATTCACTAATGGAGGAGGGAGGAGAGCCCAGAGGTGTGCCATTGGTAGGCTGTGCCAGAACCCAAAAAATCCAGTGCAGCCTTCAAATGACATCACAGATGAACTTGGTGGTGCAGGACTCAGTGGCAGCTGCAGAGAAGAGGATTTCAGCAGGACAACGCTGGATCCTCTGTGTGGGCAAGTATCAGCATCAGGTAAGCGGAGAGCAAAAAACACACAACCAGAACCAACCAACCCCTATATATACATACATATACACACACACTATATATATATATATACATATATATATATATATATATATATATATATATACACACACACACACACACATATATATACACACACACACACACACACACACACATACACTTTTCAAAAATTGTACCATGTGCAGAAGACAAGCTATAAGCTTGTGTTACAACAGAGTCAAGGCTGATAGCCACGCCTCCTGCATACCACTGTAGCACACGCAGACACAACCTACATGAGAGTGGACACTCTGCCCTGAATTCAGAAGCAGTGCAGCATTGTTGCCATACCATCACTAGAAGCTGCATTAAGTGGATTTCACTGGTCAGACTCAACGGATGTTTGTGAGACTAAAAAAAACTAAAAACTAAGTGCAAAAGGCCAAAGTTCTACTTTAAAAGAGTGCATAATCAAAGCACAGCTTCACTTTAACAAAGAAAAAGAAACTGAAGTAGTAAGAAAAAAAAAAAAAAAAAATCAATCACTTACCCGAATACAGCTGAAACAACACAATTTAGAGCAGTGTGGACAAAGGCGGGCATCCCTCAGCTTTTCCATGCAAATGAAACATCTGAAGACCTCTGCTATGCCCTTAATAAATACAAAAACGGAGTGATTAATACAGAAAAACATTAGCAATGCTATAAACTACGGTAAATAAAAAACAGTAAGTACATTAATATGACGTGAATGTTAAAGTGGTCCTGTACTATGGCTTTATCAAAAAAGTCCAGATAAATGGGTGGTCAGTGTATTGAATCACATATATACATTACTTATTGCTCCTAAAAATAGACAAAATTTAATAAAAACTGCCAAATGCAAAAAAAAAAAAAAAAAAAAAAAAAACACATTTATTAAAATATTAACCACTTCATATGACATTTTTGTCTTTTTTTTCACACGGAGAACTGACAGCTTGTTTACAACTGATCACTCCGTCATTAGAGGGAGCAATCACGCGGTAAAAGGCCGCTGTCATTGGCCTTTATTGCGATTTGTGATGCATCGGGTCCAATCACAGATGTTCCAAGGTACGTGCTGCAGGGGGTCAATGTACGCCGTATGGCCCAGTCAGCAAGTGGTTAATGACAATGCCATTTTTGAGATACGGCACTGCGTCGCTTTAACTGACAATTGCGCGGTCATGCGACATTGTACACAAACAAAATTCGTCCTTTTTTTTCCCCCACAATTAGAGCTTTCTTTTGGTGGTATTTGATCACCTCTGAGGTTTTTATTTTTTGCACCATAAAACAAAAAAATATGCAGACAATTAAAAAAAAAATTATCTTTTTTACTATAATAAATATCCCCAAAAAAATACATTTTCTTAATCAGTTTAGGCGAATATAGATTCTTCTACATATTTAAAAAAATAAAAATAAATCGCAATAAGCATATATTGATTGGTTTGCGCCAAAGTTATAGCGTCTACAAAAATAGGTGATAGATATCTATCTCTATCTATCTATCTATACACACCATTTCTATTTTTTTTTTAGCGGGACCAACATTGCGGTGGACAGATCAGACACGTTTGACACTTTTTTGGGACCAGTGACATTTATACAGCTAAAAATAGCCACCGATTACTGTATAAATGATAAAAGATATAAAGCTGCGCCATGTGAGTTACACTGAATTAAACCTATGCACCAATAATAATTATGGCCTGGAGGAGCTCATAAAATATTGTAACTACACTGACTAAATCACATAAGTCCAATTGTTATCGTCAGCTCGAATAGATAAACTCCTTTCTGGAATTCAGAGTATAAAAAAAAAAAATAAAAAAAAAAAACTTTCAGATCAAGGAATAGCAGAAAAGGATGTGCACCACGGTGACTTCATTTAAACAGTAGGTGAGAAATGGATCCCGACCACCAAATAAATTATGCGCTCACCAGATAATCAAATAAAGTAGGCACATATGATATCCTTCAGCACCCCTCGCTTCCTGGATCTCTTAATCACCTGGATGGAAACATGGCGCTTGTTCCAACACAGAAACCTCCAATCAACATGCACTCCCACAGGCAGATCCCAATAGTACTCAAAACATAAAAAGATTCGCCCATAGCGTGATACAAATATGCTGCAGAAATCTCCCTCCCTCTTATGTAAAGCTACGGCGATTTGCGCAGCTGTGCCAACCTGCCGCAGTATGACGGCGGCTGGTCGGCAAGCGGTATACATACACACAGTTGTGCTCATAAGTTTACATACCCTGGCCGAATTTATGATTTCTTGGCCATTTTTCAGAAAATATGAATGATAACACAAACATTTTTCACTCGTGGTTAGTGATTGGCTGAAGCCATTTATTATTATCAACTGTGTTTACTCTTTTTAAAATCAGAATCACAACAAGAAACTACCCAAATTACCCTGATCAAATGTTTACATACCCCAGTTCTCAATACCGTGTATTGCCCCCTTTAACATCAATGACAGCTTGAAGTCTTTTGTGGTATTTGTGGATGAGGCCCTTTATCTTTTCAGATGGTAAAGCTGCCAATTCCTCTTGGCAAAAAGCCTTCATTTCCTGTAAATTCTTGGCCTGCAGGTTTGAGATCTCCCCAGAGTGGCTCAATGATATTGGAGGTCAGGAAACTGAGATGGCCACTCCAGAACCTTCACTTTATTCTGCTGTAGCCAATGACAGTTCGACTTGGGCATGCGTTTTGGATCAGTCATGTTGGAATATCCAAGTACGCCCCATGCGCAGCTTCCTGGCTATTGAATGCAAACGTTTCTCCAGTATTTTTTGATAACATACTGCATTCATCTTGCCATCAATTTTGACCAAATTTCATGTGCCTTTGTAGCTCAAAACATCCCCAAAACATCAGCGATCCACCTCCGTGTTTCACAGTAGGAATGGTGTACCTTTCATCATAAGCCTTGTTGATTCCTCTCCAAAATGAAGCTTTTATGGTTGTGGCCAAAAAGCTAAATTTTGGTCTCATCACTCCAAATGGACTTTGTGCTAGAAGGTTTGAGGCTTGTCTCTGTGCTGTTTGGCGTACTGCAAGTGGGATACTTTGTGGCATTTGCGTAGTAATGGCTTTCTTCTGGCGACTCGATCATGCAGTCCATCTTTCATCAAGTGCCTCCTTATTGTGAATCTTGAAACAGCCACACCACATGTTTTAAGAGAGTCCTGTATTTCACCTGGGTTTCTTTTGCACCCTGAACAATTTTCCTGGCAGTTGTGGCTAAAATTTTAGTTGGTCTACTTGACCGTGGTTTGGTTTCAACAGAACCCCTCATTTTCCACTTCTTGATTAGAGCTTGAACACTGCTGATTGGCATTCTCAATTCCTTAGATATCTTTTTATATCCCTTTCCTGTTCCAGGACTGGATGAAAGATGCAGAGTCCAGAAACTCCTGACCTTTTATACACACACACTAATTACAAGAAAACAGATCACAGGGGAGGATGGTTACCTTTAATAGCCATTCAAACTCCTTTGTTTTCTTGTGTGCATGTTATCAAGCCAAAATCACCAGGGTATGTAAACTTTTGATCAGGGTCATGTGGGTAGTTTTTTGCCATTATGGATTTAAAAAACATAAATGGCTTCAGCCAAACACTAACCATGAATGAAAAATGTTTGTGTCATCATTCATATTCTCTGAAAAATGGTAAAGAAATCAAATTCTGCCAGGAGAAAAGAGAAAAAAAATTATTATATATATATATATATATATATATATATATATATATATATATATATATATATATATATATATATATTATATATATAATATATATATATATATATATATATATATATATATATATATATACACACACACACACACACACACACACACACACACACACACATATTTGATTGTATCTTTCCATGTGACAACACTGAAGAAATTACACTTTGCTACAATGTAAAGTAGTGAGTGTACAGCTTGTATAACAGTATAAATTGCTTTCCCCTCAAAATAACAACACATAGCCATTAATGTCTAAACCGCTGGCAACAAAAGTGAGTACACCCCTAAGTGAAAATGTCAAAATTCGGCCTTAAGTGTCAATATTTTTGTGTGGCCACCATTAAATTTTCCAGCACTGCCCTAACCCTCTTGGGCAGGGAGTTCACCAGAGCTTCACAGGTTGCCACTGGAGTCCTCTTCCACTCCTCCACGTCTACAACATGGAGCTGGTGGATGTTGGAGACCTTGCGCTCCTCCACCTTCCGTTTTAAGATGCCCCACAGATGCTCAATTTTAGGTCTGGAGACATGCTTGGCCAGTCCATCACCTTTATCCTCAGCTTCTTTAGCAAGGTAGTGGTCGTCTTGGAGGTGTGTTTGGGGTCATTATGTTGGAATACTGCCCTGCGGCCCAGTCTCCGAAGGGAGTGGGATCATGCTTTGCTTCAGTAAGTCACAGTACATGTTGGTATTCATGGTTCCCTCAATGAACTCTAGCTCTCCAGTGCCGGCAGCGCTCATGCAGCCCCAGACCATGAAACTCCCACCACCATGCTTGACTTTAGGCAAGACACACTTGTCTTTGTACTCCTCACCTGGTTGCAGGCACAAACGCTTGACACCATCTGAACCGAATAAGTTTTTCTTGGTCTCATCAGACCACAGAACATGGTTCCAGTAATCCATGTTCTTAGTCTGCTTGTCTTTAGCAAACTGTTTGAGGGCTTTCTTATGCAGCATCTTCAGAAGAGGCTTCCTTCTGGGACATTAGCCATGCAGTCCAATTGGATGCAGTGTGCAGAGTATGGTCTGAGCACTGACAGGCTGACCCCCCCCACCCCTTCAACCTCTGAAGCAATGCTGGCAGCATTCATACGTCTATTTTCCAAAGACAACCTCTGGATATGACGCTGAGCACGTGCACTCAACTTCTTTGGTCGACCATAGCGAGGCCTGTTCTGAGTGGAACCTGTCCTGTTAAACTGCTGTATGGTAATGCCCACGTGCTGCAGCTCGGTTTCAGAATCTTGGCAATGTTCTTATAGCCTAGGGAACCCTTGGCAACCGTCAGATTGACCGAAACATAATATCCCAGAGGTGCTCGACTGGATTTAGGTCAGGCAAGCATGGGGGCCAGTCAAAGGTATCAATTCCTTCATCCTCCAGGAACCGGCTGCATACTATCGCAACATAAGGCCGTGCATTGTCATGCACCAGGAGGAACCCAGGACCCACTGCACCAGCGTAGGGTCTGACAATGGGTCCAAGGATTTCATCCCGATGCCTAATGGCAGTCAGGGTACCATTGTCTAGCCTGTAGGAGGTCTGTGTATCCCTCCATGGATATGCATCCCCAGACCATCACTGACCCACCACCAAACCAGCAGAAAAACATACGGCTTCTCTGGACCGTTTCACGTCTGTCACATGTGCTCAGGGTGAACCTGCTCTCATCTGTGAAAAGCACAGAGCGCCAGTGGCAGACCAGACAATTCTGGTGTTCAATAACAAATGCCAATCAAGCTCAACGGTAAAGAGCAATGAGCCCAGGGCTCACTAGGGGATGTCAGGCTATCAGACCACCCTCATGAAGTCGGATTGTTTGGTCATAGAAATTCACACCAATGGCCTGCTGGAGGTCATTTGTAGGGCTCTGGCAGTGCTCACCCTGTTATTCCTTGCACAAAGGAGCAGATACAGGTGCTGCAGATGGGTTAAGGACCTTCTTTGGCCCTGTCCAGCTCTCTAATGCCTTGTACACACAAGTGGAAGTCAGACGGGAGCTATTCATCGTATATTCCAATCGTGTATATGCCCCATCAGACTTTTTACATCAAAAATTCTGACGGACCGAGAAAGAGAACATGATCTAAATTTTTCAGAAGGAACCAATTCCTAAATCGGGAAAACCGCTCGTCTGTATGCTATTCCGACATACTTACTTCAGAGCATGCGTCGTTTTTGGTACGAGACGGAAGCTATTGGCTACTGACTATTGAACTTCCTTTTTCTAGTCCCATCGTACGCGTTGTACGTCACCGTGTTCTTGACGATCGGACTTTGGTGTGACCGTGTGTATGCAAGACAGCTTGAGCATAATTCCGTGGTAGAAATCTTCAGGAGTTTATTCCGACTGAAAAAAACGCTTGTGTGTACACGGCATTAGAATAATTGCCTATCTATTGGAAACTCCTCCAAGCTTTGAGACTGGGAGACCCAGAAAACCTTCTGGCAATGGCATGTATTATTGTGCCACCCTGGAGGAGTCGGATTGCCTGTGCAACCACTATAGGGTCAAGGTATCGCCTCATGCTACCAGTAGTGACACTGACCCTAGCCGAATGCAAAACTAGTGAAAAACAGTCAGAAAAGATATATAGGGAAAATAAAATTTCAGTCGCCTCCACCTGTAAAACCATTCCTGTTTCGGAGGTCATTTCATTTTGCCTATCTAGTGCACCTGTTGTCAATTTCATTAACACCAAAGCAGCTGAAACTGATTAACAACCCCCTCTGATACCTAGCTGACCAGATCAATATACCAGGAATTTAATGGACTTGATTCTATACTCTGATTAACCACTTCCCGACCGTAGGCCGTCATATGACGGCCTCCACTTTGCGGGGGTATATCTGAATGATGCCTGTAGCTACAGACATCATTCAGATATTGCCGTTTTCAGCCGGCGATTCCCTGCACCATAAGAACGATCATAGCGGCTGTTCCGCCCTCCGGTGCTTCTACCGACTCACCGCTTCCATCGGTGAGTCGGACACAGGATCCGCCGGCCCCCGGATGATCACTATAGAGATTTCCGGCGGACCAGATGGTCGCCGGAGTCTCTATGATCGTTCGGAGGCCGGGCGCGATGTTATGACGTCACGCCCGGCCTCTGCATTCAAAAAAAACGGCGCCGCCTCCGCTGGGAAGCGGTGATCGTTTTTTTTTTTTAATTTTAGGCTTTCCAGCCTAGAGGTGAGATGTGGGGTCTTATTGACCCCATATCTCACTGTTAATAGGTCCGATCATGTAATATTCCTATTACAAGGGATGTTTACATTCCTTCTAATAGGAATAAAAGTAATCAATTTTTTTTTTTTTTTTTTTTTTTTTTTTAAACTGTCAAATTAATAAAAGTCAAATTAACAATACATTTTTTTTTTTAAAAAGAGCCCCTGTCCCCGTGAGCTCAAACGCAGAAGTGAACGCATACGTAAGCCCTGCCCACATATGAAAACGGTGTTCAAACCACACATGTGAGGTATCGCCGCGAACGTTAGAGCGAGAGCAATAATTCTAGCCTTAGACCTCCTCTGTAACTCAAAACATGTAACCAGTAAAAAATGTTAAAGCGTTGCCTATGGGGATTTTTAAATACCAAAGTTTGGCGCCATTCCACGAGCGCGTGCAATTTTGAAGCGTGACATGTTGGGTATCTATTTACTCTGCGTATATTCATCTTTCACATTATGCAAAAAAAATTGGGCTAACTTTACTGTTTTTTTTTTTTTTAAGCATGAAATTGTTTTTTTTCTGAAAAAAACGTGTTCGAAAAATTGCTGCGCAAATACCGTGCGAGATAAAAAGTTGCAACGAGCGTCATTGTATTCTCTAGGGCAGGGGTCTCAAACTAGCAGCCCTCCAGCTGTTGCAAAACTACAAATCCCATGAAGCATTGCAAGGCTGACCATTACAAGCATGACTCCCACAGGCAGAGGCATGATGGGACTTGTAGTTTCACAACAGCTGGAGGGCCACCAGTTTGAGACCCCTGCTCTAGGGTCTTTGCTAAAAAAACATATATAATGTTTGGGGGTTCTATGTAATTTTCGAGCAAAAAAATTATGAATTTTACATGTAGGAAATGTCAGAATTGGCCTGGATGCCAAGTGGTTAAAAAGTGTGCCTTACATTTTTTGGGGCAATATACAGTGGATATAAAAAGTCTACACACCCTTGTTAAAATATCAGGTTTCTGTGATGTAAAAAAAATGAGACAAAGATAAATAATAATATCAGAACTTTTTCCACCTTCAAATGTGACACATTTAATATGGTTGCATAAGAGTGCACACCCTTAAAATAAAAAAAGGTGCTTCAAAGTATTAGTTTATTACAGCACTCTTTTTGGGTGAGTCTCTCAGCATGGCACATCTTGACTTGCCAACTCTTTGCAAAAACACTTCAAATCTGTCAGATTGTGAGGGCATCTCCTATGCACAGCCCTCTTAAGATCACTCCACAGATTTTCAAATTCAGATCTGGGCTTTGGCTGGGCAATTTAAAAATTGTAATCTTCTTCTGGTGAAGCCATTCTTTTGTTGATTTGGATGTATGCTTTGGGTCGTTATACTGAAAGATGAAGTTCCTCCTCATGTTTAGCTTTCTAGCAGAAGCCTGAAGGTTTTGTGCCAATATTGACTGGTATATGGAACGGTTCATAATTCCCTCTACCTTGACTAAGGCCCCTGTTCCAGCTGAAGAACAGCCCAAAGCCTGATGCTGCCACCACCATGCTTCACTGTGGGTATGGTGTTCTTTTGGTGATGTGCAGTGTTTTTGCACCAAACATATCTTTTGGAATTATGGCTAAAAAGTTCAACCTTGGTTTCATCAGACCAAAACACATTTTCCCCACATGCTTTTGGGAGACGTCAGATTGTTTTTGCAAAATGTAGCCATGCTTGGATGTTTATGGTAAGAAAAGGCTTCCGTCTTGTCACTCTACCCCACAGCCCAGACATATGAAGTATATGGGAGATTGTTGTCACATTTACCACACAGCCAGTACTTGCCAGATATTCCTGCAGCTCCTTGAATGTTGCTATAGGCCTCTTTGCAGCCTCGCAAAACAGTTTCCTCTTGTCTTTTCATAAATTTTGGAGGGACGTCCAGTTCTTGGTAATGTCACTGTTGTGCCATATTTTCCTATTTGATGCTTTGGAATATCTCTGCGGACCATGGCTTTTGCTGTAGGATGCGACTAAGAAAATGTCAGGCAAGACCTACTAGAATAGCTGAACTTTATTTGGGGTTAATCAGAGGCCCTTTAAATGATGGCAGGTTTGTACTGACTCTTATTTAGCATGCGTTTGAATGTGATTGCTTAATTCTGAACACAGCTACATCCCCAGTTAAAAGGAGGGTGTGCACACTTATGCAAGCACATTATTTTAGTTTTACTTCTCTCCACCTAAAAGATTTCAGTTTGATTTTCAATTGGAGTTGTACAGTTTATATGACACATAAAAAAGGTGGAAAAAGTTCTGAAATGCTTTATCTTTGTCTCTTTTTTACATCACAGAAAACTGAAATTTTAACAGGGCTGTGTAGAGATGATAGAGATATTTAAGTAGGATATGAAGGGTATTTTAATTGGGAGTCAGACATGAAGCAATGTGAAAGGTGGGGGAATATAAATCTTTTATATTAAAAGGTAGTACTACTAAAAAAGGCAGAGCCTTTTTTTGCATGGATATAACCATCTTAAATATAATGCACAGAACTGGTAAACTTACTTTAAATGTAATTGCAATGCCTTAGGATCAGTGGTCCCCAACCTTTTTGGCAACTGGGATCGGCTGCGTGGAAGAAAATTGTGCAAAGGACCGGAGGGGGGGGGGGGGTAGCTGTATTGTCAGGCGGGGGGGGGTAAACATTTTTTTGCGGGCAGTGGCTGGTGTTCGCGCTTCAATCATCATGACACCATGCTTGATATGGCGAAATAGAAGTGTTGACTGTTGGAACCAACTGGAATCCCATTATGTTTCGAGCGTAGGTTAAAAAGATTGACAAAAAACTATTACAACTGGGAATTGGTCCACGGCTAAAAAAAAACATCATGGCCCTAAACTGAAACACACACGCTAGAGTATGAACAAATGGTATACTCTAATCCCATTAAACAGAACCAGACAGGGCTTCCCCCTGTTCCAGCTCATGTACGCATTAGTGATGGAACACCTCAGTATTCGAGAAAAACCCTGATAACAGGTCTATAAAATGTCAATGATCCCTTGTTATACATTACTAGCCAGCTTGCGACTATCCCTAATTTTCTGAAAGAACTTGACAGGTTTGGGGTCCTTGCTAACTTTAATCTATTACAACAAAAAGGAGGTCCCAAGCTCTTCTCCAAAATTATAGCCACACGTATAGCCCCCCTGCTTCCTTCCATAATCCATAGTGACCAAGTAGGATTTATTCCGGGCCAGGAAGCTAGAGACAACACCAGGAAAACCCTACACCTCATATACTATGCCAAACACCACAATATCCCAACCTGCTTACTGACGTGCGACGCAGAGAAAGCTTTCGATAGGGTGAGCTGGCCCTTCTTACAGGCATCCCTACATCAAATAGGCCTACGCTCACGGATATTGACTAAAATAAATGTCATTATACTCCAACCCCTAAGCCCAAGTAACAGCCAACGGGAAGCCCTCGGAGATAAAAAAAAAAATGGTACAAGGCAGAGGGATGCCCGTTATCGCATTATTGTTTGCGCTCACAGTTGAACATCTGGCCCAAGCCATTCGCAGCAATGACTCTATTCACGGGATCCCCACACCTTCAGCCCCTCGCAAATTATCGCTTTACGCAGATGATCTGCTTCTCCACGCCACTCAGCCACAAGTTAGCATTCCTGACGTTCTTCTGGAGCTTGAACGTTTTGGAGCGCATAGCAACTTCAAATTAAACATAGCCAAAACAGAAGCCCTGAACATCTCCCTGGCACCGATAGATGTAGCCCTTATTCAGGGAAAATTCCCTTTCCACTGGCAATCAAGCTTGGTTAAGTATTTGGGGACAGAGATCCGTAAAGACTTACAAGACATATATGCCTTAAAATTATAGCCCTCTGTTGTCAAAAATCCAACGTTCTCTAGAATCCTGACATAATCTCAAGCTTACATAGTGGGGACGAATGAATGGCCTTAAAGATGGACATTCTACTTAAATTGTGCTACCTATACCAAACACTACCCATACTCCTACCCAACGCATTCTTCCTCTGGCTTCGCTCCCTATCGGTAAAGTTCATATGGCAACACCACCCTCCCAGACTTAACAAAATCTTATGTACCCCCAAAATTCGGGGAGGCATTGGCCTTCCAGATTATCAATTATACCATACCTCTGCCATAATTTTGAGACTCCTTGAATGGTTCCCAAGACCCTTAAGCAAGCCATCCACGATCATAGAGCAAGACATGGCACAGGAAGACCTTCGGGCCCTCCTTTGGGGATAGAACGTTAAATTTCTTCTCCCATGACAACTGCAGTGCATACCTTATGGTATAGCAAACAAACTCGCCCTATCCACTGACCCTAGCCCTCTCGCCTCTATTCGACAATCCATCATTCCCGACATATCTCCAGAGGACAATGCGGCTCATACACATGGGAACAGTGGCCTACAGCCAGGCAGTTCGTTCACCCCACCACAGGACAAATTCAACCACCACCAGATAGTCAGTTATCCATTCAGACTTGGACTTAATTTCCCTGAATCAACACAGCAGGACACTGCATCTTTCAGGACAGGTCCACAGACCACTCACGACATTCGAGGATGTGTGTTAGCCTTTTTCTCAGATCCCCAGACACACCCTGTCATTGATATATAGATACATACAGTCCCACACATGCGATTCTCTGCCCAACTACACACAAAAGTGGTCAAGGGACCTGGGCATAGAGATTTCCCCAGAAAAATGGTCCACATCATTCACACTTCCACATAAAATCGGCCAGATCAGCATACACTAGAGCTGCACGATTGTTAAAAAAACTGCGATCTCAATTCACCCCCCGATGATCTCTTCTGCTGAGAGTAGGCGATTGTTTCATATAAAAAATAAAAATCTCTCATATAAACAAGTGGAGAGATTATCTGCTTAGAGTCCATTCACACAGGGGCAACTTTGAATCCGATTTGAAGTTGCCCCAAGTCGCGCAACAAAATCAATGTAAGGGAATGAGAGCCGTCCCTGTCTGCACACTACTAGGCGACTTGTGCCCATTGATTTCAATGGAAGTTGCCTCCAAGTTGGATCTCCTGTCTTAACTGAAGCAACTTTCCAACTTGAAACATTGTAACTTAGGCCCCTTTCACACCATCGGACCGTTCAGATCCGCCTGTCAGTTTTTATGGCGGATCTGAACGGTCGCTCCATGTTAGTCCATGGAGCGTCGGATGTCAGCGAGACATGTCTGCTGACATCCGACCCGCCAGAAGCAGATGTATGGCTCTACGTCCAGATCGGATGAGATCTGATGAAAACGGACAAGCTCTCCGTTTTCATCCGATCTCTCCATTGTGAGCAGCAGCGCTCGCAAGCCCCTCCCCGCTCAGTGAGCAGAGAGGGACCTGTCATCCGCCGGTTCAGCAGAGATCAACGGAGAGATCTCCCGCTGAGCCAGCGGACAGAGGCGGACTCCGTGCAAGCGGAGTCCGCCTCATGTGAAAGGGGCCTAACACTTACTTCTTAGATCAAAGGGATAGAACTTCTTGTGTAAACAAATAATCTGGGCAGTCTGCCAAGCGATGTTACGCCGCGAAAATCGTGAGAGAATCATGATCTATCCTCTAAGCAAAAAAAAAAAAATTGTGATTCTCATTTTAGCCACAATTGTGCAGCTCTAGCATACACACAGGAGAAGAATTTTAAGTTATTATCACGGTGGTACAGGGATCCAGTCACGGTACACAGGATGTATCCAGCTACTTCGGATATATGTTGGGGCTGTCACAGAGGAAAGGGTTCATATATTCATGTGTGGTGGGAGTGTGACAAGGTCCGCCCCATTCTGGGACAAAGTTTTCAGTATTTACAATGATGTATATCATGCCTCTTTAACCCTGTCCCCTTTAGTGGCTCTTCTATCCATCCTCTCAGGACCAGTCCAGTCTCACAAGAAGAATCTTCTCAGATTCTTCCTATCCGCTGCTCGTCATGTCATCTCTGTACTGGAAAACGGACACCATTCCCTCTATCACCAGATGGATAGACATCCTTAATGACACAATGCTCATGGAGGAGTTACAGGCAAAAGATAGATGATACCTGCGAAAAATTCAAACTGCTATGGTGCCTTTGGCTCCACCACTCCTCGTCGGACCTCCTCCTCAACAGACTTTCTGTATGGGACTAGGCCATACACAAGGTTGGAAAGAGGTGACGTCTTTATTGTTAAAAAAATAATGTTAATTTTGGGCTCAAATATAAATGTCTCTGACAACTTCCTATAGCACACAATATGGGCAACCTGGACACTACAAGTCCTATGATGCTGAGTCCCCCCCCCCCTTTCTTCCCTTCCTGGTTCTCCCATACCCTGCTATACCCCCCACTCCCCAGACCCTCCCCCATGCGACAGTTTGATTGTATGCAACAAGTTTCGGGAGGTGTACGGAGAGAGAGAGACGACACTGCACAGAGATATTTTCCTACAAAAAAACTGTATTCATAAAAACTGTTTTTATGTATATCTGGTGTTATACTATTTTGCACTATGGGAGGAAGGTGCGTATCGCCTTCCTCATCCCAACCACCTTTCTTTATTCTGTCCCCCCCCCCCCCCCCCCCCGAATACTGGTTATATTTGTCATTTTCTTGAAAAAAAAAATCATATTGCTTAAAGTGGATGTAAACCCATGTCATAATGTAGAGCATAAGATTTCCTTTCATTTGAGCCCAGTCTTCCCACACAGATTTACTCCAGCCCTGAGAAATCCTCTTATTGTTCGGTTAGAAATATCTAGCCTGAGACAGGCACATCCTGTGTAATTTTAAAAAAGTGAGAAATTCACCCCTCCCCCAGATAACAAATCCTGGGTGATGGAAAGGAATGTTATCTGTGATCAGGTGACCTCAGACACACACACTGCACTATAACAATCATCAGATCACTGGATGTTCTACTCTGCCCAATTCTGACTACATACAGCTCCCCTATATTCTTCTTGCTGTTCACTCAAGAATACATTTTCTTTCACTCTGGTCTGTGCCTGTCTCAGGCTAGTGCATGAGATATGTAAATCACCTGTCACTCACAGCAAGGGGGTTGTTTCTGACAAACTTTTCAGCACTTTGTCAAGATATTTCTAACTGAACAATAAAATAGGATTTCTCAGGGCTGTAAATCTGTGTGGCAAGACTGGGCTCAAATGAAAGGAAATCGTATTCTCTACATTATGACATAAAAAAAGTGGGTTTACATCCACTTTAAAGACCTCTCTTAACTTCTGGAACTGAATTATTCCCTAATATTCCACTCTGTTCTGCAGATATTCAAAGATTTTCATGGATGGGCAGGATTACTATCATAAGAATTCTCCTCATGCCTATATTTTTGCCTGGAGCACTGCCTATAATTTTTGGTGGCCAGTCTTCTAGAGTTTGCCTGGACAGGACCCCAAGAACGTTTGTCTCCTCTACAGCCCTATGCGTCCTTTAATAGTACAAAAAGAGAAAATAATCGCTTACTTTCACAGTTCTACACAGTTCTTCAGTTTCAGCCACTGCGTATTTGGAATGTGAAAAATGCAAAATTGCAGCAAAATCACGTGCGCAGAAATCAAAAAGCACTGCAGAAACCGATCAAAAGAAAACTGCATAGGTGTGTACCGAGCCTTATGTTGACCACATGGATCAAATTTCAGACGAGAATATTCAGACAAAAAATCTTTGTACATTCGCTGAATGAAATTTTCACTTGTTTTTAAAATGAATGTAATTTCTGAACGAAAACCACATACACTGTCTGAAAATTCCCTTTGACCAAGAAGTTTTCTATTTCCAAATTTTCCCATCATTTTGGTTGAAAATGAACGTCAATTTGACCCCACTAATGATTAGAAAATTGAACGTTCTTTAAAAAAAAAAAAAAAAAAAAAAAAAGAAGGGGAAGGTAAACATTGTTTGTTTTTTAAATAAAAAAAAAATTTGATCCGAGTCTGAGATTTACCAGATTCACCCTTTAATAGTATCTCTCCTCTAATAGTATATACAGTATATAGCTCTCCTGTCTGTTGTTCTCACAGTGGATTAGATATTTTGCTCCCTAACCATATAGTTGGTTATTTATATTTACCACTGCATAGAGATATTTAAGAAAACATATTTTTATTTTTTTTTTTTTAAAAAGGCAAACACTTTACTTATTAATCACTTAAGCCCCGGACCAATTTGAAGCCAAAGGACCAGGCCCTTTTTTGCGATTCGGCACTGCGTCGCTTTAACTGAAAATTGCACAGTCGTGCGACGTGGCTCCCAAACAAAATTGGCGTTCTTTTTTTTCCACAAATAGCTTTCTTTTGGTGGTATTTGATCACCTCTGCGGTTTTTATTTTTTGCGCTATAAACAAAAATAGAGCGACAATTTTGAAAAAAAATGCAATATTTTTTACTTTTTGCTATAATAAATATCCCCAAAAAATATATTTTTTTTCCTCAGTTTAGGCCGATACGTATTCTTTTACATATTTTTGGTAAAAAATAAATAAAAAAAATAGCAATTAGCGATTATTGATTGGTTTGCAAAAAAGTTATAGCGTTTACAAAATAGGGGATAGTTTTATAGCATTTTTATTAATATTTTTTTTTACTAGTAATGTCGGCGATCAGCGATTTTTATTGTGACTGACATTATTGCGGACACATCGGACATTTTTGACACATTTTTGGGACCATTGTCATTTATACAGCACAGCAATCAGGGCTATTTAAATGCACTGATTCCTGTGTAAATGACACTGGCAGTGAAGTAGTTTACCACTAGGGAGGGGTTAAGTATGTCCTGTGTGCGTTTTCTTACTGTAGGGGGGCGTGGCTTGGCATGTGACGTCACTGATAGTCTTTCCCTATGATAGGGAACAGACGATCAGTGATAGTGTCACTAGGAAGCACGGGGAGAGGTTTGTTTACACATACCTCTCCCCGTTCTTCAGCTCTGTGACCCGATCGTGGAACACCAGCGGCGATCAGGTCCGCTGGTCCCGCGGCCACGGAGCTCAGGACAGAGTCGCGAGCGCGCCGGTGTGCGCGACCCACGGCTGGGCTCTTAAAGGACAACGTACCTGTACGTTGATATGCCCAGCCGTGCCATTCTGCCGAAGTAAATGTGCAGGAGGCGGTCCTTAAGCGGTTAACTAAATTATACACCACACTTTTTTTTTTAAGGTTATTAACCGATTAATCGAAACAATAAAATCGGCAAAATAATCGTTAGTTGCAACCCTACATATTTAGTAATTCAACTTTCCGTCATCTCATGTTTCAGTGAGCTTTAAAAAGTATCAAGTTTAAAAAAAAAGTATAAAAGCAAGTTTGGATCCCCACTCACAATCATGAAACCAGATCAGATCCTTTGATTACTAAATTTTAAAGGAAAACAGTGTACCAAATAAAAGCCTTATGTCCTTAAAATTGAATAAATAACTTTGTTTAGGTTTGCAGTTTTTGTCAAGTCATGACACATGCTTAGCCTGAGAATCTAGACCTCTAGTCACAATTCTTTGTGGTTTACAAAGCATTCAAATTTTTACTTCAAAGCCATCAAACTACGCTAGAAAAGATAAAGAGGTATAAAAAAGTAAACACAGAAATAACAAAAAAACAAGCCAGTGCAATGAAGAAGACACAGCAGAAATGTGTATTGAGAAAAAGAAAGATATCCACGAAGGTCAAATGCCAGAATGCTTTGGACACTATGGTTACATGGTACCTGGTAACTGTCCAGCCCCGTAATAACATTACACCTCCTTCACTGTGTATGTTCATCTACTCTGGGCAACTGTGCACCATTGATTGTTTACAGGTCTCCAAGAACAACAAGCTTAGGCCGAGTGTAATTTCTATTACAGATAGATGCACTTCATCAAATATAGTTGTAATAAAAACATAATCCTTGATGCTAAAAGACCCACTCTTTGAAAAGGTAATGCATTTCCATATCCAACAACTCCTGGGTGTTAGGTCTTCAAAAAGGTACACATTACATTCATGTCATTAATAGTCACATTCTGGATTTTCTTCTTTAATAATGACGACATTTCACCAATTATCCAAGTGGCTTTATCAGTTCTAATGAGTGTCAGGAACACACCCCAAATAGTATTTCTACATGCGTAACTTAATCCATTCAACAATGATTTACCTGTGTGGCTTTTAAATTATGGGGGTATGTTTGCGACACTTAAAACTGACAAATTCACTTGATCGAGTGATAGAACATCCTCAACATTACAGAATAAGCCTTTACTTGTTGTGCATACAGCAGGTTAAGACCCTGCAGCGTATAGCAGCCCAAAGTAACGGATAGCTATAAGTGGGTATACGCCATGCTTGTGGAAAACTTGCGCAGGTGCGTAGATGTACTGTATACACAAGCAGAGCAAACAGGAAGTTGCCACATTACATTTCTGACAGAAACTGGTATTTTCTGTATTGCAGAAAATGTATTCAGCCTGAAAAAAAAAGAAAAAAACAACTGCAAACACCACATCTAGGTACTAGTAAACCGAAATAGATTACATTTTTGTTCTTGGGTTCATATACGCTTTAAAAAAAAAGCAGTAAATTAAAAGCAATTTCCCAACTGACCGCTGCTGCTGCACAACACCGCAAAGCAATTCATAAGTCCCTCTGTTTTCAACACTTCCACATTATACAAATTGGCCTCAGCACTTTTTGCACACTAGGTGCCTGTAGTGTCTGGTGGATTCCTTGGGGGGGGGGGGGGGGGGAGTGGCAAACAAACAACACCCCGGTGGCGTGGCACAGCACCCAAACACACCCCCCCTAACACGCGCGGTTGGTCCTGGCCCTTACCCGCTTATGTGGCAGGGCTGTGGTATCCTCTCGTGGAGTGCGGGCAACGGCCTCTCCGATGTCCGCTCCTCCAGCTTCCTCTGCAATGTGTCTTCCGCCAAAGACATAGCCTGATGCTTTGGCCAATCGGGAAACAGGTCTCACCAGACCTACCTGATTGGCGGGGAGGAACCTTAGTGGGATAATAGCGAAAAGCAATTTGGTATGGTCATACAACTGGATGGGCTCAGAGCGCAATGCTCTGCGCTCCGAGCTCACCCTTTTTTGAAGCCTATTAGAGCCTCTGGCTCTAATCACGTGCTTCAAAAAAAAAAAAAAAAAAAAACACCCACTGCATTGGAATCCATGGTCCGGCATCACTGATATGTAGGTCAGGGGTCCGAACGCATGGATAGGGGAGTCGGCGCCCGTGCACCCTCTACGGACTGACCGCCACTAGGGGCTTACTTAGTATATACACCTTCATCTATGGGCAGTTTTGGTTATACTTTTTCACAGGCACACACAATTTAGGCTAGGTTCACACTAGTGCAAATTAAGTGCGGGTTTCTCCGCATCCAATTCGCATGACAAGAGAGAGATTGTGACTGCCTCTGTAGCCGGTTCACATATCTCCGTTCTGGCTGAGGTGCCGATTGCACATGAGCCCTGTGCATCTTTGGCTCAGTTTCAGGGCCGAATTCAGGCAAAAATTTTCCTAAATCATAGGCTGAGGAGGATCGCGGCTACTCTGTGCAAATCCATTAGCCCAGGTTCACATGTGCATCCCTGGTTTCCAACATTGGGTCCTATGCATTTCCATTCGGTGCAATTCAGGTCCGAATTTTTGCCTGAATTTGCACCTGAACCAGATCCTTTTGGAATTCGCACCACGGCCACCCCAAACATGTGTGAACCGGCTCCATTGAGAGCTGGTCACATTTACATGTCATACAAATTGGAGGAGATGAAAAACGCATCCAATTGGCACATATGTGAACCCAGCTTTACACAGAGCAGTTAAGTATGACTTTATTTTTTTATTAAAATAAAACACTTTAACCACTGGCCAATGAAAAGCTTCCCCTTCCTGTCTATTGTATAGACAGGAAGGCGGAAGTGATGTCACGCTCGGTGCGCCGGTCTATGTGACCGGAGACGCCGAGCGGTGAACATGTAAAGGTTAGTGCACAACAGTACACTGACACCAGTACAGTTAGGCACATATTCCACCCCCTGTCACCCCCTGATCACCCCCCAGATCACCCCCTCCCCCCCCAGTCACAGTGTCACTAATTGCAGTGATCATTTTTTTACTGATCACTGCATTTAGTGTCAGTGTGACTGTAATAACTGTCAGGGCAGTTAGTTTTAGGTCCAAGGTAGCCCCCTACCCCCCCCTAATAAAGGTTTAACCCCTTGATTGCCCCCCAGGTAACCCTTTCACCCCCTTTTGCCAGTGTCACTAAGCGATCGTTTTTCTGATCGCTGTATTAGTGTCACTGCTGTCGCTAGGTAACCATTTTTTTTTTTTTAGGTAACCGCCATGTTTATATAGGTTCATAAATAGGTTTATAGGTCAGGTACCCCCATATTACAACCTAAATAAAGGTTTTAACCCCTTGATTGCCCCTAGAGTTAACCCTTTCACCAGTGATCACTGTATAACTGTCACTGGTGACGCTGGTTAGCCAGTTAGTTATTTCGTTATTTAGGTTCCCCGTCAGGTTTTTATATAGCGTCAGGTACCCCCATATATTACCTAATAAAGGTTTTAACCCCCTGATTGCCCCTAGTTAACCCTTTCACCCCCTTTTGCCAGTGTCACTAAGCGATCGTTTTTCTGATCGCTGCATTAGTGTCGCTAGGTAACCAGTTTTTTTTTTGTATTACTGTTACGGGTGACGCTGGTTAGTTAGCTTGTTTTTTATACTGTCAGGGCACCCGCCATTTATTACCCAATAACGGTTTAACCCCCTGATCGCCCGCCGGGTGATATCAATTAGGTTTTAGGGTCAAATAAGGTCTGCGTCGCCCCAGGTTAGTGCCAGTACCGCAAACACCCACGCACAAAGCATACACCTCCCTTAGTGGCACAGTATCTGAACAGATCAATATCTGATCTGATCAGATCTATACTAGCGTCCCAGCAGTTTAGGGTTCCAAAAAAAAAAACGCATTGTTAGCGGGATCAGCCCAGATACCTGCTAGCACCTGCGTTTTCCCCCCTCCGCCCAGCCCAGCCCACCCAAGTGCAGTATCGATCGATCACTGTCACTTACAAAACACTAAGCACACATAACTGCAGCGTTCGCAGAGTCAGGCCTGATCCCTGCGATCGCTAACAGTTTTTTTGTGGTAGCGTTTTGATTCAGTCGCTTCAGTCAGGAGCTTTTTTACCTGTGAATCTCAAAAAAATAAAAAAAAATAAAATAGTTGTCGTTTTATTGTTCTCTCTCTCACTCTATTCTCTCTCTATTGTTGCTCTTTTTTTTTACTCCATTCTATTCTGCAATGTTTTATTATGTTTTATCATGTTTTATCATGCTTGCTTTTCAGGTATGTAATTTTGTTTACTGTGTTTTAGTGTTAAGCATTTTTTTGTTTTCAGGTGCGCCATTCAGTTGCAACGCGGATTTATTTATCTTGACAGCAACAGCGTTTGCTCCCACGATACATAAAGACGCGACTCCAACACTGTAGGAGGTGATTTCACCACCACAGTTAAAAAAAAGAGCATATATGCCGAAGCATGGGGGCAGCAGGGGGGGGGGGGAGGAGCGATTGGCTCCTAATGCCACGTACATACGGTCGAAATTCCGACCGTGTGTACACGGCATAACTTTTGCGGGAGGATGCCCCCATGCATCGGCATATATAAATGGTGCATGTATGCCCATCATTAGAAGTGGGTGGATGAAGGGAGGTATTCTAATGGTGGGCATACCCACCAATCAATCTCTTTTTTTCGTTCAGCCAAGAGGCTGCATGAAAAAAAAAAAGATTACAATATATGTCCAGTATGTTGCTGGACTTTGAATGGTTATACCAGAATGATGCCTGCAGGTTTAGGTATCATCTTGGTATCATTCTTTTCAGCCAGTGATCGGCTTTCATGTAAAAGCAATTCTAGCGGGTAATTAGCCTCTAGACTGCTTTTACAAGCAGTGGGAGGGAATGTCCCCCCTCCCGGATATAAACCGCGCCATTGGGAAATTGGGAAAGCATTTTATCACACCAATCTTGGTGTGGTCAGATGCTTTGAGGGCAGAGGAAAGATCTAGGGTCTAATAGACCCCAATTTTTTCAAAAAAAAGAGTACCTGTCACTGCCTATTGCTATCATAGGGGATATTTACATTCCCTGAGATAACAATAAAAATCATAACAAAGAAAAAAAAATGGAAGGAACAGTTTAAAAATAAAATAAAAAAGCTAAATAAATAAAAAAAAAAAACCAAAAAAAAAAAAAAAAAAAAGCACCCCTGCCCCCCCTTCTCTTGCGCAAAGGCGTACACAAGCGTTGGTCTGGCGTCATATGTAAACAGCAATTGCACCATGCATGTGAGGTATCACCGCGAAGGTCAGATCGAGGGCAGTAATTTTAGCAGTAGACCTCCTCCGTGAATCTAATGTGGTATCATGTAAAGGCTTTTAAAGGCTTTTAAAAATGTATGTAGTTTGTCGCCACTGCGTGTTTGTGCGCAATTTTAAAGCATGTCGTGTTTGGTATCCATGTACTCGGCCTAAGATCATATTTTTTATTTCATCAAAAATTTGAGCAATATAGTGTGTTTTAGTGCATTAAAATAAAAAAAAGTGTATTTTTTCCACAAAAAATGCGTTTGAAAAATCGCTGCGCAAATACTGTGTGGAAAAAAAAAAATGCAACACCCACCATTTTAATCTGTAGGGCCTTTGCTTTAACATTATATATAGTGTTTGGGGTTCAACGTAATTTTCTTGCAAAAAAAAAAATATGTTTTCATGTAAACAAAAAGTGTCAGAAAGGGCTTTGTCTACAAGTGGTTAGAAGAGTGGGTGACGTGTGACATAGGCTTCTAAATGTTGTGCATAAAATGCCAGGACAGTTCAAACCCCCCCCAAATGACCCCATTTTGGAAAGTAGACACCCCAAGCTATTTGATGAGAGCAATGTTGAGCCCATTAAATATTTTTTTTTTTTTGTCCCAAGAGATTGAATAATGAAAAAAAAAAAATATATATATTTTTTTTACAAAAAGTTGTCACTAAATGATATATTGCTCAAACATGTCATGGGCATATGTAGAAATACACCCCAAAATACATTCTGTTGCTTCTCTTGAGTACGGGGATACCACATGTGTGGGACTTTTTGGGAGCCTAGCTGCGTACGGAACCCCAAAAACCAATCACCGCCTTCAGGCTTTCTAAGGGTGTAATTTTTTTATTTCACTTCTCACTGCCAATCACAGTTTTCGGAGGCCATGGAATGCCCAGATGGCATAAAACCCCCCAAAATGACCCCATTTTGGAAAGTAGACACCCCAAGCTATTTGCTGAGAGGTATTGTGAGTATTTTGCAGATGTCGCTTTTTGTCACAAAGTTTTGAAAATTGAAAAAAGAAAAAAAAAATTTTTTTTTCTTTACTTTCTTCATTTTCAAAAACAAATGAGAGCTGTAAAATACTCACCATGCCTCTCAACAAATAGCTTGGGGTCTCTATTTTCCAAAATGGGGTCATTTGGGGGGGTTTTGTGCTATTTTGGCATTTTTATGGCCTTCGAAACTGTGATAGGTAGTGAGGAGTGAAATCAAAAATTTGCACCCTTAGAAATCCTGAAGGCGGTGCTTGGGTTTCGGGGCCCGTACGCGGCTAGGCTCCCAAAAAGTCCCACACATGTGGTATCCCCATACTCAGGAGAAGCAGCAGAATGTATTTTGGGGTGCAATTCCACATATAACTATGGCATGTGTGAGCAATATATCATTTAGTGACAACTTTTTTGAAAAAAAAAAAAAATCTTTTTTATTTTTGTCTTTATTCAATCACTTGGGACTAAAAAAAAAAAATATTCAATGGGCTCAACATGCCTCTCAGCAAATAGCTTGGGGTGTCTACTTTCCAAAATGGGGTCATTTGGGGGGGTTTTGTACTTCTCTGCCATTTTAGCACCTCAAGAAATGAAATAGGCAGTCATAAATTAAAAGCGGTGTAAATTCCAGAAAATGTACTCTAGTTTGTAGACGCTATAACTTTTGCGCAAACCAATAAATATACGCTTATTGGCATTTTTTTTTACTAAAGACATGTGGCTGAATACATTTTTGCCCAAATGTTTGACTAAAATTGAGTTTATTAGATTTTTTCTATAACAAAAAGTAGAAAATCTCTTCTTTTTTCAAAATTTTCGCTCTTTTTTTATTTTTTTTTCCGTTTATATCGCAAAAAATAAAAATCACAGAGGCAATCAAATACCATCAAAAGAAAGCTCTATTTGTGGGAAGAAAAGGACGCAAATTTCGTTTGGTTACAAAAAATTGCATGACCGCGCAATTACCAGTTAAAGTAGTGCAGTGCGAAATTGAAAAAAGACCTCTGGTCCTTTGGCTGCCAAATGGTCCGGGGCTGAAGTGGTTAAATCACTTTTGGTTGTCACGAATGACAGGTTTTTTGACCAAAACGCTTAGCCAAATCCATTAAAAAATGAAACGGACTTTCCCTGAAAATATGCATTGATTTTAATATGAGAGAGCAATGTATAAGTGATCCCTTACATTGGAGGTCAGGGTAGGCAGGAGATCAATCTCACACTGCCTTATTCCTAAGGAACCCCTAGCAACCTCTGAAGGATTACAAGGATTTCACAGAACCCTTATTGAGAAAAAGCTTTAAAGAGAAAAGGGGTCGGGACTTTGAATGAGGCATTGGCTACAACCAGATAGAGTCAATTACAATGGTATTTAATTACCGTAAATGGATATATATGTAAAAATCAATTCATAACAATTCGATCATGAATGTATAACATACCATAAATACACATAATCATACATATACTTCCTATTAACACATTTAATCCTCCCTAATTCCACGTGGGCAATAAAAAATATAAAATCAATACATTTTCCTGAAAAACCCCATTGGGTATCCAGATGATATAAAATTAAAGGTGATGTCGCATCTAGGAAAGCTCTACGCGTTTCGTGGAACCCTCCACTCATCAGGAGCAATGCGGGGTACGTCTAGTTGCATCTGGAAAATACATAACCAGAAGACTGTGCCATAAGTGGAAGGGAGAAATTAGGTGAAAAATAGTAAAATGGCAAACGATAAGAAAGCAAAAACACCATGGATGCACCCCCACCGTACCTGGTGAGACACCCCTTTAGACCAGCCCCATGGGTATGGATCCGAGGACACGGCGGAAATATCTTTACCACCATTCTTATGCAGCCAGGTATTCTTATAATTATGCACTCAGTCCTACTGTTCTTGACATTCTTTTGGGCCTTGGTTTCATGATATCTACAATTCAAACTCACATTAGTTTCTTTATCTTTTTCTATTTCTGGTCTTCATTCAATCCACTATTTTTTTTATTCCATTGTTTTTTTCCTTTTCTTTTTTGGATATTCTAGGCCTTTCTTCTGTTTACACATGTTTGCCCGCTGCTCTATGTGCTGATCTCCTTCGCTGCCAGACCACTACCTCAGCTCCCGTGGCAGATATTTCCGCCGTGTCCTCGGTTCCATACCCATGGGGCTGGTCTATAGGGCTGTCTCGCCAGGTACGGTGGGGGTGCATCCATGGTGTTTTTGCTTTCTTATCGTTTGCCATTTTTCACCTCATTTCTCCCTTCCGGCACAGTCTTCTGGTTATGTATTTTCCAGATGCAACTAGACGTACCCCGCATTGCTCCTGATGAGTGGAGGGTTCCATGAAACTCGTAGAGCTTTCCTAGATGCGACGCCACCTTAATTTTATATCATCTGGATACCCAATGGGGTTTTTCAGGAAAATTATTGATTTTATATTTTTTTATTGCCCACGTGGAATTAGGGAGGATTAAATGTGTTAATAGGAAGTATATGTATGATTATGTGTATTTATGGTATGTTATACATTCATGATCGAATTGTTATGAATTGATTTTTACATATATATCCATTTAATTAAATACCATTATAATTGACTATCTGGTTGTAGCCAATGCCTCATTCAAAGTCCCGACCCCTTTTCTCTTTAAATCATTATATATAGGGATGGAGGTACCTGACAGTAATCGGTCATGACTTCATTTAAAGTCCCACCCCGCTCTTCTTTACAATTGAGAAAAAGCTTTAGCCTTTTAAAAAATAAAATAAAATAAAATAAATAATAAAAAAAAAAAACACTTTAAGGGCTCTTTCACACGGACGTGTCCGTGTACGGAGCCCGCTCTGCACAGTGGGGGATCGTTCCGTTGATCCCCCGCTGAGCAGGAAGATGACAGGTCTGACCTGACGGACCTGTCAGAGCGCCGCTCTCCCCTATGGGGGATAGGATGACGACGGACCGTAGAGTCCGTCGTCACCCGATCCGCAGCAGACGGATGGAAAAATTGGGTTTTCCTCCATCACACTTTTTCGTATCGGAGCGGGTTGGATGTCAGCGGACATGTCACCGCTGACATCTGTCCCTCCATAGAGGTCTATGGAGTGTTCGTTCAGGTCCGCCTAAAAAAACAAAAAACTGACAGGTGGACCTGAATGGATCGTCCGTGTGAAAGGGGCCTTAGGTTACAGCTGCTGTCCGTGTATTTGCTAGGGAAATTCACTCACTCAGTTTGCTCTAACCAATGTCACAGGGCCTGTGAATGAGGGTAAATGCAAAATTTTGGGTATTGTAGATTATCATGCAATTTGTCTTTGTGATAGAGTGGGGAAGAATTAGAACGGATAAATTCAGTTGGGCAGGGAGGGATTAAAAACATAAAATGTACTTGTTAATGGAACCTGAGGTAATGGGAAATCTCCCAGAAGGGACACATGTTCTGGTCACAAGAGGGGGCTTTTCCTCGCTATAGAAAGATTTCCTCTGCGTTCCTCTTGTGTCTACAAGGACAGTGTTGTAAAAAAAAAAGCTCAACTCATGCAAATCCTCGACCGCGTCACTTCCGGTGCAGCTACGTCACGAAACAGCTGATCGCGCAGCTTCGGGTGGACACAAACCAGCGAGGTCTTCTTTGTCTACATGGAGGTCTAATATACATATGATTTGGGAAGTATTGCAGCTACACACAGACCTGGAGCCACATTTAAGGCTTTGGATAGCGCTTTCATCCCAAACAAAATCTAAAGACCTTGTTAGGCAATTCAACATGCCTGACTTCCTGTGATCACCAGGCAAACTGAACTAGGCAAATTCCTGTTCTTATACTGTTATCGTGTACAATCAGTGTGGAGGGTTGGCATCCACTGACACCCCTACTGGCAGCGCTTCATCCATTTTGTTATATGGTGGAATTTCACATGTAAAGACAAAACTAAGACTACATATACTCTTACTTAATACCACTGATGAAGGTGCTTGAACCAGAAACACGTTGGGTACCGGGGATCACTATATACCGGAGAGTAACAACATTTTTTTGTCATACATACCATGTAACTTGTTTTTTGTTTTGTCTATACTGTTTTTCCTATTTGTATAAACATTTCTCTATGTCTTTTTAGTATCGGTCATCATACGATCGAACATTTTTATGCACATTTAATAAATTATATTTTTTGTAACTACATGTGTGTATGTTGCGTACAAAGTCCCAATGAAGGGGGATTCCTTTTTCGTGATAGATTATTAGGGATGTGGCAACTACTCACTGATCTGACATGGTGAAACCCTCCTTTTTGCTTAGTTATAGTTTAAGGTTTTCTATCTTAATGTATTCTACTGTATGCATTAGGGTAAAAAAACATTTTGTGCCTGGTGCAATTAACATGCACTCTGGAAACACGTTTCTGCCTATGATTCTGATACACTCAGATGTGAATGGGCCCATGGCAAGGTGAAGTTAATCTTATAGCCCTGGTTATAACTGATGCTACAATCACCACCAACATATCCTCCAGAGACATCTAAGTAACAAGAGGCTGACTCCAACAAATGTCAGCCATGGGCATATTGCAGAATCTCAGCTGGCCTCACTGATAATCATCCACAAGAAGAATAAGGGGTATGAATGAGGACATCTGGTGATCAGATATGCTTGGAGTGAATCCCAATTGCCTTTCATTCCCCAGGAGAGAAATTCATTCCAGAGATGACAAGCTCCCCATTTATTACACGTGCACACAGCATTACTCAGCAGGGGATACCGCAGAAGGATGGAGGAGGACAGAGAAGCAGATATGGCCCTGATCAGAGAAGGCACCCAGGATCATACACATGCAAACCCCCAATCACACACACGCAAGATCGCTCCGTAATCAGTGCAGCCCCCCCAATCACACACACCCAAGATCGCTCCGTAATCAGTGCAGCCCCCCAATCACACACACAAGATCCCTACGTGATCAGTGCAGCCCCCCAATCACACACACAAGATCCCTCCGTGATCAGTGCAGCCCCCCAATCACACACACAAGATCCCTCCGTGATCAGTGCAGCCCCCCAATCGCACACACAAGATCCCTCCGTGATCAGTGCAGCCCCCCAATCGCACACACAAGATCCCTCCGTGATCAGTGCAGCCCCCCAATCGCACACACAAGATCCCTCCGTGATCAGTGCAGCCCCCCAATCGCACACACAAGATCCCTCCGTGATCAGTGCAGCCCCCCAATCGCACACACAAGATCCCTCCGTGATCAGTGCAGCCCCCCAATCGCACACAAGATCCCTCCGTGATCAGTGCAGCCCCCCAATCGCACACAAGATCCCTCCGTGATCAGTGCAGCCCCCCAATCGCACACAAGAGCCCTCCGTGATCAGTGCAGCCCCCCAATCGCACACAAGAGCCCTCCGTGATCAGTGCAGCCCCCCAATCGCACACAAGAGCCCTCCGTGATCAGTGCAGCCCCCCAATCGCACACAAGAGCCCTCCGTGATCAGTGCAGCCCCCCCATCGCACACAAGATCCCTCCGTGATCAGTGCAGCCCCCCAATCGCACACAAGATCCCTCCGTGATCAGTGCAGCCCCCCAATCGCACACAAGAGCCCTCCGTGATCAGTGCAGCCCCCCAATCGCACACAAGAGCCCTCCGTGATCAGTGCAGCCCCCCAATCGCACACAAGAGCCCTCCGTGATCAGTGCAGCCCCCCAATCGCACACAAGAGCCCTCCGTGATCAGTGCAGCCCCCCAATCGCACACAAGAGCCCTCCGTGATCAGTGCAGCCCCCCAATCGCACACAAGAGCCCTCCGTGATCAGTGCAGCCCCCCAATCGCACACAAGATCCCTCCGTGATCAGTGCAGCCCCCCAATCGCACACAAGATCCCTCCGTGATCAGTGCAGCCCCCCAATCGCACACAAGATCCCTCCGTGATCAGTGCAGCCCCCCAATCACACACAAGATCCCTCCGTGATCAGTGCAGCCCCCCAATCAGACTGAAGCTCTCTCCATGATCAGTGCAGCCCCCCAATCACACACAGGCAGACACCTGTCATCAGCCCCCCTCACCTCCACACTCTGCTCGTCCATCTCCTCCAGTTTGGGCTCCTTGATCTTGCAGTAGTGTAGGGATTTCTTCCTGGACCTGAAGTAGGTCAGGTATCTGAGGGTGCTGCACAGACAGGTGAGGAAATTATCAGTAAAACGCCCCCTGTCAGCTGCAGACATGCAGCAGCCGGTGCAATGAAGGAGAGCGACAGGGATGGGAGGGAGAGGATGACGGCGGGCGCACTCTGCTCGGTCCTGCTAGATGAATGAGCGGGAAGGGAAACCAAGGCTGCGTTCCATCAGGACATGAATCCACCGGCAGCCATATTGAACCGCAACCCGTTACTGAGAGACGAGCGACGCCATGGCTAAGCCAGCCGGGGCATGGGGCGGGGCCAGTGATGTCAAGACGTGCGGGGCGTGTACGGCGTCTTGTTGGTCTTCTGACTAGAATGTGGGCAGTGAGGGCAGCTGTCTCTGTGGAGATGTGTGTGAGGTTCATCTGCTGCTCTTAACACAGGCAGAACACAGGCAGAATCATTTCATAGTGTTTGCAGCCAACAGTCACATATTTTTATGTATAAGTGGTTAAAGGGGAGTTCCGGCTGAATTTATACTTTTTAAATAAAAATACCCCTATAATAAAAAAGCTTAATATATTCTAGTAAAGTTAGTCTGTAAACTAAGGTACGTTTAGTTAGTTTATAACATTAGTTTGTTATTTTATAAACTTCCAGCAGGCCGTGGCCATCTTAAGTGTGGGCATCTGAAACCAGACTGTATTTCTTCCTGGATCTCATCCTTGCAGATCTCGCACATGCTCAGTGCAGCACAAGCAGTGTAATAGATTTCAGGTCAGGGTACCATAGCAACGGCAGTGTCAGAGGAAGTTGCATCACATCACCCCAAGCTATGCAAACCTCCCCTCCCCTCCTCCCTCCAGGAACCAGGAAATAAATTACAATTGCATTATTTCTTGTATTGCCTACCTGCAAATTAGCGGACCTCCAGCTGTTGTAAAACTACAAGTCCCATCATGCCTTTGCCTCTGGGTGTCATGCTTGTGGCTGTCCGAGTCTTTCTATGCCTCATGGGACTTGTAGTTCCGCAACAGCTGGAGGTCTGCTAATTACATTTCCCTGGTGTAGACCAAGTAAAGATGCATTTCTAAGGCATCACATCACCCACAGCAAATCGAAATCACATCGCCCACAGCAAATCACACCGCATCAAATCACATCGCCCGCAGCAAATCACACCGCATCAAATCACACCGCATCAAATCACATCGCCCGCAGCAAATCACACCGCATCAAATCACACCGCATCAAATCACATCGCCCACAGCAAATCACACCGCATCAAATCACATCGCCCGCAGCAAATCGCACCACATCAAACCACATCGCCCGCAGCAAATCGCACCACATCAAACAACATCGCCCTCAGTAAATCGCATCAAACAACATCGCCCGCAGAAAATCGCATTGCAGCAAATCGCACTGCATCAAACCACATCACCCAAAGCAAATCGCACCGCATCAAACCACATCGCCCAAAGCAAATCGCACTGCATCAAACCACATCGCCCGCAGCAAATCATATCGCCCGCAGCAAATCGCACCGCATCAAACCACATCGCCCAAAGCAAATCGCACCGCATCAAACCACATCGCCCGCAGTAAACCACACCGCATCAAATCACATCGCCCACAGCAAATCACACCGCATCAAATCACACCGCATCAAATCACATCGCCCGCAGCAAATCACACCGCATCAAATCACATCGCACGCAGCAAATCACACCGCATCAAATCACATCGCCCGCAGTAAACCACATCGCCCGCATCAAATCACACCGCATCAAATCACACCGCATCAAATCACATCGCCCACAGCAAATTGCACCGCATCAAATCACATCGCCCGCAGCAAATCGCACCACATCAAACCACATCGCCCGCAGCAAATCGCACCGCATCAAACCACATCGCCCAAAGCAAATCGCACCGCATCAAACCACATCGCCCGCAGTAAACCACACCGCATCAAATCACATCGCCCACAGCAAATCACACCGCATCAAATCACACCGCATCAAATCACATCGCCCGCAGCAAATCACACCGCATCAAATCACATCGCCCGCAGCAAATCACACCGCATCAAATCACATCGCCCGCAGTAAACCACATCGCCCGCATCAAATCACACCGCATCAAATCACACCGCATCAAATCACATCGCCCACAGCAAATTGCACCGCATCAAATCACATCGCCCGCAGCAAATCGCACCACATCAAACCACATCGCCCACAGCAAATCGCACCACATCAAACAACATCGCCCTCAGTAAATCGCATCAAACATCGCCCGCAGAAAATCGCATTGCAGCAAATCGCACTGCATCAAACCACATCACTCAAAGCAAATCGCACCGCATCAAACCACATCGCCCAAAGCAAATCGCACTGCATCAAACCACATCGCCCGCAGCAAATCACATCGCCCGCAGCAAATCGCACCGCATCAAACCACATCGCCCAAAGCAAATCGCACCGCATCAAACCACATCGCCCGCAGTAAACCACACCGCATCAAATCACATCGCCCACAGCAAATCACACCGCATCAAATCACACCGCATCAAATCACATCGCCCGCAGTAAACCACATCGCCCGCAGCAAATCACACCGCATCAAATCACATCGCCCGCAGTAAACCACATCGCCCGCAGCAAATCACACCGCATCAAATCACATCGCCCACAGCAAATTGCACCGCATCAAACCACATCTCCCACAGCAAATTGTACCACATCACCCGCAGCAAATCACACCGCATCAAACCACATCATCCTCAGTAAATCGCATCAAACCACATCGCCCGCAGCAAATCGCACCGCATCAAACCACATCGCCTGCAGCAAATCAAACCGCAAACAACATCGCCAGCAGCAAATCGCACCACATCAAACCACATCGCCCGCAGAAAACCGCACCGCAGCAAACCACATCGGATGGCACTGGATGGTGGCACTGATTGGCACTCGCAGGTGGTACTGGCACTTGGCACTGACAGGTGGCACTGGCACGGACAGGTGCCACTGGCAGGTGTCACTGGCGGGTGTCACTGATTGGCACTGGCAGGTTGGCATTGACTGGTACTGGCGGTTGGCACTGACTGGCACTGGCGGGTGACACTGGCTGGCACTGGCGGGTGACACTGGCTGACACTGGCAGGTGGCACTGGATGGCATTGGCAGGTTGCACTGATTGGCACTGGCTGACACTGGCAGGTGGCACTGATTGGCACTCGCAGGTGGTACTGGCACTTGGCACGGACAGGTGGCACTGACTGGCACTGGCGGGTGACACTGGTTGGCACTGGCGGGTGTCACTGATTGGCACTGGCAGGTTGGCATTGACTGGCACTGGCGGTTGGCACTGACTGGCACTGGCGGGTGACACTGACTGGTACTGGCGGGTGACACTGGCTGACACTGGCAGGTGGCACTGGCTGATACTGGCAGGTGGCACTGATTGGCACTGGCTGACACTGGCAGTTTCACACTGAGCCGATTTTGTCATTTTTCAGTTACACTATATGTAACTGAATGCAGAGACCAGCTGTCAGCGTGATGTCGGGTGGACGGGACCCGGGGTGGACGGGACCCGGGGTGGGCGGGGCCATGCAGCTATCAAATACCAGATGATGATTGGGCTGCTTAAGAAAGTGGGCGGGGCCACATACACGTTGCAGCCCGCCCAGATCCCATCCCATTGGCTGGTGTCTGTGTTTGATAGCTGCTGGGCTGGGTCCCGCCCGGTCCCGCCCACCCCCGACATCACTTTGACAGCTAGTCTCTCCATTCAGTTGAAAATCAGTTTCACACACTGAGCACAGAGCCGCTCAGTGTGTGAAACTGTCAGTGGAATGTTGCCCTTATGTGTTGCCCCTATTGAAAATGGCGCCGGCATCGCGTTATTTCCGGTTTTGAAATAACGCGATGCTATGGCCCAGCGACGCCTATTGCCTCCTGGGATTGATGACAAACATCTCCCAGGAGGCATAGCGGACGGGGGATGACGCGTTCGCGCCGCGGCCGGAAACAGGAAGTGGAGAAGAAGATCTGCAATAAAATGGTAAGTTTAAAAAAAAAAAAAAAAATTTTTTATGCCAAATGTGTTTAGGGGGACAGAGAGGCAGAGGATGCAGATGAGTGAAAAAAGAGGGTGGAGCTCCACTTTAAATTACACAAAAGAGAGTGAGTGCAGTTAAAGTACTATTAAAGCGTTACTAAACCCACAACAGTAAAATCAGTCTGTATATACAGTAAAGCATGCTTGTTATACTCACTGTGGAACCTAAAGGGTTAGTCCTCCGAATTGTGCAAAAAGGCTGTTTGATCCTGTCTTTTCTGATTCTCCCCTTCTTCCACAGTCCCCAATCCTTCTCTTGATTGTACAGAGCCTTGGAGACTCTCTGCACATGCTCGGTTTGGTCTGTATTGCTAGAGAGCTTTTTTCTTTTTCTTGGGAGGGTGCATGCGATCAGCACAGAGCCAATAAGCACTGTCCAGACAGAGAGTCAGGGGTCCTGCAGCCTCATAGGACAGTCAAGGCAGAATGAAAACTTTTCCTACAAGCTTTAACCAGACACTGATAGAAGTCACAAGCCTGCTATACACTGCTAATGAGAAAAGGTATTTATCAGTTTATATTTACTAAAATAATTGCATTTCCATGTTTTGTGTACTGTGGGAGACCAGATATAGTGAATACAGAGCCCTGGGTTTAGTAACACTCTAATCACAAGTGACAAAATTGTAAAGATGGAACCACATCGGGATAGGTGTGGAAAAGGGTAACAGTCCTCAAATGAAGATCCGTGGGTGATGGTGCTCAAAAGAGAAAAAACAGAATAGGATAGTCCTCCACCATCAAACCAATCACACAGCCTCTTACCATAAAGATTTAACCACCCTAACAATTGGTCAAATAGCGTAGTTTTGGACCCAGAGATAGTAAATAGGCTTCCAGAGATGAATCATCAGCCAGTTCGCCTGCACCACTCTCCCAAATTTAAATTTCAAATAAGCAGAATCTCTCTCAAAGAAGCATAAATCAAAGAGAGAACAGAGCCATCTCATAGTGTAGTATAACCGCAAACAACCATTTATTCAAAGTATTGTAAGTTGCTGGGCATGCGCGGCGGTGTGTATGCGTTGCTCCGCCATATGCGTTTCGTCACATCTGATGTCATCAGGGGCACAGGTCAGATGTGACAAAATGCATAGAGTAGAGCCGCGCACACACACACCATTGCGCATGCCCAGGGTAGGAGCAGTATAGGAGCCGTGAATACACCGCTCCTATACCGCACCAAAGATGCTGCTAGCAGGACTTTTTTATACCGTCCTGCTAGAGCACCGCTCCAGTGTGAAAGCCCACCATCACCTCCTATTTTTAGGCGCTGTACCACCTGAAAACCGCCCCAGTGTGAAAGGGGCCTAAGAGTGTAGGGTGTCACCTGGCTTTCTTTGAGATTCCTATTTCCATCACGGCCATGGGACCCCTGAAGCTTAATTCTATTTGTGACTTTTTGAATCACTCATTCTGTTTCTCCACAGATTTTTTGTTATTTCAAGTGTTTTTTATTGAAATATTGGAGCTCTGCACTATTGCTTTGTTATTTGTTGAGTGTTTGGTATCATGCACAGCAGCTATATCTTGACTATTAATTAATTATTAATATTATTATACAGGATTTATATAGCGGCAACATTTTACGCAGCGCTTAACAATATAAAAAGGAGACAATACAGTTATAATACAATAACATACAAGAGGATTAAAAGGGCCCTGCTCAGAAGAGCTTACAATCTAATAGGGTGGGGCAGGTGGTACAAAAGGTTGTAACTGTGAGGAATGAGCTGATGAAAGTGGTAGAAGATTAGTTGGAGACGTGATAGACTTCCCTGAAGAAGATGAGTTTTCAGGGATCGCCTGAAGGTAGCAATAGTAGGGGATAGCCAGACAGGTTGAGGTAGCGAGTTCCAGAGGATGGGAGAGGATCTGGAGAAATCCTGGAGACTAGCATGGGAGGAGGAGACGAGAGAGCTTGAGAGTAGGAGGTCTTGAGAAGAGCGGAGAGGACGGTTTGGGTGATATTTGGAGACAAGATTGGTGATGTAGCTCGGGGCAGAGTTGTGAATGGCTTTGTATGTTGTGGTTAGTATTTTGAATTTAATTTGCTGGGTGATTGGGAGCCAGTGTAGGAATTGGAGGAGAGGGTTGGCAGACACTGAGTGGTTGGTAAGGTGTATAAGTCTGGTAGCAGCATTCATGATAGACTGAAGAGGGGATAGCCTATGGAGAGACAGGCCAATGAGAAGGGAGTTACAATAGTCAAGGCGAGAGATAACGAGTGAATGAGGAGCTTGGTGGTTTCATTTGTTAAAAAGGGGCGAATTTTAGAGATGTTACGGAGGTGACTTCTACAAACTTTTGACAAAGATTGGACTTGGGGCTGAAATGACAAGTCAGAGTCTAGGATTACACCGAGTACCCTGGCGTGAGGGGAGGGATTGATAGTTGCATTGTTGATTTTGATGGAAAAGTCATGGAGGGGGGCACGGGTGGGAGGGGAATATTAATAGCTCCGTTTTAGACAGTTTAAGTTTAAGGAAGTGGTGGGACATCCATGCTGATATGTCAGTTAGTAAGTTAGTAATGCGAGAGGAGACTGAGGGAGTGAGCTGAGGAGTAATTCAAGCTAGCGCAGGTTTCTTGCACTTTTTGAGTATAATGTGAAATTCAATGTTTTCCTATTATCTTAACTGATACGGCACAAGTCTGCCCAGCTTTAGAAAAAGTTCCTGCACTAATTTGGTCCGACTTTGATACGGCTTCAATGCCACAGAGTGTAAAAAGTCACATCAAAGTCGGACTCCAAAGTTGCATTGTAAGTCGCACAACTTAGGAGTCAAGCTAGTGTGAACCAAGCCTTAAGTGAAATTTATGTAACACTTGGGTGAACATATAAATAAATAGAGCCCAGTGACTGCTGAAATAAACTTGGCTGCTGCAATACAATTCCTGCTGGTTTATATGTGAAGAAAGTTCTACTTCTTCTTTTAGGACTCGTTCACGCTATCATTTGGGCCCCATCAACTAAAGTCCTGTATCTGCTGCAGCCACGCAACAGTTTGTGATGCACACAGTCGCTGTGCACTAGTTCAGGGTCCCAGAGGTTAAAGCAAGTGGTGAAAAGGCAATACACCTCCTCACTGCCTGTCAAATCCTCTCTGAAGAGTGTTCCAAATGAGGCTAGCTCTTCACCAAGCACCGCTAGTGTGAACGAACCTTTAAGCTAGGGTTGCCACCTGTACGGGATTCACCCAGACAGTCCGGGTTCTGAATCATCTGCCCAGTTTTCAGACTCTCTGAAACCCGGACAGACCATTCAGATAGGGGGAGCTCCTCTAGCATATTTGTCACTGTGGAGACAGCAGCAGTGTCATTGCTTCTCCATAAATACACTGTGCTGGTGTGTTTGTTATAATCTAAAGCTCATTGCTGCCCCCCCAGGCTACTGATCACTAGTGCGGTGTGCCGGAGGCGGAGCTGAGGAGGAGAGATCATGTCAGGAGGAGGAGATGTCGGGCTGGCGCTGCTCACACTACATGCAGGGAAGAGGTGAGCTGAGAGTTTTTCTCTGAGTCTCCTGGGGTGGAAAGCTGACAGGACTTGTTTTGCAGTAGTTGCTGTGAAGGGTTAAGGTGACAGGAGGATGGTCTGAAGTGTGTCTGATATCTTCCAAGCCCCTGTCTGTACAAACATCCCTCATCCTCAGTCCAGATAATGTGCAGTCATTTATGACCATTCATTAACCCTGTGTGTGTGGAGAGTGTAAACTTCTGATTGTACAGAGCTTGGACAACACAGGGATATATGAATGGTCATACATTACCTTCACATCATCTGTACATACAGAGTGCTAGGAGCTGGCAGTTTTCATTGTTGTACTGTTGTAAATATTAGTGGATGAGTACAATAGCTTTTGTTTTTATATACATCACTGTTTCTCAGCCCCCAACTCCCCCCAGGTGCATCACCCCTCCCCCTGACCACTTCATATATCCAGCTGGCATCATCCCCTCCGCACTCCTCTCCTATACATACTGCCCACACCATCCCCTCCGCACTCCTCTCCTATACATACTGCCCACACCATCCCCTCCGCACTCCTCTCCTATACATACTGCCCCCACCATCCCCTCCACACTCCTCTCCTACTGCCCCCACCATCCCCTCCGCACTCCTCTCCTACTTCCCCCACCATCCCCTCCGCACTCCTCTCCTACTGCCCCCACCATCCCCTCCGCACTCCTCTCCTACTGCCCCCACCATCCCCTCCGCACTCCTCTCCTACTGCCCCCACCATCCCCTCCGCACTCCTCTCCTACTGCCCCCACCATCCCCCCCCCCGCACTCCTCTCCTACTGCCCCCACCATCCCCTCCGCACTCCTCTCCTACTGCCCCCACCATCCCCTCCGCACTCCTCTCCTACTGCCCCCACTATCCCCTCCGCACCCCTCTCCTACTGCCCCACCATCCCCTCCGCACTCCTCTCCTACTGCCCCACCATCCCCTCCACACTCCTCTCCTACTGCCCCCACCATCCCCTCCGCACTCCTCTCCTACTGCCCCCACTATCCCCTCCGCACTCCTCTCCTACTGCCCCACCATCCCCTCCGCACTCCTCTCCTACTGCCCCCACCATACCCTCCGCACTCCTCTCCTACTGCCCCCACCATCCCCTCCGCACTCCTCTCCTACTGCCCCCACCATCCCCTCCGCACTCCTCTCCTACTGCCCCCACCACCCCCCCTCCGCACTCCTCTCCTACTGCCCCCAACCGTCCCCTCCGCACTCCTCTCCTACTGCCCCCACCATCCCCTCCGCACTCCTCTCCTACTGCCCCCACCATCCCCTCTGCACTCCTCTCCTACTGCCCCTACCATTCCCTCCGCACTCCTCTCCTATACATACTGCCCCCACCATCCCCTCCGCTCTCCTATACATACTGCCCCCACCATCCCCTCCGCACTCCTCTCCTACTGCCCCACCATCCCCTCCGCACTCCTCTCCTACTGCCCCCACCATCCTCTCCGCACTCCTCTCCTACTTCCCCCACCATCCCCTCCGCACTCCTCTCCTACTGCCCCCACCATCCCCTCCGCACTCCTCTCCTACTGCCCCCACCATCCCCTCCGCACTCCTCTCCTACTGCCCCCACCATCCCCTCCGCACTCCTCTCCTACTGCCCCCACCATCCCCTCCGCACTCCTCTCCTACTGCCCCCACCATCCCCTCCGCACTCCTCTCCTACTGCCCCCACCATCCCCTCCGCACTCCTCTCCTACTGCCCCCACCATCCCCTCCGCACTCCTCTCCTATACATACTGCCCCCACCATCCCCTCTGCTCTCCTATACATACTGCCCCCACCATCCCCTCCTCATTCCTCTCCTATACATACTACCCCCACCATCACCTCCGCAATCCTCTCCTATACATACTACCCCCACCATCCCCTCCCCACTCCTCTCTTGTACATACTGCCCCCATCATACCCACCACACTCCTTCTGCCACTCTGCATGTTGCAGAGCTTGGTGCCTCTAAGCTTTGGCCTGCCACAATAATGTTGGCTCCAATGGGACAGCCATCTTTAAACCTGGGGGACCCATGATCTTCAATTGCCCGGAGGCCCCATGAGTTTTCAGTCTGCCCCTGGCCCAGACTGCTCACTGCAATTGTAAGCCAAGAGTGTCAACTTTTAATCACAAAATAAATGTATAGTGTATAATACATAAATACTTAAAAATTGCCTTGCATTGTACAGAGGTAATGAATTTAATGTACTAAAAAAAGAAAAATTGCCGTGCGCTGCTAATGTGTTCAGGTTTGGCTTGAAGAAAAGGTGGCAACCCTACCCCCCCCCCCCCCCCCCCCAACAAGACTGTTAAAAAATTAAAAAATAAATGCACCATCCACTGCCCTACTGACACCGTTCACTGATCTACTGACACCATCCACTGCTCTACTGACACCATCCACTGCCCTACTGATACCATCCACTGCTCTACTGACGCCATCCACTGCCCTACTGACACCGTCCACTGACCGACTGCCTACCGACACCATCCACTGCCCTACTGATACCGTCCACTGACCTACTGACACCGTCCACTGCCCTACTGACACCGTCCGCTGCCCTACTGACACCGTCCACTGCTCTACTGACACGTTCACTGGCCTACTGACACCGTCCACTGCTCTACTGACACCGTCCACTGGCCTACTGACACCATCCACTGCTCTACTGACACCATCCACTGCTCTACTGACACCATCCACTGCCCTACTGACACCGTCCACTGCCCTACTGACAATGTCCACTACCCTACTGACACCATCCACTGCCCTACTGACACCGTCCACTGCCCTACTGACATGTCCACTGCCCTACTAACTGACTCTGTCCGCTTTTAAGGTAGGCTAATTCATATTTTTAACGTGACATTTTATGTATTAATTTAATCATAATTTATGGGTACAAGAATGCGTTTTATTTAGCAATGTGCCTTTCAGCCCCTCCCAATGTAACTTGGCAAACACTGTTTACCGTGGCGCACCTAGCGCGCTGCATTTCTACTCTCCTAGGTCTTTTATAATCCTATAGTGTATACTCCACAAAAAAAAAATTGTGCCTCTAAAGTGTTCGGGTTTGGCTTGAAGAAAAGGTGGCAACCCTACCTTAAGCCCGGACCACACTCACAGTTGTAAACGAATCCTAACAGCTGAAACAGGATCTTATTTCTGTTGCATTGCAGATCAGTGGCCAGACCTGAACCTAGTGGCTCTCCCCCAATTTGTGTCTGTTTGCCCCATGTTGGCCTTGTGTCCACTGTAGCATTTGCATTTTGCAGAGCAGGTTAGAGACTGGCTATAGAGGGATTACTTTGATGTAGTTGGCTGGCTTAACTACTTCCCACCCGGCCACTGTATATATACGGCCGGGTGGGAGCCGCCTACTTCTGATCGGACGTTCCTGAACGTCCATCAGAAGTAGGGGGATCACGCACGTGCCCGCGCAGCAGGGCAATCCCGATGCGCTCGTGTCACCCGGACATGGCGCATCTCGGATCGGCAGGAGGGCTCTGTGATTGGCCCTCCTGATCACATGACGGCCGTGTCCAATCACAGCCGTCATGTGATGTAAGCAAACAGCAGGTTGCTAGGCAACCGTCTCTCCTCTCCTCACACGGAAGTCGTCGGTGAGGAGAGGAGAGATGATCCCTGCAGCCGGCTGGTGATCAGTGAGTATTAGATGTTTTTTTTACTCACTGATCACCAGTCTAGTGTCACCAACACCTGTAAAACACTGTAAAACACACATGTCCCCACACATGTCCCCAAAACATACATGTCCCCAAATAAAAACACATGTCCCCCACATATGTCCCAGTAAAATCACATGTGTCAATGATTATCTGCACACATATGTCCGTGATCACCTGCACACATCTGTACATGATCATTTGCGTACATATGTCCGTGATCACACGAACCAATTATTATACACTTAACGGAATTTTTTTTACTAAAAACATGTAGCAGAATACATTTTGGCTTAAATTTATGACAAAATTTGATTTTATTGGATTTCGTTTAAAAAAGAAAGGAGAAAATATTGTTTTTTTTTTCAAAATTTCCGCTATTTTTTCGCTTATATCGCAAAAAATAAAAAACGGAGTCGTGAATAAATACCACCAAACTAAAGCTCTATTTGTGCGAACAAAATGATAAAAATTTCATTTGGGTACAGCATTGCATGACCGCGCAATTGTCATTGAAAGAGCGAGAGCGCACAAGGCTGAAAATTGGTCTGGGAAGGAAGGGGGCGAAAGTGCCCAGTATTGTAGTGGTTAAATATGTATTTCAGTATATGTATTGCAGTATGTGTGAACTAAAAATTCCTGTTTTTTATTGGGTATATTGAAGTGTGCAGAGGGTTCACCCAGAATTTCTAATCCTAACAGCAGGATTGCCAATTTGGATCGCCACCAGAAGCATGTACTTTCTGCCATCTTAAAGGAATTCCCAATACACTAGGAAAGCAAACTCTCATCCACTGCTGGAGTTATATGCACACATGAACCCTATTGTTATTCTGAGATAGTTGATGCAGTTCTAGAGACTCTAGTTACCCAGTGGGGATGAGCCTGCAGTTCAAGTCGAACATAAGTTCGACTTGAACATCAGGTGTTCGTTTGTGCAAAAATGAACCAAACATATGGGGCATTAGTGGGAAATTAGAGCGCCGCGGAACGCCCCATAATGCCCTGTGGGTGCCTTTGGCCAATCATGGCTCAGGTGGACTAAGTCCACGCCCCAAACTATATAAGGCTGCTTACATAGCGAGCGTGTGTAGTGTTGTTGGCGTGGACAGAAAGATAGTGTCAGGGATGCGCTGCCCACATTAGGAGACGTGTGCCAGTGTGCATGTAGGAATCACGGACATCATGCATGCGTGCGCTTTAGACGTGCTTTGGCACCTAGTGGCCTAAGAAAAGGTGCTTTAGTGGCGCTAGGTCTTTGCTGTTTGATCTACAGCTGTCCCCTGAAACCCTGATTCTGTGCCTGTATCCTGTTCTAGTTTTGACCCGGCTTTCTGACCACACTACTATCTCCACTCCTGACACTTGGTTTGTTTGACCCTGCTTTCTCCTGTCTGCCAGCCTGATTACCTGTTGCCAAACCCAGCCTGGACTCTGACTACTCTCTGCCTGCTGTTTATGCTCTTCTGTGTATGACCTGACCTGACTCTGCTCCAGCCTGCTGTCCTGCATCTGCTGCCCTGCATCCACAGCATACCTGCACCTGCTGCCCTGCAATCCGCAGCATACCCGCACTTGCTATCCTTCATCTGCAGCATACCTGCATCTGCTGTCCTGCATCCGCTGCCCTGCATCTACAGCACTCCTGCACCAGCTGTTCCAGCTTCTCATCTGGCACCACCACTTCCAGCTGCAGGCACTCTTACCCCACCGTGCTCCTACAACCACTGTCTCAACTCCAGTGGTCTCTGAGCCGGGGTTGTCTCCCTCTGCATGTCAGGCTCACTCCTAAGGTACGTGACAGATAGCTTGAGTTAGATTAAGCAGGCAGGTTATTCAGTTAGTGGCAGTGTATTTGATATATATATATATGTATATACACTATATATTCAGTGTTAACGCTATATTCAGTCACTGCAGGCAGTGTATAAACATATATATTTACAGTCTAGCATATATATATATATATATATATATATATATATACTCTGCATCCAGTGTAGCCTATATCTACAGTGCACCGGGCACCCATGATCGCTCGTGACAGAGCAGGAACGTGGATCTGTGTGTGTACACAGATCCTGTCAGGGGAGAGGAGACAGATCGTGTGTTCGTATATAGGAACCCTGATCGGTCTCCTCTCCCACTTAGTCCCATCCCCCACAGTTAGAATCACTCCCTAGGTAACATATTTAACCCCTTGATCACCCCTTAGTGCTAACTCCTTCCCTGCCAGTCACATTTATATAGTAATTGTGACAGACCTAGCCGGGACACAGGCTTTTTGAGAGGACTAAATGCGAGCCTCCTGCCAACCGATTATGGGCCCTGGATTTTAAGGGGCACAGGTTGAAGGACCATCAATAACCATCAATAATCTGTGCTAGTCGGATTCAATGCTGTATATATGTGTGTATATAATGTGTGCTGTCTCATGCTGCTGGGACACACACTGTCAGATGCTAGTGTCATGAACTCAAGATGTTAATTGAGAGAGCTGATCACATTTTCCTCTTTACAATGTAGTAGACGGTCCGTCTGTTACTGGTGGTCTCCTGCTATTGTGATAAAATGTATTGTGGTCGTAATTATGATAATTTATAATCAACTGTGTTTAGCTCGGTGACAACAAGTCTGACCTGTAGTGAAATCCTGATGAGTCACATCGGCTGCTTAAAGGATTAGGGATTAGTTAATTCGTTTATGTTAAGTTGTTACAGGTGTATTGTTAGAGTAATATGAGCAGGAGGGGGGACCTCCTCTTCTACTGTATATAAATTTGTGTGACATGTCAAATAAAGATGATTCCTGATGTACTCCAAGACTAGTGTTGTCTAGTTATTGGGGGTTCCTATAACCAGATCCATTGGACTCATGTTCCAGGACTTAGGAAGCATTTACGGAGGACACCTTGAGTACAGGATTCGTCACAGTAATCAATGGCTATTTATGGCTATTTATTGCTCTGATCGCTGCATAAATGTCAATGGTACCAAAATAGTGTCAAAAGTGTCCGATCTGTCCGCTGCAATGTTGCAGTCCTGATAAAAATCACAGATCACCGCCATTACTAGTAAAAGAAATAAATAATAATAAAAATGCCGTAAATCAATAACCTATTTTGTAGGTGCTATAACTTTTGCGCAAATCAATCAATGTACGCTTATTGCGTTTTTTTTTTTTACCAAAAATATGTAGAAGAATACATATCGGCCTAAACTGAGGAAAAAAATTAGTTAAAAAAAATGGGATATTTATTATAGAAAAAAGTAAAAAATATTGTGTTTTTTTTTTCAAAATTGTCACTCTTCTTTTGTTTATAGTGCAAAAAATAAAAAACCGCAGGGGTGATCAAATACCCGAAAAAGAAAGCTCTATTTGTGTGAAAAAAATTATCAAAATTTAATTTGGATACAGAGTTGCATGACCATGCAATTGTCATTCGAAATGTTACAGCGCTGAAAGCTGAAAATTGGCCTGGGCAGAAAGGGAGTGAAAGTGAAGTGTAGCCTATATATACAGTGCAGTCGGTGGTATATAATACAGCAGGGCTCAAAATTTCAAGTCCTGAGCTACTAGCCAGGCCTTAAGGGTTACTCGCCACCAGTTGCCCCGCCCAACCCCTACCCTGCCCCGCCCCTAAACCCGCCCTCATAAATTATCTCATTAAATGACACCTTTAATGTTTTATGCAATTAAGTTATAAAAATATTAACAACCTTAATGTTAATGCAGCCTGTGCCCCCCCCATGTGCAGCCTGTGCCCCCCCCATGTGCAGCCTGTGTCCCCCCCCCCCATGTGCAGCCTGTGTCCCCCCCCCCATGTGCAGCCTGTGTCCCCCCCTATGTGCAGCCAGTGTCCCCCCCTATGTGCAGCCAGTGTCCCCCCCATGAGCAGCCAGTGTCCCCCCCCCATGAGCAGCCAGTGTCCCCCCCCCCCATGAGCAGCCAGTGTCCCCCACCCCCCATGTGCAGCCAGTGTCCCCCACCCACCATGTGCAGCCAGTGTCCCCCACCCCCCATGTGCAGCCAGTGTCCCCCCCCATTTGCAGCCAGTGTCCCCCCCCCATTTGCAGCCAGTGTCCCCCCCCCATTTGCAGCCAGTGTCTCCCCCCCCATGTGCAGCCAGTGTCTCCCCCCCATTTGCAGCCAGTGTCTCCCCCCCATGTGCAGCCAGTGTCTCCCCCCCATTTGCAGCCAGTGTCTCCCCCCCCATTTGCAGCCTGTGTCCCCCATGTGCTGCCTACCTGTGGAGGAGAAGAGAGGAGAGCTGCCACTGGGAGATCACAGCAGGGAACATTCAGGCCTTAAGGGTTACTCGCCACCAGTTGCCCCGCCCAACCCCTACCCTGCCCCGCCCCTAAACCCGCCCTCATAAATTATCTCATTAAATGACACCTTTAATGTTTTATGCAATTAAGTTATAAAAATATTAACAACCTTAATGTTAATGCAGCCTGTGCCCCCCCCCCATGTGCAGCCTGTGCCCCCCCCCATGTACAGCCTGTGTCCCCCCCCCCCATGTGCAGCCTGTGTCCCCCCCTATGTGCAGCCAGTGTCCCCCCCTATGTGCAGCCAGTGTCCCCCCCATGAGCAGCCAGTGTCCCCCCCCATGAGCAGCCAGTGTCCCCCCCCCCCATGTGCAGCCTGTGTCCCCCCCTATGTGCAGCCAGTGTCCCCCCCTATGCCCCCCCATGAGCAGCCAGTGTCCCCCCCCAGTGTCCCCCCCCCCCATGAGCAGCCAGTGTCCCCCCCCCCATGAGCAGCCAGTGTCCCCCCCCCCCATGAGCAGCCAGTGTCCCCCCCCCCATGTGCAGCCAGTGTCCCCCCCCCCATGTGCAGCCAGTGTCCCCCACCCCCCATGTGCAGCCAGTGTCCCCCCCCCCATTTGCAGCCAGTGTCCCCCCCCCCATTTGCAGCCAGTGTCCCCCCCCCCATTTGCAGCCAGTGTCCCCCCCCATTTGCAGCCAGTGTCCCCCCCCATTTGCAGCCAGTCTCCCCCCCATTTGCAGCCAGTGTCTCCCCCCCATTTGCAGCCAGTGTCTCCCCCCCATTTGCAGCCTGTGTCCCCCATGTGCTGCCTACCTGTGGAGGAGAAGAGAGGAGAGCTGCCACTGGGAGATCACAGCAGGGAACATTCAGACTTTTGTTTCATAAGCTGTGAGTGTTCCCCCGCCGTGCGCCGTCACATAAGCTCCTCCCCTTGTCCGGGGAAGTTTGATACATGTCACCCGTCCTAGGATTGGACGGGTGATCTGTCAATCAAAGTCCCGGAAAAGGGGAGGGGCTTATGTGACGGCGCACGGCGGGGGAACACTCACAGCTTATGAAACAAAAGTCTGAATGTTCCCTGCTGTGATCTCCCAGTGGCGGCTCTCCTCTCTTCTCCTCGCCAGCCCTCAAAAATCACTCGCAAAATGCGAGTGTGCGAGTGTAATTTTTGAGGGCTGTAATACAGTGTAGTGTGGTGTTGCACCACACGAAAATACACCATGTCCAGAAGGCCATCGAGGAGAGGCAGGCGCTCACAGGCCGCTAAAAGAGGGCAAACAGCCTTTGTGTCTACAGTTAACAGTGGTGGTCGTAGACATGGTGCATCCTCTGCAGGTGGCCGCGGGGCACGCGTGTCCTTTTTTCTGCTGCTGCCCGTGTTATTGAGCCACAACATGCAGAAGAGTTGGGGGAGGGAATAACAAAGCCGTCCTCATCCTCCTCAGTCACCCAGGCTCAGAGTAATGCGCCTTCCAATGCAGCTGCCAAAGTGACCTATTCCACCAGCTCCTTCTCCACAGTCACTTCATAGCCCCACCATCATGCACGGAGGAGTTCCCAGAATTATTTGATCACAGTGTCGGTTATATGCTGCTGGAGGATGCACAGCGATTTGAAGGCTCCGATGTTGGTTCACAGGTTGAGGAAGGGAGTAACGTGAACCTAGAGAGAGGGGGTGTCACAAAAGGACAAGAAACTGGCAGTCATGTTCCCCCAGCTGCAGCATACTGCCAAGTTTTCTCCAGTGACACGGAGGGAGGGGATGATGAGGTCACTAACTGTACTTGGGTGCCTGAGAGAAGAGAGGAGGAGGCACAACACCAATGAGGCAGGATGTCCTCTAGGGGGCACCTGAAGGGCAGCCACCCTATTGCATCACACCGCAGAGCTCCGCAGGTGCAGGGCGCTGCTGACTCCACGCTGACTTTTAAAAGTTCCTTGGTGTGGGCCTTTTTCGACACGTGTGCAGCAGATTGCACCGTTGCTGCTGCAACCCATGTCTGAAGTGGATCAAGCGTGGCCAGAACAGCAGCCACTTGGGCACCACATGCTTGACCAGACATATGACGACCTGCCATACAGTCTGTTGGCAACAGCACTTGAAAGAACCACATCATAGAAAAAGGCGGACTTCTCTTTGCTCCTCATCTGGGATCTCCAACCCTACTATACCTCCAGTCCTCTCAAAAACCTGCACCGAGAGTAATGAAGGTATAGCAATATGTGTCCCAAGTACTTGCAGCCAATCTGCTAGCAGTACACCACCAATTGATTTTAGCAGGCAAATTTCCCTACCCCAGTTGCTGAACCGTAAAAATAAATTCTGTCCCAGCCATCCACATGCTCAGCGTCTAAATGCTAGCTTAGTTAAATTGCTAGCACTGCAACTGCTTCCTTTTCAGCTGGTAGACTCTGCCCCCTTTCATGAATTTGTGGCATGTGCTGTACCTCAGTGTCAGGTTCCAAAACACCATTTCTTTTCACAGAAGGCCATTCCGGCTCTCTACCGGCATGTGGAAGGCAATGTTTTGGCCTCGTTGGACAGGGCGGTCAGCAGTAAGGTTCATAATATTACCGCTGACTCATGGTCCAGCAGGCATGGGCAGGGACGTTAACTTTCCCTCACGGCGCACTGTGTAAGTCTGCTGGCAGCTGGGAAGGATGCAGGACAGGGTTCAGTGTTGTTGGAGCTTGTTTCACCACCATGCCTCCAAAATGCTAGTGGTGATTCTGCCACAGCTCTCTCCTCCACCCCCTCCTCTTCTTGTTCCTCTATGGCCTCTTCTGCAGATTTGTCCTCTGAACCAGCAGTGCTCCATAAGCGTTGAAGGTGCTACGCAAGCAGTCAGGCTAAAAGATGCCATGCCATGCTTGAATTGGTCTGCCTAGGGGACAGGAGCCACAATGGGGCAAAGATTCTGTCAGCTCTGCAGGGGCAGGCTTAGAGGTGGTTGAGGCCACGCCAGCTTCAGCCAGGAGTAGTTGTATGCGACAATGGCACCAACCTTCTCTCTGCCCTCCGACAGGGACACTTGACCCATGTTCCATGTTTGGCACACGAATTTGGTGGTGCAGTGGTTCTTTACTAGGTACCCAGGCTTACAAGATCTCCTGAGGCAGGCCAGAAAAGTCTGTGGTCATTTCCGTCAGTCATACACCAGTGCTCGGCTGGCTGACATCCAAAGGGACTGCAACCTGCCCACCAACCGCCTCATTTGTGACATGCCCACCAGGTGGAACTCAACGTTGGCAATGCTGCAGTGGCTGCACACACAGCTGAGGGTCATCAATGAGTACCTGTGCATGTATGGCACCAAGAAAGGGTCAGGGGAGCTTGGCTTCTTTTCGCCACGCCAGTGGCTACTGATCAAGGATGCATGCACTGTCCGGTCACCATTTGAGGAGGCCACAAGGATGGTGAGCAGCGACAATGCATGCATCAGTGACACTGTCCCTCTAGTCTTCCTGCTGGAGCACACGCTTTGTGGAATCATGGACAGGGCACTTGAGGCAGAACAGCTGGAGGAAGAGGAGGACTTCCTTTCCTTTCAAGGCCCCCTTTATCCAGATAGCATTCCTGCGGGCCCTGCCAAAAACACAGGAAGAAGAGTAGGAGGATTGTGTCAGCATGGATGTAGAGCAGCAGTCTTCAAGGGATGGTTTTCAGTCCCTAGAAACCCAAGGAGTTGTACATGGCTGGGAGGAGGTAGTTACGGATAATGTGATCCTTAGTGACCTAGAGGATTCATAATCGCATGCCTCTGCAAACTTACGCTGCATGGCCTCCCTGATTCTGCAAAGCCTGCGAAAGGACCCTAGGATTTGTGGTATCAAGGAGAGGGATCATTACTGTCTGGTAACCCTTCTTGATCCACATTACAAGGGTAAAGTTGCAGAACTCATCCTGCCTTCGCAGAGGGAGCAGAGGATGAAACATCTTCAGGAGGCCTTGAAAAAAGGTTTGTGTAATGCATTTCCAGACCTTGGGAGGTTACCATTTCCTGGTGCTGGACAACTTGTTGCTGAGGTTTCATTCAGTCAGAGGAAAAGCGGTGGAGAAGGTGGCCGGCTGACCGATGGCTTTAAACAATTTTTCAGTCCTCAGCGCTAAGGTCTGATCGGTTCAAGCAACCATCGCCAGTGTCTGCATATATGGTGCAGGAATATTTAGGGGCAAGAGCAGACTTGGAGACCTTTCCAACAGAGCATCCACTGGGTTACTGGGTCTTGAGGGTGGACCACTGGCCAGAACTTGCTCAATATGCAATCGAGTTACTAGCCTGTCCTGCATCCAGTGTGCTTTCGGAATGCACATTCAGTGCTGCTGGAGGGTTTTTTAACAGATTAAAGAGTGCGCCTGTCTACAGACTCCGTTGATAGGCTCACATTCATAAAAATCAATCAGTATTGGATCAGCAGCTATCAAGCACCTGATGCTGATGTATCTGATTGAATTTGCTATTGATGTGGGATCACTTGAAGACTGCCTATGCTGACTATCCTATTCCTCCTCAATCTTGATGATGTTATCTTTTTTTGATATAATATTTCACAGCAGGGATCGTTCCTGCGCCCAACAAGAGTATCTGTGAGGGGTTACAGTGTTGTTGCACCACCACCACGAAGGCCCAATTTTTCTGCCCCTGTGTAACAGGGGTATGTAATAATTTTTTTTACATATTTCACAGCAGGGCCCAACAAGAGTATCTGTGAGGGGTTACAGTGTTGTGGCACCACCACCATCACCTAAGTTTATTAGGGGCATGTAATTACAATTTTTGAAATAATAGTTAAGCAGGGCCCGTTCCTGCGCCCAACAAGAGGGCTTACAGTGTTCTGGCGCCACCAAAACCAAAGGCCCATTTTTTCTGCCCCTGTTTAACAGGGGCATGTAATTACAGTTTTTTAAATAATAGTTAAGCAGGGCTGTTCCTGCGCCCAACAAGAGTAACTGTGAGGGGTTACAGTGTTCTGGTACCACCAAAACCAAAGGCCCAATTTGTCTGTCCTTGTTTAACAGGGGAATGTAATTACGATTTTTGAGATAATATTTTACAGCAGGGCCCGTTCCTGCGCCCAAAATGAGTAACTGTGAGGGGTTACAGTGTTCGGGCTTCACCAACATCTAAGGCCCAATTTTTCTGTAGAGTATATAGGGCAGGCCGTATAGTATATATACTGCTGTACAGAGTATATAGTGCATGGGGGACCCCCACGCTAATTTTTTGTATTTTACGTGTGGGGTTCCCCTTAATTTCCATACCAGACCTGAAGGGCATGGTATGGATTTTTGGGGGGACATCCACGCCATTTTTGTTTTGTATTTTTGGATCAGGGTTCCCCTTAATATTCATACCAGATCCAAAGAGCCTGGTAATGGACTTGGGGTAAAACCCACACCGTTTCTGTCAATGATTATTATCTATATTGCCGGGATCCGACAATACATTGCAGCCACAAGCAGTTTTAAATACATTTTTTCCTTTAGAAATGTCATTTTGCTGTGGTACTGTTATAAACATGAGGAAAGATGCGCTACTTTACAGGCAGACTAAGGAGACCCCCCCCCCCAGGCATGATATTTAAAGGAATATTTAATTTTTATTGTTTCACTTTAAGCATTATTAAAATAACTGCTCCCGAAAAAACAGCCGTTTTTAAAACTTTATTTTGCATTGATACATATCCACTGGAGCAGGATCCAGGTCCCCAAACACTTTTTATGGCAATAACTTGCATATAAGCCTTTAAAATAAGCACTTTTACCCAGATGTAGTTAATCTAACCTTACTATAATATTTTGAGTGCTAGTTAGTGGATGATTAATCATAGTTCCTTTAAAGTGGTGTTGCACTCAAAAAAAAAAAAAAAATTGATTCAAATTCCTAAACAAATAAAAAAAAAAAAAAACATTTGGAATTTTTTTTTTTAACTCACCTCTAAATGCTTGTTGCTAGGGGGTCCCTCGTGGTCTATCTCCTTCAGTGCCTGGGCTGGTGACATCACTTCCCTCGGCACAGGAAGAGAGATCAGCTCTTCCCCCTCATTCCTGTCAGTTATCTGGGACACGTGACAGGTCCCAGATAACTGCTCGGCCAATCACGCCGCACGGAACCGCTCGTGCATCCGCAGTGGGTGCCCGGCTGTGAAGCCACAGACGGGTGCCCACAGTAAGCATGCCGGCGCCGTCGAGCGGAGCAGGGAACGAGCGGGGCTTCGTTCCCCCGCATCGCTGGACCCTGGAACAGGTAAGTGTCCGATTATTAAAAGTCAGCAGCTGCAGTATTTGTAGCTGCTGACTTTTAATTTTCTTTTTTTAAGGGGAACTCCTCTTTAAGTTTGGTTTGTGTAATTAACTGTCTGTTTATTTACACAGTGTTGATTTGAATTGCCATACTATATTCCATTTATTTACTGCCAAGCTGTCTGCGGCCTTATTCCTGTGCACTCAGAGTGGTAGTATGCTAACCCTTAGATCCACATGTGTAAACATCTCTTATGCCGCGTACACACGAAGGGACTATCCCGCGGGATTATCCGCTGGACCGAAGTCCAGCGGATAATCCCCTCGTGTGTGGGCGCCGGCGGACTTTTTTTGGCCAAAGTACGGCGGACTAAAGTTTCAAGTTCTGTTTTCAAATTATCCGCTGGACTTGGCAGTCCAGCGGATAATCCGGCCGTGTGTAGTATGGTCCGGCGTACCAAAAAGGACGCATGCTCAGTAGCTAGTATGTCACGGACTCGCTCGGTCTGGTAAAACTAGCCTTCGTTTTGAAGGTCGCACAATCGTCACGCTGCACATTTTTTTTTTTTTTTTTCTTCTGACAGCGGGATTTGTATGTTATCGTACTTGAAGAATGATTTTGCCTTGCTGCTTGTATATTCACGCAGAGTACTCCCGAACGTTTTTTCTTCAGCATTCTTTAGTGAAGTTATATATTTGTATATATATATATATATATATATATATATATTTATCTTTATCTCTCTCTCTATATATATATATATATATATATATATATATATAGATATATATATATATATATATATATATATATATATATATATATATATATATATATATATATATATATATATATATAGATATAGATATAGATATAGATATATATATATATATCCAAATCACCAAATGAAAACTATATCTATATTTCTCAATAAACCCAAAAAAAGATATATCTATATATACATATATATATATATTTATATATATAGATATATAGATATATACGTGTACGTGTATATATATATATATATATATATATATAGATAGATATATATATATATCTCTATTTATATATATATATATATATATATATATATATATATATATATATATATATAGATAGATATATATATATATATCTCTATTTATATATATATATATATATATATATATATATATATATATATATATATATATATATATATATATATATATATATATATATATATATATTATATATATGTACATATATCTCTATTTAGATATATTTTATTATTTGTTGGTTATCAAAAGGATTTGTTATTACACATGATACAATTGTGGAGTCAGCAGAGCTTGCCCTTAATTCAGATCTTAACCCTCACCTTTCCAGCGACTGCACTTGCAGTTCCATTGAAGTTGCACTTTACACTTGTATTGTCAAATGAATGTTTAGACATGTACCTGCCTACTCCTAAAGAAACTATGTTTTTGAATAACAAGCACGTATATCATTTTTTTCAGAAAAAAAAATTACCATTTATTCTGGTTTAAACAAACAAGGCAAAACAAAATAGGAAGGCAACACTGGAGCCACTTTGCGATTTTGAGAAGACTTTTTGCCCCAACGGCAGACATCAAGTTTGTGAAGCCAAAAATTAAGCTTGGGCACATTTCATCCAATATAGGGAGCACAAGAAGATTGACCAGGAATCAGACAGACCAGGAACAGCAGCAGATGACATCTATGTCCCCAAGCTGTGGCACTACAACAGCCTGTGTCTTCTGTGAGACCAGACTGAAGCCAGGCAATCACTTCCGACTCTTCCCACCACGCTGCCCTGCACTCTTCCCTGCAGTCTTCCCTGCACGCTTCCTTGGAGGCTGACTTGTGGTAGGAGGAAGAGGAGGAGGAGGAGGAGAAGAAGGAAGAGGAGGAGGAGGAGGAGGAGGAGGAGGAGGAGAAGTTGGTGTCGGGCCTTCATGTGTCAGGCGGGTTAATTCTCGTAATTGACCCCTCAAACCCCCCTTAATAGCCTCAAAAATGAGGCCCTCACACAGGTGCCGTTGGCCCTTCTCCATTTCCAGCAACCTGCTGGCCAAGTAGGTGGCATAGGCCTCTTCTGGAATGGGGGGTTTGTCGAGAATCGCACTCGCCTTCCTAATAAGTTGGAGTGATTCCTCCTCAACAATGGTCATCCTCCTGGGCCTTCTTGGGGGTAAGGGCAGGGGTGGAGGTATACTTCTTAAGACAGTCTGGCTGTCACTCTGGCTCGTGCTGGGCCCAGCCACCTCCTGGTTCTCGCTGGTCATGTCCTCCTCCTCCTCCATACCACTTGTCCCGGCATCATCCTGGGTCAGCTCATCCTGTGTGCAAATAAAAACAAAAATCAAACACCTGGTTTTTGGTTTATGGCCTCCTCAATCATCCAATTGTAAACTTATGAAGGAGCAGATAATTTTTAAAAAAGATCCAAAAGGCTATCATTTGGACCCCTGCATTTTCCAAGCAGATCACCAATGTTGTATAAGGCATTTTTTGCCACTACTGGATGTATGTATACACTATATATGTATCGATATGTTGCACCCACACTTTTTCGAAGTTTGCGCAATTTTTGCCAGCTTTTTTCACAATTCTGAGTTCAGGGTGTTAATTGTTTCACATTTTAACGTTTACAGCATTAATATTCACACAATCACAATTTGGGATACTAAATATATACCTGGCTCCAGCTGGGCGCATCAGCCTGCTCCAAGGTGGAGGGGTCTTCTCCTTCCGTGGAAGCCTCAGCTGGGGTGGAGGGAAGAGTGGAGGGAAGAGTGGAGGGAAGAGTGGAGGGAAGAGTGGAGGGAAGGGTGGAGGGAAGAGTGGACAGTGATTGCCTGGGTTCCATCTGGTCACCTAGAAAAGCCAGTTGGTTGTAGTACCACAGCTTCGGTACATAAACCATCTCTGCTGCTGCTCCTGATCTGACTGATTCCTCAATCTTCTTGCGCTCCCGCTTGTACATGTGCCTTAAACTTGAAATTCTGGCTTCAACAAACTTGGTGTCTGCGTTGGGGACTTGAGTCTTCACAAAATCCACAAGTGGCCCCAGTGTTGCCTTCCGGACATCCCTATTGCCATATAAAGGGTTCTTGAGCTGCCACAGGTTGGTATTTTTTCTGTAGAGCGCAATGAATTCGGACATGAACTGCTGGTCCTTGAATGGATTCCACTGGGCTGCTGCCATGTTTGTTTCTGTTTTGTTAGTAATGGCAATACAAAAGACCAAAAACACAAATGTTACTAAAAACGCACATCCAGTTTTTCAAACCAAACATTACACAACACACCCACACACAGGCAGCAACACACCCACACAGGCAGCAACACATCCACACAGGCAGCAACACACCCACACAGGCAGCAACACATCCACACAGGCAGCAACACATACACACAGGCAGCAACACCTACACACAGGCAGCAACACCTACACACAGGCAGCAACACACCCACACAGGCAGCAACCCCTACACACAGGCAGCAACCCCTACACACAGGCAGCAACACACCCACACAGGCAGCAACCCCTACACACAGGCAGCAACACACCCACACAGGCAGCAACCCCTACACACAGGCAGCAACACACCCACACAGGCAGCAACCCCTACACACAGGCAGCAACACACCCACACAGGCAGCAACCCCTACACACAGGCAGCAACACACCCACACAGGCAGCAACCCCTACACACAGGCAGCAACACACCCACACAGGCAGCAACCCCTACACACAGGCAGCAACACACCCACACAGGCAGCAACCCCTACACACAGGCAGCAACACACCCACACAGGCAGCAACCCCTACACACAGGCAGCAACACACCCACACAGGCAGCAACCCCTACACACAGGCAGCAACACCTACACACAGGCAGCAACCCCTACACACAGGCAGCAACCCCTACACACAGGCAGCAACACACCCACACAGGCAGCAACCCCTACACACAGGCAGCAACACACCCACACAGGCAGCAACCCCTACACACAGGCAGCAACACACACATATCCTTAAAAAATGCAGGCCCAAAACCCAATAAACCACAGTAATGCATCCTAGAAAACACTTACCTTCGTACAGAGCGCTCGCTACTTCCGTTCGGGAACACGTGGGGCCCTCAAACAGCCTTATATACACTGCGCACGCGTCGAAGTCCGCCTGCGTCCTCCGCGTCGCCCGCCCATGACGTTCCTCCTGACGAGTATTCCCCGCCCCGCTTCCCCTCGTTGCATTGTGGGTGAATAAATTCATGAAGATGGCGGACACATTCTCAGCCAGTAGCGCGGAGGAAAGCCAAGAAGCGAACACATCTGCATCCAGCAGCAGATATAAGGCCACCAATATGGCCTTTGAAGAGATGGTGGAGATGGTGGACATCCTCCAAAGGGAAGATTACGACGGGGAAAATGGCCCCTACCCTCGACCCAACTTGCGCAAGGACAAGATTCTCACTACAATCGTCAGCACCCTGGAGCAGAAATTCGGCGTACGAAGGGGCAAGGATCAACTGCGCAAGCGATGGTCCGACATCAAATCCAGGGAGCACGATCAGTACAGGAGAATTCGAAAAGCCATCAAAAAAAGTAAGTCAAGCACGTGCGCTACTATGGTTATACTTGATATGTCTAAACTTGCGCAGATGTTATTAGCATTCGTACGTGAAACTTGCGCAGATGTTATTAGCACTCGTACGTGAAACTTGCGCAGATGTTATTAGCATTCGTACGTGAAACTTGCGCAGATGTTATTAGCACTCGTACGTGAAACTTGCGCAGATGTTATTAGCATTCGTACGTGAAACTTGCGCAGATGTTATTAGCACTCGTACGTGAAACTTGCGCAGATGTTATTAGCATTCGTACGTGAAACTTGCGCAGATGTTTTTAGCATTCGTACGTGAAACTTGCGCAGATGTTATTAGCATTCGTACGTGAAACTTGCGCAGATGTTATTAGCACTCGTACGTGAAACTTGCGCAGATGTTATTAGCATTCGTACGTGAAACTTGCGCAGATGTTATTAGCATTCGTACGTGAAACTTGCGCAGATGTTATTAGCACTCGTACGTGAAACTTGCGCAGATGTTATTAGCATTCGTACGTGAAACTTGCGCAGATGTTATTAGCACTCGTACGTGAAACTTGCGCAGATGTTATTAGCATTCGTACGTGAAACTTGCGCAGATGTTATTAGCATTCGTACGTGAAACTTGCGCAGATGTTATTAGCATTCGTACGTGAAACTTGCGCAGATGTTATTAGCATTCGTACGTGAAACTTGCGCAGATGTTATTAGCATTCGTACGTGAAACTTGCGCAGATGTTATTAGCATTCGTACGTGAAACTTGCGCAGATGTTATTAGCATTCGTACGTGAAACTTGCGCAGATGTTATTAGCACTCGTACGTGAAACTTGCGCAGATGTTATTAGCATTCGTACGTGAAACTTGCGCAGATGTTATTAGCACTCGTACGTGAAACTTGCGCAGATGTTATTAGCATTCGTACGTGAAACTTGCGCAGATGTTATTAGCATTCGTACGTGAAACTTGCGCAGATGTTATTAGCATTCGTACGTGAAACTTGCGCAGATGTTATTAGCACTCGTACGTGAAACTTGCGCAGATGTTATTAGCATTCGTACGTGAAACTTGTGCAGATGTTATTAGCATTCGTACGTGAAACTTGCGCAGATGTTATTAGCACTCGTACGTGAAACTTGCGCAGATGTTATTAGCATTCGTACGTGAAACTTGCGCAGATGTTATTAGCACTCGTACGTGAAACTTGCGCAGATGTTATTAGCATTCGTACGTGAAACTTGCGCAGATGTTATTAGCATTCGTACGTGAAACTTGCGCAGATGTTATTAGCATTCGTACGTGAAACTTGCGCAGATGTTATTAGCACTCGTACGTGAAACTTGCGCAGATGTTATTAGCATTCGTACGTGAAACTTGCGCAGATGTTATTAGCACTCGTACGTGAAACTTGCGCAGATGTTATTAGCATTCGTACGTGAAACTTGCGCAGATGTTATTAGCATTCGTACGTGAAACTTGCGCAGATGTTATTAGCATTCGTACGTGAAACTTGCGCAGATGTTATTAGCACTCGTACGTGAAACTTGCGCAGATTTGATGAAAGTTCAGTTGGTCTTCATAACATTTATTGAGTTTACCTGGCTTTGGGTTGTTGGAGTTGTAAGGTTGTTTATTATTGTCACTATCTATACAATTACTGCTGTAGTAAGGGTTTTAGGGGTAACTTACACAGGGACTGCAGAAGCTGTTTTGGGGGGGGGGGGATAAATATGTTAAGCAGGGTGTCATGCTCACAATTCCCGAAAAATGCTCATCATCTACAAATACTGTAGGTGGTGACTTTTCAAAGAAGTACACTCACCTGTCCCTTGGATGGTGCAGCTACAATCTCTGATCTTGCAATCATGAAATTAATGTTTGCGGCTTCACTTCCCGGGTCACTATTGGGCATGCGCCAGTTGCGCAATGCAATAGGACTGGTCCGCGCGAGCTCGGGGACCCCTGTGTGTCCCAGCAGACAGCACGGTGGGACGGGATGTGGCGTATACTTCTGTGGGAGTCTATGGCCGGATGTGTGTGCAAATACCTGCCTTACACAGGTATCTGCAACCCCTCACCCCTAAAAGGTTCCAAATAAGACACCACAGGGGTGCAGGGATCCAATGAGCGGAAGTTCAAATTTAGGGTTGAAGGGCGGTTTAAGTATTGGAGTTTCATTAGATAGACATTTCAATTCTGTCTTCAAGTAGGATCTTCTAACAAACTGCTAATAATTGGACAACACTTTTAAACAATGTTTAATAATCCTATTTTGGCACTCAAATATCAGTGAGATTAAAAGTGTACCTTTTTGTGTTCCATTACCATAGGGGGCAAAAGACTCAGACGTCAGTCCGAACCTACGAGGACCTCCCGGCCTCACCAGACTAATTGGGCAGTTAGCCCAAGCCCACGCGTGGATGTGGCGGAACAGGTGGTTGAAGTGGATCAAATCTGCACCCCACCAAGTGAGTGTCTCAGAACACAGATTGAGCTAATAAATTAAGGTCTGCATGTTTTTGACACTTTTTTTCTTGTGTTTTATCTACCCAACTTTTTTTTTTTTAACAGGTAAAGTTTTATTTGAAATTAACAATATAAACACAGCAATGACAGTACATTAATTACTTTTTAGACAGGTTACACTTCACTTCGGTTGATAGATACATTCTAAACAAGGTACATTAAGTATTTCAGCAAAGGAGTCTCTACATCAGTACAGGATTACCTCAAAATCAAACATTTCAACTTGTCGCGTGTTAGGTCGAGTTCCCTCCCTTAGTGGGGAGGATAAGGAAGGGGAAGAGAATAAAATAAGGGGGAGGGGGGTGGGAGGGGAGGACGAGAGGGAGGAGGGGAGGGGCAACACCTGCGCCCCCCACTCCACCAACCGCTCATCCACAGGCGTCCGCCCAACTCGCCCAAATCTTATCATATTTCTCGGGACAATTCCTGCTTTCATAGGTGATTTTATACAATGGCAGGACTCTATTCACGGTGTCCCGCCACGAGCTTCTCGTGGGGAGATCCGTCCCCTTCCATCTGAGGAGAATTTCTTTCCTTGCATAGAAGAGGATAAAGGTGACACACAGCTTAAGATATCTATCCCCCTCAATATCTTCTAGATGGCTAAGTAGGAATATCAGAGGGTCCGGCTCTATCGGGGCTCCAGTGATCTCCGATAGTACCGCCGCCACCTCCCGCCAGAATGGGCGAATCCTTTGGCAGGTCCAGACCATGTGAAAAAAGGTGCCCGGTTCTAGAGAGCATCTGGTACACATAGGGCTGTGGGATGGGTAGATGTGTGAAAGTCTCAGCGGTGTATAATACGCCCTGTGTAGGAATTTCAGCTGTATAAAACGGTCTCTAGATGCGATCATGGTAGGGACATATGTGGTCACCAGTTCCTCCCAGGTATCTTCGTCAAGATTGGGGATATCTCTCTGCCACTTACCCATGGTAGTCTTAGTATCTGTGTCGTGGGAGACTGTGAGATACATGTACAGAGATGAAAGTGGTCTCCCCATCGCTCCTGAGGTAAGAAGTCTCTCAACTGAGTCGGACTCGAGGGTGATTGGGGCTGGGAATTGTGCCCTAAGGGCATGTCGAAGTTGGGAGTATCTAAATCTAAAAGTGGACGGGAGGCCAGAGGATTGCTGCAGTTCTTGGAACGTGAGAATCCTCCCTCGAGGCATTATATGTTTCAGGGTAAGGATACCCTTATGGCAGTCTTCATTGGTCCTGTTATCGCTGGGTGGGCCCTGCATCCTCTAAAGACTAGGTTAGAGAGGGCGGCATATGATCCAAGGATTGCGGCCTCCAGGGTGACAGCCGGATTCTGCGGAGGCTGGGAGAACCACCACCGGACCGTGACAAGGACCGCTGCCCAGTAGTATATTAGGAAGTTAGGGAGGGCAAGGCCTCCACTGGACAAGGGAAGGTACAGGGTGTGCCTTGCGATCCGGGGTGGGCGCCCAGCCCAGACAAAATTGGTCACTATGCTGTCAAGTTTGCGAAAGAACGTACGAGGGACTGGGGTAGGTGTGTTCCTAAAAAAGTATAGCAGCTTGGGCAGATACACCATTTTTATTAGGTTCCCTCTGCCCACCGGTGTGAGGGGGAGGTTGCGCCAGGATGTGCATCTACCCAACTTTTAGGTGATGCTGATCTGTTTGTGGAAGGACAAGCTGCGGAGCCATTTTCCACAGACAGTGCCCACAGGCTTATTGGCCAGATCATGGCCTGGAATCTGCAGCTGGAAAATATGCAGAAGGAGATGGCCACCATGCAGCAGGGAATGAAGGACATGATTGATGTTTTGGGGAGAATCTAAAGACCCCTTTTCCATTTCTTAACATCAATCATGTCCTTCATTCCCCTTTTGATGCGCTGTTTTACAAATTTTAGAGGCCACATTTTTAATATGCACACGGTGTGTCAACATGTGCTATGTGCCATCAGGGGATCTCAATGGACGCATTTTGTGTTTGCAACCCCTAATGCTAGTAGGTGAGAGGGAAGGGGTTTCACACACAAAACACGTCCATTGATTCCCCATGATGGAACATAGCACATGTTGACATTACCCATTTTCAAGTTAAATTAGTGTGCATATTCTAAATTTGGCTTCTACTGTTCATGGGTTACCTGTTGAACTTTGTAAGTTCTGGGCTTTTACATTGTGTAAATATTTTCTAATGCTAAGCCTAAATTTTTTACCATTTTAAAACATGTTTTTATGTTTGTTTAAAAAAATCAATCACAACAATAAAAAAAATATGTTGTGAGAAAAAGAACAAAAAAATGTAAAAAATATAACATTATCTTATCATATTTCTCGGGACAATTCCTGCTTTCATAGGTGATTTTATACAATGGCAGGACTCTATTCACGGTGTCCCGCCACGAGCTTCTCGTGGGGAGATCCGTCCCCTTCCATCTGAGGAGAATTTCTTTCCTTGCATAGAAGAGGATAAAGGTGACACACAGCTTAAGATATCTATCCCCCTCAATATCTTCTAGATGGCTAAGTAGGAATATCAGAGGGTCCGGCTCTATCGGGGCTCCAGTGATCTCCGATAGTACCGCCGCCACCTCCCGCCAGAATGGGCGAATCCTTTGGCAGGTCCAGACCATGTGAAAAAAGGTGCCCGGTTCTAGAGAGCATCTGGTACACATAGGGCTGTGGGATGGGTAGATGTGTGAAAGTCTCAGCGGTGTATAATACGCCCTGTGTAGGAATTTCAGCTGTATAAAACGGTCTCTAGATGCGATCATGGTAGGGACATATGTGGTCACCAGTTCCTCCCAGGTATCTTCGTCAAGATTGGGGATATCTCTCTGCCACTTACCCATGGTAGTCTTAGTATCTGTGTCGTGGGAGACTGTGAGATACATGTACAGAGATGAAAGTGGTCTCCCCATCGCTCCTGAGGTAAGAAGTCTCTCAACTGAGTCGGACTCGAGGGTGATTGGGGCTGGGAATTGTGCCCTAAGGGCATGTCGAAGTTGGGAGTATCTAAATCTAAAAGTGGACGGGAGGCCAGAGGATTGCTGCAGTTCTTGGAACGTGAGAATCCTCCCTCGAGGCATTATATGTTTCAGGGTAAGGATGCCCCTTTTAGCCCATGCTGCCGGGTCGGGGACAGTGTTGAGATGAGGGAGCGTGGGATTGGCCCAAAGGGGGGTGTGGGGGGATACAACTGCGGCGTCCGTCTTAGTTGCTCTGGAACACTGCCATACCCTTATGGCAGTCTTCATTGGTCCTGTTATCGCTGGGTGGGCCCTGCATCCTCTAAAGACTAGGTTAGAGAGGGCGGCATATGATCCAAGGATTGCGGCCTCCAGGGTGACAGCCGGATTCTGCGGAGGCTGGGAGAACCACCACCGGACCGTGACAAGGACCGCTGCCCAGTAGTATATTAGGAAGTTAGGGAGGGCAAGGCCTCCACTGGACAAGGGAAGGTACAGGGTGCGCCTTGCGATCCGGGGTGGGCGCCCAGCCCAGACAAAATTGGTCACTATGCTGTCAAGTTTGCGAAAGAACGTACGAGGGACTGGGGTAGGTGTGTTCCTAAAAAAGTATAGCAGCTTGGGCAGATACACCATTTTTATAAGGTTCCCTCTGCCCACCGGTGTGAGGGGGAGGTTGCGCCAGGATGTGCATCTACCCAACTTTTAGGTGATGCTGATCTGTTTGTGGAAGGACAAGCTGCGGAGCCATTTTCCACAGACAGTGCCCACAGGCTTATTGGCCAGATCATGGCCTGGAATCTGCAGCTGGAAAATATGCAGAAGGAGATGGCCACCATGCAGCAGGGAATGAAGGACATGATTGATGTTTTGGGGAGAATCTAAAGACCCCTTTTCCATTTCTTAACATCAATCATGTCCTTCATTCCCCTTTTGATGCGCTGTTTTACAAATTTTAGAGGCCAAATTTTTAATATGCACACGGTGTGTCAACATGTGCTATGTGCCATCAGGGGATCTCAATGGACGCATTTTGTGTTTGCAACCCCTAATGCTAGTAGGTGAGAGGGAAGGGGTTTCACACACAAAACACGTCCATTGATTCCCCATGATGGAACATAGCACATGTTGACATTACCCATTTTCAAGTTAAATTAGTGTGCATATTCTAAATTTGGCTTCTACTGTTCATGGGTTACCTGTTGAACTTTGTAAGTTCTGGGCTTTTACATTGTGTAAATATTTTCTAATGCTAAGCCTAAATTTTTTACCATTTTAAAACATGTTTTTTTATGTTTGTTTAAAAAAATCAATCACAACAATAAAAAAAATATGTTGTGAGAAAAAGAACAAAAAAATGTAAAAAATATAACATAAAAAAAAAAAAAAAAAAATGTTGTTGAAAAAAAAAAAAAAAAAAAAAAAACATAAAAAAGGTTTGGATGTGCACTAGAATAAAAAAAATAATGTTTGCACAAATTAAACAATGTGTGGCTTCTTCTTTTTAAATACTACCAGTTTGACCAAAACATGTTGTGGTTCATTGACAAAGGGGCTTATTTACTAAACGCAAAACAAGTTTGCCACTATTAAGATGTGCACTAGGACAACATATAAAACAGGCAAAATTAAAAGCAAAACCATACGAAAATACCAATATTTCAAACATCAATAACTGTATTTATTCTTTGTAAAACAAAAAGATGGTTTAAGGGTCTGCTGCCATTGCAATGGCCCCCCTACCATTAAAATAATGTAAATAACGGTCCCGCACTTGCTGGGCTGATTGTGGGGCCGAACCAAGACGGCGATTATCCAGCCCTGTCATGTTGCCTTCCACTCCGGCCTCAGGGCCGATTGGTAATGAGTATGTTCCCGAATGTTTGCGTAAATAATTGTGCATGACACAGCATGCAAGAATAATAGTATTCAGTTTGTACTCTGCCAGATGTAGGGATGTAAGGAGCAATCTGAAACGGTTGGCCATAATACCAAAGGCATTTTCCACAACCCGTCTTGCTCTGGCCAACCGATAATTAAAAATCCTCCTCTCAGGGGTGAGGGATCGTTGGGGAAATGGCCTCATCAGATGGTCACCCAGACCGAACGCCTCGTCGGCAATGAAAACGAAGGGGAGTCCCTCCACATTATCTTCATCTGGTGGCAGCTCCAGGCCACCAGTCTGGAGACGATGACCGAACTCCGTGTGGTTGAAGACTCCTCCGTCCGACATCCGGCCGTTTTTCCCCACATCCACATAAAGAAAGTCATATTGTGCCGACACCACCGCCATCAACACTATACTATGGAACCCCTTATAATTCCAATAGTAAGACCCCGAATGGGGTGGGGGCACAATTCGCACATGCTTCCCGTCAATCGCCCCTCCGCAGTTGGGAAAGTCCCAACGGGCAGCAAACTGGGAAGCCACAGTCTGCCATTCCTGTGGCGTGGAAGGACACTGTGAAGTCAAACACAAATATACAAATCGAATTAAAAACCAGGCAAAACACCTAACTAAATGCAACAAATTAACAAACAATTTTGAAGAACATATGTATTTATTTTGTAAGTCCTTGAAATAAAGCCAAAAGATTAAGGATAAGGGACAAATCTCTGATTGATGACCCCTCTGATGGCCCAGAGAAGATAATAATGGGGATGTGGGTGTGGAGACATTAATTGTAAGGTCACACAATACACATGCAATTAATTAACGGGGTGTGTGGGGGGGGGGGTTAATTACAAGCTGACAAAAACCACATGCAATTAATTATCAGGGGGTGTGGGGGGGGGTGGGGGGGTGGGATAATTACAAGCTGACCAAAACCACATGCAATTAATTATCAGGGGGTGTGGGGGGGGGGGGGTGGGGGGGGGGGGTTAATTACAAGCTGACCAAAACCACATGCAATTAATTATCAGGGGGTGTGGGGGGGGGGTGGGGGGGGGTTAATTACAAGCTGACCAAAACCACATGCAATTAATTATCAGGGGGTGTGGGGGGGGTGGGGGGTGGGTTAATTACAAGCTGACCAAAACCACATGCAATCAATTTAAAAATGAGGGTCAAGGGGGGTGAAAGGGGTGAAAGGGGGGGGTGAGTAAAGCAGTACAATGGAGCTGGTAATATACATTTTTAACCAAAGAAAGTGACTAGGCTAGGGGTGTTTAGGGGGCCAAGCTTCCATGCTGGGGAGGTTGGTGCAAGGAAATATGCATGTGACCCACTAAATAATACATTCTTAAAGCTATTTCGATAAGTCAACCATAAAATACTAGACAAAAAACACAAAAAAAAAAAAAAAGGAATAGGGGACATTCATAGAATAGTCCTATCATGGAAATTAGCTAATGATGACATTGATGCACTACATTAGCACACATACAAGACATAGGTAATTTTAAAAGACAAGACTTACCTTAATGTATTCCTCCTGCAGGACGTGGATAATGGCAGAACAGGTCTCTGGAATAATGAGCCCCAGAGCCTGGGGGGAGATGCCTGTCGTGAACTTGAGGTCCTGCAAGCTTCTCCCCGTCGCCAAGTAACGCAACGTGGCGACTAGCCTCTGCTCCGCACTGATGGCTTGCCGCATGCAGGTATTCTGCCTGGTAATATAAGGGGACAGCGAAGCCAACAGACGGTGAAAAATGGGGTCCGTCATCCGGAGATAATTCCTGAAATCATCAGGATTATTCTCACGGATCTCACGGAGCAAAGGCATATGCGAGAATTGGTCACGCTGGCGCAACCAATTCTTGGTCCATGAACTCCTCCTCACCCTGTTCATGGACTGGGCTCGTGCCAAGGTGTTAACCGCAACACCGAGCCCCTGCACAGCACGAACTCGTTCCCGAGTACGTCCACACTCCATGGCTTCAAAACGGTCGGCTGATCAAACAAACAACTTAACAGAACGCACTGAAGAACAGCAAGGCCTATGAAGAACGACCTGAAAAACAGGAACGAGCGGACCAGAACGGCCTGAGAACAGGTAGGAACTGATCCACACGCACTGAAAGCCAGATACAAACCTCACAAGCACAAACTGAACGGCAGAAGCGAACGAATTAAGCAGAAGTCTGAGAAGCGTGAATCGTCTCTAACCAAACGTCAACTAACACGCGATACACACGAGATCAGCTGACGGTGCCCAAAGGGTGTCGTTTGGGATCTCGAGCTTCCTTTTTCTAGTCCCGTCGTACGTGCTGTACGTCATCGCGTGAACCGCCGGACTTTTTGCGTGATCGTGTGTGGTCAAGTCCGTTCGCTTTTTAGTCCAGCGTACCCAGCTGGAAAGTCCAGCGGATTGTCCGCTGGACTTAGGTCCGCCGGGAAAAGTCCGTACGTGTGTACGCGGCATTAGTCTACGAGCAAGTGTGTCAGTGGAGACCAAGAAGATAAGAGAGTTGTGGCAGAACAGAGCATCTGCAGGGGTGTGTCAGGGCCTGGAATTGAACCTGGGACCTCGGCTGTGTCTGGAAATTACTCTTTTTGCTGAGCTACCTGAGATTCTGGACAGCACCATGTCTGATCCATTGGACAACCCTGCCTTGTACCTTGAACTCTTTGCTCCTCCCATGAACTTCCTGATTTAGGCCATGTCTCTGCACTTCCTGTTTGCCAGATTATTGTGCTCTCTTCAGCTGGTCCCAGCTCTGGATACTGGTCCCAGCTCTACCACTGAAGGAAATGCTAGCACACCTGGCTGCTTCTTCATCTGTCTACCCGACTGACTTTCTTTACCAGTCTACCTGACTGACTCTCTGAAGATCTCTCAGGGCAAGGTTAGGAAAGATTTAAGCACACCGATATCTTCCAGAGTGACCTGCTATATGTGGCAGTCTCTCCCCTTGTAAGTAACTCACACTGTCTTCCTTGCTCCAGTTGCCTCTCAGGGAAGACTTCTTCCAAGCTTTTCCTGATTTCAGAATCTGCTGGCATGACTCATCCCTATTTAAGGGCTTACTTAGTCCCTTGCCAGGCCCACCGCTTGGGCAAAGATCCCCTAAATATGAAGAACAACCCTCCTAGCCTCCACTCTCCAGCTTCCAGAATGTTCTTTATCTTTCCAGAACCAGGGGGAGGCACGAGAGAGCTGCCTGTATGAGTCATCCAGCCCTGAACTCTAGTTAACCCTGACCCATTTAAAGACTCACATGCTTTAAACATGAGTCAGAATATGTTTTACCTGCTCTGATACTAGTAGCACACTATAGGGTGCTACATAAGTGTATTCATTTAAGATTTGAGTCTTTATATCACATATAGCGCTGCACTATGATAGGGTATCTTCACCCAGGGTTTCTCAACACTTGAATAAGAAGAAGAAAAGAGGAAGTTCAGGGGGCGTGGTCTGGACATGGTGGAGTAGAGACGTGTTCTATCTGAGCTTCGTCCATCCCTTCAGCAAACTCATCTATTGATGCAGCTTTTCACCCCATTATGAGTTTAACCACTTGCTGACCAGCTGCCGTCATTATACTGCGGCAGTTCGGCACGATTCCAGGAACCGTCGTAGCTATACGCTGGTCCCTTTAAGCAGGATAGCAGGCACCCGCGCGCCCGCTGCACAGCGGGGGGGGGGCGATGCTCGTGACCGCCGGCCAGGAGCGATTGCAGGCACGAGAGGCAGTACAGGGATGTGTGTGTGTAAATGCACATCCCAGTTCTGTGAGGAGAGGAGAGAGAGATTGTGAGTTCCTATGAGCTGGGAACCACGATCTCTCATCTGCTATAGTCAGCCCCATCCCCCACCGTTAGAACACTCAAAGAGGGAACACAGTTAACCCCTTGATCTCCCCCTAGTGTTAACCCCTTCCCTGCCAGTGACATTTATACAGTAATCAGTGCATTTTTATAGCACTGATCGTTGTATAATCGCCAATCGACCCAAAAATGTGTCAAAAGTGTCCGGTGTGTCCGCCATAATGTCGCAGTCTCGATAAAAATCGCAGATCGCGGCCATTACTAATAAAATAAAAATGCCATAAATCTTTCCCCTATTTTGTTGACGCTATAATTTTCGCGAAAACTTATTACCAAACTTTTATTACCAAAAATATGTAGAAGAATACATATCGGCCTAAACTGAGGAAAAAATTAGCTTTTTTAGAAAAAAATTGGGGCTATTTTTTACACCCAAAAGGACAAATATTGTGTTTTTTTTCAAAATTGCCTCTCTTTTTTTGTTTATAGCACAAAAAATAAACACTGCAGAGTTGATCAAATACCGCAAAAGAAAGCTCAATTTATGGGAAAAAAAGAGCGTCAATTTTGTTTGGGTACACTCATTGAGCAGCCAATTCTTCTGGGGCTGAAGTGGTTAAAGAAGAAGTGGAAGGTGAAGGGCACTCACAGGACTTTCCCCCTGGTCTAAAATAGCACACTACTATCCCTGATCCCGGGCTTAAACGCTGCGGGCCCGCACCGCTGAGACACGTGGAGAGGCCTCACTGGGCCCACGGATGGCGGCTCCCCCTGCCTCGCCGACCACCTCGGACTCCCTATCAGGCTTTCCTGGGGACCTGACGTCTCAACCTGCAGCCTCCCCGGGCCCATCGGCCCCCCTACCTTCTGTAATGGGAGACCAGAATCTCAGGGCTCTCCTCTAGGCACTGCCGATGCGAGCAGACATGGAGGCACTGGTTTGTTGGCTGGAGGAGGCACACTGCAGAGACCTCCACACCGTCAAAGCAAACGTCCAGCAGCTATCTGATCGGATCTCCTCAGGCGAAATGTCCCTGACATCCCTGGAGAGTCGCGTATCCCAGCTGGAGAAAGAGCAGTCCTCACAGACCTCTCAGATTACCACGCTGCAGCTACATGCGGAGGAGCTAGAGGACCGAAGCTGCCGCAATAACCTAAGATTACGGGGCATCCCAGAAGCCACAGGATAGGAGTCCCTGGAACCCACGGTCCTGGATATCTGTCGTCGGCTGGCTACTTCCATCACCCCCAAGACCTGGAATTCGACAGTATACACCAGGCTCACGGTCCTCGCTTCCCGGATCCGAACAGACCCAGAGATGTCATCTGTCGCCTGCATCGCTACTCCCATAAGGATCTGATCTTCGCAAAGCCTGTGAGGTAGGTGACATTGATTTTGATGGAGCCGATGTGAAAAATATGTCCTAAAGGGGATTCGTTTTATATACTGACTACGTTTTCGCCTGAATACTCAGCACACAAGCTCCACTTCGAACAATACCTATCACAGGTACCTTACATAATTATATGTTAATGGTTTGTCTTCCTTCTTAAAGTTTTGCTACTAGGTTATTTTCTGCTGCTATATATTATATTTGTATTTATTCCAATGCTAAAGGGTCCTGGCATGGACTCCATCTTCCTAGCTGTTGCCACCCACTTTCCCACATAGGCCTGCACTTGCATGAACCTAAGTGTTCTATAGTAAGTGCTATCTGTACCTCCTTTTGTAGAACCCCTACTACCTCTTCCTGTTTTGTTCCTCCTTTCCCTTTTCCTTTCTTAACAACCCCCCCCCCCCCCTTTTTTTTTCTCTTTGTCTCTCCAAGTTTCTCAGAGGTGATGTATGCAGTGCAAATTACCTCCCTAAATGCTAAGGGACTTAACGACCCAGAGAAGCGAAGAATGCTTCTTAATGATCTGAAACACTCTCGTACTGACGTAGCATTTATGCAAGAAACTCATTTTAGGCCAGGGGGACTTCCCTCTCTTCAAAAGATTATTTTCCTTTGTCTACCATGCTACCAATTGGGAGGCAAAATCTAAGGGCGTTTCTATCCTGATTTCCAGTCGTATCCCTTGGTTTCTTTGCGCTTTGCGACAGTTGCTTTGACACTGGGGGGGGGGGGTGTTGCCTCTTTCCTAAAGGGCATATTGGCAGCAACAAAGTTACATTGGCTACCGTCTATGTTCTAAATATTCATCAAGACTCGTTTCTATGCAAAACCCTCTCAAAGCTGGTGGAGTTTGCAGAAGGTAAACTGATTCTTGGGGGTGACTTGAATGTTCCGCTTGATCCCTGTATGGATACCTCTTCCGGTTCTTCCTCTCAGCTCTAGGAAACATATACAACAAAAACTCCACGATCTGCTTGTTAGTGGATGCCTTGTGCATTTTACACGCTGGTGAACAAGATTACTCTTTCTTCTCTACCCCTCACCAACTGTATTTCCGAATAGACCTCTTTCTGGTACCACACCAACTATTATCTCTCGTCCAAAACATTTCTATTGGCCACATAACCTGGTCTGATCATGCGGCTGTCATGCTGCGTCTCTCTCTGTCTAATTCTAACACCGCCTCAGACTGGCAATGACAATTAAACGAGAGCCTGTTGCAGATCCCAAAGGTTTTGAATGAGGTGGTCAGAGAAATCACGGGTTACTTTCAAACAAATGCTATCCTGCAGAGTAAACCAGGCATGGTGTGGGAAGCCCATAAAGCGGTCATAAGGGGAATTCTGATCAAACACGGATCCTGTATTGAAAAGGGCGAGAGAAGCGCAACTGACAAAACTGCTGGCCGCTATCCATGTTCTTGAACTGCAGAATAAAAGGTCAGCTGACCCTGTTGTGGGGACCGAACTTGCTCAAATCCGTCAGGCAGGTCTCTGACCTCCTTCGCTACAAAGCTAAAGCAGCACTCAAATCTGGGGACAAATGTGGCAAATGGTTAGCCTGGGCCCTCAGAGACCAACGTAAGGCTTCTTATATCCCATATATTAAGGACTTGGATGGGCGAAAGCTCTCTTTACCCAAAGATATTGCCCATATGTTTGGGGAATTTTATTCCTCCCTTTACAACCTTCCACCCTCTCCTCCCTCCTCCTCCATAGAAGAATACCTCTCTTTGGCACATCTATCGCACCTCCCGTCCCCATCTCCATGGAGAAGCTGAGCGGGGCTGTAAACATGGCAGAGCACCCGACCCAGCAGTGTTGCCAACCGTCAGTATTTTTACTGGCAGCCAGTAAAAAACAGGCAATTTTCTCCTGTCAGTAAATGCCAGTAAAAGGAAAAAGTTGCCAGTAAAAAATAAGGCTGTGATGTTCGGCTCCCTGCTACAGTGTGTTCAGCAGCTCTGGTGGAGGTGGTGTCCGAGCGTGTCGTATGATGTCATGGTGCAAGGGAGCCAAGCAGAATGGCCAGAGCCTCGTGTGTGGGTCTGCAGGACAGGAGCAGGGCAGGTCGGAGTGGGACTGTCAGTGCTGTTTAGACTGGAGTAGACTAAAGGGACCAACGTCATATGTGTGTGCCTTCCCATTCGAATTTCATGCCCTCCTGAGTCCTGTCCCTGAGCTACCTACTTACTATATCGAAAATAAAAATAAGAAATATGTTTTTTGCCCTAATATCTACCTTAAATCACATTGATAATTGCACATTGTACTTGTTTGTAGCCTAAATACTAAAAATGTAATTTTGTAACTTATGGCAATGTCAGTAAAAACTTGGCTGTGCCAGGAAATTTTGGGTGTTGTGTCAGTAAATTTCAATCTGGTAGGTTGGCAACACTGCGACCCAGACAGGTTCACAATACAGTACTACAAGACCCTCCTCCCCTTGTTAGGTCCACATATGGTAAAAGTATTTAATGGTCTAAGCCAGGCTACTTCATTCACACTGGAATCACTCTTAGCACACGTCTCAGGTATCCCAAAAAAAGGGAAAGATCCCTCTGTTTATTCGGAAGTTAAAGGCCGATCTCTTTGCTTAATGTGGACTTGAAGCTCTTCACCAAGATACTTGCCTCTTGGCTGCAATCCTTGCTAACCCAACTAGTCCATCTAGATCAAGTGGGCTTCATCCGTACCCATGAAGCAAGAGACAACACGATCACTTCCCCAATCAAAAGGGCTCTCCCTGCATCTTCCTCAGCACCGATGCGGAGAATGCCTTCGCTAGGGTGCACTGGGCCTTTATGTTTGCAGTCCTGAGGCACATGGGTTTTAGTGAGCAGAGCTGAGGTCAAGGCGAATAGGGTGTTTTCAGAGCCGTTTCCTATTTTTAACGGCACCCGTCAGAGATGCCCACTATCACCCCTCCTATTCGCCCTCTCGATACAGCCATTCCTAAACAGGATTTGATTGAATCGAGATGTCTCTGGCATTCAGGTGGGCGACCTTTTCCATAAAGTCTCCACCTATGCGGACAACCTACTATTTTCTCTAACCAATCCTCATGTCTCATTGTCAAATCTACTGAAAGAATTTGATCATTACAGAGCAAATATGAAAATGTATTATTCCAAATCTGAGGCAATGGGAGTCGCTTTGCCCTTCCCTTTGCAGCACACCCTCAAACTTAACTGTAAATGAATCTCCTCGGCGTTGAAGTATCTGTACGCTAAGTATCCACCAAACTTAGTGGACACGTTTAAAGTGAACTTTCCACTCCTGTTCAGTGAAGTCTGCTCCCTTCTAGACAAATGGAATTGAGGACTGCATTCATGGTTTGGACACTAACATCATCAAAATGAGCATCCACACAAATGGCCTAGGATCGGCAGACGCCTCCTGACACTACCTAAAAAAGTTTGTTTCAGACATATTCATTATGTTACAAATTTTGTTTTGTTGATTTAGAATTCTGTGTAAAGAATAGCTGGTTTTTAAGGAGCGAACCAGGAAGCTAGGCACCTCGTCCTTAACAACCGATGACTCAGCTGTCAGCAGGCTTCCTCGCTGGCAGTGTCCCGGCAGACAGCACTGACGATTCTCATTGCGCTGCGCGACTAGCGCATGCGCAGTAGGGAACCGGGAAGTGAAGCCACTTCCTGATTCCATTTACTGAGAATGGCGCCGGCAGCAGCAGAGAGCCAATCGATCGATCGGCCTCTGCTGCCCACATCGCTGGAACCTGTGACAGGTAAGTGTCCATTTATTAAAAGTCAGCAGCTGCAGTATTTGTAGCTGCTGGCTTTTAATTTTTTTTTTCAGGTACCGTCCCGCTTTAAATGGGCAGCTAAATGCTTTGCAAAAGCCTACACATTGCTTTTACAAGCTAAAGCCCAGGTGATCAAGGCCTTAGGAGAGCTTGATGGCCATCTGAGGGGCGTGGTCTGGACATGGAGTAGAGTCGTGTGGTGCTTGAGCTCCACCTATCCCTCCAGCATAACAGCTACTTTCTGCAGCAATCTACCACGGCCTGAGCTCTGCCAAGAGGAAGGTTAAGAGCCACCACAAATTTTTCCCCCGGTCTGAGATCCAGCACTTCTTCCTGGACTCACAGTCCTCTACTTCCTAGACCCACACAGCAGAGACACATGGCGACCTCCAATCTCCTCCATAATGGCCCCACCTGCTTCCCCAGTCTGAGTTTTCTGGGAAGTCTCTGAGTTTTCTTTTTCAGGCTTCCCAGATGCCCTGATCTTACGCCTGCCCAGCACACCTGTGCTGTCAGCTACCCCAATCTCTGCGCTGGGGGATCCTGACCTCCAAGCACTCCCTACGAAAGCTGACATGGACGCGCTGGTAATCCGCTTAGAAGCGCACCAGCAGGACTTACACTCGGTCCACACTGAAGTACAGCAGTTGTCAGACCGGGCCTCTGTGGGTGAAACATCCATTGCTTTCCTGGGAAGCCACATCTCACAGCTGGAGGATGCTCATGCCTTTCAGGTGTCACATGTAACCTCCCTGCAGCTTCATCTGGAGGAACTTGAAAACCAGCACTGCCTCAACAACCTGCAGCTCTGAGGTCTGCCGGATGCTACAGGACAGGAGTCCCTCCCAACCACGACCCAGGCAAAAGCTTGCTGCCTCAACACCTTCCTTGGATTTGGAGTTTGATGGGGTGCACAGGGCACTTAGCGGATCCCAACAGGCTGTGGGACATTATTTGCTGCCTACACCGCCTCACTCACAAAGAACTCATTCTCAGTAAAGCCTGGGAATTGGGTGAGGTTGATTTTTAAGATGCTTCTAGAAAGGTCCTACCTGACTTTTCCAGGGCTACACTGCAACGGCGTGCTATACTTCGCCCCTTGCTTGACAAGCTCCGATAGTTGGAATGGATGTATTGTTGGGGGTTCCCCATTTCTCTCAGTGCGCAAAGGACCTGCATCCTTTGTCCTCCAATATTCTGATGAACTTCCTGACTTTTTCGCATTCCTGGAGACACAAGCATGCCCAGTTCCAAATTTACTGCAGCCACTACTACGATCTTCCAGGTCGTCTTCTTCATCCACACTTGTAGGACACCCTAGTCCACTGCTGACTGAGTTCTAACCATCCTTAAGGGAGTCTACTGCAGGATGCTATCATCCGTTTTACTAAATTACTATTACATAACTGAGAAAGCCTTTGACAGGGTAAATTGGGCTTTTATGTTCGCAGTCTTGGGATATATGGACGTCAGTGACCGGATGATTCAGTTGCTCTCTAGTGTGTATTACACTCCACCAGGCCTCGGAACCTCTCTCTATAGCTAGTGGTAGGGTTGTCCCCTCTTGCCCGTGTTATTTGTCCTGTCGCTGGAACCTTTTCTAAACAGGGTTCGATTAAACAGATATGTCAGGTCTGCAGGTGGGAGCTCTTAACGATAAAGTGTCTGCAGACAGTGCCTTGAGAAAGTATTCATACCCCTTGAAATTTTCCATATTGTCATGTTACAACCAAAAAAATAAATGTATTTTATGTGATAGACCAACTCAAAGTGGCACACATAATTGTGAAGTGGAAGGAAAATAATAAATGGTTTTACAAATACATATCAGAAAAGTGTGGCGTGCATTCGTATTTAACCCCCTTTACTCCGATATCCCTAACTAAAATCTAGTGGAATCAATTGCCTTCAGAAGTCATCCAATTCTTAAATAGAGTCCACCTGTGTGTAATTTAATCTCTGTATAAAAATACAGCTGTAATGTGAAGCCATTAGCGGTTTGGTAGAGAAACTTAGTGAACAAACAGCATCATAAAAGTGAAGTCACAAACCAGACAAATCAGGGATAAAGTTGTGGAGAAGTTTAAACCAGGGCTAGGTTATAACAAAATATCCCAAGCTTTGAACATCTCACGGACCACTGTTCAATCCATCCATCATCAAAAATGGAAAGCGTATGGGCACAACTGCAAACCTACCAACAAATGGCCATCCACCTAAACTCACAGGCCGGGCAAGGAGAGCATTAATCAGAGAAAGATATGCAGCCATGGTAACTCTGGAGGAGCTGCAGAGATCCACAGCTCAGGTGGAGAAAATCTGCCCACAGGACAACTATTAGTCCTGCACTCCACAAATCTGGCCTTTATAGAAGAGTGGTAAGAAAGCCATTGTTGAAAGAAAGCTATAAGAACTCCCATTTGCAGTTTGCAAGAAGCCATGTGGGGGAAACAGCAAACATGTGGAAGAAAATGCTCTGGTCAGATAAGACCAAAATTTTACTTTTTGGCTTAAAAGCAAAAACACTACATGTGGCAGAAAACACTGAACATCACAATGAACACATCACTGTGAAACATGGTGGTGGCAGCTTTATGTTGTGGGGATTCTTTTTCAGCAGGGACTGGGCAGCTGGTCAGAGTTCATGGGAAGATGGATAGAGCCAGATGCCTACTAACATTGTCCAAACACCATGGTGGGGGTAGCTGCACCGGACACACTTAAATATTACCAAGCTGCTCATCTGGGAAGGGTAATTGACTGGTGCAGACACAGAGATCCTAAATTTTGGATGTCCAGTGAGCAGCAGTATAGTGCCATCCCCCTGCGTAGGACACTGTGGTGCTATGCAGCCCTGCCCGTTTTATTTAAGACCCATCCAACTATAGGCCCCATGCTCTGCGTCTGTTTAAATCTTCCTGCATAGACAGTGGTCCCCTTCCCCGTACCCTCTCCAAGGTGTACTCGTTATAAATCTCCCCTAAGACTTTATTCTGCTTGGCCTCAATAAATGGGAGCTGGATCTTAACAGGACCTTCACACCCGACCAACAAAATATAAATTTGGCCCTGAAATTCTCCATATGTACACATCCAGGAAACTAACTACAAGTTACCTACACGCCGGTATCGCACCCCATCGGTTCTGTGTAAATACTTTCCTGGGGGCCTCAGATAGGTGCTGAAGGAGGTCAACAAGGGACTTTACTGCACATTTTTTTGTCTTGCCCGAAATTAAACCATTACTGAACGGAGGTGCGAAACATCTGGATTATGGAGGATCCTGCCTTCTTCCTGCTCCATTGCTCACAGATTCCTGCTAAGGCCTATAAGAAATTAGTCCTTCCTCACATGCTTAATCCCGCCAAAGCTTGTGTTCAGGGCCGTTGATAGGGCAGTACAGCCATCCCTGTTGTACCGGGCCCGGCCAGCAGGGGGGGGCCCCGAGCAGCTTTTAACTTCTAGCTTTAAAAAAAAAAAAAAAAAGCTAAATAACTATAGTAACCCACACCTACTTGATTACTAAGGTATATAAGGAATATATATTAATTTCCTGGGCCCCATCAGGTTACCAGAGGGGCCCAGGAGGTGAAAGCGGAAGAGGTACTTCCCCCCCCCCCCCCCCCATTTTCGGGTGCATGGATACAATGCCGGCCACATGCTGCTCTCAGTATACCTGCACAAACTAAATTTCTGCCTGCTCACTATATGCCTCTCTAGCAGATGGATATTACTGTTATATGGCTCCCTTCTCCCAGTAAGTGCTGCAGCCTGAGGGAGAGAGACTTATAACTGAGGTGGCTGAGACAAACAGAGCAGGAGTAATCTGGACAGCGGCAGTGGTGCAGGCAAGCAGTCCCCTACACAGACACACATTGACAGGTAACACAGGCTGTTGTAGAATGTGCAGTCCCCAGACTTTCATTGTGTGCTCCTGGTCATTATGATGATCAGAGCACAGCAAGTGCTGTATGGCTCTGTCAGTGTAACATGGCTGTGTGGTGCTGACTTTCCTGATATATGGCTGTACTGTGTGTTACAGACTATAACACAGAGCACAGCCATAACAAAGTCAGCACCACACAGTCATGTTACACTGACAGAGCCATACAGCACTTGCTGTGCTCTGATCATCATAATAAAAATGACCATGAGAACACAGTGAGATGCTACTTTACACATGTGATGGGTAGGGACAGTAAAAAAACACACAGCCAAGCTGCATTTCTACCACCCCCAAACCACTTCCCTTTGATAACCTTTTACCCAAGCTTTGCAATTACATCCTTTTTCATGCAGACCTGATTGAAAGCTCCATGTAGGTTTACAGGTATGAATTGACTTCCTCTGTGTCCATTCAGGTGGAAAAAATAAAAAAATGGAAAAAAAAGGACATCCTTTTCTATTTTTCCAGACCTAAATGTGACAGATCAGAGGTAACCTGATGTAAATGGACACAAGTCTGTGGTGTATGCAGACACAAACTGAACTGGCACAGATGTCAAAACACTGACATCTCCCATTCAGATGCAGTTATGATTGGTGGGGTGCTGTAAATGTTACATGTTCCAGCTCCTGCCACCATTACCCCAGATAACCCCCCCCCCGTGACAGCGTGGAGGCAGGGATGGAGCGAGAGGCAGGGTTGTGGGCGAAGCCAGGGTGGGTTTTGGGGCGGGGTCAAGAGGGGCCATCAGGTAGGCTGTATGGGGCCCCATGATTTCTAACAGCGGCCCTGCTTGTGTTACATTACGTTGGAAGGATCCCAATCCGCCTTCCATTGCGATGTGGCTCAACAAGGTTAGATGATTTTGTTTTTTTACACAAAAACATGGTCATATTGGAACATGTTGGTCTATTCTGATGAGCGCAAGGCCCTGCTCGAAAACGGTTCTGGGAATTGATGTCTTTCTGATCTTCAAGCTAAAAACACACGCACACCAGTATATTCATTTTAAGAAAAAAAAAAAATTGTGAGCATCTGACCAAGCAAGTACTGTAGCGGTAATCCCGCAATAATTTTCTATGGTTGTCGCCTTGACCTCAGAGGGATGTTTCATTTACACATTCATTGTTTTTTCTATGTCTGATATTAAAATGTACATTATATTTCTGTTAGACGCTACCTCTGTTTGCCTTTTGTGAGATGTCACCATTGTTTTGTATTGTACTGCTCTGTTGGATGCTTTTTTTTGTAGAAATAAAGTCTACTTCTGCTCTTTACATCGTACTAACATTTTTCTACCATTGTAATGAACTTGCCTACACATGTGGAAGATTTCAGTTGTACATCAGTAAATTCGTGACTGCAATCTAGTGAATTGGACATTCAAGAAACTGGCACACTATGCTATTACAAGGTAGTATTTCATTTATTTATGTACATGGAAGTTTGTTAACATATGTAACCATGCACCTATTTTCAGCGATAACTGAATACCATAGTGCATTCTGGATTAATCAATTTTAATACACAACGGCAGCACCGTGTTCCTGTGTAATAAAGTAATTTTCCATATGAAAGAACTCGCTTGGAAAGAGTGCAAAAAGTAGAAGTGTGGCCCCAAAAAAGCTGACCCGCAGCAAGCATTGACAAGGTGCAGTAGAATGAACAAATACACGTTCAAGTCACAAGAAGGAAAAAAAAAAAAAAAAAAAAAAAAAAAAAAAAAACATTCCTTGCTTTGTGTTACGCTTCACAACCAGTATGTTGCAATTTATAAAAAAAAAAAAAAAAGCCGATGACACGAGCATATCACTTGTTTTTCATGCACCGAGCAGTCACTCTGGAATATAGTGTCCACAAGAGAATCATTTCTTTGAAATTAAGTCGAGATCTTCAGGGGTCTGTAGCATTTCTTGTAGTACTATGGGGGGGGGAAAAAAAATTAAAAAAAATCAAACAACTATCACTGATCTACCAACAAAAGTAAAAAGGCAACACCATTGTTAAATATAATTAAAAACAAAAACAAACACACAAGCCATTTTTGGATTTGTTTTAAAAATAGATCTATTTCAATCTGCAGCAAGCTTTGAAAACTTCTAAAATAGCTTATTTGTATCCAAGCAACTATAGGGTCATTCTGTATATTGTTTGTACATAACTTGCCCAGAAAACTCAATTTCTGCCAAAGTGATTGGCTGATGCAGCTCATCTTTTCTTACAACATTAAACAGAAGGCATTCAGTAAGTAGGAACTGAAAGCTGGAAGTAGAAAGTGAGTGGAATCCAGGTTTCAGTCTCAACAAAAACCAAAATGCAAGACTCCGCAATAAAGTTTGCTAAAAATCTGTCAGAATACAGTCCTTTCCTGCTCAGATATATGCATTGCAATTTAAAAAGATATAAACCTTCCTAATTGTACCTTGTGTTTACACCTGTAAAAGCTGTGCATTGATCATGTAGTTTAATGGTGTCATTTGTTGCCATGTACACACATCCTATAGTGGCGTAAATCTTCACATTCAAGTATCAGAAATGTCTATTTGAGTTCCATTATAACGCATTCAGCATGAAACTGCACAGGTTAATGCATGACTTATGGCTGTAGTCTATCCTTGGGTTCCTCACTTTAGTGCTCTGCTGGGAGAGATAGTTTGATCATATTTGCTCTCCTGCATTTGTGATGCAGCAAAGAGAAATGGCAGGGCATGGATTGGACACTATGAAATAGTAGTTTCCTTTCCCCCTTTAGTGAACAGGGATAAGCTAGGTGAATGAATGCATGGACATAAAGAGTCTGTTTATTTTTGCTATCTGTGTCCCATTGGGGACATATCCCTTCACTTCCCGTCCCACAGCCAAAAACAGGAACGGGAACGGGAAATCCCTGCAAAGCAAGGTAATCCCTGGTTGTCACCAGAACTAGTATTCCTCATACTATTCTGGGCACAACCAAAAATTTGGGATTTTCATTTTTGGTGATAAAAATTACAGAGTGAATCTACCTAACAGCTGCTCAGACAGCAATAAAAACCTGGCAGGTATTCTAATCCTTCTCCACTTTATCCAAAACATTTTTATAGTATTGCCTTATATCTTAAAACAAAACTTCAGTCCTTTTTTCAACTTTCCATCTATTAAATCTTCTGCCCTTGTTGTTTTAAAGCGGTGTTTCAGCTTTAAAAAAAAATAAATAAAAAAATAAAAAAATTTAAAAAGTCAGCAGCTAAAAAAAAAAAGTCGCTGCTGACTTTTAATAAGTACACTTACCCTCCCAGGGCGCCGCGATGCCGTTCGTGGAGGCCGAGTTGTCCCTCGGCGTTCCGGATCCAGCGCCGCCATCCTGAGTAAGGGAAACGGCTTTGCGCGGCCTACTGAGCATGCACGAGTCGGCGCGCGGCCTACTGTGCATGCGCGAGTGGGATTTGTGAATGGGGAACGCAATGTGTTGTGGGACACCGTTCCCATAACACACCGCGCCCCATTCACCTGAAGACGGAAGAGAAGATCACCGCGGCGCTGGAGGAGGCAGATTAGGACAATCTGCCTAGCAACAGCCATTTCTGGTAAGTAAAAAAAAAAAAAAAAAAAATTATTTTAAATTGTTACCAACATTTTTTCAAGGTTTTCATTTTCAGGGTGTCCCACCACTTTAACTTTGTTTTTCTGCCAGGCCTAGGCTTATGACACACACTCTCGTGAGTGTTTGACCTGAAGGGATGGGGGGGGGGGGGGGTGAGTCAATGAAAGCTGCAGAGTGCAAAGCTGGAGGCATGCCTCTGTGTCAGCGTAAATCCAGGAAGTAAACAAGTAGCAGCTTCAGCTGCCCACAGTTAAAATGGTTGCAGCCAGACTCAATGGAGGGAGATTTCTGCAGCATATTTGGCAAGTACAGAATCAGTATGTATGCATGTACGTACAGCACATACACACACACACACACACACACACACACACACACACACACACACACATATAGTTGGAGGGAAACTTCAGAATGGCAAAGATGTTTTTATTACTAATTATGTAAACAGACTGCAGTTCCTCGTTAACTTTCTGAATCCTGCAACGTTTCCCCTATTTTCCCTGGCAAAATAGCCCTAGATCTATCAGGTTAAATGGGGACTGTTGGTAAACAGCAATTTTAAAACCTTTTCACGTATTCTTAGCAGGTTTGAGATTTTAGTTTTTACTGTGCCATTCTAAAACATTCATGGTTTGCTTGGCTATGTAGTTAGGGTCATTGTACTGCTAACAGTTAAAAGCACACTGTCTTATGCAGCAAGAACCCCTTTTCCATATGTTTTTTGTGTCGCTTGTATGCCTTTTGACAAACATTGAAGAGATGTGCCATTTTTCATCAACTCCTTTTTAGGTCACTGTACTTGTGATTTACAAGGTTTTCCTGCTGGCCCTGCTCAGTTTCACAAAAGCAGTCTGCTGTAAAATTATCGGACAAACTGCAGCTGCATCCAACTACATGCAGCCACTAAAATGGGGACATTTGACAGCCAGTGGGGCCGCCTACCAAAATACAATAGCCACAGCAGCTATGCAGTGCTATTCACCTATGACCTTTGAGATCTTGTAGCAAACAATCTCTTGGTCAGGCTTTTCTTGTATTTATAAACAGAAAATACCCATTTATTCCGTAATGGGTTCCATGAAAGAAAGGCCCTGCTAGAAATATCTCGCAATGAAGGGCAGGTGGTATAATTCCATACAAGTCTGCTGCAATGTGTGTGGAATGACTGTGGACTATGAGGAAAGTCTATCCCAATTGTTGAGCAGGGATGGCTACACACTGATCAAAAGTCATCGGGGCAAGATGGACCACTGAGACTTATTTTGTTATTCGACTGTAGGGCTTGCTCGACAAATCCCAGATTGACTAGAAATTGTGTCCTGGCACCTGGGCTTTCGTCAGCCCATTCACCGTTGGCACCAACAGCCTCCTCACTGCTTTTGTTATGTTTAAACAAAAAAATAAAAAAAAAATAAAAAAAAAATCCAATTGAAGATACAAAAAGGTGATGTGCTTATTGCAGAGAATTTACTAAAGGAAATGGTGCAACGCACCAGAATCAGTGCATCTGAATTGTCTCAAAGAGCACATCAGCGGTGATGGAGTGAACAATCCTAAAACTATGCATGTATGTAAATATATGTATCTCTTATTGCATTCAATGATACAGCTTTCTGAACTATATTACCTTGTTGACTGTAAGTTAATGCCCTTTAGCGCTAGAGCTTCAAATTGTTGGAGAGCTTGAAGTTCCTCCTCAGACAAAGATGGTACCTGTAGATAAAATACAGAGGTATGTAACTGGCTATTATGTATATCATGTACACAGAAAAATAAATTCATGCCACACAGATGCACAATTTAATAAGTCAAAGCAAATGGCTAAATACAAAAAGTTTAAATACAAGTATTTCTAAAGTTTTACCTGCTAAGGGTCTTTTCACACGGCCTTGTCTGCCAGGTGGACTCCGCTTGCTCAGCGGGGGATCGATGCGCTGATCCCCACTGAGCAGGCGAATGACCGGTCCATCTCCGCTCACTGCGCAGTGACGGACCTGTCAGAGCCCTGCTCTCCTCTATAGGGGGATAAGATAAAATCAGCCAGCCTGTCCATTTTCACCCGATCCCATCCGCCAGACGGCTGGAAAATAGGGTCACCATCCGTCTGGGTTTCACGGAGAGGATCCGATAGCAGCGGGTGTCAGCTGACATATCAACCGCTGACATCCGCCGCTCCATAGGAGTGAATGAAGCATACGATCAGGCAGCCCGTGTGAAAGGGTCCATAAGGATGATTAAGTCTGTCCAGCCAATATTGTGAAACGCATCTGAAATACTTCCCAACTAGGCAGGTAAAAAGCTTATTTGCTAGTTCAGCAATGCAGCCTATGTCAGGAACCAGCAGACTAATCTTTCCAATTTTAGGGAGTACCCCTTCAGGCAGTTATCCATTTTAACTAACACAGAACAGAGTCTAGTCTCCAATTTACATCCTGGCATTCATCACCTGCACATAGTCGCTCTGCTGGCTAAACTCCTAAAGTCACATAGTTATTCAGGTTGAAAAAAAAAAGACAAGTCCATTTAACCTCTAATCAAGTGAATCACAGTTACAGCAATGCCTTCAAGATTACTACAGCTTCAACAATAAAGTTGCACTGCAGTGACAAAGTATGCAGTCTTGTGAAGAAACGCTGAAAATATTGCTTAAATCTATTTTAAACTCAAAATCAAATATTATATTGGAGCATACCAATTCTTAGATGTGGTGGCTGAATTTGTTTTCCTTTCAGGCTTTTTTTATATTCCACTGGCAATCCTGCCAGTAAATCTGTTTTTCAACAGAACAAGCTGTCCTCCAGATGTAGCAGTTAGAGGGTTGAGACACACTATTTACCCTTGCCGGAGGTGCCAACACTGATTTACCGTATATACTCGAGTATAAGCTGAGTTTTTTCAGCACATTTTTTTTGCCCCCCTCGGCTTATATCCGAGTCAAGCATTTTTCTGCAGCAGAAAAAGAAATTTTCCGACCTGACTTTGGGGCCCTGTATCTCGGGGACACTTGGTGCTTATTTAGATATGTTGTAGTGCTGATTCCACTAGGTTTGCATACCAAATTTGGGGTTCCTAGGAACCCCAAATTTCCTAGCAATACAACATATTGGCTCCTAGCACCAAGTGGCCCCGAGATAGAGGGCCCCAAAGTCGGTCAACTGTGACCATCTGCAGCCTGAGACCCAAATTTTTGGCTGCAGCTAGAGGGCATCTAGGAACCCTTAACTACCAAGTTTGAAGTTTGGGGGACCTATGGCTGCAAATGGGCACAGTGAGGCATGCAAATGGGCATTGTTGACCCTCTTTTACACTTAAAGTTGCTGCGCATTTCTCACCCTAGGCTTATACGAGTCAATACGTTTTCCCAGGTTTTTTGTGGTAAAATTAGGTGACTCGGCTTATACTCGAGTATATAAGGTACTTATAAACTATTAGCTAGAGTTTGACTTCAATTTGTTAGATGTACTAACAGATTTAAATACACTAACACCAAAAAAAAATAAAATACACTAACACCCCAATCCTTCAGACTTGACAATGCTGCTGTCTAAAAAGGGTGCCCCCTTTGCTCCTTCATCCAGACTGAGGGCACCCTAGTGCAGTACTGCCCAGATCACCAAGAAAGAAAAAAATAAAAAATAAAAAAATAAAAAAGGGTCCTTAGTACCTAAAGCTTCCTTTCACACTGGGGCGTTTTTCAGGCGCTTTAGCGTTAAAAAAAAAAAAAAAAAAAAAAAAAAAAAAAAGCGCATGTAAAGCGCTTGAAAGAAGCCTCATTTGCAATCCCAATGTGAAAGCCCAAGTGCTTAAGAGCCCTTTCACACTGCCAGTGTCCGAAAAACGATCGCAAAGTGCCGCCTAAACTAGCGGCGCTTTACCAGCGTTTTTCGAGCGCTTTTAACCCCCGCTAGTGGCCAAATAAAGGGTTAAAAGCGCCCACAAAGCGCAGCTGCCAAAAGTGCTTTTCAGGCGTTTTGCAGCCGCTTCCCATTGATTTCAATGGGCAGGGGCGCTTTAGGAACAGTGTATTCACCGCTCCAAAGAAGCTGCTTGCAGTACTTTTTTTGATGCCCTGCCATCGCAGCGCCTTAGTGTGAAAGCACTCGGGCTTTTACATTGGGATTGCAGTTGAGCCTCTTATTTGCACTTATTTTAACGCTAAAGTGCCTGAAAAACACCATAGTGTGAAAGTGGTCACCGTGTGAAAGCACTCAGGCTTTCACATTGGGATTGCAGATGAGGCTTCTTTCAGGCACCTTTACATGCGCTTTTTTTTTTTTTAACGCTAAAGCGCCTGAAAAACGCTCCAGTGTGAAAGGGGTCTTAAAGTTTGAGACCCAAAATTCAAACAGACTAAAAATTGAATAACTTTATTCAACTAAATTAAGAAATATGACAGAGAACGTGCTCTTAAGTTAAAGTAAATTTAGGGGGGCATGCAATAAAAAAACAGGATGGCAGGCAGAGATGATGTAATCAGTCTGCTGCAGGCAGAGGGAAGGATTTCCCCAGTCCCATTTAAACCAGTGACTAGAATGAATTATTGTAACCTTGTAGTAAGGCAAGAAGCTAAAGTAGAGGGTATGATCCAAGTCAGAAATTTGAGGAAACAGCCAAGCACTGCATGGACACCAGGATCTATAATACTGTGTAATCTGAGGCTGGGTTCCCACCTAAGCGAATTGGATGTGGATTTTCCCAACATACAATTTACATAGCAGGAGAATGTGACTGGCTCTCTATGGCGCCAGATCACATATCTCTGCAGCAGGTCCAGTGCGTTTTGCATGAAAAACACGTGCTTTTTTTTGGTCCATTTCAGGTCCGAATTCAGCCCAAAATCGGACCTGAAACAGTAAACCAGCACGCACCGGACCCCTGCTGTGCGACGGATGCGGCGATGGTGTGAACCCAGCCTGAAACACAATTCCAATCTAGGAAGTAGATGTTGGACTTGGATGATGCCTGAACAAAGCTGGTACTATCCCTTCTCATTGGAAAAGCTGATGTAGACATGGTTGGGGCAGGTATTGTAATCTCTGTAAGAAGTCATATTAATTACTTGTAATTGCTGTACTTATGCATTATTTATGGTGTATCTAATGAACTTCGAAAGCAATATCTGATGCTAGGTACGCGTTAAATATTTTAAATTATGTGACATATACCCAAATATTGTCCATGTAAGACCTTACAATAGTCAAACCTGCTAAACACTCTTGTAAATTATAAAAATGATGTTTGGTGCCTATATGTGAAAGCCTTCAAAAGCACTAGATTATGAAAATCACTAAATGATTCACCAATTGAAAGGCTAGTTTCTTTGAGGAATGGACAATGGGAGGGGAGAAGAGATACGTCAAACACACAATGACAGGAACAGAAGTAATCTAAATAAAAAAAATATAAAAAAATAATAATAATAATAATAATAATAATGCAACTTTTGTACCTGTGAATCGGTTTGCTGTTGCAAATGCTGCACAATTTTCAGTGTATTTGTTAATGTTTGCTGAATGCTCTCTACAGATTTCTGTTGGTCGGTTGCAATCTTGTCCAATTGTGCAGATAAATTTTTAAATCGGGACTTCACACCGGATAACTGCTCCAACAATTTTGTAGGATTTTCCTAAAATAAAAAAATAATAATTTTTTTCCATCAAAATTTTTGCAAAGAGAAGTTCCTTTCTAGCAATCGAAAACACCTTTATAATGACAGTTAAAGCGGAACTAAAAGGCAGTATACTTACCTCTTTTCTAACATTGAAAGCCTGTGAGGTGTGCCTCAGCAGCATCTTCTCCCAGAGTGCCGATCTTCAGGCATTTCCATTGGCCGGCACAGGATGATGCAACTCTGCACATGCACAGGAGTCTATCACCCCTGCACATGAGGACCATGCTGGCGACGTTTGCTATACTCCGCATGGGCACAGTTAACATGCCAGAGAACGCCGAGAGCAGGCATGTATTGATGCAGAAACATTGCATGGCTCTTGTGCAATAAATAGCCTGCCTGCTCACAAGTGTTACAAAATGTCCTGCTTTACAAAGCAGATTGAAAGCTGAATGCCAGGGAACGCTCCCTTGCAGTGAGGCTGCTCCCACGCTGCAAGAGTTAAATGCGCTTTTAAATCTGGGGGGGGGGGGGGGTGGGTAACAAAAAGCAGTTTTATACACCTGATGACACAAAATTCCTCTAGGCTATAAGACCGGTTCCCCACGGCCTCTTCACCCCTATGCGCAAGTGGTCGCAGGCCCCCCTTGACATAAACAGCATTTTAAGTCTTGCACTGCAAGGAACGTCCCAATGCAGGAAAGGAGCCAGGTTGCCTGTCAGTAATCAGATTTTTTATATATACCGTGGTACCAGAAAATTAGTCAAAAACAATAAATTGATGTTGGCTAGTGATGCAATATAAGAAGACCTCATCAATGATCTAAAAATTGCAGGTGAAAACAAAAATTAAGCATTTTAAAAATGTTACGTGGTGAAACCATTTATCAACATTTAACAAGTCAGAAAAAAAAATGGCTAGCACATGCCTTAGGCTGGCCATACACCATGCTCTTCCCTGCAGCCACAATTACCCAAATCAACACAGGCAGTGCTGACAGGGGAATCAGCAATTGTCTTCTCCCAGCAGGGGAAGCCATCCCTGCCAGGAGAAGACCGTGATTATTGCTAGCAGCTATAACAGCCACTAGCGATAACCGTAAGAGAATCTGACAGGCACTAAAGGGTACAGACATTCACACACATGGCTGCTGGGAGGTCAGGAGAGATTACAATCCACAGCTGACAAACAGCCCTGTAAAGTTCCCTGTACTGTCTGTGCTGACCAGTGGCAGCTTGTGCTCCAAATTTTTTGGGGGGGGGGGGGGGGGGGGGTGCAAACAAACTGAAAAATACTGAACCTCCCCCAAACGCAGCCACTTGTGCCCGTCAAATGCAGCCATTACTAACCCCCCCACAATGCACAGGCCGCCACTGGTGCTGACCGTTCCTTGGCATTCCCGTTTGCACCTTCCAGCACACTAGGAGTTAACAGTGGAATGTGCAACAGCAAGCCCAGGGACCTGTCAGCACGGAGCGTGAGGTGCAAGTAGAGTACAAACACATTTGTACTCTTACTTTCTTTTAATAAATGCCGTGCTACAATGGACTGATGTTCCCCGCTGTATGCGCTTTTTAAAAAAATATCACTTCATACCGAATTTCACAGTAGTACAATACATCCCAATAATGCGACTCCCGGCCGCCCCCCCCCCCCCCTCCGCTCTCCTCTTACATCTCTCGAGTCCTGACGTCAGTGGGGGAATTCTCAGCACCGCCCGCCGACTATAGCCATCATATCAGAAGAGGGGCTGAGAATTCCCTGCTGACGTCAGGACTCAAGAGAGACGAGAGGAGAGCGGAGAGAGGCGGGACGGGCCGGAAGCCACATGATTGGGATGTATTGTACTACTGTGAAATTCGGTATGAAATGATATTTTTTTAAAGTGGAAGTAAACCCCCCTATCGTTTTCAGCCAAGGAAGCTGCCATCTTTGCCTCTGTTTAATCTTCAACTGCCACGGTGCTGCACATGTGATCTGTTATGACACCAGCCATTGGATGGTTTGACTGTTTGGTTGAGAGCACAGCCAATGTGCAGTTAGCATTCACGGCATGCCTTTTTTTTTTAAACTGTTAAATCGATGGGTTTACTTCCGCTTTAAAAAGCACATACAGCGGGGCACATCACTCATTGTAACACAGCATTTATTAAAAGAAAGTCATTTTAAAAATACGCTCCGAGCGCTTTCCTGGGAGGGGCGGGGCAAATCGGGATGACGTCACCCGCAATCGATTTTCCGGTCCTTATGCATCGATGCCGCATCGGGGACACCCGAATCGCGATGCATCAATTCATTTCACCACCCCTAGTCAAAAAAAGAACATAGTCTGGGGGATTGGTCAGGTGATTGTGTCATCACGCATATCATTTATATAATCCCACGGCGTCAAATTAACTACTGGCCAGTGGATTTGTATAACATTAAATGCAAGGCATTTAACATTTTAACTGTTGGCCACCCATTCAGACGAAAAGAAAACAAGGGAGTAAGGGAACTGCATAAAAAAACACCATCTAGTGGCGGAAATACAGAATAAAATAAAATAGATAGATAGATAGAACAAAGCAATAATCTTAGTCAATATAAGAAACGAAAACAAATGATCCAAAATCCCTATCAATCTAATACCTAAAAAGGAACTAGGGACCAACTATATTAAAAAATTCATTCCTAGGCATTATTTATCCACTTGACCACTGGGCAGTTAAACCCCCTTCCTAACCAGACCAATTTTCAGCTTTCGGTGCTCTCACACTTTGAATGACAATTACTCAGTCATGCAACACTGTACCCAAATGAATTGTGTGTCCTTTTTTTCACACAAATAGAGCTTTTCTTTTGGTGGTATTTAATCACCGCTGGGGTTTTTATTTTTTGCGCTATAAATCAAAAAATACAGAAAATTAGGTAAAAAAAAAAAAATTCTTTGTTTCTATTAAAAATTATTGCAGAGTATTGGTGAGTATTGCACAGTGGTGGCAGAGCATTGCACAGTGGGGCAGAGTATTGCACAGTGGGGCAGAGTATTGCACAGTGGGGCAGAGTATTGCAGGCACTGACCAGCGCTGTGGGCACTACACATCCAGCCCACAGCGCTGGTCCCGTCTCTCCCCTCTCACTGTACCGATCGGTACAGAGAGGGGAGGGAGGAACCGGCGTCATGACGTGACGCCGGTTTGTGTACATGTGATCGCTCCGTCATTTGACGGAGCGATCACGTGGTAAACGGCTGCTATCAGCGGCTGTTTACCGTGAACGGATGTTCCCGAGTGCCCAGGGGGCGCGCGCGAGCAAGTTTCTAGGAGGACGTCCACTTAGAACAAGCCGACCGCGCTGTAGCCGTCTTTCGACTATAGCACGGTCGGCATGTGGTTAAGAAACAATTCATGTCCCAATCGACATTCAAGCCGAAAGGCACATAGGATTTCATGTCAAATATCCATCTGGTTTGTAGCCTAGAAATTGATTTAACCATATTCGTCCCCCTCCAATGAGGTAAAGTCTTATCCAAAAGCCAAAAAAAGGGTACCTTTAAGTTTTTTGTCATGGTACTTTGCGTAATGTCTGGATAGATTGTGTTTTCTAAAACCATGCCTAATACTCCCTACATGTTCGGCTAGATGCACATGTAATGCCCTTTTAGTGTGTCCAATATACTACTTGGAGCATGGACACTGGATCATGTAGACAATTCCACAATATTCCGTGGAGCAAGTAATGAATGATTATATGTTATACATCCTACGTGTGTGTAGATTGAAAGAACTCGCACTTACGCCCTCTAAAAGGAGTAATTCTGACAAATACTGCATTTTCTACAAGGGAAAAAACCCTTCATAGATTCAACTATATTGGGGGCAATGCTGTGTCGCAACAATGGAGCTCCCTTACAGTTATATTCACAGAACATGCCCACAACTTTGAAGATTTTTTTTTTTTTTACTAGGACAAAATAACAGAAAGTCAATGTGCATAACTATTCACCCCCTAAAGTCAATACTTTGTAGAGCCACCTTTTGTGGCCATCACGGCTCCAGTTCGCTTTGGATAAGTCTGAGCTTGCCACATCTTACCACCAGGATTTTTGTCCATTCCTCCTTCAAAACTGCTCCAGATCCTTTAAGTTGGATGGTTAGCGCTTGTGAACAGCAATCTTTAAGTCTGACCACAGATTTTCTATTGGATTGAGGTCTGGGCTTTGACTAGGCCATTCCAACACATTTACATGTTTCCCCTTAAACCACTCAAGTGTTGCTTTAGCAGTGTGTTTGGGGTCATTGTCCTGCTGGAAGGTGAACCTCCGTCCTAGCCTCAAATCACACACAGAGTGGGATACAGGTTTTGCTCAAGAATATCCCTGTATTTAGCACCATCCATCTTTCCCTCAACTCTGACCAGTTTCTCAGTCCCGACTGCTGAAAAACATCCCCACGGTTGATGGTGTTCTTTGGGTGATGTGTTGGGTTTACTCCAGACAGAGTTTTCTTTGATGGCCAAAAAGTTCAGTTTTAGTCTTATCAGACCAGAGCACCTTCCTCCATACATTTTGGGAATCTCCCACATGACTTTTTGCAAACTCAAAAAAATGTGCCATTTAGTTTTTTTGCTGAAATTAATGGTGCGATTCAGCAGTGGTAATGCCAACAGCCACATCCCCTGCAACATGTTTTCATTTCACGATAGTGCAAGTAGGCACAGCCTACATGAGAGTGGAAAATCTGCTCTGAATTCAGGAGCAGTGGAGCATCGTTGCCACCCTATCACAGAAAGCTACATTAGATGGACTTTACTGGCAGGTTTTATTTAAAAAAAATAAAATAATTTTAATCTTTATTTATAAGAAGCGATAAAACAAAACCTTTTGAACACTGACATATCAGCACTGGGTATGGCAATGTCGTACACAAAATCAAACTCAGATACAGGTAAACCAAAAGGCACTGGTGTAGACAGTGTTTGATACAAGTATTTAGTAGCGCTTCCTGCGTACACTGTTGGAACATTGTGTGTGTGTGTGTGTGTGTGTGTGTGTGTGTGTGTGTGTGTGTATGTGTGTGTGTGTGTGTGTGTGTGAGTGTGTGTGTGTGTGTGTGTGTTTGTGTGTGTGTGTGTGTGTGTGTGTGTGTGTGTTCATTTTTTTCCAGATGAGCTAATGGAAAACCGGAAATGGAGTTACCCTCGTCATTGAGTGATGCAACTTTATCCTTTAACCACTTCAGTACAGGGCACTCCCCCCCCCCCCCCCCCACTTCCTGTCCAGACCAATTTTCAGCTTTCAGAGCTGTTGCATTTTGAATGACAATTGTGCGGTCATGCAACACTGTACACAAACAACATTTTTTGCATCCCCCCCCCCCCACAAATGGAGCTTTCTTTTGGTGGCATTTGATCACCACTGGGGACAATTGGACACAGGTGATCATGTGGTAAAGAGCCTACGTCAGAGGCTCTTTACCAAGATCGGGGGATGCGGCATGTCAGACTAAAACACCACCGATTGCTGCAATGCGCGCCCCCGCGGGCGTTTGCTGGCCTGTTATCCTGCTGGGCATCATATGATGCCCAGTCAGGATAACTGGACCAGTTCATGGCCATCATTCTGCATACGGCAGGCAGGAAGTGGTTAAACACCTTTTGTATAAACTTCCATTTACTATTTAAGAAATCTTAGCCAGCAATACTACACTACCATGGGAAAGGAAGGCAGTGTAAAACTCTTTAATTAAAGTGATACTAAAACAGAGAAATCTTAATTGCCATAATTCATTCACATAAATAATTTTTATCATTGCACTGTATTTTTTTTTTTTTTTAAGCCTCCAAGTACTTTATTTCTGCAGCATTGTTGTGTGGTCACATAAGCTTTCCCTGTTTTTTGTCAATTTAATCAATCAGCATACTATATCCCTCTCCCATAGTGTTTAGCAATAGCAGGACATGTGGAAGGAAGGAGGGAAGGAAGTGTCATTTACCACTGTGTATATACCTACATGTGCATGTGTGACTGCACAGAGAAGAAAAAGGGGCAAGATGGGAGGGACATCTGAAGGCAGCATCAACCAGGGTATTTCACGCTACACAAGATGAATGCTTTAGTGGCTTTGTGAGGGAGTATAAATACGTAAAGAAGTTTTTCAAGTGTCTGGGTTGAATGACACTTTAACACAGAGCAACAGATTCATAGCAATACTGCTTATATAATTTGCCTGAATACTTTACTACATTTTCTTTGCTGTGTACAAAGTTCAAGAACCATGTCACATACCATTTGCGCTTTTATTAGCATTGTAAGTATTAAAGAGTAACTTTTTTTTTCCTCCCTCAACAAAACTATTACCCTATGGGTGATCAATGACATTGCAGGGATTTTAACAAACTGTTGTAGATTCCTACTTTGCGTTAATCTGAAGGAATAGCAGTTTGTCTGTGTCTTTGTGTGAATTTGAATGGTAATTTTTTATAATTATCAATCAGCTGCTGTGCCTGCAGGGCTCTGAGGAAAGTTGCAGGGTTTGAATCCCTTTAGACGCGATTTCCCTTTGAGTGTATCTCACCAAAAATGACATTTTTGTTGCAGGGAATGCTCAAAATCTGACCTGTATCTTAGAGCAGAATTCTGGGAAAAAATAAATCGGTGAGCCAATCACGCAAGCAAGAACTTGCAGTTCCTGGGGGGGGGGGGGCATTCTGTATACCAGTGGTTCTCACCCCTGTCCTCAAGTACCCCAACAGGCCAGGTTTTGGGAATTTCTCCAAGATAAAATAGCTGTCCAAAATACCAATCCACTGACCGATTTAAAGCACCTGTGCAAGATAAAGGAAAACTTAAAAACATGGCCTGTTGGTGTACAGCAAGTCCTCAAGTACCCCATCTGTGTACCAAACACCTACAGGTTGCCACATTGCATTTTACAGAAAATTACAGCGCTGCAGATTGAAGAGAGAATGCATTTTTATTTTTTATTAACATTCAGTTACAATAAGACTTGTGTTACAATTGTATACACTATATATTTGCATTCCCCCCCATGAAAGTAGCATTACCCTTTATCTAAATTAGGTGTTATGATGAACAAACCCATTAATACTTCCAACGTTGAGATTCTGCAGCTTAATATATCCCACACTGCCTTATCTACTGTGGTCACCATGCACCAGTCACAGCTTTCTGCACTGGATCCTTGAAGGTTAAGCATGCTGCTCGTCTTTTCACCCCCACCTACCTCTCTGTTTTAAAATTAAATAATTATCTCCAAAAGAGCATGATTCCCCCCTCTGTCTGATTAAAATCCACAGAAAGTTCTAAATGATAAATACATGGTAACCTAAAAACCTTTTGAAATCTGTGCTAGAAAAGCATAACTAAAATAGATGCTTGTCAAGGATAACATATGTCCTCTTTATGCCAATAATTCCCTTTTTATTTAAATGGATGAGCCCCATGTTCTAATGTTTCAGCAAAACTGGAGCAAATTAATTAATTATATAATTATTGTTCGCAGCAGCTAATGAGATTTACATTTTTTTCACTACACTAAAATCAATTGCATATTTGGTTGCATCAGCTCTACTTTCTCTAGTTCCCTTAAATCAAGCACCATTTCACTAAAACATCCAAGTGCATTAGATACAGAATCGCTATGTGTGTTAAAGTTATTCTGCGCAGTGCGTTACAGAAGGTACTCCAACGTCCGGAATCAATTTCGGTCACTCATCAGTTTAAACAGTGCAGTTACCTGAGCTGCAGACTCATCTGGTAGGCTCTTCCGTATTTCAAACTCAAGTTTTTGTTCAATGTAGTCCAAGTCAGATTCAGCTTTTTGGAACTGAAATTCAGATTTATAGATTTTTATTATGTGTAGCATCAAAACTAAATTAAGGAAAAAAACACAGCAGCAAACTCGGTAATAACATGACCTACAACGATTACAGAAACTAGAACAGCTCATAAGTGCCATGTGCTCCTCCCTCTAGAATAACTTTCCATTCTGTACATTAATTGCATCCAATCCTTGCTTGTTGTAGGATGATGTGGTCTCTGCTCTCAGATGCTTTGACAATACTATTGCACTGCTAGCTGTATATTACAGTAGTGCAATAAAGTCAGAGCATAGATTAGCAGAAAAAAAAGCTTACCGTTTAATAGGGAAAGCCAATAAGATTTCAGAGGCAGTTCCAGACTAACAGCAGCAGGTTGTCCATCCAAAACGTGCTTTGGGTCACAGGCCAATGCCCTTTTAACATTGCACTGCTTTATGTGTGTGGCCACTAGTAGTACAACATAAAAAGGGCGCTGGACAGGATTCTTAAACGCTGGTGATAAGAGTTATCATTGGCAAGAATAAAAAATGGTTAGGTGGTTATCATGCATAGGTAAACCATATATACCCAGGTCTGAAAGCAAACCTTGTTTGGTGTTTGGGTAAAAAAAATCTCATTCGCACAATAATACATCAAACTGGTGCATACTTTGTTCAATGAAACAATAAGACACTGGATAGCATATTTAAAGTGGCCCAATACAATACAATACCTATACAGTATCAGAAATAAGGAGACCTCTAGGACTAAGCCCATGGGTGGGTGAAAAGCATCAATGGGCACAGCTTGGGAGGCGACAAGCTGAAGCCATTTCGCTACACAAGGTGACTGGGCTGGCACCTGGTGTGCAGATCCCTATTCTCTTTGATACAAATTTTTAGCAGGATGGACAAGCCCTGTTGGATGTTGGCACCCAGCAGGATTGAAGCCACCGGGTTGTTGTAGGTTTGTGCTTGGAGCGGGGCTCTTCATTGTTTTTTTAGGGTCACATACTTACCTATACATACGCTGTTATTATAGAACAGACACATTCAGATATCAGCACACCAAGCTCTTCAGCTTAAGTACTTTCAATGTCTAGATCAGGGGTCTCCAAACTTTTCAGTACGAGGGCAACATTGTAGATTTTACAAAAAAAAAAGTTGCAGGCCACAAAAATCGGTTATTTAAAAATGAATTTATAAAATCAGGGTCCCTGCTTATGCATGTGCTCCCATCAGAGTCCTCCCTAGTGTCAGAGCCCCCGCCCCCCTTTATATTTGTGCCCCCATCAAAGTGGCACATTTAAGTCCAGCACATTGCCTCTTACATTGCTATCCTTACTGTACTTTGTGGCACGGTAACAGCACAGTAGAGGTCCCCTGCACCTCCCGGCCTCCGCGCGCTGGTACACAAGCAGGCCATAGGCAAAACGAACACGAATAAAAATAGCGAGCTGGGGCCGGTAGCTGCTGCAATGATGAAGTCATTGGTTGCTGGGATGCTGGTGGTCCCAGCAACCAACTGCATAGCACAGAGTGGAGGTGCAGGAGGGGCAGCTTTGTTGGGTTCTTGCTGGGACTTGCTGCAAATATTGCAGACAGCTGCAGGGTTTTGTAAAAGCGAGCTGGCAGTGCAAGCATCTGAATGAGCTGCAGCCCAGACAAAATGTACAATCCGGTATGATGTGGCCTGTGGGAAGGACTTTGTAGACCCCTGGTCTAGATGGTTTGATATATAGAGACTTTCTAAGGGATGTTCACAAGACTGCAGTCTTTGTCACCTCTCTGAAAAATGCTCTGTGGCAGGTCACTTTTCAGAGGGCATTTGACATGCAGTGATTTAACCCCCATTTAACCCTATAAATGCCACACATGGTGTGGCACCATAGACTTGCATGGGTCACATTCAGTGGAGGTAATGTACGCTAAATGACACATGCCATTTCAATCTTGTCGCAGCAAGTATACAGCCCATGCAAAATCTGATTTGATCTGTGATATCAAGATTATGTAGGACTACACATTTTAAGGTTCTACCTGACTGGATATCATGTAATGGATGGTTTCGGTAGATCCTCAGTTTACAAAGTTCATGATGCATTTTACTGCGCTAGCATATCAAATCTAGACCAAAATGTGTCATGTTTGACGTTCATTGTAGGCCAAGTCTAAGTTTTATTCAGCAGCTTAATTGCCAATGATTATGGGGACATAAAGGTTGTAGGCTCACACAATGCTAGCACGAGCAATAAGTACAGGGAGATATGAAACCAATATTCTTTTACTTACAATCAAAACCGTTTTCTTTAAACACATGACAATAAGGAAACATTAACCCTATGGTGTTTATATAATAAAGGTTTGTTCAGGAAAAAAAGCACAACATGAATGTCAGGACCTAATGTGAACATACATTTTCATACATGTCCAGTTTTGCATTTGCTAATGTAAACCTGCCACAAATCTGGCCATTTAAACTGAGAAAAGGTTGCATTCACTAAATCTATGAACAGAGGCAACTAAAGCTATATGTAAATCTCAACTACCTATAAATCTTGAGCTGAGCCCCTCCCACCACCTGAGCCACTGGTCAGTGAAGCTTCCAATCACACCTAGCAATTTGAAAGTGCTTTTTTTCGTTCAACACGCATAGGGCAACCCATTGATTTCAGAGGGCTGCCCTACACGGAACAAACATGGCAAACTTGATCATGCCACACATCAAAAAAAAAATGTTTTTTTTTCTACTCACCTTAAAATCCCTTTCTCCGAGTTCATTGAAGGACACAGCACTTCCAATCTTGACCTTAGGGTTATATCACCACCTTCAGGAGTAGGACTAGGCAGAAACAAAAAGACAAGCACAGCACCGCCTAGGGGCGGTCCTTACTGGTATTAACCCCCCCACTCTGCTACAGGCATCTCAGTTCATTACAAAGCAGTGCAAACACAAAACGGGAGGGGTGGGTGCTGTGCCAGTCAATGAACTCAGAAATTAATTTTATGGCGAGTAGGAAAAAAATAAATCCAGTTTTTCTCTTTCGTTCATTGACGGACACAGCACTTCCAATCTTGACCTTAGGGATGTCACAAAGCAGTGCCACAATGAGGGTGGGAAGCCAAAAAAAACACTGCAGCAAAGAACCACCGGTCCCAGCAGGAAGCCAGGTCATTCTCCTAGACTAAGCAGAAAAAAAGAAGAAAAAAAAACTGAGCTGCCTGTAGCAGAGTTGGGGGGGGGGGGGGGTGGGGGTTACTACCAGTAAGGACCGGCCCTAAGCGGTGCTGTGTTTTTTTTTTTTTGTTTCTGCCTAGTCCTACTTCTGAAGGTGGTGATATAACCCTAAGGTCAAGATTGGAAGTGCTGTGTCCGTCAAATGTTTGCATCCTGTCACCAGTGCAGTACAGCGTCATCATATAACTGATGTGGCAGTATGTTATATAAAAAAAAATAAAAAATAAAACACACCACACTGTGACCAGAGAAATACAGTGTTACCATTGTAACACTATTATTGCTTATACCAACAAATTTCATTGGTATAAGCCAGCGTTTCTCAACTCCAGTCCTCAAGGCGCCCCAACAGGTCATGTTTTCAGGCTTTCCATTATTTTGCACAGGTGATTTGATCAGTTTTACTGCCCTAGTAATTACCACAGCCGTTTCATCTGAGGGGCCTGTTGGGGTACCTTGAAGATTGGAGTTAAGAAACATTGGTATAAGCAACCATTTTTACTGAATGAAATAGATTTATTCAGTGAGTATTGTTGCAATCAGCTATGATTGGCCACAGCTAATCATGGAACAGATGGTCTGTGATTGGCCCTGCTTGTACCATGTGATCACTGTGACTAATCACAGCTAGCAACACAATTGTACACAATGGATGGCATGAAAGGAAGCCATCCATGGTTTACAACGGTCATGTGATCTGCTGTGATTGGTCACAGCGATCACATGGCAGTGGTAGGGGGCCAGTACAGTGATCTAGCATCACCGCTGGGGACAGATCTCGCCCACAGCCTGGTCACATGCAAGGCGTGTTCTGGGAGGATGTCCACCCAGAACAACTAAAGTCCTGCCTGGCCTTCATTTTGCTATAGTCCTGGTGGGAAGTGGTTAAGACATCTAGGGAGAGATACACTAAAACTGCAGTGTGCAAAATCTGGGCAGCTCTGCATAAAAACCAATCAGCTTCCAGGTTTTATCATCAAGCTTAATAGCAAAAGCTTAAGTTAGAAGCTGATTGGCTACCATGCGCAGCTGCACCAAATTCTGAATTCTACAGTTTTAGTAAATCACCCCCTCCCACCATTTAAAAAAAAAAAAAAAAAAAAAAAAAAATACTGTGCGGGGGGCAGTTCTTGATTGAATGGTAAATAAAGCAGCACAAGCTGTTTTATTTTTTAATGGGATATTATTTTTTGTCTGGTGTTCTGCTTTAAGCAGCATTCTCCAAGCCTTTAAAGTTCCTTTCCAGTGTTGGGAATATAAACAAATCATGATGGGAGTGTTCAATGTCACTCTAGGCCTGGTTCACACCTATGCATTTTTAGTGATTTTTGCAGATTTGCACTACAGAATATGTGCCATAAGAAACAATGTTAAATGGACTGTAGTGCAAGTCTGCAAAATGCCAAAAGCACTAAAAATGCAATAGGTGTGAATCCAGCCTTAAACAAGCTGCTAGCAGAGTTTCAACTGATAACACTAAAGCGTTCTTAAAACCTGCTAGCAGCTTGTTTGAAGGGACAGCCAGCACTAGCATCATGGATCTGTGTTTAACGTGACAATCCCCAAACTCAATGTCTCAAAAATGTTATCTGTAAAGAAGAAAGTGTATACCTCTCCTGCTACCCATGCCACTTCGGGGATGAGAAATCACAGACTGAAGTCTCTTCCAGGAATGTCAATCTCCTAGTTACACACAGCATACTGTGGTTCCTTCCGCCAACCATAGATCACTTCATAACAGCAGTGATGTAGGGGTTTGTGGGAGGAACCACTAAGTGCTTTGGGGGACCAAGAGTTTGACACTTCCAGAAGTGTCAGTTTCTGAAGAAATGACCAGCGATTTTAATGCAGGCAGCATGGATGGCAGGGGAAGCATTTACTTTTGTCTTTACAAGTCCAACTTCTATCAGGACTTTCAGCTTTAAAGCCCATCTCCAGGATTCTGCACACTTTATATTGCCAGGATTCCTCTCCCCATGCCCCAATAAACTGCAGACTATTTTTAAAAATAATCACTTGCTTTTGGTATAAATGGCAAGTTTTCATCCCAATGACATCAACTGCTTTAGGAAAATGCAAAGTCCACAGATGCTGGGGAGAGGACATAAGCTGTTGCCATCATTCAAAGGGAATGCAGGACATAATAGGCATGTGTGGGCGAAGCTGAGAGGGCCGTCTCCCGTTAGCTGCCAATTAGTGCACGTGGGCAGGTCATCACAGGTGATGTGCCGATCATACCAGCTCATTCTTTAAACTACATCTAGGAGATGTGATAAGGAGCTCTCCATACTCACGTGCCTGGTCAAATAAACAAGGATACAAAGCAGGAATAGGAAACATGTTTGAGGATTAAAGTGGTTGTAAACCCTTACAAACCACTTTGACCTACAGGTAAGCCTAAATTAAAGCTTACCTGTAGGTCCAATAAATATCTCCTAAACCTACAAGAAAAAAAAAAAAAGGGAGGCATCGCTGTCTACGGCGCATGCGCTGTAGACAGCGGCGCGCAGGCGCACTGAGCATGCCGAGATCACGGCGATATGCCGCTCTCGTGCGCATGCGCGGGAGTGACGTCATCACCACTCCAGCGAACGACAGTGATGGAGCGGCAAGACCCGGAAGTCACTCCGCGATTGATGGCGCCGGCGGAGGTCGTGGACGAGGGTCGCTTCGGTGGCTTCGTTATCAGGTAAGTTATGCATAATGAGCTAGTATGCTATGCATACTAGCTCATTATGCCTTTGCCTTGCAGGTTCCTTTTTTTTTTTAAAAGAGGCTTTACTTCCTCTTTAAATTTATTACAAAACAAACATTAAGAAGAAATGGCTGATGTCTTCACACTGGAAAGGCAAGTGCCATGTGGATAGTTTTATTATCATTCTGGTCCAGAGTTGGGTTTTAACATCCCAAATTAAAAGCTAAAAAGGTGTATGTAGTGGCCTTGGATCCTCAATGAGCAATGTCAGGTCAGCTGTGCTGGAAAGGGAGGCAGTGATCCTATAACTAAATCACTATCCCCTTTGTGTAAACAGAGAAGTCATGCAACAGCCTTTTTTCCTTTTTTGCTGACACCAGGGGGAGCCCCAGCATAAAACAAATAGGACCTCCGCCATAGACTCTGGGTGCCATTTTTGGACAGCCTGTGTCTAATCTTTGACAAAGCTCTCTCGGGAGTCTGGTGGCCATTTGGGAGTAAGTGTAAAGAAGGAACCCAGGCCTGTGTACAGGGGAGACACAAAGAGCAGCGGCTCGGAGTGCAGCTGTGAGCTCCCATTGGGAAGTATCCCCTTTTTTCCTGCCTTGGATCATCAGAGACTCGAGGCTACGGAACACCAGGAGATCAACCTTGCCCATGCAGAGGGCCATATCTGCTTGCGATACCGCTATTCAGGGGGTCCACCGTCTCTGGTAAGGGCATTTACATACCAACTGTAACCTTTCACTATCTGGGGATTCCTTCCACATCCTTCCTCCTCATCCTTTTCGGTGAAGGTGGCTGAATTTCGGACATTTAACCTTTTTTATTTGGATTTATTTTTCCTTTATCACCGATTATAAATCACAATTTTTTGAACTGATCACGGACTTTTCTTTTTCATTATTGAATGTTTATAGATAGATCTCTAACTCAATATACTGTTTAAAATAGGTAGATTTTCACTCATATGTATGGTCATTTTTATATCTTGAGTCCTTACATATTTAAGCGCAACTTATTTGTTTTATGTGTAGGGATAGCCAGATTCCCAAAGAAGTATTGTTCCATCAGTTGGAATTGGGCTAGAGATCTAGAGCCTAGGGCAAGTTCTGTATGCCCTTAGGGGAATGGCTTAGTTGCATGGTATGTCACTACAAGAGCTATCCTGTGATCAAAGGAGTACCTTGTACAAAGGGATCCATTATTTTAGGGTGAATAAAAAAAAAAGGCATGCTTTACATGCTCTGTTCTGTAAGAATTGTACTTCTATACTAAACTCTGCAGTTAAAATGTACTTTATTGCTCAGAAGTGGTTTTAAAAAGGACATTAGAGTGTTACTTTATTTTCCATTTTAGGTATGGAATAAAAAGCCATCTTAAAAGGAACAGTTGTGTCACCTTCTTCCCTTGATATATCTACTACAAAGCGAGCACCTGCTACAAATTGCTTGAAGCTAACTGAAGGCCTTAGTAATGCTTGGTTTAGACAGGCAGTGGAGAAATAAGTGGCTGAGCTGTGGTTTTACTGCCCTGTCTGCCAAACTAACATGGCCTGTGACTTAGTACACACTGCTGTAGTTGTGGCACAGCAAAATGTATTGTAATATGTAGTATTCAGCAGGCAGTACCACCACCAAACCTGATCTATTTAGGGACTGGAGAGCCATGCCACCCCAAGACTCGAACACTTGTTTATTTCGATAGAAAATTCCAGTTTGGCTGGGAAAAAAAAAAAAAACACATCAGCACCCAAGAGTAGGGATGAGCTCCGGTATGTTCGGATCCAGTCTGAACCCACCTGAGTGAGCCGGTCATAAAGCTGTCAGTGTACCCTGTAAAGGATATGTATGACAGCCACACCCCCCCAATGCATTTCACTTCACCCAAAAGAGGAAGTTTTCGCTTTAACCGCTTCCCAACCGGCGCACGACGATGTATGTTGGCAGAATGTCACGGACAGGCATAAGGGCGTACAGGTACGTCCCTTTGCATTTGGCGCCGTGCCATCGCGTCCGCACCAGTCGGGACTCCGCGAGTCCGATTGCGGGTCCTGTGGAATTAATCGCCGTGGGGATACCCGCGATCGTCTCATGGGGAGATGCCGATATAAACAGCATCTACCTTCTGCCTAGCAACAAGTGACACTGATCTCTGCTCCCTGTGATTGGAGCAGAGATCAGTAAAACACAGCCACGCCCACCAGTTAGCAACACGCCCCTAGGACACTTAACCACTACAATGCCGCCCCCCTGGTTAACCCCTTCACTGCCAGTGAAATTTACACAGGAATCAGTGCATTTTTAGGCCACGTCGCACAATTGTCAGTTAAAGCGACGCAGTGCCGAATCGCAAAAACTGCTCTGGTCTTAAGCCAGCAAAATGGTCCGGTCTGAAAGTGGTTAAGTACAACCCACTTTTTTATAGCTGCTGACTTTTAATAAACATAAAAATGACTGGAGCTCCTCTTTAATCATGGGGATATACACTCAATTACCAAAAGTATTGGGACACCTGCCTTTACACACACATGAACTTTAATGGCATCCCAGTCTTAGTTCGTAGGGCTCCATTTTTTTTTTGTTGGCCCCACCCCTTTTTTTTTTAATATTGTTTTTAATGGTAATGGTGGCTATCTGTGATTTTTAACAGGACTGGGACATTGTGGCGGACAAATCTGACCCCAAATGACACTTTTTGGGGACCAGTGACATTACTACATTGATTAGTGCTATAAAAATGCACTGATCAATGTATAAATGACACTGGCAGGGAAGAGCTTAATACTAGGGGGCGATCAAGGGGTCAGGTGTGTTCCCTCAGTGTGTTCTAACTGTAGGGGGGGGGGGGGGGTTGGGCTCACTGGGACACGTGCAGAGCCCGCCAGGAAGTCAGCACTGGGGAGCGCTAATCACAAGCAGTGAGACGCTGTCCCGATGCGCGGCAGCAGAGATTGGGAAATGTCTCACTGCCTCCACGTGCTGTTTGCAAACACGCCTGAGCTCATCCTTACCGATCACTGGGAACAGAAGATCTGACATGTCATTAGGCAGAACGGGGATCTGCCTTGTTTACATAGGCAGTTCCTCATTCTGCCTCTGTACACAGCGATCGTGGGTTACATCGACTCCGCGGGCACACTCCCGCAATCCTATTTGCACAGACGGACAGGTATGTCGGTTCGCGCAGGAGAACAATAAAATGTACGTGAGCTGGTCGATGAGTGGTTAAACTATGTAGTGCAAGGGCCTGCCTGATTACATACAATTTGAAAGTCTTTCGATTTTACCTCAAATTTGATGGTTTTGGTAAATCTAAACAGGAAAAAAAATAAAATACATCTAAAGAAAATTGTATAGTGTGTATCCACCTCATCTTCAGCTGGATACACACTATAGAACACGATCCACACACACTGCCCTGATACAAACAGAAGGCCATGTGTACCAGGGCTATGGGTGACCATGTGATCGATGTGCCCAGTAGAGTGTGGGAGGAGCCTGAGGTGCCAAGGCAGAAGGTGGGGCAGGCTGGTTGATGGTGGCGTGTTCCCCATCCATAGGGAGTGCTGATCGGTCTGTAGAGTGACAAGGACAGAGGGAGGGCAGGCAGGGATTTTGTGAGAAATAGAGATCTTTGTGTAGGGCGGACATGGAGGATCGGGCTGATCCCAGTGGGTGGAGGCGTCTCCCGCCATTTCTTCCTCCATCCCCGGGCCCGCTATTCCCCTTCAGCCCCCTCCCCCATCCATACCACCCGCGGGAAGTACGGTGCCCAGGCGGAGAAGCCCCATATCTAAGGCCGCTAAGAGCATGTCCGACAGCCGCCTTCTCCTCACACCTGAGCGTCTATTCCCGCAGGGCCCGCTCCCCTTACGGCCTACACAGCGCCCGTCTTACCAGAGCCTCCAGCTTATTGACTGCTGTCTCCATGTTGAATAGTTTACATTCCTCAGGCGGACCCGGGAATACGAGCGGGGGAGGGCACGGAGGAGGAGCCCTGCCTCCACTGTACAAGACGGAGGCCACACAATCCGCGCTGCTTATTGGCCAGCTGTCATTTTCAACCTAGCCCCGATTGGTATGCCGCCGATGAGTCCGGCAAGTTGATTGGCTGGAGTGATCTCGCCCGCGTTGCCCCATTGGTCCGCTGAGTGCTTAGTGGGTTTAACCCTTGGGGGGAAGCGGTTGGGTGTAATACGAGAAATGCTATGCGCCGATTCGCTCTCGGATGGGCACCGCCCAGCTCCTTAGGTGTTAGCGGGCGCCGATTGGCTGGTTCGCCAGCACGCCGCCTCTGGTTTTGATTTTGAATGTAGAAGTTGTTCGGGAGAAGAAGTGGACAGCAAGGCAGTGTCCTGCATTCATCTGATCCAGGTGGGTGTGAGGCCTTCTGTCTTCTACTATACGACAAGAAAATTGTATAATGTATGGCCAGCTTTACAGCTGAACATCTGTGCACACATGGCACGTACATCCGGCTGCTGCTTTGTTCTGTGCACGTCCTACATCAGACGTGTATACTGCTGTATATAAAAGCTTAGCCTATCCGATCACTGGCACTGCTTGTATGGGGAGTAGTAGGCATACAGGATAGCTAAGCATACTCTATACAGACTGCTAGTACAATCTCCTTTACACTCCCCACATACCTTACAATCTGATTGTTTAACCTACTTTAGATCTACCAACAACTGTGTTGTGCAAGAGCTTGCTTGATTGGGTACAAACTAGATGCATAATTTAGGTAGGTTCTTATATTACAGTTTAATAGATCTAAGGCCCCTTTCACATGAACGGATTGATCAGGTCTGCCTGTCACGTTTTCAGGTGGACCTGATCAGATCATCCATTGCTCTCTATGGAGCGGCGGATGTCAATGAACATGTGTCTGTTGTCACCCGCCAACATCTGATCCAGTCCAGTCCTCTAAAAACAGATGAATGGAAACAGACGGACGAGGATCTGTTCTCCGTCAGCTAAAAACTGACGGATGAGGATCTGTTCTCCGTCAGCTTAAAACTGATGGATGAGGATCTGTTCTCCGTCAGCTTAAAACTGACAGATGAGGATCTGTTCTCCGTCAGCTTAAAACTGACGGATGAGGATCTGTTCTCCGTCAGCTTAAAACTGACGGATGAGGATCTGTTCTCCGTCAGCTAAAAACTGACAGATGATGATCTGTTCTCCATCAGCTAAAAACTGACAGATGATGATCTGTTCTTCCTCAGCTTAAAACTGATGGATGAGGATCTCTTCTCCGTCAGCTAAAAACTGACGGATGAGGATCTGTTCTCCGTCAGCTAAAAACTGACGGATGAGGATCTGTTCTTCCTCAGCTAAAAACTGATGGATGAGGATCTCTTCTCCGTCAGCTAAAAACTGACGGATGAGGATCTGTTCTCCGTCAGCTAAAAACTGACGGATGATGATCTGTTCTCCGTCAGCTAAAAACTGACAGATGATGATCTGTTCTCCGTCAGCTTAAAACTGATGGATGAGGATCTGTTCTCCGTCAGCTAAAAACAGACAGATGATGATCTGTTCTCCGTCAGCTAAAAACTGACGGATGAGGATCTGTTCTTCCTCAGCTTAAAACTGATGGATGAGGATCTCTTCTCCGTCAGCTAAAAACTGACGGATGAGGATCTGTTCTCCGTCAGCTAAAAACAGACAGATGATGATCTGTTCTCCGTCAGCTAAAAACTGACAGATGAGGATCTGTTCTCCGTCAGCTAAAAACTGACAGATGATGATCTGTTCTCCGTCAGCTTAAAACTGATGGATGAGGATCTGTTCTCCGTCAGCTAAAAACAGACAGATGATGATCTGTTCTCCGTCAGCTAAAAACTGACGGATGAGGATCTGTTCTTCCTCAGCTTAAAACTGACGGATGAGGATCTGTTCTCCGTCAGCTAAAAACAGACGGATGAGGATCTGTTCTCCGTCAGCTAAAAACTGACGGATGAGGATCTGTTCTCCGTCAGCTAAAAACTGACGGATGAGGATCTGTTCTCCGTCAGCTTAAAACTGACGGATGAGGATCTGTTCTCCGTCAGCTAAAAACTGACGGATGGGGATCTGTTCTCCGTCAGCTAAAAACTGACGGATGAGGATCTGTTCTCCGTCAGCTAAAAACTGACGGATGGGGATCTGTTCTCCGTCAGCTAAAAACTGACGGATGAGGATCTGTTCTCCGTCAGCTAAAAACTGACAGATGGGGATCTGTTCTCCGTCGGCTAAAAACTGACAGATGGGGATCTGTTCTCTGTCGGCTAAAAACAGACGGATGGGGATCTGTTCTCCGTCAGCTAAAAACAGACGAATGGGGATCTGTTCTCCGTTGGCTAAAAATAGACAGATAGCGATTTGGATGTCAGTCGGGTGCAAACGGACAGAGCGTGCTGTGTCCACTCAACATTAGCATTAGCAGAGTAGACACAGACCTGTCATCCACCTGCTCAGCAGACAGATTGCCCACTGAGCGGATGGACACCACCAGTGTGAAAGGGGCCTAAGCTGATTGTACTGTTGGACTGTAACAGGTATTATTATCTTAGATGGGTCTTTTTTTTTTTTGATCAGACAATAGGCATTCCCAGATTCCTCTATCTACATTCAAGGTGGGCACTATTGCATTTTTACAGTGGGAAGAACGCCTCTGCTGTCAGATTATGCTGATCAGCACTACAGCCAATTGAATAAAAGGAAGACTTTCCAACATTCCTGTTCACAAGTAGCCAATTATTAAATCGACTTCTCTTGAGAAAGAACAGCCATAGATGGATCAAAATCAAGACATTTAATTTTTGGTGGGGGGGGGGGGGCGGACCTCCTCTGTAAGTATTAAAGGTACAAGGGTGGGGAACCTCATCAGTCTAATGATATATCCAAAAGAGACTTGTCATTATGACAGAGAAACACCTTGCCCAGGTGAGCCATATCTGTGAACTAAGGTGGACGAGAGAAAAGAGCGAGAGAAGAAAAAAAAGGGGGGGGGAGAAGGGGAAAGAGAGAGAAAGAAATGGGTATGGAGCTAAAAAGGGAGCAGGATATTTTTAATGGTAACACAGACACATATCGGAAATATGAAATGTTGGGGTAACATACACTTTAAAAAGTAACTCCATTTTTGTTGAGAAAAAAACATTCCCCTCTGGGTGATCAATGTACACAAGGATGTTAATAAACTTTTTTGCAGACTTTTGTTATTTTAAAGAAATAGCTGTTTATCTGTGTCCATGTGCACAGTGAATGTGAATTGGAGTGAATTTAGAATTAACAATCAGCTGCTGCACTTGCAGGGTTCCGATGAGGAAAGTGGCAGGGTCTGCATCCCTCTAGATGTGATATGGCTTGAATCTACTTGTATCTTACTGCAGACTTCTGGGAAAATCAATAAGCCCAACAAGCAGGAAATAACATTTCTGAGGGGCGTTTAAGCCTCAAATGGTGGACAAACTCCTAATTAAAGCATAAACTTTTGGCTACTTTTATGGTGTATAATACAGTATTATATAAATGCATACATTAGAGCCAAATAAATAACACAAAGATAACGATTTCATTTAAATTATGAAGCATACAGAATATGGCAAAATTCCTGCAAGCACGCCGAAGACCAGGAAAATACAAGCAGAAGAAACGATGGACAGCAAAGAAATTTGAGGCTTCCAGTTCTAACTCAGTTCAGTAAGTTAATACTGTGTCATTGGTCTCTGGCTACTGATTAGGCCATACAGTCAAAGCTTATTATATGCGGATGTGTCAGAGCTTCTTCTTACAAGTTTACCAAAACCTGTGCTTCAACCTTATTGCTTGGCAATAGTGATATAGGGCCCAATTCACTAATGTACCCACAATCGGACCTTTGGAGATGTTGGCTCCAACTTGTCTTGCATACACACGGTCACACAAATGTTGGCCAACAATTACGAACATAGTGACGTACAAGATGTACATCATATCTCCATTATGAACGCTAGTTTTCCAAGACCGAGCACTTCCGGCTCGTACTTAATTCCGAGCATGCGTGAACTTTTGTGTGACGGACTTGTGTACACACAATCAGAAAGTCAGACAACAAAGTTTTGTTGGTGGAAAATTTGAGACCCTGCTAGCCAACATTTGTTGGCGGAAAGTCCGACAACAAATGTTCGATGGAGCATACACACGGTTGGACTTTCCGCCAACAAGCTCACATCCAACATTTGTTGGCGGAAAATCTGATCGCGTGTATGGGGCATTAGAGTTAAAGTGGTTGTAAAGTCACATCTATTAATTAGTTTGATCCTCTCTTATTTAGGTCCATGTTTAGTACGGCGTTTGTGTTTTCCTAAAATTATAATGCTGTGCAGTCATGTGGTCTCCCCTCCCGATCTAAGAGACTACAGGGGGAGGGGCTGAGATTCCCTTCTGATGTATGCAAGATGGCAGAAGGAGGACACATGACTGCACAACAGCACTGTGCAAATAAGGTACAGTATGTAGCATTATAATTTTAATAAAACGCACACACTGCACTAAATATGGACCTAAAACAGAAAAACATTGCCTCTAACGCAGAGGATCAAAGTAATTAATAGATGTTTTTTTACAAGCACTGGATTAGCTGCAGAGAATAGAATTACTCAAGGCGGGATTGGTGTCACAGTTCACACACAGACTTTAGAAATGAGAGGCAGTGGGGGAGATGCAGAGACGCTGAGGAGAGAGCAGGATGTTGGATATGAAGAGATGCTGAGGAGAGAGCAGGATGACGGAGGCACGTAATTTGACCATGCTATCATGTTTCAGCAGCCATGATTAGTGTGGTCAGTACATACAGGGGAACAGGCAGGATCAACCAGGTATTGTACAACATGAAAAGGGCCAACTGACACTGCAAAATCTTTATGCTGTATATCATGCCCTAAGGAAGGGGTCTTCAAACTATGGCCCTCCAGTTGTTCAGGAACTACAATTCCCATCATGCTTAGTCATGTCTGTGAATGTCAGAGTTTTACAATGCCACATGGGATGTGTAGTTCTGCAACAGCTGGAGGGCCGTAGTTTGAGGATCCCTGCCCTAAGGGGACAGGAACCTTTTTTTGAGTTACAACCACTTTAAATACTGCCTGAGTATGTACGTTAAAGTTAGTAATGCGTTATTTAACTCTGGAACATGCAATTCACAAGAAACGACATGTGAAATACCACAACAAATATGAACAAAGCATATCCCTCTTTAGTGTGTTTCAATTAAGAGCATTAAGTGTCTACTTCTAAAAAAAAAAGAAGAGCACTAAGTGTCATTTTTGTGTGCTGCTTTGTTCCTCTCATGAATCACTGACTAACAAGTTTTCCTGACACCAAGAAAAAATGGTGACAGGGGAGGGATCGCCAGCAGATTAACAGCCTCAGCTCTGTTCCTGTGTGCTGTGTAGGGGGTCCCTTCTCTCCCCTTCAATCTGCTCTCAGAACTCTCTTCACTGAGCTCTACAGTGTGTAATTTCAGCTCTTGCTGGCACAGGACCATTAGACAAGTAAGCATGAAGTCTGTAGTTCTGCTTTAAAGTGATACTAAACACACACTGTTTAATTTACATTATACCTTCTCTTTCTGTATATGGATGAAGGCACTGTAGTTATTAAAAAAGTACAGTTTTCTTAATTGATATACAGCTGCCACACGACCTAGCTCTTTCCCAGCCTGTCTGTAGGGAAGCAGTGGCAGGAGGTGCTTCTATTCATCTGCTGCTGGTCCCATATTCAGCATTTGGAATACATTGTACAAATAATATCAATAAACTTTTAAATTGTCATACAAATAAGAAATAACATGTATTCTTTTTTGGCAATAACATGGTGAGGGCAGATTCTGAGAGGGCCCCTCTACAGTATATGAATGTCAGCAATGTTATTTAAGACTCCCTGCAGAAGTACCTCTTACTATGCACAATAGGCAAAGTTCTTGAGAAGCAGCTATCTGAGTGAACAGACTTTAGTCCTAGTTCTTCAGCTGGCTTGCGTTGGGGCCCAGTCATAATGCTACTAGTTAGATGGCCATTCCTTATGTGCTCAGTCTCTGCTAGCAGCAACAGAGCAATGGCAACAATGTCCTCTCACTAGTCCCAGTGATACAGCAACATGTTCAGATGTCAGCTCACTTCTGGATCTGCCTGGGACAACTCCAGTCCTCATCACACAGCTGCAGGCTTGTAGCAGGTTGATGTGCACACCTTGGTCTTCTCATAGCAAAGAGTAAATCCCTTGTTGTCCAGCCTGTAAAAATACATCTCTCTCCCTCTCTTCCCCACTCCCCATCCCAAATTGAATTCTCTTAATATAGTTTATTTCCAGAACTTCATCTCCCATGATTCAATGCTTTCAACCATCAAGTCTCTTGAGCTCCTTCTGCGTGTCAGCTCCTCCTAGTGGATGGAGGCGAGGTAGTGTTAACCCATTCAGCTGAACTCCATTGGGACCACGTAGAGCACTGCAGCACAGTGTCCTGTATCTCTCTGTGTCTCTAGCCAAGCACCTGGCTACATTTGCTATGCAGTGTCCACACAAGTGTACACCAATCATTATATGTGATAGCTGTGTTAGTTTCCTTTTATTTAGTCTTTATCCCCTCTGTTTTCAACAAATTGAAGCCAGACTCCGGCTCACACTTTTTAAGCAATTACAGCAAATAGTTTTTCTTTTTGGGATGAAGGTTTTATGTACTGTAAATAAATAAAAGCTGATCATTGTAAGCACCAGTATAAAATGGTTTGTTTCATCCCTGGCTGGATGTTTTGTCATGTTTTTGGGGCTGTGTTCAATCAGTGCAAAGAGAGATCACACAAAAACTTAAAAGTATAACATTTATTAAAAGTAATGACAGATAAAGATAAAGATAATATCAAGAATACTTAAAGTGAATGTAAACCCTCCTGTGTCACCTTTACCTATAGGTAAGCCTGGAATAAGGCTTGCCTATAGGTAGTGGAAATATCTCCTAAACTTGTGCCGTTTAGGAGATATTTACCTTGTAGTGCGCCGATGATGTAATCGGCGCATGAGCTGTGAAGAAACAGACCTCCGTTCTTCATTTATTCACGCGTATGTGCCGTGACTGACGGCTCCCGTGCGCATGAATGAGAGTGACATCACGCGGCTCCGGACAGTCGCAGAGCTGGAGTCTCCGTGGCCCCAAAAGGAAGAGGGCAGAAGATGGATGCTTCCACCAGCAGGGACAGCGTGGGCTTCGATTGCCGGTAAGTGCCACATAATGGGCTAGTATTCGACACATACTAGCCCATTATGCTTTTACTTTGCAGGGAACAACAGAGGAAGTAAAACCCATCAGGGTTTACTTCCTCTTTAATGGAGTTGTAAAGGGAGAAGGTTTTTTATCTTAATGCATTCTATCTAAAAAGCCTTCTGTGTGTAGCAGCCTCCCCAGCACCTCCTAATACTAACCTGAGCCCCATCTCTGTCCAGGGATGTCCACGAATACCTAGGCCATCCAGGACTCTCCCTCCTGATTGGCTAAGACACAGCAGCGGTGCCATTGGCTACAGCGACTGTCAATTAGCCAATCAAGGGAATCAGGCAAAGTCAGTTAGCCAATCAGGGGAGAGAGGGGGCGGGGCCGAACGGCAGCTCCGTGTCTGAATGGACACACGGAGTTGCAGCTTGGCTCGGGTGCTCCCATAGCAAGCTGCTTGCTGTGGGGGCACTCGACAGGTTGGAGAGGCCAGGAGCATCAAAGAGGCACCCGAGAAGAGGAGGATCCAGGCTGATCTTTTGAAAATCAACTGCACAGAGGAGGTAAGTATGACATGTTTGTTATTTTTTTTATTTTTTTAAACAAGACTTTATAATCACTTTAACTAAAGATGCTGTTTCCGCCATGGAGTCCCGTTTGCTGTTACGCAACATGGCCAACCATATCAGATGCTTTTATGGTTGCAAGCTCTGGTGTGAGACTAGCCTATTCCAGTTTGGGCTGTGGTAGATGCAGGCTAGTATGTGAGTAAATGACCAATCAAAGTTGTTTGGACAGTGAAATCACCTTTTGGAGGGGGATAGTGGGCTTGGTCATCCTTCATTTCTCAAGTTTTACATCAGTAAGGGTAAAACAATATATATGACCATATATGGCTCCTTGGTCAGGATTTGGAGCCTTAGAATTCATTAGTGAGCCACAATATAAACCAACAATAATAAGGAAATATAAAATATACAGTTTCCCCATCACTGGATGACCAGATGAAAGTAGAAGAAAGAAAGCCTAAAAAAGAACACTAATGCAGCCATCACATCTAAGAATTGGTAAGCTGCAATATAATGTTTGGTTCTGGGTTTAATACTGCTTTAAAGTGGTTGTAAACCCTTACAAACCACTTGGACCTACAGGTAAGCCTAAATTAAGGCTTACCTGTAGGTCAAAGAAATATCTCCTAAACCTACACGGTTTAGGAGATATTTGCCAAAAGACTGGCACCGCTGTCTACGGCGCATGCGCACTGAGAAACGTAGACAGCGGCGCGCAGGCGCACTGAGAAAGCCGCTCTCAACGGCGACCCATTAGGGTTTACTTCTTTTAAAGGTCTTCCAAAACAGTAAAGCCATCTATCACAGATGTTGCAGTTACTAGCAATAGGTGTTACTCGCATAGGGTTCTATCCTCACACACAAAGGAGATCCTTCATAGGCTCAGGCCACGGGATCCATTAGGTGAGGGTCAAGATTTCAATGTCTGCTCCTAAGTGTCCTCTCTCGTCACCTTGTTAGTTCAGCCCTGCAGAGGGCTCTTTAGTTTAGCTCAAACTCCGCTCTATATCTTTGCAGATCAGGGGTGTCTTGCTCCTATACCCCAAGTACACTGTACCCCATCCACAGCTGGCTTATAAAGGGGCACTATTTCCATCCATTGCAACACTTCAAGAGGGACAACAATTAAAGGGTCTCTAGCACCTGGCAACACGTCACTAAATGTTCAGTTTATGATATAAAGAAACAGAATATTTAACATATGGCAGATCAGGAGGGTTGTCCATTTTTCATGTAAATTGTCCATATTAGTTTTACAGATACTGGGCATCTGTGAATTTTATCAAGACCATTTTTTTTTTTTTAACAAGAAATTTATCAAGACCATTTTAAACAAGGTGGCTGGTGGTTTATTCCGGTTGGTAGTTTATACCAGACGCACTACAAATTCCAGTGTGTTACCCAGTAATCCTGCCAATATATTACTGAATGAACCTCCTAGAATTTTTGTACCCTTGTTTCTAAAATTTATGTGCACAATTCAATCTAGTTTCACAAAATCTTTATTTTTCTTTATTTTTTTTCAAAAGGATATTGCTGCAAGTCATGATCCACATAATGATTTAATTATGCCTATACCTTCTGCTTTCCAGGTTGTCAGAACAGACCGATGCAAAGTTGTCGTGGTATTTGAATTTGATTTCTTCTGTATGGTTTAGATTTCCCAATATAAGAAATCCATTGAAATCCATTTTATATTCCATAATGAATCCATTCATATCTTTATTTGTGTGGAGCTATTGCAGTCTGAAAAAGGTATGTACAGTATATCTGTCCTGACAATGTTGCCTTCCTTTTTACTCTGTCCTTCCACTTTTTTACTACTGTCATTGTTTCATGCATTGAGATTATGAATAACCACATTACCTCCATAAGGTTATACTCCCTTCATGACCAGGACATGTTTTGCTATTCAGCACTGCACTTCTTTAACTGGCAATTGTGCGGTCATGCAACATTGTATGCAAATGATCAGGGATTTTATTTATTTTTTTACACTATTATTGCTTATAACAGTGATGATTACTGTTATAAGCAATAGTTTTAGCTGTTATGAATCGCTTTCATTCATGACAGCTTGCTCACTATTGTGATCTGTGATTGGCTACAGCTAATCACATGGTACAAGGTGCTGTGATTGGCCCAGGTACCATGTGATAGCTGTGGGCCAATCACATCTTTAATATAGTAAGCAAAACAGTCATGAATGGAAGGCATTCATTTTGTTTGGTCATATCGATCATATGATACCCCAGCCGCTCGCCGCGATCCGCTGTCTCCACCGGACACCACTTTGTCCAAGTACCAGAACGTCACTGAGCCTGCAGCTGCCACCCACTAGCAGTAAATCTACAGTTAGCGGGCAACAAGTGGTTAAATGACTATGGTTGATTCACCACCAGAGAATATTTGGTGACTATTGCATTCACTGCTTTATAAATATACTAGTATAATAATCTAAATAAAAACAATATTTTATTTTTAACAAGCAGTCATTAAGCTCCAGTCATGCAACTGCTTAGGCCTGAGAGGTGTAGTCTACGAGAATTATGTAATCAGTCAGTTGCAGGCAGGAGGAGTCCCTTCCTCTAAACTGCACCTGTGATCATTTAATAGTACTCTTGTAACTTTCTGCCAAGTCACAAAGTTAGAGGAAGCAATAGGTTCTATGTGGCACATTTACAAAAAGCCAGTAAGATAAAAAGGTTTATTGCACAGACAGGTATTCGCTTGATTGTCATCTATTGGCCAGAAGCAGTCAGAAAGTAGATAGATGATGCCTAAACAAAGATGGTACCAGCCTTATGCGGAGAAGAGAAGATGAAAGACCTGTCAGAGTACTGTGGTCTCTTCCAGTGGTATTAAACACCTGCATGTCTTATGCCCCGTACACACGGTCGGAAAATCTGACCACAAAATCCATCAGATTTTTTCAGACGGATTTTGTCCGACATTGGTGTTGCATACACACGGTCGGACAAAGTTGTCGGAAAATCCGATCATTCTGAACGTGGTGACGTTTGTTGCCTACGACGGGACTACGTAGAGGCTAGTAGCCAATAGCTTTGGTCTTGTAATGTGATCTGAGCATGCGTGGCACTTTGTCCGTCGGAATTCGCTACACAAGATCGGAAAAAGTCCGATAGGACTTTGTTGTCGGAAAATTTGAGAGCAGGAGATAAAACTTTGTCCGTTGGAAAATCCGACGGAAAAAGTCCGATGGAGCCTACACACGGTCGGAATTTCCGACAACATTGTCCGATAGGACATTTTCCGTCGGAAAATCCTACCGTGTGTACGGGGCATTACACATGCATGCACTTAAAGTTAACCTGTCACTTTACTCATTTAGAATATCTTGAACTGAATGTGCAAAGTGTCAGGTTTAGTTTATGTCCTTCCATTTTAGTAAAAGTACTTTACAACTGTAACAGAAAAGGGACTGTGAACTTTGGGGACAATAGCTCCACGGGATTAAGTGCATAAACCGTCAGTTGTAAAATAAAAGACATTTATTTGAAAGAAAAATCAAAATAAGGCTTTCTTCAGCGCACAGGTAAAGTACAAAAACAAAGTCCGCTTATCTTCAGCATAACAAAAAAACAGCTTATCTTCAGCACAAAACAAAGTTTTAAGGAAAACACATACAGTTTTTGCAGCAGGTTCTTTTAGCAGCCTCCAGACATCCACACAGCTCAGCTAACAGGTGTAATCACCTACTCCTCCTCACACCAACAACTCTTCCCTACTTCCTGTCTTTTGAGCTGTCTTCCTGGAGGCCCTTAACCCCCTGTGTGCTGAATCATTGTGGTCAGGGAGGGAGGCTCTTTTCCCACCCGAATATCTCTTCAGAGCCTCCCAAATTCCGGGTCCCAAATAACTATTATTAACCTAGAGAGGACTGCGAGTCAGTCCTCTCCTGCTTGGCTACTCCCGGAACCCCTCACCCATTTTGGGTGACCCCCTGAGCAATGCTGCGACTCCTTTAAAGGGACCACAGCCCAAATACTGGTGCTATATAGCACCCGTCCAGGACCCAACCTTGGCGTCCTGTACATATCCCCCCCCTCTGCCTCAACGCGGAGGTGTTGGAGGCACTACTCGACATCATACAATGGACCCGGGAGAGGGCATCGGCGTTCTGATGCTGTCTCCCTGGTCTGTGCTCTACCACAAAATTGAACTCCTGGAGAGAAAGGAACCACCTTGTCACCCTGGCATTGGTGTTTTTGTTTTGTCTCATCCAGGTCAGTGGGGCATGGTCGGACACTAGGCGGAACCTTCTACCTAGGAGGAAATACCGTAAGGAGTCTAAAGCCCACTTGATGGCAAGACACTCCCGCTCCACCACCGCATAGTTTTTCTCCGCTGCCGTCAGCTTCCTACTTAGAAAAACTATGGGGTGCTCTTCCCCATTGATCACTTGAGACAGGACTGCGCCTAGCCCTTCACTTGAAGCATCTGTCTGTACTACAAAATCTTTAGAAAAATCTGGAGCCACAAGCACCGGATCCCGGCACAATGCCGTCTTAAGCTTCTGGAAAGCTTTTTCGGCATCGTCATTCCACTGTACCATCACTGACTTTCTGCCTTTGGTCAAGTCCGTCAATGGTGCAGCAATGGTGGCAAAGTTGGGGACAAACCTCCGGTAGTAGCCAACTATGCCCAAAAACGCTCTGACCTGCTTCTTGGATAGGGGGCGGGGCCAGTTCTGTATGGCTTCTACCTTACTCATTTGGGGCTTCACCAGTCCTCTACCCACAATGTACCCTAGGTACTTGGCTTCCTCTACTCCAATCGCGCACTTCTCCGGATTGATGGTGAATCCTGCTCTTCTCAAGGAGTCTACGACTGCCTGAACTCGGGGAAGATGGGACTCCCAATCAGTGCTAAAAATGACTATGTCATCTAGGTAAACCGAAGTATACCGTTGATGTGGACGCAAAGTTTTGTCCATGGCCCTTTGGAATGTAGCGGGGGCAGAGTGTAGACCAAATGGCATTCTTTTGTACTGGAAGTGGCCTTCCGGGGTAGAGAAAGCTGTTTTCTCCCTGGCTTTCTTGGTCAGGGGAATCTGCCAATACCCTTTTGTGAGGTCTAGCGTGGTTATATACCTGGCTGGACCTAACCTCTCAATTAGCTCATCTACCCGTGGCATTGGATAAGCATCAAACTTGGAGATTTCATTAAGTTTTCTGAAGTCGTTGCAGAAGCGGAGGGTGCCGTTGGGTTTGGGTACCAACACGATTGGACTCGACCACTCGCTCTGCGACTCTTCAATGACTCCAAGCTCGAGCATTCTCTTGACCTCTTCAGACACTGCCACTCTATGAGCTTCTGGGATACGGTAAGGCCTTAACCGGATTTTTATACAGGGTTCCGTCACAATGTCATGCTCGATGACATTGGTGAGACCCGGCAACCCTGAAAACATGTCCCTATTTCTTTGCAGAAACTCTTTTGCTTGCTGGGTTTGGGGCCTAGTTAGGGTAGCCGCCACCTGCACCAGGTCGATTCCTGCATGGTCCCCTGACTGTACTGCTACCACAGCGGATACCTGTTCTCTGTCTCTCCAGGGTTTCAACAGATTTACGTGATAGATCTGGTATGGTTTTCTTTTCCCTGGCTGGTGTACCTTGTAGTTCACCTCACCCACTTTTTCTATTACCTCAAACGGGCCTTGCCACCTGGCCAAGAACTTGCTCTCCACTGTGGGTATTAGGACAGCCACCCGGTCTCCTACTTGAAACTGTCTAATTTTAGCCGATCTGTTATACACCCTTCTTTGGGCATCCTGAGCCTTCTGCATGTGCTCCCTCACCAGCGGCATCACCTTAGCCACCCTCTCTCGCATTTGAGAGATATGCTCTACCACGGTCTTGTGTGGTGAGGATTCACTTTCCCATGTTTCTTTGACTAGGTCCAGCAACCCCCGGGGCCTTCGTCCATACACTAACTCAAACGGTGAGAAGCCCGTGGACGCTTGTGGAACCTCCCGGATGGCAAACAAGAGGGCAGGGAGTAACATATCCCAATCCTTCCCGTCTTTCTGGACCACTCTTTTTAACATGGACTTTAGAGTTTTATTAAACCTCTCAACTAGGCCATCGGTCTGCGGGTGATAGACGGACGTCCGCAACTGCTTGATCTGAAATAGTCTGCACAAGTCCGCCATCACCTTTGACATAAAAGGGGTGCCCTGGTCCGTAAGTATCTCCCTGGGGAATCCAGTTCGTGAAAACATTTGGAATAACTCCTTGGCAATGGCCTTAGAGGAGGCTTTCCTCAAAGGAACTGCTTCTGGATACCTGGTTGCGTAGTCTAGGATGACTAATATATATTGGTGCCCCCTTGCCGACTTTACCAGGGGTCCCACGAGATCCATGGCGATCCGCTCAAACGGAACCTCAATAATCGGCAAGGGTACCAGAGGGCTTCTATAGTGTGGCCCTGGGGCAGTTAACTGGCAAATGGGACAAGATGCACAATATCTTTTAACCTCGGCCTTCACCCCTGGCCAGTAAAACCGGTCGGTTATCCTGGCCTCCGTTTTCTCTGCCCCCAAGTGTCCTCCCAGTGCGTCATTGTGGGCTAGGTCAAGTAGCATCCGCCTATATGGTTGGGGAACCAGTAACTGCTCTACAGTTTCCTCTCGGCTTTCAGCCACTCGATAAACCAAATCCCCCTTTAATGCAAAATGAGGAAACCTTTGCTCTGCCCCTGGTATTTGTGGGACCCCATCAACAACAGAAACCTGCTCTCGAGCATTGACCAAGGTAGGATCCTGCAACTGGGCGGTGCCAAACGCACCCCTGGGTACGTCCAGGTCTGGGTGCACTGACCTTGAGGATGTTTCCCCTTCACCCTCCTCAACTGGGAACTGCAACGGGGAGAGCTCCTCATCATCCTCCCCCAGCATAACCTGTAATGGGAAGGCTTCCCCCCCTCAGAAGTCAACTCGGTATTGAGGCCTGAAACAGAAACATTGTCATTCAAATTAACATTCTCTGCAATATCCTTATTAGTGACAGGTATCTCTGTTTTAGAGGGGTGTGTTGTGGGGGTTTCAGACCTAGACCCCTCAGACTCCATCTCTTCCAGGCCCAGTGTCCCCAGTTCTCCTGGCAGCCCCATCTGTGCCTGGTTCCACAGTTCGAGGAATAGCGGACAGTCCCGCCCCACTATAATATCATGTATTAAACTATTTACCACCCCAACCTCTTGTGTCACTGAGGTACGTCCATAAGAAACCGTCACAGGAACCAGGGGGTACTCCCTGGTATCCCCATGGATACACACTACGCGCAGAGTTTTATTTACGGGGCCAAGTCTCCCAATCACCCTGGCATGTACCAGTGTTACCATGCTCCCGGAGTCTAGTAGGGCCCTGGCAGGAAGGTGGTTCACCCACACTTCACACTCGAACCGTCCTTCAGCCAGATCAAGATGAGTGGTACACGCTCTTTGCACATAGAAGGAGCTTCTCCGACCAGTCCCGCAATCCATCGGCTCCTCCTGAAGTGGGCATTGTGCCCGGGTATGCCCCCAGGACCGACATCGCCAACACTGTAGGCCTCCCATCCTAGGAACAGGAACCAACCTTCGAGGTTCTGCAGAAGATGGTGCCGGGTTGCGGGTTCCAATGTCTAGCAGGGCTTCTCTCCTAGGTGCCGTGGCCGGTCTTGTTGCCCTTGGTGTGGGTTCCCGACGTTTGGCAGGCCCAAGCAGGTCCTCCACCACGGTGTACCTTTCAACCAGCTCAACCAGCTGGTCAGCGGTTGCAGGGTCTCCATGGCTTACCCAGCGCTGTAGGTCATCTGGCAGGGACCGCAGGTACCAGTCCATCACCACCCGTTCCACCATTTGTGGGCCTGACAGTTTTTCTGGCTGCAGCCATTTTTTAACCAGCTGTATCAGTTCATGCATTTGAGACCTGGGTGGTCGGTCAAGTTTGTACCGCCAGCGATGCACCCTCTGAGCCCGGACAGCCATGGTCACTCCTAGGCGGGCCAGGATCTCTGTCTTCAGATGCTCATAGTTGCTGATATGTTCAGTTGGGAGGTCAAAGTAGGCCTTTTGCGGGTCACCGGTGAGAAAAGGAGAGATAATGCCGGCCCATTGGTCATGGGGCCACCCCTCTCTCTCCGCTATCCTCTCAAAGGTGGTGAGAAAGGCCTCTACGTCATCGCTGGGTGTCAGTTTTTGTAAGAAATGGTTGGCTCTCACAGACACTTGGTTGCCAACGGCAACGACCGATTGTTCTCGCCCCTGAGCCAGCCGCTGCACTGCCTCCTGTAAGGCAGTCATCTGTGTTTGAGTGGACTCCTGCTGAGCAGTAAACTGGGCGGCTAGCAACCGTGTGTTTTCCTGCTGTGCAGCTATAGCCTGTGCCAGGGCCTGCTGCAGCTGAGCCATCGCTTCCTCATGGCGACGGTTTGCATCTGCTGAAGCTTGCTGCTGGGTCACGGTGGCTTGCTGCTGGGTCACGGTGGCTTGCGCCAAAGCCCTGATGACCTCCTCCATGCCTTTACCTGTTGTTTGCAGCGTCTGAGCTGACTTCACCCACGACATGCCATTTGTATACTGTCTCTTTAAATGTCAGTTTAGTTTTAAACGGTTTTTGCGGCTGCAAATGCACTTTTGCCAGCATCCAAGACACCAGTTGTGAACTTTGGGGACAATAGCTCCACGGGATTAAGTGCATAAACCGTCAGTTGTAAAATAAAAGACATTTATTTGAAAGAAAAATCAAAATAAGGCTTTCTTCAGCGCACAGGTAAAGTACAAAAACAAAGTCCGCTTATCTTCAGCATAACAAAAAAACAGCTTATCTTCAGCACAAAACAAAGTTTTAAGGAAAACACATACAGTTTTTGCAGCAGGTTCTTTTAGCAGCCTCCAGACATCCACACAGCTCAGCTAACAGGTGTAATCACCTACTCCTCCTCACACCAACAACTCTTCCCTACTTCCTGTCTTTTGAGCTGTCTTCCTGGAGGCCCTTAACCCCCTGTGTGCTGAATCATTGTGGTCAGGGAGGGAGGCTCTTTTCCCACCCGAATATCTCTTCAGAGCCTCCCAAATTCCGGGTCCCAAATAACTATTATTAACCTAGAGAGGACTGCGAGTCAGTCCTCTCCTGCTTGGCTACTCCCGGAACCCCTCACCCATTTTGGGTGACCCCCTGAGCAATGCTGCGACTCCTTTAAAGGGACCACAGCCCAAATACTGGTGCTATATAGCACCCGTCCAGGACCCAACCTTGGCGTCCTGTACAGGACCTATACATATTTTGGAAATGAAGGAAAAACATTTACATTCCCTAGAAGATGAGCTCCACTGACTAGTTTATTATGTATGAAGTAAGCTATTTTGTATAGTTCTATTAATTGTATTCTACATTTAACATTTTTAAAAATATAATTAATTCAGCATACACCACAATTACTAAGTGGCTAACTAGCCAGTAGAAGTATACTGATATACAGTATCAGTATACTTCACATATTCATATAGAGGGTAGTATTGGGGGCATTAGTGGTAGGTTGACTAAAGCACATAAACCCAATGTAAGTATAGTAAGAATCCTAGTTGCAATCTCGAACACCCAATAAGAGGATAGTATGCAACCAGTCGAAACTACGTGGCATGTTCACCAATGCCAGGAGCCTGGCGGACAAGATGGGTGAACTAGAGATACTGTTGTACAAGGAGGATTTGGATTTTGTTGGAATTTCAGAGACCTGGTTGAACAGCTCTCATGATTGGCTACCATTTAAGGGTATACCCTTTATCGCATGGATAGAGAGGGTAAAAAAGGGGGACGGGGTATGCCTATATATCAAGAACAGTGTACAAGTGAATGAGAGAGAGCTAGGGAAGAGGTGGAATCCTTATGGGTGGAGGGGAAAATAATACTGGGAGTATGCTATTGGCCCCCTAACCTGAGGAAGGAGGGGGAGATGGCTCTCCTATCACAAGTTGGATTAGCAGCAAGGATGTTATCATAATGGGGGCTTTTAATTAGCCAGACAGACTGGGCGGAGGGAACCACACATTCGTCTAAGGCTCGCCAGTTCCTAAATGTCTTGCAGGACAATTTCATGGTTCAAATGGTAGACGCACCAACTAGAAATAAAGCATTACTGGATCTGATTACCAACAATACAGACCTGATCACGGATGTGGAAATACAAGGCAATTTAGGAAACCGCAATAACAGGTCAATTGGCTTCAGTATAAATCACACAAATATAAGGGGAATACAAAGACACTGAAAAGAGCCAACTTCCCTAAACTGTGAACCTTTCTAAAACGCATGAATTGGGATAAAATCTTAGGAACAAAAAACACAGAGGAGAGATGGGTTTGCTTTAAGAGCAATTAAATAAAGGCATTAGCCAATGCATCCCATTGGGTAATACATTTTAAAAGAGCGAACAAAAGTCATGGATGGCTTAACTCTAGGGGTGCAACGGATCAAAAAACTCACGGATCGGATCGATCCTCGGATCAGAGTCACGGATCGGATCATTTTTCGGATCAGCAAATAATAATTGAATTTGCAAAAACCTCCGCCACCATATAGTCCCCACTGTAATATCCACGTCATCTCCCCCACTGTAATATCCACGTCATCTCCCCCACTGTAATATCCACATCCTCTCCCCCACTGTAATATTGGCAGGGTATCGCCGAGTATTGGCAGGGTATCGCCGAGTATTGGCAGGGTATCGCAGAGTATTGGCTGGGTAATGCAGAGTATCGCAGAGTATTGGCTGGGTAATGCAGAGTATCGCAGAGTATTGGCTGGGTAATGCAGAGTATCGCAGAGTATTGGCTGGGTAATGCAGAGTATCGCAGAGTATTGGCTGGGTAATGCAGAGTATCGGCTGGGTAATGCAGAGTATCGCACAGTATCGGCTGGGTAATGCAGAGTATCGCACAGTATCGGCTGGGTAATGCAGAGTATCGCACAGTATCGGCTGGGTAATGCAGAGTATCGCACAGTATCGGCTGGGTAATGCAGAGTATCGCAGAGTATCGGCTGGGTAATGCAGGGTATATGCAGGGTATGTTTACAAGTGATCGCTCCGTCATTTGACGGAGCGATCACATTGTAAACAGTGGCCGGGTGTACCAAGATGGCCGCCGCTCCGGAGCTAGGCCGAAGCCGTGGCCTTTCCTAAGGCTGAGGCCGCGGAGCGCTCCGCAGATCGCGGGGTGTGCCGATCCGAACGGGGTGACCCGTTCGGATCACGGATCGGCGACGATCCGTTGCACCCCTACTTAACTCCAATGTAAAAATGCATATAAAAGCAAAGGAGAAGGCCTTCAAAAAATACAAGGTTGAGGGATCATCATCAGCATTCAGACTTTATAAAGAATGTAACAAGAAATGTAAGGGTGCTAGAACACGAAAGACACAAAAAAATCCCAAGAAATTCTGTATGTAAACAGTAAAAAAAGGAAGGACAGACCATATTGGCCCCATAAAGAATGAGGAAGGACATCTGGTTAAAAAGGATGGGGAGATGGCAAAGGTATTGAATTTATTCTTCTCAGTCTTCACAAGGGAATCGGGGGGGCTTCAGTAACTAAAACTGCAGTGTTTATCCTTATGACACCTCACAGGAAGCACCTTCATGGTTAACAGAGGACAGAATTAAAATTGGACTTGGGAAACTTAACATTAATAAATCACTGGGACCAGATGGCTTGCATCCGAGGGTACTTAGGGAACAAGTAATGCCAGACCATTGTTCCTAATTTTTACTGACAGTCTACTGACTGGAATAGTACCAGCTGATTGGAAAAAAGCCAATGTAGCACCAATATTTAAAAAGGGCCCAAAATACATCCCTGGGAATTGCAGACCAGTTAGCCTAACATCAATAGTATGCAAGCTCTTGGAGGGGATGATAAGGGACTATATACAAGATTTTAGTAATGAGAATGGTATCATTAGCAGTAATCAGCATGAATTCATAAAGAATCATTTTTGCCAAGCTTATGCCAATTAATCTTCTATGAGGAGTTGAGTTGCCATATAGATAAAGGAAGGCCCGTAGACGTGTTGTATCTGGATTTTGCAAAAGCATTTGACACAGTTCCACATAAACATTTACTCTACAAAATAAGGTCTGTTGGCATGGACCAATAGGGTAAGTACATGGATTGAAAACTGGCTATAAGGGCGAGTTCAGAGGGTGATGATAAATGGGGAGTACTCGGAATGGTCAGGGGTGGGTAGTAGAGTCCCCCAGGGTTCTGTGCTGGGACCAATCCTATTTATTTTGTTCATAAATGACCTGGAGGATAGGGTTAACAGTTCAGTCTCTGTATTTGCGAATGATACTAAGCTAAGCAGGGCAATAACTTCTCCGCAGGATGTGGAGACCTTGCAAAAAGGTCTGAACAAATTAATGGGGTGGGCAACTACATGGCAAATGAGGTTTAATGTAGAAAAATGTAAAATAATGCATTTGGGTGGCAAAAATATGAATGCAATCCATACACTGGGGGGGAGAACCTTTGGGGGAATCTAGGATGGAAAAGGACCTTGGGGGTCCTAGTAGATGATAGGCTCAGCGATGGCATGCAATGCCAAGCTTTTGCTAATAAAGCAAACAGAATATTGGCATGCATTAAAAAGGGATCAACTCCAGAGATAAAACGATAATTCTCCCGCTCTAAAGACTCTGGTCCGGCCGCACCTAGAGTATGCTGTCCAGTTCTGGGCACCAGTCCTCAGGAAGGATGTACTGGAAATGGAGCGAGTACATAGAAGGGCAACAAAGCTAATAAAGGGTCTGGAGGATATTAGTTATGAGGAAAGGTTGTGAGCACTGAACTTATTCTCTCTGGAGAAGAGACGCTTGAGAGGGGATATGATTTCAATATATAAATACTGTACTGGTGACCCCACAATAGGGATAAAACTTTTTTGCGGAAGGGAGTTTAACAAGACACGTGGCCACTCATTAAAATGAGATGAAAAGAGGTTTAACCTTAAACTACGTAGAGGAGTCCCTTCCACAGGCGGTGGGCTCAGCAGGTTACATTGATAGTTTTAAAAAACTATTAGATAAGCACCTGAACGACCACAACATACAGGAATATACAATGTAATACGACACCCCCCTCCCCCCCCCCTGAAAGGTGCCAATTGTGGCACCGGAGGGGGGGAGGAATCCGATACGCAGAAGTTCCACTTTAGGGTGGAACTCCGCCTTTAATGCATAGAATGCATTAAGGTGACATTTTTTTTACCTTTACAACCCCTTTAAGGCGTAGCTCTAGTATTTACTGTATGGTGTTTTTGGCTCTCAACATACATTGTGGATGCTTCTACTGCTAGCACAACCATGACATGCATCAACTGAAGTTTCAGCACTGAATTCACCCATCATCATTCGTATAATTATTGGATTTGGGCTAAAAAAATTTTTTATGAAAGAGTGATTTTCAAGGATAAGCTTGAATTCATCTTTAACCGCTTCCTGACCGCCTAACGCAGATAAACTGCGGCAAAATGGCACGGGCAGGCAAAATCACGTACCTGTACGTGATCGTGCATGTGCCTGCCTGTGGGTCGCGCGCGCGCCGCCAGCGGCGCGCTCGCGACCCGGTCGGGAGCTCCGTGACCCCGGCCGCGGGACCAGCGGACCCGATCGCCGCTGGTGTCCCGCGATCGGGTTACGGAGCTGAAGAACGGGGAGAGGTTTGTGTAAACAAACCTCTCCCCGCGCTTCCTACACTGACTGTCAGTGATGGGCGGTTCCCTGTTATCGGGAACGCCGATCAATGACGTCAGACGTACAGCCACGCCCCCCTACTGTAAAAAAACACACACACGTCACACTGACTCCTCCCCGCCCCCTAGTGGTTAACCCCTTCACTACAACTGTCATTTACATAGGAATCAGTGCTATTTAAATAGCACTGATTTCTGTATAAATGACAAATGTCCCAAAAATGTGTCAAAAATGTCCGATGTGTCCGCCATAATGTCGCAGTCACAATAAAAATCGCTGATCGCCGCCATTACTAGTAAAAAAAAAAAAAAATTAATAAAAATGCTATAAAACTATCCCCTATTTTGGAAACGCTATAACTTTTGCGCAAACCAATCAATAATCGCTAATTGCGATTTTTTTAACCAAAAATATGTAGAAGAATACGTATCGGCCGAAACTGAGGAAAAAAAAAATGTTTTTTTTTATATATTTTTTGGGGATATTTATTATAGCAAAAAGTAAAAAATATTGCATTTTTTTCAAAATTGTCGCTCTATTTTTGCTTATAGCGCAAAAAATAAAAACCGTAGGGGCGATCAAATACCACCAAAAGAAAGCTCTATTTGTGGGAAAAAAAGGACGCCAATTTTGTTTGGGAGCCACGTCGCACGACCGCGCAATTGTCAGTTAAAGCGACGCAGTGCCGAATCGCAAAAAGGGGCCTGGTCCTTTGGCTGCCAATTGGTCCGGGGCTGAAGTGGTTAAAATAGTAATTTTGGCATTTATAATTCAGTAACTTTGTGTTAAAAAATAGCTTTCAAAAAACCAAAATATTCTAAAGTTCTGTATTTCTTTCCAGCAAATTAATTTAGTAAAAAATACAATTGCTCCACCTATAATCTGCCAACGTGAGCTACGCACACTGAGAAAACGCCTACACAAACTTGAAATTGAGTTTCTCAAGTTGCAGTTATCACTTCAGGTAAGCACCTCTACATTTACTGTTGTCAGAAATATGTTTCTTTTTGTTTTAAATAAAATATTTGTTTCCAAAAATAATTTTTTTTAAACTGTCTTACAAAGCATAGTTACCTCATCTATGTCTCATGGTGAACATATAAAAATGAAGCCTTACTCATTTCATAATGAGCATATCCTTCCTTCTTTATTCTTATTACTTAAATTCTAATGCCGCGTACACACAACTGTTTTTTCGTCGGAATAAACTCTGACGGTTTTTCCAACGGAGTTCCGCTGAAACTGTCTGTGACAGACCTAGCCGGGATACGGGCTTTTTGAGAGGACTACATGCTAGCCTCCTGCCAGCTGATTACGGGCCCCCCAAAATACACTCTCTGTATATGCATTTGGCATTAGAAATAGACTAGCATCTGACAGCTTGTATCCCATTCAATGTCATGAACTCAAGCCACCTGTCTATTGTGTAAATGAGGCTGGTCTGGCTTGTAAGGTGTATTCCACACAATGTTGTTGTGCTAATTAGCCCTGTGTTACTGTTTATGTTAATGTATGTTGAATAGTCATTCCAATTAACTAGGAGCCTTAAAGTCTGACCCTGAAAAGCCTTTTCAGGCAGTCAACTAGTCTGGGCAATGATTAAGATAATTAGCTCATGCTAATTAGGTTAGCTTTGAGTCATCTGGCTATATATGTGTGTGAAATGTCAAATAAAGCATTCCTGATTTACCCCAAGAACTAGTGCCGTCTAATTCTTGGGGGTTCCTATAACCAGATCCATTGGACTCATGTTCCAGGACTTAGGAAGCATTTACGGCGGACACCTTGAGTACAGGATCCGTCACATTGTTGGCAAGCAGTGGGATTGTGCTTCCTGCAGTCTGGGACATTCAAACCTCCACTGGGATCCAAGATCAGGATAGAAGACTTCGGTCACCCCAGCAGAGATATGGATCTGGCATCAGAGTTCCCGGGGCTGCTGCGGATCATCCTTGCAGCATACACAAGGACTGTGTCTGAGGAGGAATACCTGGAGCTCAGGCAGCAGATTCGGGTGGAGCTGTGGATTGGAGCCCTCCAGCTCGCTGGTATAAAACAGGGCAAGTTCTTTCCAACCCAAGAGCAACGGGCCAGTGACCAACGGGCATTGCGGATGACATTCCTGGGAGAGCAGCCCCAGGAGCAATGGGTGACTGAGTTGGACAGGCTTGTCCAGCAGGAGATAGAGCTGGACAATCGTTATCGGGCTCTGCAATGGCACGCAGAGCAGAGATATTTAGGGGAGACAACAGAATGCTCCCCGGAGGGATATGACTTTGGAGGCCCTGGATTGCTGTGGGAGAGCCTTACAGATCGTTTTGTGTTTGGCGATGAAGAGGAACCTACCCTTGAGGACCTGCAAGAATATAGAGAGGCTATGCTCGGTCTTGCAGGGGTCTCAGAGCTTAAACCTGATCTGGACCATTTGTTAAGGAAGGAACAGCATCTGGAAAGGGCATACAGTAAACTGCTAGAACACGTTCAGCAGCATGCCAGAGAATCGGCAGTGGAAACTCCGGAGATTGTCATCCCCAAAGCGGAAGTGCTGACAATTGGGCAGAACTCTGCTAACTTCTGCCCAGCACCAACAGTGGCTTCGCCCTTCTTAAGAGAAGAGGTAGTCGGCCTTTCTCCCACAACACTGACAGGGACATGTGATTTCCTACCAGCAGCATCTATGGAGTTACAACAAACTTCTCCAGCCAAAGATCTGGTAACTGAACAGAGGGTCCAAGCCCTTTGCCCGACATCTACAGCAATTCTGGAGGCCCAGGGTGAGGAGGTGGCAGTCCATCACGAGTTGCAGATCAGGGTTCAAGGAGAGAATGCAGTTGTCACCTCACAACTGCAGCTTGATCTGGTGTCGGTGGATGGGCCTGTGGTCTCCACTAACAGAAAACCAGCAGAAATGCTGGCAACCGGGCAGAGTGCTACCAACCTCTGCCCAGCACCGGTAACAGCTGCGGAGTTCCAGGGAGCTGGGGCAGTCGGCCTCTCTCCCCAACAGTTAGCTGGAGCAGATGATGTAGGGAAGCTCCTACACCCAGCTGAACTGCTGGTAACGGAACAGAGCGCTGCTGGCCTCTGCCCGCAACTAAAACAGGACAGATTTCCTGTAAAGGTGGATGGGAATGCAGTCTCCACCAGTATAACCCAGGGATGCTGGGCGGTCGGCCCAGATCCCCAACAGCAGGATGGAGTGAGCCCAGTCACCCTGTCTTCTCTCCAGCGGCTGAAAAGACTCCAGGGAGAAGGGCCAGTCCAGGCCTCTCCCCAGCGGCAGATATGTTCTATGAGAGAGGCAGAGGTTGGCTGGGTGAGTAATACTCTGTTTGAAACAATTTGTTTGGGGTACTGTGTGGGTACAGGCATTAGAGGACTGGAACTATGGACTAACTTCGGAGTCAACCCGTCTGGGGTCTCCTCCTGTGTTAGTCTCCTGCCGAAAGGGGAGAAATGTGACAGACCTAGCCGGGATACGGGCTTTTTGAGAGGACTACATGCTAGCCTCCTGCCAGCTGATTACGGGCCCCCCAAAATACACTCTCTGTATATGCATTTGGCATTAGAAATAGACTAGCATCTGACAGCTTGTATCCCATTCAATGTCATGAACTCAAGCCACCTGTCTATTGTGTAAATGAGGCTGGTCTGGCTTGTAAGGTGTATTCCACACAATGTTGTTGTGCTAATTAGCCCTGTGTTACTGTTTATGTTAATGTATGTTGAATAGTCATTCCAATTAACTAGGAGCCTTAAAGTCTGACCCTGAAAAGCCTTTTCAGGCAGTCAACTAGTCTGGGCAATGATTAAGATAATTAGCTCATGCTAATTAGGTTAGCTTTGAGTCATCTGGCTATATATGTGTGTGAAATGTCAAATAAAGCATTCCTGATTTACCCCAAGAACTAGTGCCGTCTAATTCTTGGGGGTTCCTATAACCAGATCCATTGGACTCATGTTCCAGGACTTAGGAAGCATTTACGGCGGACACCTTGAGTACAGGATCCGTCACACTGTCTTACTGCCTACACACGATCACTCCAAAGTCCGACCGTCTAGAACGCGGTGACGTACAACACGGACGACGGGATTAGAAAAAGGAAGTTCAATAGCCAGTAGCCAGTAGCTGCTGTCTCGTACTTGGTTCAGAGCATGCGTTGTTTTTTTGGTCCATCGGAACAGCATACAGACGATCGATTTTCCAGATAGAACATGTTCTAAATATTTCCGAAGGAATCAATTCCTATTTCTAGGTCCGTCAGAATTTTCTAAAAAAAAAAACAGGCCCCCACACGATCGAAATATCCGATGAAAAGATTCCATCAGACTTTTTCTGCCGGAAAGTCAGACCGTGTGTACGCAGCATTAGACTCGCTAAATTCATGTCCTCTCTGGGGCATCAGGAAGTAATGCAAAATGGACAAAGCCCAACCACAATATACACAAGCCAATCTCATTCTTTATTTATGTGGAGGTTACTCACACACTATAAACAAGCCAATGCATAAGTGTGTGCCCATCACTTTGAATTCCAGAATGTATTAAAATGGGCTTCCAACATTTATCACACAAACTTTTTTCTAACAAAGTACATGAACTAAGCTTATTTCTTTTACTTATAAAATAAATGTATATGGGACATGGGTTATTTCCCAGTTAGATACAATTAAATGTTGCCTAATTTTCTTCTAGGATAAAGTAACTGATTCAAGTGTATCAGGAAATTCCATCTGCGGGAGTTGTCAGCAAGCAACCACTGCTTCCTCTATTAAGGAATCAAATGTGCAAGCAGCACAAGAATGTACTCTGCCTTCTCTACTACCGCCAGTTCCTCCTCCTCCACCTCCCCCTCCACCACCCCCTCCACCACCACCAGTTCCTTTTTCCCTAGGCTTACCATTTCAGAACCATTTGCCTATACTGAAGAAAACTGGAAGTAGCAGACCACCTAAGGTTAGATATGGTTGTTTGTCTTTTTTTAACATATCACTTATCTCCACTCAAATACTTTTCAAGAGGAAAACTTAAAAGCTAGACCATGGAGCACATAAAAATGTAATATAGTCAGTAGCAAAAGAATATTACTTGTAGGAAAAAGAAAGTGGTTCTCCTTTCTTCAAGTTAGCTTTGCCCAAAACTTGTAGGCTGCCTCAAAAAAGCGCTTTTGGGAATATATCTGTCCACACCTTTAGAGGAGAGGCTCGATGAAAAAGTGGTAGGTCTTATATATAATATTCAGTCCAATGCTGAGCAATTTAAGGGTAGGGCAGCCTTACAACTTTATCTTCAGTTGTTGAGTGAAGTATGGAAATGTGGATGTGATCCAGATCTCTCTGTGATTTATAATATATCTGCAACTTTACTAAGTTTTTTAAAAATTGGCTGTATTTTGAGAAACAAAGAGTGTGCTACAACAGAGATATAATAAAAGTGGCTTCTAGCTTCACAATCTTCTTCTTGTACCTTCTTTAGGAGGAACCTGCAAAACCAGAGGGGCCCATTCAAATAACACTTAAAGACCTTTTGAATGTTAAATTAAGAAACACACGAGATAATAATGAAAGACAAAAGGTAGGTTTCTTTAATTAATTCTCAAAATGGCCACACACTACAAGCTACAAAGCTTTTTCCAGGTGCCAGGCTGGGGCTGTCTTCATTAGTCAGTACAGGATGACATCACTCCTGCACTTACACAGGAGGTCAGTTATCCCGATGCATGTAAAACTCAGTGTGCATTCTTAAGAAGACTATGAGCAGCGAGATAGGTTTATTTTATTGTAGAAGGGACTTTTTCATGTCTCTTCTGCAATATAAAGCCCGCCTGCACACAGTTTTTTTTTTTTATTTATTTTTTATTTAGTCTTTAGTTTTGCTTTAAGTGCTTGCTTATGGTTGCATGTTAAAGAGGTTGTAAAGCTTTGTGTTTTTTCACCTTAATGCATCCTATGCATTAAGGTGAAAAAACACCTTGCACTCTCCAGCCCCCCCAAGCCCCCGTTTTACTTACCTGAGCCCCGAATCTCCGTGGGCGCGATCCCGCGTTCCTTTCCCCCAGCTCCTGTGGGCTCTTCATTGGATGATTGATAGCAGCGCAGCCATTGGCTCCCGCTGCTGTCAATCAAATCAATGACGTGGCACGCCGGGGGGCGGGGACGAGTGATACACTCATCGGCTATGGCCGCTAACTGTATCACACGGGAGCGCGCCCGCAGGAAAACCCCCTTGGGAGAGCGCTTCCCAGAGGGGGGTTAGCTCTTGCGTGGAGGAATCGAGACAGTCGCCGAGGGATCCCAGAAGACAAGGGTCGGGGCCACTGTGCAAAACGAACTGTACAGTGGAGGTAAGTATGACATGTTTGTTATTTATTTTATTTTTTTTAAACCCAAACCTATACAACCCCTTTAACCTCTAGATCAGTGATTCTCAGACTGCTGCGTGAGATTTGCAGGTGTGCCGTGGGAGTTTTGAAAAATATTTAAAATTGCTAGCGTTTTGAAACCTTCGAAAATATCAAAAAATGTTATGGTAAATCAATGTTGCAAAAGTTAAAAGTTAAAAAAGTTAAAAGTTAAAAAAAGTAACATATATATAAAAACGCAATCTCTGTCAGTCTGCCATTCATTGCTTTTTTTTGTAACGATATCCTTGTGCGAGATCTCGGGAGAACTACTTATATTATAATAATAGAGACCGTTATATTTGTTTCTTCCGTTTTTTGACTTTGTTGGAGCCTTGCTTTGATTTGCTCTCAGCAGGCACGTCCTTCACATTAACTTAAAATTAAATGTATATGTAAAAATAAAAAAGTTCTTCACCACAAAAATTGTTAAATCTTTTCAGGTATGCCGTGAAAAGTTTTAGATCTTTGTGGTGCACCGCAAGACAAAAAAGTTTGAGAAACACTGCTCTAGATGGTCCAAATTTCATAGCGATGGTGAGAATAGTTAGCTACAGTGGATGGGAAATTGTCTCTTGCTGCATAAGACTGTGAAGGAATAATTACATTTTTTTTGAAGCAACAGGATCATTATTTCATAGACTTCAATGATCTTCCAATCTTGAGTGTGCAAAAAGTTTAAACAGTATTGCAAGCTACATTGGTTAGAGGTTTATTTGTGTTCCTATTGAAATTTATTAATATTTTTGTATTTATTTCATGTCTGTCCCACTGCAATATTTTAAGATGGCAGTACACAAATATGATGTTGTGCCACAGATCACCATATCCGCATTAAAAGGCGTAAGTCTGAAGAGTGCTTCTAAGATACCACCAAGGCGGCTAGCACATGTTTTTAAGTAAGTTTAATTGGAAATATTTATCGAAAGCACACTAGCATTTACATGTACACTGTATTCACTTAGTATGTTTTTGTATTATTTCACTGGATACAGAGATGCGTTAAGTAAAAGCCCTCTGGACTTGAGACGTCATCTTAGAAAAGTCAATATGGTGAGGTAAGCTTATCACTGTCCTGACTTACCTGCTCAACCTTCATTCTAATTCTTCAAGCTAATTGGCATCTTCTTTAAATGTCTTCATGAAAATAAAAGTTGATCATTTGTGATTAACAAATCACTTGTCAAACTTTGTTGAGCCCAGGTTCACACTGAGCTGTGGGAATCAAGCCGTGCCAGTTCAGCCGAACTCGCACAATTTCACTCCCACATGTCAGTCCCGATTTTGACAGAAATTTCAGACGTCCATGGAAATCGCATCCCAAAATTTCAAAAATGTAGTACAGAAACTACTTTTTGAAATCGGTGTGGCGTCACATCGATTAGGACGGTGCTTTTGCTGGCAATTGCTGCTGATTTGACATGTCAAATCCTACCAATGTGAACCAATATTTGTAATGTAATGTTGAGATCTAGCTTTACTTCACTAGTTTAGAAACTAGAGGAACCCCCCCCCCCCCCCCCAAACACTGAATGATCAGCACAAATGTTTCAAATGTTTTTGGGAGTCAGGGCCATATATCAGAACTTTGGTCCTTATGATTTATACTTTTTGAATGTAGAAATTTTATCAGTCACAGCAAACGAATATTCCCTGGTTTGTTCCCCTATGTTGTACTGAGATAGTAAAAGTAGAAATCTTATTGCTTTCTTTTGGCAGTACATTGATACATATACTACACTTTTCATAAGAAACACAATTCTCTAACTTTTTTTTTATTTTATTTTTTAGGAGCCCAGGAGGAACCCCAATATATGATAGAGATAACAAAGAGAATGGCACAGGACTGACTCCTTTAATGACAAAAGCTCTCAGGCAAAAATTCCAGGCAAGTGTAATATGTTTTCATTTAGGTTTGTAACTTAAAGTGGTAGTAAACTTAGTGTTTTGAAAAGTTGCTGACAGGCAGGGTATTTTTTATTTTTTTTACTCCAAAAAAGTGAAACACAAAACGTGCACAGGGTGTATACATAGTCCTCCTCCAAAGAGAAAGGACCCTAGCCCCACTGGGGTACTTCACTGGTCCATCTGTCGAAAACCAGACGGACCCCATTCTCTGGGAGGTCTGCCGAAACAGACCCACTGAAGTACTAGGTGGGGCTCCCCCGAAGGGAGACCCCATGAGAGAGGGGAACCCTCTCCCAAGACTTTCAGGGCAGTTCAGGGCAGGCCCAAGGACCTACACTCTACCAGCCAATCGTGAAACAAAACGTGTACACCAACAACTAAAAAAAAGACAACGTGACAACACACGACGAAGTGGAGAGAGTGCAAGGTGCCATTGTGCAGTACAATGGCCAGCCTTCCGGCCAGGAATAAAAGTGACTCTGGTCCTACCCAAAAGGCTCGGCCTAAGAGGCAGGTACGAAAAAAGTGAATAAAACTCAAAGTGACACCCTTATTCACAGTGAGAGTTATGGCACCCCTGGACTGCCACTCCAGGGGCGCATAAACCACTGGCTTTTTTCGGAGCACGTCCCTTGGCCAGACCAGTGCAGCCCCATATCTAACAGGAGACATCAGAATTTAGACAGCTTAAGGAGAGCCTCGCCTACAACTGGGGACAAGCCTTTTGCAAGGCCAGATTCAACCCAGGTGGAAAAAGGCCCTTCCACCGCCATCACCCTTCCTTACCAATTATATCAGAAGGGATTCTTGCCGGCGCCCCCACACTACAAGAGGCACCAGCATTCTCCCCTCTAAAGACTATTAAGAACAGATATTACACTTGATTTTAGCCAAAAGGCCAAGAAGCGATTGTGTTTGTGTTGTTTTTGTTGTTTTATTATATCTATACAAAAATGTTTTGCCTTTAATTAATATTTTAAACTGAATGGGTTGTTTTAAAATCACTTTAACTACTACTTGATAGTGTGTGCCTAGTGAAAACTATTTTAAATTAGTTAAGTTTTAAACTAAAAATGTACATCAATATATACAAAATCATAATTAAATTAATTCTTAGAAATATTCACTTTCTATTTCACAGATGGCTCATCCAAAAAGCCCATCACCACTTCGAATGTCTCCAGGAAACCAAGGTCTTAAAGAAGCATGTTAAACTCAAATTGTGTGGTGTAAGGGAAAAAAATAGGAGCCTTCCTACTTTTTATAACCTTGTATGCATTTATACTGGGAATTTTATACAAGAAAGCCACTGAGCAACGTGCAGTTTTTAACTTCGTTTTTACCGATAGAAGCCACAGTCTTTGTTCACTTTTGGTCTTGTTCCAGCATTGCTGGTCAGAATAAGTTATGGATAAATTTATGTTTGCCTTAACTTACTGAAACAACACACAGTTTACTTATAGATAGCTCATATGAGCAAGTGCCTCACTTCTTTGATAAGCAACATGTACACACTATAAACAGATGCAATGGTTATTTTTGTCAATGATTCTTGCTCTGTCTTAGTCAAACCATTTGTTAGAAGGGATATATCACTTAAGATAAGTCTACCACATTTATTTTTCAGTATTACAAAATGCAAGTAAAAGTATTATCAAATATCCATGCAGAGTTCACTCTCCCACTTGAACAAGCCTTGCAATTTAGTTTACATGTGTTGCTGCTTAACAAAGGCTGCCTCGTATTATAAATGGGGAAAAAAATCTGTTAGCTGTGTCTTGAGTTTTAATCTATATGTGCATGATTTTTATTGTGGTCTTGGTGTCAAACTTTCATTGTTTTTATATGTATTTTTTCGTACTATAATTAAATATGTTCCTGGTTGTTTTAAGTTAAAGTGGAGATCGGACCCTTTTGGGTGGGGTGTAAAGCTCTGTTTAATCCATAATCCAGTTTTTACCAAAAAGAGATCTACATCTTGAATCCTACCATGGATAACAGGGCTTTGCTGCATTCTCTGATGTGTTTTGTCTGCATATTCCTATGGATAAATTACTAAGATGTGGTGACACCATAGTACTGCTGTCACTAACCCTAGTGATTCTTTCAAAGGAATATAGGCAAAATGCACTCTGGTTAAAGGAATTCAGGAAATTCAGCTCAGATTGCTTACATGGTAGGTATGAATGTAGGGCTATATCTCTAGGGTCACAAGTAGCAGTAAACAGCTGGTGGGGATCGACACAGAACCACACAAAAATAAAAATCAACTTTCTTCTACTTGAAAATCCTTATTTTAAGCTTGCATTGTGGTAAAATGATCTATGAGGTCATTCCCCCACCCCAAAGAGCAATCTATGGCAGGTGTCTGATGAGATTTAGGGATAAGGAAGAAATTAGGTAGTGGTCACATGGCTGTCTATAGAAAGAAATACATGCACAATTGCACTGGTCAAGTGTGTGTGTTTTATGCCCCATAGACACACCTCCTTTATGCCACATAGGCCCAGTCCTTATTGAAAACCACAGTGATTAGTCAGGAAAATCCATCCTGAAATAGTGTTTTTTTTTTTTATTGGTTAGCCTGAGAGTGTCTAACCATTCAGCTGGGTTAGGTAACAGTCACTTCTGCTGACGGTCGTCCTCTTCTGCTGACGGTCCTCCTCTTCTGCTGACGGTCCTCCTCTTCTGCTGACGGTCCTCTTCTGCTGACGGTCCTCTTCGGTCGTCCTCTTCTGCTGACGGTCCTCCTCTTCTGCTGACGGTCCTCCTCTTCTGCTGACGGTCGTCCTCTTCTGCTGACGGTCGTCCTCTTCTGCTGACGGTCGTCCTCTTCTGCTGACGGTCGTCCTCTTCTGCTGACGGTCCTCCTCTTCTGCTGACGGTCCTCCTCTTCTGCTGACGGTCCTCCTCTTCTGCTGACGGTCCTCCTCTTCTGCTGACGGTCGTCCTCTTCTGCTGACGGTCCTCCTCTTCTGCTGACGGTCGTCCTCTTCTGCTGACGGTCGTCCTCTTCTGCTGACGGTCGTCCTCTTCTGCTGACGGTCCTCCTCTTCTGCTGACGGTCCTCTCTTCTGCTGACGGTCCCCTCTTCTGCTGACGGTCGTCCTCTTCTGCTGACGGTCGTCCTCTTCTGCTGACGGTCCTCTTCGGTCGTCCTCTGCTGCTGACGGTCCTCCTCTTCTGCTGACGGTCCTCCTCTTCTGCTGACGGTCCTCCTCTTCTGCTGACGGTCCTCCTCTTCTGCTGACGGTCCTCCTCTTCTGCTGACGGTCCTCCTCTTCTGCTGACGGTCCTCCTCTTCTTCTGCTGACGGTCCTCTTCTGCTGACGTCCTCCTCTTCTGCTGACGGTCGTCCTCTTCTGCTGACGGTCGTCCTCTTCTGCTGACGTCCTCCTCTTCTGCTGACGGTCCTCCTCTTCTGCTGACGGTCCTCCTCTTCTGCTGACGTCGTCCTCTTCTGCTGACGGTCCTCCTCTTCTGCTGACGGTCCTCCTCTTCGGTCCTCCTCTTCTGCTGACGGTCGTCCTCTTCTGCTGACGGTCCTCCTCTTCTGCTGACGGTCGTCCTCTTCTGCTGACGGTCGTCCTCTTCTGCTGACGGTCCTCCTCTTCTGCTGACGGTCGTCCTCTTCTGCTGACGGTCGTCCTCTTCTGCTGACGGTCGTCCTCTTCTGCTGACGGTCCTCCTCTTCTGCTGACGGTCCTCTTCTGCTGACCGTCCTCCTCTTCTGCTGACGGTCGTCCTCTTCTGCTGACGGTCGTCCTCTTCTGCTGACGGTCCTCCTCTTCTGCTGACGGTCGTCCTCTTCTGCTGACGGTCCTCCTCTTCTGCTGACGGTCCTCCTCTTCTGCTGACGGTCCTCCTCTTCTGCTGACGGTCCTCCTCTCTGCTGACGGTCCTCCTCTTCTGCTGACGGTCCTCCTCTTCAGCTGACGGTCCTCCTCTTCTGGTGACGGTCCTCCTCTTCTGCTGACGGTCCTCCTCTTCTGCTGACGGTCCTCTTCGGTCGTCCTCTTCTGCTGACGGTCGTCCTCTTCTTCTGCTGACGGTCCTCCTCTTCTGCTGACGGTCGTCCTCTTCTGCTGACGGTCGTCCTCTTCTGCTGACGGTCCTCCTCTTCTGCTGACGGTCCTCCTCTTCTGCTGACGGTCGTCCTCTTCTGCTGACGGTCGTCCTCTTCTGCTGACGGTCGTCCTCTTCTGCTGACGGTCCTCCTCTTCTGCTGACGGTCGTCCTCTTCTGCTGACGGTCCTCCTCTTCTGCTGACGGTCCTCCTCTTCAGCTGACGGTCCTCCTCTTCTGCTGACGGTCGTCCTCTTCTGCTGACGGTCGTCCTCTTCTGCTGACGGTCCTCCTCTTCTGCTGACGGTCATCCTCTTCTGCTGACGGTCCTCCTCTTCTGCTGACGGTCCTCCTCTTCTGCTGACGGTCCTCCTCTTCTGCTGACGGTCCTCCTCTTCTGCTGACGGTCCTCCTCTTCTGCTGACGGTCCTCCTCTTCTGCTGACGGTCCTCCTCTTCTGACGTCCTCTTCTGCTGACGGTCCTCCTCTTCTGCTGACGGTCCTCCTCTTCTGCTGACGGTCCTCCTCTTCTGCTGACGGTCCTCCTCTTCTGCTGACGGTCCTCTACGGTCGTCTTCTGCTGACGGTCCGTCCTCTTCTGCTGACGGTCGTCCTCTTCTGCTGACGGTCATCCTCTTCTGCTGACGGTCGTCCTCTTCGGTCGTCCTCTTCTGATGACGGTCCTCCTCTTCTGCTGTCGGGCCTCTTCTGCTGACGGTCCTCCTCTTCTGCTGACTGTCCTCTTCTGCCCTCTTCTGCTGACGGTCGTCCTCTTCTGCTGACGGTCGTCCTCTTCTGCTGACGGTCCGTCCCTCTTCTGCTGACGGTCGTCCTCTTCTGCTGACGGTCCTCCTCTTCTGCTGACGGTCCTCCTCTTCTGTGCGGTCCTCTCCTCTTCTGCTGACGGTCGTCCTCTTCTGCTGACGGTCGTCCCTTCTGCTGACGGTCCTCTTCGGTCGTCCTCTTCTGCTGACGGTCGTCCTCTTCTGCTGACGGTCCTCCTCTTCTGCTGACGGTCGTCCTCTTCTGCTGACGGTCCTCCTCTTCTGCTGACGGTCCTCCTCTTCTGCTGACGGTCCTCTTCGGTCGTCCTCTTCTGCTGACGGTCCTCCTCTTCTGCTGACGGTCCTCCTCTTCTGCTGACGGTCGTCCTCTTCTGCTGACGGTCCTCCTCTTCTGCTGTCGGTCCTCCTCTTCTGCTGACGGTCGTCCTCTTCTGCTGACGGTCGTCCTCTTCTGCTGACGGTCCTCCTCTTCTGCTGACGGTCCTCCGTCTTCTGCTGACGGTCCTCCTCTTCTGCTGACGGTCGTCCTCTTCTGCTGACGGTCCTCCTCTTCTGCTGACGGTCGGTCCTCTTCTGCTGACGGTCGTCCTCTTCTGCTGACGGTCCTCCTCTTCTGCTGACGGTCGTCCTCTTCTGCTGACGGTCCTCCTCTTCTGCTGACGGTCCTCCTCTTCTGCTGACGGTCCTCCTCTTCTGCTGACGGTCCTCCTCTCTGCTGACGGTCCTCCTCTTCTGCTGACGGTCCTCGTCCTCTTCTGCTGACGGTCCTCTCTTCTGCTGACGGTCGTCCTCTTCTGCTGACGGTCCTCCTCTTCTGCTGACGGTCCTCCTCTTCTGCTGACGGTCCTCCTCTTCTGCTGACGGTCCTCCTCTTCTGCTGACGGTCCTCCTCTTCTGCTGACGGTCCTCCTCTTCTGCTGACGGTCCTCCTCTTCTGCTGACGGTCGTCCTCTTCTGCTGACGGTCGTCCTCTTCTGCTGACGGTCGTCCTCTTCTGCTGACGGTCGTCCTCTTCTGCTGACGGTCCTCCTCTTCTGCTGACGGTCCTCCTCTTCTGCTGACGGTCGTCCTCTTCTGCTGACGGTCCTCCTCTTCTGCTGACGGTCCTCTTCGGTCGTCCTCTTCTGCTGACGGTCCTCCCTCCTCTTCTGCTGACGGTCGTCCTCTTCTGCTGACGGTCGTCCTCTTCTGCTGACGGTCGTCCTCTTCTGCTGACGGTCGTCCTCTTCTGCTGACGGTCGTCCTCTTCTGCTGACGGTCCTCCTCTTCTGCTGACGGTCCTCCTCTTCTGCTGACGGTCGTCCTCTTCTGCTGACGGTCGTCCTCTTCTGCTGACGGTCGTCCTCTTCTGCTGACGGTCGTCCTCTTCTGCTGACGGTCGTCCTCTTCTGCTGACGGTCGTCCTCTTCTGCTGACGGTCGTCCTCTTCTGCTGACGGTCCTCCTCTTCTGCTGACGGTCCTCCTCTTCTGCTGTCGGTCGTCCTCTTCTGCTGACGGTCGTCCTCTTCTGCTGACGGTCCTCCTCTTCTGCTGACGGTCGTCCTCTTCTTCTGCTGACGGTCCTCCTCTTCTGCTGACGGTCCTCCTCTTCTGCTGACGGTCCTCCTCTTCTGCTGACGGTCCTGCTCCTCTTCTGCTGACGGTCCTCCTCTTCTGCTGACGGTCCTCCTCTTCTGCTGACGGTCGTCCTCTTCTGCTGACGGTCGTCCTCTTCTGCTGACGGTCCTCCTCTTCTGCTGACGGTCGTCCTCTTCTGCTGACGGTCCTCCTCTTCTGCTGACGGTCGTCCTCTTCTGCTGACGGTCGTCCTCTTCTGCTGACGGTCGTCCTCTTCTGCTGACGGTCGTCCTCTTCTGCTGACGGTCCTCCTCTTCTGCTGACGGTCGTCCTCTTCTGCTGACGGTCCTCCTCTTCTGCTGACGGTCGTCCTCTTCTGCTGACGGTCCTCCTCTTCTGCTGACGGGCCTCCTCTTCTGCTGACGGTCCTCCTCTTCTCCTGACGGTCGTCCTCTTCTGCTGACGGTCGTCCTCTTCTGCTGACGGTCGTCCTCTTCTGCTGACGGTCGTCCTCTTCTGCTGACGGTCCTCCTCTTCTGCTGACGGTCCTCCTCTTCTGCTGACGGTCCTCTTCTGCTGACGGTCGTCCTCTTCTGCTGACGGTCCCCTCTTCTGCTGACGGTCCTCCTCTTCTGCTGACGGTCCTCCTCTTCTGCTGACGGTCCTCCTCTTCTGCTGACGGTCCTCTTCGGTCGGTCCTCTTCTGCTGACGGTCGTCCTCTTCTGCTGACGGTCGTCCTCTTCTGCTGACGGTCGTCCTCTTCTGCTGACGGTCGTCCTCTTCTGCTGACGGTCCTCCTCTTCTGCTGACGGTCGTCCTCTTCTGCTGACGGTCCTCTCTTCTGCTGACGGTCCTCCTCCTCTGCTGACGGTCCTCCTCTTCTGCTGACGGTCGTCCTCTTCTGCTGACGGTCCTCCTCTTCTGCTGACGGTCCTCCTCTTCTGCTGACGGTCGTCCTCTTCTGCTGACGGTCGTCCTCTTCTGCTGACGGTCCTCCTCTTCTGCTGACGGTCGTCCTCTTCTGCTGACGGTCCTCCTCTCTGCTGACGGTCCTCCTCTTCTGCTGACGGTCGTCCTCTTCTGCTGACGGTCCTCCTCTTCTGCTGACGGTCGTCCTCTTCTGCTGACGGTCCTCCTCTTCTGCTGACGGTCCTCCTCTTCTGCTGACGGTCCTCCTCTTCTGCTGACGGTCGTCCTCTTCTGCTGACGGTCGTCCTCTTCTGCTGACGGTCGTCCTCTTCTGCTGACGGTCCTCCTCTTCTGCTGACGGTCCTCCTCTTCTGCTGACGGTCCTCTTCGGTCGTCCTCTTCTGCTGACGGTCGTCCTCTTCTGCTGACGGTCCTCCTCTTCTGCTGACGGTCCTCCTCTTCTGCTGACGGTCCTCCTCTTCTGCTGACGGTCCTCCTCTTCTGCTGACGGTCGTCCTCTTCTGCTGACGGTCCTCCTCTTCTGCTGACGGTCGTCCTCTTCTGCTGACGGTCCTCCCTTCTGCTGACGGTCCTCCTCTTCTGCTGTCGGTCCTCCTCTTCTGCTGACGGTCCTCCTCTTCTGCTGACGGTCCTCCTCTTCTGCTGACGGTCCTCCTCTTCTGCTGACGGTCCTCCTCTTCTGCTGACGGTCGTCCTCTTCTGCTGACGGTCCTCCTCTTCTGCTGACGGTCCTCCTCTTCTGCTGACGGTCCTCCTCTTCTGCTGACGGTCCTCCTCTTCTGCTGACGGTCCTCCTCTTCTGCTGACGGTCCTCCTCTTCTGCTGACGGTCGTCCTCTTCTGCTGACGGTCGTCCTCTTCTGCTGACGGTCCTCCTCTTCTGCTGACGGTCCTCCTCTTCTGCTGACGGTCGTCCTCTTCTGCTGCTGACGGTCGTCCTCTTCTGCTGACGGTCGTCCTCTTCTGCTGACGGTCGTCCTCTTCTGCTGACGGTCGTCCTCTTCTGCTGACGGTCCTCCTCTTCTGCTGACGGTCGTCCTCTTCTGCTGACGGTCCTCCTCTTCTGCTGACGGTCCTCCTCTGACGGTACTCCTCTTCTGCTGACGGTCCTCCTCTTCTGCTGACGGTCCTCCTCTTCTGCTGACGGTCGTCCTCTTCTGCTGACGGTCCTCTCTTCTGCTGACGGTCCTCCTCTTCTGCTGACGGTCGTCCTCTTCTGCTGACGGTCCTCCTCTTCTGCTGACGGTCCTCCTCTTCTGCTGACGGTCCTCCTCTTCTGCTGACGGTCGTCCTCTTCTGCTGACGGTCGTCCTCTTCTGCTGACGGTCGTCCTCTTCTGCTGACGGTCGTCCTCTTCTGCTGACGGTCGTCCTCTTCTGCTGACGGTCCTCCTCTTCTGCTGACGGTCCTCCTCTTCTGCTGACGGTCCTCTTCGGTCCTCTTCTGCTGACGGTCCTCCTCTTCTGCTGACGGTCGTCCTCTTCTGCTGACGGTCCTCCTCTTCTGCTGACGGTCGTCCTCTTCTGCTGACGGTCCTCCTCTTCTGCTGACGGTCCTCCTCTTCTGCTGACGGTCGTCCTCTTCTGCTGACGGTCGTCCTCTTCTGCTGACGGTCCTCCTCTTCTGCTGACGGTCCTCCTCTTCTGCTGACGGTCCTCTCTTCTGCTGACGGTCCTCCTCTTCTGCTGACGGTCCTCCTCTTCTGCTGACGGTCCTCCTCTTCTGCTGACGGTCCTCCTCTTCTGCTGACGGTCCTCCTCTTCTGCTGACGGTCCTCCTCTTCGGCTGACGGTCCTCTTCTGCTGACGGTCCTCCTCTTCTGCTGACGGTCCTCCTCTTCTGCTGACGGTCCTCCTCTTCTGCTGACGGTCCTCCTCTTCTGCTGACGGTCCTCCTCTTCTGCTGACGGTCCTCCTCTTCTGCTGACGGTCCTCTTCTGCTGTCGGTCCTCCTCTTCTGCTGACGGTCGTCCTCTTCTGCTGACGGTCGTCCTCTTCTGCTGACGGTCCTCCTCTTCTGCTGACGGTCCTCCTCTTCTGCTGACGGTCCTCCTCTTCTGCTGACGGTCCTCCTCTTCTGCTGACGGTCCTCCTCTTCTGCTGACGGCCCTCCTCTTCTGCTGACGGTCCTCCTCTTCTGCTGACGGTCCTCTTCGGTCGTCCTCTTCTGCTGACGGTCGTCCTCTTCTGCTGACGGTCGTCCTCTTCTGCTGACGGTCCTCTTCGTCCTCTTCTGCTGACGGTCGTCCTCTTCTGCTGACGGTCGTCCTCTTCTGCTGACGGTCCTCCTCTTCTGCTGACGGTCGTCCTCTTCTGCTGACGGTCCTCCTCTTCTGCTGACGGTCCTCCTCTTCTGCTGACGGTCCTCCTCTTCTGCTGACGGTCGTCCTCTTCTGCTGACGGTCGTCCTCTTCTGCTGACGTCCTCCTCTTCTGCTGACGGTCCTCTTCTTCTGCTGACGGTCCTCCTCTCTGCTGACGGTCCTCCTCTTCTGCTGACGGTCCTCCTTTCTGCTGACGGTCCTCTTCTGCTGACGGTCCTCCTCTTCTGCTGACGGTCTCCTCTTCTGCTGACGGTCCTCTTCTGCTGACGGTCCTCCTCTTCTGCTGACGGTCCTCTTAGGTCGTCCTCTTCTGCTGACGGTCCTCCTCTTCTGCTGACGGTCCTCCTCTTCGGCTGACGGTCGTCCTCTTCTGCTGACGGTCCTCCTCTTCTGCTGACGGTCCTCCTCTTCTGCTGACGGTCCTCCTCTTCTGCTGACGGTCCTCTTCGGTCGTCCTCTTCTGCTGACGGTCCTCCTCTTCTGCTGTCGGTCCTCCTCTTCTGCTGACGGTCCTCCTCTTCTGCTGACGGTCCTCGTCCTCTTCTGCTGACGGTCGTCCTCTTCTGCTGACGGTCCTCCTCTTCTGCTGACGGTCCTCCTCTTCTGCTGACGGTCCGCCTCTTCTGCTGTCGGTCCTCCTCTCTGCTGACGGTCCTCCTCTTCTGCTGACGGTCCTCTTCTGCTGACGGTCCTCTTCTGCTGTCGTCCTCTTCTGCTGACGGTCGTCCTCTTCTGCTGACGGTCGTCCTCTTCTGCTGACGGTCTTCCTCTTCTGCTGACGGTCCTCCTCTTCTGCTGACGGTCCTCCTCTTCTGCTGACGGTCCTCCTCTTCTGCTGACGGTCCTCCTCTTCTGCTGACGGTCCTCCTCTTCTGCTGACGGTCCTCCTCTTCTGCTGACGGTCCTCCTCTTCTGCTGACGGTCGTCCTCTTCTGCTGACGGTCGTCCTCTTCTGCTGACGGTCCTCTTCTGCGGTCGTCCTCTTCTGCTGACGGTCCTCCTCTTCTGCTGACGGTCCACCTCTGCTGACGGTCGTCCTCTTCTGCTGACGGTCCTCCTCTTCTGCTGACGGTCGTCCTCTTTCGCTCGTCCTCTTCTGCTGACGGTCCTCCTCTTCTGCTGACGGTCGTCCTCTTCTGCTGACGGTCCTCCTCTTCTGCTGACGGTCGTCCTCTTCTGCTGACGGTCCTCCTCTTCTGCTGACGGTCGTCCTCTTCTGCTGACGGTCCTCCTCTTCTGCTGACGGTCCTCTCTTCTGCTGAAGGTCCTCCTCTTCTGCTGACGGTCCTCCTCTTCTGCTGACGGTCGTCCTCTTCTGCTGACGGTCCTCTCTTCTGCTGACGGTCCTTCTGCTGACGGTCGTCCTCTTCTGCTGACGGTCCTCCTCTTCTGCTGACGGTCCTCCTCTTCGGTCCTCCTCTTCTGCTGACGGTCCTCCTCTTCTGCTGACGGTCGTCCTCTTCTGCTGACGGTCGTCCTCTTCTGCTGACGGTCCTCCTCTTCTGCTGACGGTCCTCCTCTTCTGCTGACGGTCGTCCTCTTCTGCTGACGGTCGTCCTCTTCTGCTGACGGTCGTCCTCTTCTGCTGACGGTCCTCCTCTTCTGCTGACGGTCCTCCTCTGCTGCTGACGGTCCTCCTCTTCTGCTGACGGGTCCTCCTCTTCTGCTGACGGTCGGTCCTCTTCTGCTGACGGTCCTCCTCTTCTGCTGACGGTCCTCCTCTTCTGCTGACGGTCCTCTTCTGCGGACGGTCCTCTTCTGCTGACGGTCCTCCTCTTCTGCTGACGGTCCTCCTCTTCTGCTGACGGTCCTCTTCTGCTGACGGTCCTCCTCTTCTGCTGACGGTCCTCCTCTTCTGCTGACGGTCCTCCTCTTCTGCTGACGGTCCTCCTCTTCTGCTGACGGTCCTCCTTTCTGCTGACGGTCCTCCTCTTCTGCTGACGGTCCTCCTCTTCTGCTGACGGTCGTCCTCTTCTGCTGACGGTCCTCCTCTTCTGCTGACGGTCCTCCTCTTCTGCTGACGGTCCTCCTCTTCTGCTGACGGTCTCCTCTTCTGCTGACGGTCGTCCTCTTCTGCTGACGGTCCTCCTCTTCTGCTGACGGTCCGCGTCCTCTTCTGCTGACGGTCCTCCTCTTCTGCTGACGGTCCTCTCTTCGGTCGTCCTCTTCTGCTGACGGTCCTCCTCTTCTGCTGACGGTCCTCTTCGGTCGTCCTCTTCTGCTGACGGTCCTCCTCTTCTGCTGACGGTCCTCCTCTTCTGCTGACGGTCCTCCTCTTCTGCTGACGGTCCTCCCTCTTCTGCTGACGGTCCTCCTCTTCTGCTGACGGTCCTCCTCTTCTGCTGACGGTCCTCTCTTCTGCTGACGGTCCTCTTCGGTCGACGGTCGTCCTCTTCTGCTGACGGTCGTCCTCTTCTGCTGACGGTCCTCCTCTTCTGCTGACGGTCCTCCTCTTCTGCTGACGGTCCTCTTCGGTCGTCCTCTTCTGCTGACGGTCCTCCTCTTCTGCTGACGGTCCTCCTCTTCTGCTGACGGTCCTCCTCTTCTGCTGACGGTCCTCCTCTTCTGCTGACGGTCCTCCTCTTCTGCTGACGGTCCTCTTCTGCTGACGGTCCTCCTCTTCTGCTGACGGTCCTCCTCTTCTGCTGACGGTCCTCCTCTTCTGCTGACGGTCCTCCTCTTCTGCTGACGGTCCTCCTCTTCTGCTGACGGTCGTCCTCTTCTGCTGACGGTCCTCGTCCTCTTCTGCTGACGGTCCTCCTCTTCTGCTGACGGTCCTCCTCTTCTGCTGACGGTCCTCCTCTTCTGCTGACGGTCGTCCTCTTCTGCTGACGGTCCTCCTCTTCTGCTGACGGTCCTCCTCTTCTGCTGACGGTCGTCCTCTTCTGCTGACGGTCCTCTTCTGCTGACGGTCCTCCTCTTCTGCTGACGGTCCTCCTCTTCTGCTGACGGTCTCCTCTTCTGCTGACGGTCCTCTTCTGCTGACGGTCCTCCTCTTCTGCTGACGGTCGTCCTCTTCTGCTGTCGGTCCTCCTCTTCTGCTGACGGTCCTCCTCTTCTGCTGACGGTCCTCTTCTGCTGACGGTCGTCCTCTTCTGCTGACGGTCCTCCTCTTCTGCTGACGGTCCTCCTCTTCTGCTGACGGTCCTCTTCGGTCGTCCTCTTCTGCTGACGGTCCTCCTCTTCTGCTGACGGTCCTCCTCTTCTGCTGACGGTCCTCTTCTGCTGACGGTCCTCTTCTTCTGCTGACGGTCGTCCTCTTCTGCTGACGGTCGTCCTCTTCTGCTGACGGTCCTCCTCTTCTGCTGACGGTCCTCCTCTTCTGCTGACGGTCCTCTTCGGTCGTCCTCTTCTGCTGACGGTCCTCCTCTTCTGCTGACGGTCCTCCTCTTCTGCTGACGGTCCTCCTCTTCTGCTGACGGTCCTCTCTTCTGCTGACGGTCCTCCTCTTCTGCTGACGGTCCTCCTCTTCTGCTGACGGTCCTCCTCTTCTGCTGACGGTCCTCCTCTTCTGCTGACGGTCCTCCTCTTCTGCTGACGGTCCTCCTCTTCTGCTGACGGTCCTCCTCTTCTGCTGACGGTCCTCCTCTTCTGCTGACGGTCCTCCTCTTCTGCTGACGGTCCTCCTCTTCTGCTGACGGTCCTCCTCTTCTGCTGACGGTCCTCTTCGGTCGTCCTCTTCTGCTGACGGTCCTCCTCTTCTGCTGACGGTCCTCTTCGGTCGTCCTCTTCTGCTGACGGTCCTCCTCTTCTGCTGACGGTCCTCTTCGGTCGTCCTCTTCTGCTGACGGTCCTCCTCTTCTGCTGACGGTCCTCCTCTTCTGCTGACGGTCCTCTTCGGTCCTCCTCTTCTGCTGACGGTCCTCCTCTTCTGCTGACGGTCCTCCTCTTCTGCTGACGGTCCTCTTCTGCTGACGGTCCTCTTCGGTCGTCCTCTTCTGCTGACGGTCCTCCTCTTCTGCTGACGGTCCTCTTCGGTCGTCCTCTTCTGCTGACGGTCCTCCTCTTCTGCTGACGGTCCTCTTCGGTCGTCCTCTTCTGCTGACGGTCCTCCTCTTCTGCTGACGGTCCTCCTCTTCTGCTGACGGTCCTCCTCTTCTGCTGACGGTCCTCTTCTGCTGACGGTCCTCCTCTTCTGCTGACGGTCGTCCTCTTCTGCTGACGGTCCTCCTCTTCTGCTGACGGTCCTCCTCTTCTGCTGACGGTCGTCCTCTTCTGCTGACGGTCCTCCTCTTCTGCTGACGGTCCTCCTCTTCTGCTGACGGTCCTCCTCTTCTTCTGCTGACGGTCCTCCTCTTCTGCTGACGGTCCTCCTCTTCTGCTGACGGTCCTCCTCTTCTGCTGACGGTCCTCCTCTTCTGCTGACGGTCCTCCTCTTCTGCTGACGGTCCTCCTCTTCTGCTGACGGTCCTCCTCTTCTGCTGACGGTCCTCCTCTTCTGCTGACGGTCCTCCTCTTCTGCTGACGGTCCTCCTCTTCTGCTGACGGTCCTCCTCTTCTGCTGACGGTCCTCCTCTTCTGCTGACGGTCGGTCCTCTTCTGCTGACGGTCGTCCTCTTCTGCTGACGGTCCTCCTCTTCTGCTGACGGTCCTCCTCTTCTGCTGACGGTCCTCTCTTCTGCTGACGGTCCTCCTCTTCTGCTGACGGTCCTCCTCTTCTGCTGACGGTCCTCCTCTTCTGCTGACGGTCCTCCTCTTCTGCTGACGGTCGTCCTCTTCTGCTGACGGTCGTCCTCTTCTGCTGACGGTCCTCCTCTTCTGCTGACGGTCCTCTTCGGTCGTCCTCTTCTGCTGACGGTCCTCCTCTTCTGCTGACGGTCCTCCTCTTCTGCTGACGGTCCTCCTCTTCTGCTGACGGTCCTCCTCTTCTGCTGACGGTCCTCCTTCTGCTGACGGTCGTCCTCTTCTGCTGACGGTCCTCCTCTTCTGCTGACGGTCCTCCTCTTCTGCTGACGGTCGTCCTCTTCTGCTGACGGTCCTCCTCTTCTGCTGACGGTCCTCCTCTTCTGCTGACGGTCCTCTTCTGCTGACGGTCCTCCTCTTCTGCTGACGGTCCTCTTCTGCTGACGGTCCTCTTCTTCTGCTGACGGTCCTCCTCTTCTGCTGACGGTCGTCCTCTTCTGCTGACGGTCCTCTCTTCTGCTGACGGTCCTCTTCGGTCGTCCTCTTCTGCTGACGGTCCTCTTCTTCTGCTGACGGTCCTCCTCTTCTGCTGACGGTCCTCCTCTTCTGCTGACGGTCCTCTCTTCTGCTGACGGTCCTCCTCTTCTGCTGACGGTCCTCCTCTTCTGCTGACGGTCCTCCTCTTCTGCTGACGGTCCTCCTCTTCTGCTGACGGTCCTCCTCTTCTGCTGACGGTCCTCTCTTCTGCTGACGGTCGTCCTCTTCTGCTGACGGTCCTCCTCTTCTGCTGACGGTCCTCCTCTTCTGCTGACGGTCCTCCTCTTCTGCTGACGGTCCTCCTCTTCTGCTGACGGTCCTCTTCTGGACTCCTCTTCTGCTGACGGTCCTCCTCTTCTGCTGACGGTCCTCTCTTCTGCTGACGGTCCTCCCTCCTCTTCTGCTGACGGTCCTCCTCTTCTGCTGACGGTCCTCTTCTGACGTCCTCTTCTGCTGACGGTCCTCCTCTTCTGCTGACGGTCCTCCTCTTCTGCTGACGGTCCTCCTCTTCTGCTGACGGTCCTCCTCTTCTTCTGCTGACGGTCCTCCTCTTCTGCTGACGGTCCTCTTCTGCTGACGGTCCTCCTCTTCCGCTGACGGTCGTCCTCTTCTGCTGACGGTCGTCCTCTTCCGCTGACGGTCCTCCTCTTCTGCTGACGGTCCTCTTCGGTCGTCCTCTTCTGCTGACGGTCATCCTCTTCTGCTGACGGTCCTCTTCGGTCGTCCTCTTCTGCTGACGGTCCTCCTCTTCTGCTGACGGTCCTCCTCTTCTGCTGACGGTCCTCTTCTGCTGACGGTCCTCTTCTGCTGACGGTCTCCTCTTCTGCTGACGGTCCTCCTCTTCTGCTGACGGTCCTCCTCTTCTGCTGACGGTCCTCTCTTCTGCTGACGGTCCTCCTCTTCTGCTGACGGTCCTCCTCTTCTGCTGACGGTCCTCCTCTTCTGCTGACGGTCCTCCTCTTCTGCTGTCGGTCCTCCTCTTCTGCTGACGGTCCTCCTCTTCTGCTGACGGTCCTCCTCTTCTGCTGACGGTCCTCCTCTTCTGCTGACGGTCCTCCTCTTCTGCTGACGGTCCTCTTCGGTCGTCCTCTTCTGCTGACGGTCCTCCTTCTGCTGACGGTCCTCTTCTGCTGACGGTCGTCCTCTTCTGCTGACGGTCGTCCTCTTCTGCTGACGGTCGTCCTCTTCGGTCGTCCTCTTCTGCTGACGGTCGTCCTCTTCTGCTGACGGTCCTCCTCTTCTGCTGACTGTCCTCTTCGGTCGTCCTCTTCTGCTGACGGTCGTCCTCTTCTGCTGACGGTCGTCCTCTTCTGCTGACGGTCCTCCTCTTCTGCTGACGGTCCTCTTCGGTCGACGGTCCTCCTCTTCTGCTGACGGTCCTCTTCTGATGACGGTCCTCCTCTTCTGCTGACGGTCCTCCTCTTCTGCTGACGGTCCTCCTCTTCTGCTGACGGTCCTCTTCTGACGGTCGTCCTCTTCTGCTGACGGTCCTCTCTTCTGCTGACGGTCCTCCTCTTCTGCTGACGGTCCTCCTCTTCTGCTGACGGTCCTCCTCTTCTGCTGACGGTCCTCCTCTTCTGCTGACGGTCCTCCTCTTCTGCTGACGGTCCTCCTCTTCTGCTGACGGTCCTCCTCTTCTGCTGACGGTCCTCCTCTTCTGCTGACGGTCCTCCTCTTCTGCTGACGGTCGTCCTCTTCTGCTGACGGTCGTCCTCTTCTGCTGACGGTCGTCCTCTTCTGCTGACGGTCCTCCTCTTCTGCTGACGGTCCTCCTCTTCTGCTGACGGTCCTCCTCTTCTGCTGACGGTCCTCCTCTTCTGCTGACGGTCCTCCTCTTCTTCTGCTGACGGTCCTCCTCTTCTGCTGACGGTCCTCCTCTTCTGCTGACGGTCCTCCTCTTCTGCTGACGGTCCTCCTCTTCTGCTGACGGTCCTCTTCGGTCGTCCTCTTCTGCTGACGGTCCTCCTCTTCTGCTGACGGTCCTCCTCTACTGCTGACGGTCGTCCTCTTCTGCTGACGGTCCTCCTCTTCTGCTGACGGTCCTCCTCTTCTGCTGACGGTCGTCCTCTTCTGCTGACGGTCCTCCTCGGTCGTCCTCTTCTGCTGACGGTCCTCCTCTTCTGCTGACGGTCCTCCTCTTCTGCTGACGGTCCTCCTCTTCTGCTGACGGTCCTCCTCTTCTGCTGACGGTCCTCTTCGGTCGACGGTCCTCCTCTTCTGCTGACGGTCCTCTTCTTCTGCTGACGGTCCTCTTCTTCTGCTGACGGTCCTCCTCTTCTGCTGACGGTCCTCCTCTTCTGCTGACGGTCGTCCTCTTCTGCTGACGGTCCTCCTCTTCTGCTGACGGTCGTCCTCTTCTGCTGACGGTCGTCCTCTTCTGCTGACGGTCCTCCTCTTCTGCTGACGGTCCTCTTCTGCTGACGGTCCTCCTTCTGCTGACGGTCCTCTTCGGTCGTCCTCTTCTGCTGACGGTCCTCCTCTTCTGCTGACGGTCCTCCTCTTCTGCTGACGGTCGTCCTCTTCTGCTGACGGTCCTCTTCTGCTGACGGTCCTCTTCTGCTGACGGCCGTCCTCTTCTGCTGACGGTCCTCCTCTTCTGCTGACGGTCCTCCTCTTCTGCTGACGGTCCTCCTCTTCTGCTGACGGTCCTCTTCGGTCGTCCTCTTCTGCTGACGGTCCTCCTCTTCTGCTGACGGTCCTCCTCTTCTGCTGACGGTCCTCCTCTTCTGCTGACGGTCCTCTTCGGTCGTCCTCTTCTGCTGACGGTCCTCCTCTTCTGCTGACGGTCCTCTTCGGTCGTCCTCTTCTGCTGACGGTCGTCCTCTTCTGCTGACGGTCCTCCTCTTCTGCTGACGGTCCTCCTCTTCTGCTGACGGTCCTCCTCTTCTGCTGACGGTCCTCCTCTTCGGCTGACGGTCCTCTTCTGCTGACGGTCCTCCTCTTCTGCTGACGGTCCTCCTCTTCTGCTGACGGTCCTCCTCTTCTGCTGACGGTCCTCCTCTTCTGCTGACGGTCCTCCTCTTCTGCTGACGGTCCTCTTCGGTCGTCCTCTTCTGCTGACGGTCGTCCTCTTCTGCTGACGGTCCTCCTCTTCTGCTGACGGTCCTCCTCTTCTGCTGACGGTCCTCCTCTTCTGCTGACGGTCCTCCTCTTCTGCTGACGGTCCTCTTCGGTCGTCCTCTTCTGCTGACGGTCCTCCTCTTCTGCTGACGGTCCTCCTCTTCTGCTGACGGTCCTCCTCTTCTGCTGACGGTCCTCCTCTTCTGCTGACGGTCCTCCTCTTCTGCTCACGGTCCTCTTCGGTCGTCCTCTTCTGCTGACGGTCCTCCTCTTCTGCTGACGGTCCTCCTCTTCTGCTGACGGTCCTCTTCTGCTGACGGTCCTCTCTTCTGCTGACGGTCCTCCTCTTCTGCTGTCGGTCCTCTTCTGCTGACGGTCGTCCTCTTCTGCTGACGGTCCTCCTCTGACGGTCCTCCTCTGCTGACGGTCCTCCTCTTCTGCTGACGGTCCTCTTCTGCTGACGGTCCTCTTCGGTCGTCCTCTTCTGCTGACGGTCCTCCTCTTCTGCTGACGGTCCTCCTCTTCTGCTGACGGTCCTCTTCTGCTGACGGTCCTCTCTTCTGCTGACGTCTTCTGCCGGTCGTCCTCTTCTGCTGACGGTCCGCCTCTTCTGCTGACGGTCGTCCTCTTCTGCTGACGGTCCTCCTCTTCTGCTGACGGTCCTCCTCTCTGCTGACGGTCGTCCTCTTCTGCTGACGGTCGTCCTCTTCTGCTGACGGTCCTCCTCTTCTGCTGACGGTCCTCCTCTTCTGCTGACGGTCCTCCTCTTCTGCTGACGGTCCTCTTCGGTCGTCCTCTTCTGCTGACGGTCCTCCTCTCTGCTGACGGTCCTCTTCTGCTGACGGTCCTCTCTGCTGACGGTCCTCCTCTTCTGCTGACGGTCCTCCTCTTCTGCTGACGGTCGTCCTCTTCTGCTGACGGTCCTCCTCTTCTGCTGACGGTCCTCCTCTTCTGCTGACGGTCCTCCTCTTCTGCTGTCTGTCCTCTTCTGCTGACGGTCCTCCTCTTCTGCTGACGGTCCTCCTCTTCTGCTGACGGTCCTCCTCTTCTGCTGACGGTCCTCCTCTTCTGCTGACGGTCCTCTTCGGTCGTCCTCTTCTGCTGACGGTCCTCCTCTTCTGCTGACGGTCCTCCTCTTCTGCTGACGGTCCTCCTCTTCTGCTGACGGTCCTCCTCTTCTGCTGACGGTCCTCCTCTTCTGCTGACGGTCCTCCTCTTCTGCTGACGGTCCTCCTCTTCTGCTGACGGTCCTCCTCTTCTGCTGACGGTCCTCCTCTTCTGCTGACGGTCCTCCTCTTCTGCTGACGGTCCTCCTCTTCTGCTGACGGTCCTCCTCTTCTGCTGACGGTCCTCCTCTTCTGCTGACGGTCCTCTTCGGTCGTCCTCTTCTGCTGACGGTCCTCCTCTTCTGCTGACGGTCCTCCTCTTCTGCTGACGGTCCTCCTCTTCTGCTGACGGTCCTCCTCTTCTGCTGACGGTCCTCCTCTTCTGCTGACGGTCCTCCTCTTCTGCTGACGGTCCTCCTCTTCTGCTGACGTCCTCTTCTGCTGACGGTCCTCCTCTTCTGCTGACGGTCCTCCTCTTCTGCTGACGGTCCTCCTCTTCTGCTGACGGTCCTCCTCTTCTTCTGCTGACGGTCCTCCTCTTCTGCTGACGGTCCTCTTCGGTCGTCCTCTTCTGCTGACGGTCCTCCTCTTCTGCTGACGGTCCTCCTTTCTGCTGACGGTCCTCCTCTTCTGCTGACGGTCCTCCTCTTCTGCTGACGGTCCTCCTCTTCTGCTGACGGTCCTCCTCTTCTGCTGACGGTCCTCCTCTTCTGCTGACGGTCCTCCTCTTCTGTCGGTCCTCCTCTTCTGCTGACGGTCCTCCTCTTCTGCTGACGGTCCTCCTCTTCTGCTGACGGTCCTCCTCTTCTGCTGACGGTCCTCCTCTTCTGCTGACGGTCCTCTTCGGTCCTCTTCTGCTGACGGTCCTCCTCTTCTGCTGACGGTCCTCCTCCTCTTCTGCTGACGGTCCTCCTCTTCTGCTGACGGTCCTCCTCTTCTGCTGACGGTCCTCTTCGGTCGTCCTCTTCTGCTGACGGTCCTCCTCTTCTGCTGACGGTCCTCCTCTTCTGCTGACGGTCCTCCTCTTCTGCTGACGGTCCTCTTCTGCTGACGGTCTTCTTCTGCTGACGGTCCTCCTCTTCTGCTGACGGTCCTCCTCTTCTGCTGACGGTCCTCCTCTTCTGCTGACGGTCGTCCTCTTCTGCTGACGGTCCTCTTCTGCTGACGGTCCTCCTCTTCTGCTGACGGTCCTCTTCGGTCGTCCTCTTCTGCTGACGGTCCTCCTCTTCTGCTGACGGTCCTCTTCGGTCGTCCTCTTCTGCTGACGGTCCTCCTCTTCTGCTGACGGTCCTCCTCTTCTGCTGACGGTCCTCCTCTTCTGCTGACGGTCCTCTGCTGACGGTCCTCCTCTTCTGCTGACGGTCCTCCTCTTCTGCTGACGGTCCTCCTCTTCTGCTGACGGTCCCCTCTTCTGCTGACGGTCCTCCTCTTCTGCTGACGGTCCTCCTCTTCTGCTGACGGTCCTCCTCTTCTGCTGACGGTCCTCCTCTTCTGCTGACGGTCCTCCTCTTCTGCTGACGGTCCTCCTCTTCTGCTGACGGTCCTCCTCTTCTGCTGACGGTCCTCTTCTGCTGACGGTCGTCCTCTTCTGCTGACGGTCCTCCTCTTCTGCTGACGGTCGTCCTCTTCTGCTGACGGTCGTCCTCTTCTGCTGACGGTCGTCCTCTTCTGCTGACGGTCGTCCTCTTCTGCTGACGGTCGTCCTCTTCTGCTGACGGTCGTCCTCTTCTGCTGACGGTCGTCCTCTTCTGCTGACGGTCGTCCTCTTCTGCTGACGGTCGTCCTCTTCTGCTGACGGTCGTCCTCTTCTGCTGACGGTCGTCCTCTTCTGCTGACGGTCGTCCTCTTCTGCTGACGGTCGTCCTCTTCTGCTGACGGTCTCCTCTTCTGCTGACGGTCCTCCTCTTCTGCTGACGGTCCTCCTCTTCTGCTGACGGTCCTCCTCTTCTGCTGACGGTCCTCCTCTTCTGCTGACGGTCCTCTTCGGTCGTCCTCTTCTGCTGACGGTCCTCCTCTTCTGCTGACGGTCCTCCTCTTCTGCTGACGGTCCTCCTCTTCTGCTGACGGTCCTCTTCGGTCGTCCTCTTCTGCTGACGGTCCTCCTCTTCTGCTGACGGTCCTCCTCTTCTGCTGACGGTCCTCCTCTTCTGCTGACGGTCCTCTTCTGCTGACGGTCGTCCTCTTCTGCTGACGGTCGTCCTCTTCTGCTGACGGTCGTCCTCTTCTGCTGACGGTCGTCCTCTTCTGCTGACGGTCGTCCTCTTCTGCTGACGGTCCTCCTCTTCTGCTGACGGTCCTCCTCTTCTGCTGACGGTCCTCCTCTTCTGCTGACGGTCCTCTTCGGTCGTCCTCTTCTGCTGACGGTCCTCCTCTTCGGCTGACGGTCCTCCTCTTCTGCTGACGGTCCTCCTCTTCTGCTGACGGTCCTCCTCTTCTGCTGACGGTCCTCCTCTTCTGCTGACGGTCGTCCTCTTCTGCTGACGGTCGTCCTCTTCTGCTGACGGTCCTCCTCTTCTGCTGACGGTCGTCCTCTTCTGCTGACGGTCGTCCTCTTCTGCTGACGGTCGTCCTCTTCGGTCGTCCTCTTCTGCTGACGGTCGTCCTCTTCGGTCGTCCTCTTCTGCTGACGGTCGTCCTCTTCGGTCGTCCTCTTCTGCTGACGGTCGTCCTCTTCGGTCGTCCTCTTCTGCTGACGGTCGTCCTCTTCGGTCGTCCTCTTCTGCTGACGGTCGTCCTCTTCGGTCGTCCTCTTCTGCTGACGGTCGTCCTCTTCTGCTGACGGTCGTCCTCTTCTGCTGCAAAATAAAAAAAGACATTTAGGTGTCCATTTATGAAACAGTGAAATCCTATTCACTGCTTCATTCTCCGGCATTCACAGAGGAGATTTTTCTCTTCTGTGTGCCAGTTTATGAAGCGGAGTAGATCTTGGAGGAGTGAAGAGATCTACAAATGCTTCTAACACTGGAGAACGGCCCCTGATACTGGAATCTCGTGAGACTTTACGAGATTACAGCACCAGAAATTCACAGAAACACAGAGATGTCAGTTTATTAAGCAGTGATAGATTATCACCGCTCAATACACGGACAGACGGTGTGATTTAATGTTAATAAAATAAAGAGTCCCCCTACATAATATATACATGTATACACACACACATTATATATACATGTGTGTATATATACACACACACATTATATATATATATATATATATATATATATATATATATATATATATATATATATATATATATATATATATATATATATATATATATATATATATATATATATATATATATATATATATACATACTCTAACTATATATATAAAATAGGGGGACATGGTTACAGTGTTGGGGGGGTCTGAACGAAGCACAAGGAAGTTAATTATCTTCCTCTTTCCTCCTCAGATCCCCCCACATTCCCTCTTCACTCCCCGATTCTCCACCTCTGAGCTGGTGAATCAGGGACTGTGAATTCTGACACAGATCGCCAGTGAAGCACTCAGATCGCAGCTTCATAAACTGGTCGTCACAGTGCACCTGTGTCTATAGATAAACTTTAACCAGTTGACTATGAGACGTAATCCCTATTCATTCCTATGTGTCAGTGCTGTGATAGTCTGATAACTACTCCATCATACAGCACTACACACAAATACATTTTATATCCTTTTTGGATACACAGTGATGGTGTGGAATATAAGCCACTGGTCACCAATAGGGGGGATATATAATATATTGTTTACCAATAAGAAGATACAATGCAATTCTTCTAAATATAATGGATCATAAATGTACCTTTTGATGATTAATTGAGGAACAGATTACATTTTTTTAATGATACGGTTCATTCTCCAAAAAAATCTAATTTCTCCTGGAGCTCAATAGAAACCAACCTTCAGGCTTGCCTTCAATCCGTAGACTGACTGGCTAACTCAGGTGCAGCTGAACTGTAGTGTCATTGGCCATGTGACCTGCACTGTGAGGTCATCAGTTATGTTGCTAGGCAACTGCAACTGCCACAACATTTCTCCTGCATCAGTTTGAAATTTCTAGGAAGATCTGTGATTGGTTGATCGGTTGCTATGGCTCCAGCGCTCGGCTCTGCCAAATCTATACAATGCATACAATTCCTAACAGATCAGAGATAAAATGTTTCCATTTCTGCTACCAGCCTGCTGCTTTTACATAAACAATCGAATACAGATATCATTCTTTTCTAGGTAAGTAACAGCTTCTTGCGGTGATATTGTCAGCAAAATAATTATTATTTAAATTGACAAAAATAAGATAGATAGATTAACTAGGAAAGCTACAATTTCTGTTGAAATTGTGTGAAGTGTTCTTGCCTCCACCTACTGGAGTGGCTGGAGTAACTGTGAAAAGTGTTAAAAAGCATATTTTAAAAAGTATAAATAGTAGTAAAAAGTTGAAGTTCCATCATTAGCTGAAAGAGCTGAACATATTTTTCCCCAAATTTTTTTTTTTTCAAACAAACTTATTTTTTTTCAAATTTTTTTTTCAAACAAAAATTTATTTTTTTTCAAAAATAATTTTTTTTTATACAATTTTTTTTTTTTTTTTTTTTTTTTCAGAGAAAATTGAGTACTGTCCGTGATACTTTTTTATTTGCACTAACATCATTTTTCATGGACGAGCTTTCGGGGTGTGTCCCCCTTCTTCAAGGTCTTAGGTCTATGAAAAATGATATTTTAGTGCAAATAAAAAAAAGTGTCACAGATAGTACTCAATTTTCTCTGTCACAATTGCACTAATACAGCTACAATTACTTCAAGTATTTTTTTTTTCAAAAATTATTTTTTTTATTATTTTTTTTTTTTCATGTGGTGGTCATAATGTTTTGGCTGATCATGGGCTGGTCATAATGTTTTGGCTGATGATGATTTTTCTTTTTCAAAATATTTATTTTTTTATTATTATTTTTTTTTTTCATGGGGTGGTGATAATGTTTTGGCTGATCATGGGGTGGTGATAATGTTTTGGCTGAACATTTCTTTTCAAAAATATTTTTTTTTTAATTTTTTTTTCATGGGGTGGTCATAATGTTTTGGCTGATTTTTCTTATTCTAATTTTTTTTATTATTATTATTATTTTTTTTTTCATGAGGTAGTCATAATGTTTTGGCTGATCGTGGGGTGGTCAAAATGTTTTGGCTGAACATTTTTTTCAAAAATCCCATTTTCTCTGTCACAATTGCACTAATATGGCTACAATTACTTCAAGTATTTT